>ML681963.1:24502991-24593207 GCA_007922195.1 Podocnemis expansa
TGTTTCGAAACAAGGGCTTCCCCTTGTTTCGAAACAACTGTGCGTCGTGTGAACATGGCTTTTTTTGTTTCGAAACAACGAGGTTGTTTCGAAACAAAAGTGCCGTGTGAACACACCCAGTGAGAGTTAGAGCCAAGTGAAAAATAAAAAACCACCACCACCCATATTTACATGAGTATTGCTTTTAATTTTTAAATAAACATGTTCTACCTGTTCTCCTCCCTCTTTTGTATTAGATTTCTAGGAATGCACATGCAAAACAAGTTTCTAAGTCAAATACATGAATATTCATGAACCCTGTATTTCCAAAACACATGCATGCACAATGGGTATGTTTGCACATTTATGCAGTCAGGAAAAAGAAACACTGCCATTTGACTGACAAGTCACAAATAAGCAATATCCCCAGTAAAGTATTTGCTGAATACACCAATAAACTTGAGGGAACTGATCTGCTTGCTGATAGTCTGCCAGTGGGTAGAGGGGAGGGGAAACTAAATGCCTCAGATGAATTGGTTATTACTAAGGATATTGCAGCAAGAGCTGACTGGATAAAAATCTCGCCAGATTGATTTGCTCAGCTCTAATAAATACTACACATTACAGGGGTTTTTTACGGATTATATCTCTTTCTAGAGGATCAAAATATTATTCAAAAACTCAAGTAACTAACCTTGCACTTCAAATTCCTATCCTAAGTAGTTTGAGCAAATACCCTATAGATTTAAATTGTCTAATTACAGAGCAAGTAAGTTATTTTGTGCCCTTTAAACAACATTTTAATAATGTAGACCTTGCCAGGGCTGTGTTCTGAAATCTGCTTCCTGATTGACTGAGCAGGTCTTCACAGACTAGCCCTTAGTCCGTAAGAACCAAGCAGCATTTCTGGGCAACTCCCAATGTCTGCTATCAGGGCCGTTCCAGGGAGGGGTGGGGCACGTGGGATGACCATCCCAGTTCCTGCAGTCCAGTGGGCCCAGCTGCCAGCAGGGCAGTGTGGGGGCCCATGCTGCTACCTCCCTCCACTGCCGCACTGCCCCTGCCCCCTTCAGTGGCAAGCTGAAGGCAAGGGGCAGGGGCAGGGGCAGGGGCAGGGGCAGGGCGGAAGCATGGAGCCGTGCTGACATCCTTGAATCTTTCCTGATGCCAATTCACCATAGAGGTTGTCCTTTGGAATGCACCCATCATTCCTGTAGCACACATTCCCAAATTAGCAGAGGCATCTCTAAGGAGTGTTTGCATGCTGGCTCATTTGAGCATTTCAGTGCTGGCGACTCTGTCCCTCCAGGAAATTACAATACAAAAATTTGATGAAGACAACACACGTGAAAGCTATTGAGTCTTTTTTCCTGAGGGAAAGATACAGTCTACACCTGCTCCCATGCAAAAGTATACTGGTAATGGAATTTCCAAAGGGATAGCCGTGTTAGTCTAGTCCAGAAAAAACAAAAAACAAACCAAAAAAAAAAAAAACCCAAAGAGTCGTGTGGTACTTTAAGACTAAATAAATCTGTTAGTCTTAAAGTGCCACATGACTCCTTGGGGGTTTTTTTTGTTTGTTGTTGTTTTGTTTTGTTTTGTTTTTGTTTTTTGCTGGTAATGGAATGCAAATCTTTCTGTGTCTGTGTAAGTTTATTGTTTTGCCATATCTTCTTTTGCACTGGATAGTTGATCTGCCCCTTAACACACTGTTGAATTGATTTAATACCAACCCAGAAACAAAAGCACTACCTGCTGAATCACTAACACCATTTCCCACAGCACCTTATTCTTCCTCTGAGGTCTTATTACTGACTTATTAACTACTGACCCAGCCCACCCTTGCTTAACTTGAAAGATCTGTCAAGATCAGAGCCAGGGGTGCAACAGCTGCAAGCTATTTTGATCTATTATTCATGTTAGAGGGGGACTTATTTTGTAATCACATTGTTCAGGTCTCAGTGTCTGCAATATTCTGTTTGTAGAATTATCTATGGCACTTTTAGAATAAATGTTGAGTGCTCTGTAGCTGGATGAAAGATGAATTAACAGGGTACATATGGGAAATAGGGTAAATGGAACAGTTTGGAAAGAAAAGGCAGACTACCCTGCTTAACAACCATAGTCCCAGCATCTGAACGTAAAAATTTGACCTTCAAATTTCAGCATCCTCACACGATCCTAGCTGGCATGTGTTAAGAATACATAACTGTGGAGTAGAGATGTTTTGACCTTTTATATAGCAGGCCAAAAAAATGTAGCCTTGTAAATAAGAGCCAAAGCCAAATGTTATGCCATTGTCAGACAATAAGGTAGGCACAGTGTTTCTTATGTCTATGCTGCTATTTTCCAAGTTGCCCTAATTTTAAAGGTAATTATTTGCATCTGGCATGCTAAACTAAGTCTGCTTTAATAGTTATGCAATGCCATTTCCCACTTAGAATAAAATAATACATTAAAAGAGATGCCACCCTCATTTCTGTAATAAAAGGTTTTAATCAGGGTCAACTCTCATTTCGTCATAAATGAAAGGAGATGAGCCAGTCATAACTCTCTTAATCACCACCAACCTATTGCTTTGGTAATTGGATTAGTCTATTCTTGTTTTATTATCATGGACTTTTATATCAGTCAATGGTCAGTGTTGCTATGGAATTCAACACCATTTCACTATATACCCTATTCTAAACCTGAATCATGTTCATCCTTCATAGCCTCAGGGTCTAGCTTGTTATATTTCAGGTCAATCAAATTTTTCTGAAGTATTATATTGTATACCTTATTTCAGACTGACATCCCAGGTAAACTATTAAAGCAATCATCACCTGGTATTGCTATATAGAGAGATTATGGTCTTAGCCTTACTAATTCATGGTCTGTAGTTAGTGGAATACGGTATAGTAAAAAAATCCAAAACAAACTCCTCTTTTTTACTCTTTGTTGCCATGCGTACTAATTTATTTTGCTCAGTAAATGGGAGATGCCTGAAGCTACCAAAGCTCTGTTATGGCAACTCTCCTTCCAAGGAGCATTCTTTTCCTCATTCTTTCCTTTAATCAGTCTTTGCTTAGCCTGCAATGCTCTTCAAAGGCTTCTATACCTTTTTATATTGACACAGATGCTTGTGACACAGATTTGGAGTCTCATTCTTATCTTTTCAATTGCTTAAGTCTTCAAAGCTCATGTTTTTCCAGTGTTTTAGTTGTCAAATGCCTAATTGTTGCATAATACAGAAGTGGTGACCCATCCTGAAATTCAAGAACAGAAGTGAAGTGCCATAACTTGTATATTAAAGAAAATGCCTTTCGTAGTCAGTTTCACAAAACAACACAAGTTATTAAAACAGCCCATCAGTTAGGTTTGCTAGGTCTCAGGGTACATGGGCTCCAGAGACTGGTAATAGGAAACCAATTCTTTCTTTATAACTCATCAGAGAAAACAGTGCCCTAGGTCAGTTCTGAGTCATAACTAGCATTTCTGCCCAGCTGAAGACTACTCAGTGGATAGTGTGAAGCCAACTTTGAATCTGACAAAACAGTGACAAGTGCACAAAACCCCAAGCTGACATCCTCCTCAGGCAACTTTGCTAAGTCTAGGTATGAACTTATACTGTTCTCTAGAGGTGGTGCTGTAGGGCAGGGTTGAGGCACAGCAGCAAGAGAAGCTTCCAGTGCTGCTACCTTTCCAGACTTACACTGTAGATCAGGGGTCTGTACCCTGCAGCTCTGGAGCCACATGCATCTCTTTAACTTCCCCCTGGTGGCTCCAGGCTCCAGACTTCCCCATTTCACTGGAGGACCCTACAGGTGGCCCATGGCAGGATCCAGGCTCCCGTCACCACAGACAGGGCCTGCTCCTGGTTCTGGGTTCCCCCCACTGCTAGAGGACCCTGTAGCAGGCACCCTTGCCCAACTCCCTGCTTCCCCCAACAGGAGGCTACATCCATTGCAGCTGTCAAAACACTTGGCTACTGAAGGAATTCTAAAAAAATGAATCTTCTTATCTTTTGGGTTGCCAGCCCCTGATGTAGATAAAAAGATTATAGCCACCCAGACTGTCATTCAGTGTTTTTTGAGAGAGAAAGATTTATGTAACCCCCCCTGGGGTTTTAAGGAGCGTGGGTCCTTTAAATCTTTGCCCTGTCGGAGAGGGTTTGTGGAGCTGAGGAGGGGGGCTGGAGCTGCAGCCAGAGGCCTGGGGAGGAAGCAGAGAGAGAGGCTCTGCCTCAAGGGCGGGAAGACAGAGCGGCTGACCTGGGATGCCAGGCCAGCACCCACAGAAGGACACTGTGCTGGGGAGAGTCGCCCAAGGACAGAGCAGCATCCAGTGACTGGCCATCTGGAGCTGTGGGGCTGTGAGTACAGCACCTGGAACTCAGGGGGGAGGTTGTAGTTAGTTAAGTGGGGAGGGTGTCGCTCTGGGTTCGCAGAGAGCGGCAGAAGAGGCATCAGAGGGTTTTCTTTTGCTGGGAAAGTGCTGGCGCCGAAGACTAGGAGATGCTGGACTGAACACTGAACTGGAGCTGTGCTGGGACTCCTGAACTCATGGTGCAGAAGCAGAGCTCATGTCTGCCTCCAGCCTGCTGGATTGTTGGGCCTTGCAGGGCCCTGTGTTAGCTGTTACTCTGTGTTACTGCTGCCCCATCTCCCCTGTTGGTTTCCCCTTTGCACCTCTGTAAATAAACCTTCCCCATTCTCATAATCCCAGCGCTATCCCAGTGTGTGTGTGGTCACTCCGGGGGTTTGGAACAGGTGCCCCTGGGGCAAAGGGGCTCGCCTTGCTGTGTCCCTGCACACACCCTTCTCTGGTCAGAGCCGCCTACAAGGCAGACTCTATCTGGCCACATGGGTGTTACATTTACTTTCCCAGACCATTTTTCCTCACCTCATGCTCAATTAAATCGGGAGTTTCATGTTTTAAATAGTTGAACATGCTTCAGCTGATCAGGACGACAGCAGATTTCTTCAGATGTCATAGAACTTCTGTGCAAATTATGCCAAATTTCAAAGGGTCAGCTGTGTTAGTCTAGTTCAGCAAAAGAAGCAAGGAGTCCTGTAGCACTTAAAGACTAACAAATTTATTTATTGCATGAGCTTTTTTCGCCCACAAAAGCTCATGCGATAAATAAATTTGTTAGTCTTTAAGTGCCACAGGACTCCTTGCTTCTCCAAATTAAGGAGCTAAGGACAATCCATTTTCAGCTAAGAGGACTTTCTTTTTTGGTGGTGTGGGGAAAGACCTCCCCACTTCACAATTAGTAGCACACTTAGTGCAGCAAACATTTCTTTATGATACGCCACTGGCAAAACAAAGTTGTGTATTTTTTCCAGTAAGTTGGCCAAGACAGATTGAGAAGAAGGCAAGGCCATGTCTGCACTACAAAATTATGTGGACCTAACTTGTGCCAGGATACGGCCACTACGGTTATCAAATCAGTTATGTGTGCACACTTTGCTCCTTGTTACAGTGTTACACGTTCTCACCAGGAGTGTTTGTATTGATTATATTACCAGTGTGGGGCATTGTAAGACAGTTCTTGGCTTTCAGGTGCAGTTGACATACACAATACAGCATCCACAATGACATTGTGTCAACCTATCACTCATGACTCTATGGTAGAGCTACTAAATTGACATAAACAGACACTTAAGTCAGCAAGAGCCAAATGTTAAGTGATAATGCTTCCACATCTTATGTCAACCTAATTCTATAGTGTAGACCAGTCCTTAATATTTAATGGAATTTGGTGACTTTCCACTGAGGGTGTGTTCACACGGCAGTCTTATTTCAAAACAACAGAGGTTGTTTCAAAATAAGAAACGCCACATTCACACGGCGTACCATTGTTTTGAAACAACAGGTTCCGTAGTTTTGAAACAACAGTGTTGTTTCGAAACAACTTAAACCCCATTTGGTGATGAAACAACGTTGTTTTGAAACGATTGTTTCGAAACAATCCCGTCAGAACATGTTGTTTCTTAACAACAGTGACTCATTTTGAAATAACTGTTGTCTGAACATGCTATTTCGCTTTGAGCTTTTTTCCTTAATTCGAATTAACATTTTCTTAATTCGAATTAACTTATTTCGATATAAGGCGTTATTTCAATACAAGTTGTTTCAAAACAACTTGTATCGAAATAACCCCCTGTGTGTGAACGTAGGCTGAGTGCTTACTGTGGTATGGCCAGTCTTACAGTAAGCATAGGAGGTAAAAGGGCAGTGGTAAGCATTTCAAAGCAGTGTGCTGACAATTGTCTGAGTTGGGACATATGGAATTCACCCTGGCTGCTTTCAAGCACTTGGTGATAATGTGTATGGGGAAGATGCCTGACCACACTCTCAGCTGGTACAATCCACTTTATATACAGATGCCCATGGCTTGAGGCCTTCCCATTGTGGGATTGTTTCCAATGGCTGCTTATGCATTATTGAAGCCTCTTTTTAGTCTATTGTAGAAGGCACTACAATGAATTTACTTCATTCTTTAGGATCCTGTTACAGGGATTTGGATTTTTTTACATGCAATTCAGAATTTGCCATAGTTTTCACTTGCCATTCTTAGAACTAAGCCCAGCCCAAGAACAGCCTAAAGACCTAGACCAGGGGTCAGCAACCCAAAAGGGGAGAAGAGCCACTCCCCGCCACCAGAACCACATGAGCTGGAAGTGGCCTAGTGGCTGAGACCCTAGCCCTGGTGGGGGGTGTGCAGGTGGCATGCACTCCCTCCATCCCTCTCTCTGCTGGCAGGGCAGAGCAGCGCTGCCCACCTACCCCCAGCCGGCTGCCCCTCCCAAGAGTGGCTGGCAGAGAGCTGTAGCTTGTAGGGGTAGGGCCTTGGAGTGGCCTCTCCACAGAGTTCAGGCCGCTTCGACCTGGCCACCCCTGCCTGAAAAGGACCGATCAAGGGCCTGGGGGTGAGATGCCCTCTGTTCAGGCCTGGGGTGGCTGGATCAAAGCGGTTGTGGTGGGAGGGTGGGGGTGATGCTGGTGCCCTGAAAGTGGGGGGCCTGCGCCAGCTGGGAGTCCCCAGAGCACACCTGGCTCTCTGGAAGAGATTGGCAGGGAGCCAGAAGAGATGCTCAGTGAGCCACACATGGTTCACTGAGCCTGTCTTGCTGATCCCCGACCTAGACCTTCACACAGGTTCATATTTGCAGTTTCACGGTGATGTTTTCATGCAGATTGAGAGCTTTCCCACCCAAAAAGAACCTGTTCATTAACTAAAAATCATTTACTGAGTATTTAGAGAAGGGCTTTTAAAAAGAGGAAGAAAGAGAGAGAGAGCTGCTGCTTTATCACTGCAGTCCACTTTCCTCTCTAGCTAAATAAGGAGAGATGTATTACAATGAACTCACAAGTTCCAGAGTGTTAGCCTATTTCAGCAAAACAAACAAGAAGTTCTGTGGCACTTTTAAAGACTAACAAATTTATGTATCACATGAGCTTTCGTGCAAGAAAATCCCACTTTGTCAGATGCTTTGAAGATGGGGAACTTACAAAATGTGAGGAAAATATGAGCAGGGAAGGTGCAGCTGTGAAGTGAAAGTAAGTGGCAAAGAAGGACTCTTAATCCCCTGCAGATCTCCATGAACCTGGTTCACTAGGGGCTAAGTGGGCTTTAACAGAGAATTTAGGCCTATGTTCTCCCATTCCACAGCTAGATGATCTCATGAGGTCCCTTCCAACCCTATGATTCTATCCTATTCTATTCTATTCTAAATCCCTTTCTTCTCCCTTCTCTGAGGTTCTGTGCCTACCAATGAATTTCTGAGGACTGCTTCTTGAAATGCAAAGCTCCTAAAAACATTAGTCAACATTCTGTGAAGGTCACAAGACTTCTCAAACCAATGCTTTTAAGATTAAGGAGAACTCTCAGTCAACATGCTCTATACCTCTCTCAGTTCCAGCAAGTCAATGGGTTAAATAAGGCATTCCATTTACACTATTCATACCACCTTCATTTGCCTGGCTGGTGTGAGAGTAACTTTCTTAGAAGTGTCCCAAAATTAAGGTGTTCATGTGTATGTTACTACAGGTCAGTAATTCAATTCAAACTCCATTAAAAATGCTTTTGATCATATAAATCATATAGTGCCATATATAGATATAAAATATTTTCCTGAGAAGTAAGGTAATGGGCTGACTCTGATCTCACTATCACCAGTGTAAATCAGAAGTAACTCCATTGAGCTGACCCAAATAAAGCTAGTGTAAAGGAAATCAGAATCAGACCCAACATCCTTGCCCTGAGAAGCTTTAACTTAAGTTGAGACATGATATCTGAGATATAAGTATAAGGAAAGAAGATTTAGGCAATTGGATTCTATGATGATGGGGGCTATACAAGTACTGAGAGAAAACAAGGAAGGACAATAAGAGCTGTAGTAACATAATGCAGCTGCTGGAGATCCTGTTGCACACGTCATGTGGGTTAACCTGAATTTTATGGGTGAAATCCTAATCTCATTGACTTCAAAGGCATTAGAATGCCATTACATATTTTTAATATACTTGCAAACAAAAATTCATTAGAAAAAAGCTGTATTTAAATTAGTGCAACAGTGGAGACTAACACCTAGAAAATGGATTAGCATTTCACTTATGCCACATAATCCATATTTCCCCAGTTTCTCACTATTCCAGCCAGTCTCTCATCCATTAAAGGAAGCCCGTGGCTAATCCAGGTCTATGCCTTCAATGAGCACACTTAAAAGATTCATTCTGGTTTCAGTGGTATCATCAGTTCTAGAGATATTCCTTACACACTCCATGAGGAATACTGCTAAAATTGAGAATATCTCTAGCACCCGAATGAGTCATTCAACCAAGAGTTTATATTACCAGCAGCCACAATCATGAATTATGATCCGTTAAATATTTCATATACAAAACATTCATTATATATACAGATTTCAGCAAGTATAACAAATATAATCTATTTCATCCAGCTGGAGAGGAGCAGTGCCATACTGGTGGTGGCCCAGAGCAGCCCCAACCAACCACCAGAGCCTGCCTCCATTACAAATTGAAAGAAGCAGGGCCACATGGAATGTGTGGTGGTGGCTGCACCAAGGAAAACTTAGTTTCTTACCCAGATAGAGTAATTTAGTATTATGTAATTTAGTATTATCAGCATTGTGTTTATTGGGGTTATATACGTTTATGGCCAGTCAAGAGTTGAGGAGGGGTGGGGCAGGGTAGGGGTGTGGGCAAATGTTTTACCTACTATTAAGTAAGGGGACTCACTCAAAAAGCTTGGGAACCACTGATGAATACTAGATCACAGCTTCAAAGAGAAGCTGCTGAGTGGGGGAGACTAACAACTAAAGGAGATAGGGTAATTAATGTTTTCAAAAGTGACAAAGCATTGAAGCCTGCTAAAAAAATCCAATAAATGCTTTCCTCATATTATTGCTGCACATGAGGAATTGCTGTAGTAATCAAAGGGGTACAATGTGAATAGTAAAAATGCTAGACTGCATGATTGTGAGCAGAAGATGAGAGAGGTATTTTAGATGACCATCTCAATTAAGATGCAGTCCACACTCAAAGTAAAGTGTTTGAGGACCTTTGTGCTGGGATAAATCTCTGTTTGCTAACAGAGCTGTCCTTCTGTGTTTGTTCTGTGCCTTTGGAACCAGAAATGTTTGCCATTTGGGCATGAGTGAAACTTCATTTGTTGAATAGTGATGATAAAAACCATGCTCATGTCTGCACTGTAATAGGAAGGATGCTTTCTGCACATGATTCAAAGCAGATACAGATCAAGTGATCACTAGTTAAAAGAAATTTCCTTTTAATCAGACCCACTTATATGCCTTTTTTTTAAGATTCTGACAGCTGTCCTAGTTTTAGAAATCTCTCTGACATTCAAAAGGGTTAAGAGTCAACTTCTGAAAATATTTGTCCAGTTCTGTAGGATAAACATACTCTGAAAATGCAATCTTGGAGCACATGTTGTGTAAAATTATAAAGTGCGAGTGTGAGGGTGCTCAAATCTGTTCCAAAGTGACTACACTGCTGCATCATAAATGTATACAGCTACCCCTTTGGAACTTAGAACTCTTTTACCAACTTCTTGGGCATTATTTGAATGCTGGAAAGATGATACTTTTAACACCACAGATGCTGGATTTTAAGAGCTATACATAGAAGAAGGGACGATCTTTTTAGGAATAATTTATGATCTTAAAATGTGCTTGAAAGTGAGAGATGAGTGGTCGTTATCTACTCTTACTTCCACTTGTCACTCAAGAAAAATACCAACTTGAAGATTTCCAATATTTTTTTGTTTCCACTCTCCACAAAAATCCAAATATTAATGTGTTGTGTTTAAAGGGATGGAGATTAACTATATGCAAGCAAACAGAAACGACAATATGTAACATAATTCTCTTTACCATTATCAAAGATGACAGAGCATCACAAAATATTAATCAACTCTCATTATGACTGGATGATGGTAGATGAATGGTGAGGAATGCACCCAGGGTCGGTCTCACAGACAAACTGCACTGTTTATTCACAGATTCAATGAGAAGTGATTGAGGTGTATGTATGTAGGTGTGGGAAAAAGGTGAAGAAAGATTGTTCTGCAATAAGTAAGGGCTCATCTATTTATTTATTTGTTTGTTTAAAGTCAGTGGGGTTATCATTTAGTTTAAAAGAAACAGTCAGCACAGCATACTTATAAAAAAGACTATTTGGTCTCATAAACCAAAAGCCCTTAGGCCACTAGGAGTCAAGATTTTTCCAATTACCTACATTTTAATTATTCTGAATATTTTTTCTTTGTAAGTTCTTTAGGGCAGGGACAGTTTCTGTATGTCATGGGTCAGCAACCCCAGGCATGCAGGGCTCCTGGCCCTGTGGCACCACTCTCTAGTGCCACAGCTGTTCCCCCCAGCTGGGGCTACAAGAGCTGCATGTATGGCAGCTCTTTCCCCTTCAGGCCCCACCCCCAGCAGGGTCCAGAGTTGCAGGAGCTGTACATGGGGCAGCCCTTCTCCCCTGCTGGCCCTAACCCCTCATGTGGTACTGAAGGGGGGCTGCCAACAACTGCTGAGAGTTCAGGAGGAGGGACTGGCACAGGGTTCGGCAAAGGTTGCCGACCCCAGCTCTATGTTTTATAGCACAGTCAGCACTTAGATTAACACATCTTTGCTGTTTATGCTTCTGCCTACTTAACTCTGTGTGTGTTTCCATTATCTTAGAAAACATAACTAAATAAGTCAGTTTCATGTATTTACTTTCACTTGCAACTATACTACAATTGTTCAGATTCCAAATGCTATAGAGGGTTCCAAATTCCCCACAAAACCTGATTTCATTCTTTTCTATTCAAGAGAGAGGTGAGGCTACCTAGGCTCACCTGTAATTCTCAACCAGAAGGTATGCATATTCCACTGCATAGAAAGGATAGGAGGTATGGCAGGAGACCATCCTGGCTTAACCAGGAGATTTTTATTAATATAAAAATAAAGACAAAAAGTGAAAACTAGGTCAACTTACAAAGAATGATTATAAACAACATAATTATGTAGGGGAAAAATCAGAAAGGCCACAGCACAAGCAGAGATAAAACTATCTAAAGGCATAAAGGGTAATAAGAAAACATTTTTCAAACACATTAGAAACAAGAGTAAGACCAAGGACAGTGTAGGATTGTTACTCAACAAACAGGGAAAAACAATATCAGAAATGTGGAAATGGCAAAGAACTAAATGATTTCTTTGTTTCAGTCTTCACTGAGAAGGTTGGTAGTGACTGAATACCTAATATGGGGAAGGGCAGTAAAAATGGGATAGGATCTGAAGCTAAAGGGAAAGAACAAGTTAAAATTTACTTAGACAAGTTAGCTATCTTTAAGTCACCAGAGCTTGATGATATGCACCCAAGAATACTCAAGGAGCTGACTCAGGAGATCTCTGAGCCATTGGATATTATCTTTGGAAAAACATGGAACACAGGAGAGATCCCAGGGAACTGAAAAAGGGGAAAAAATGCCCATCTGTAAAAAAGGTAATAAGGACAATCCAGGGAATTATAGACCAGTCAATTTAATCTCTATTCCAGGAAAAAATAATGGAGCAAATAATTAAGAAAGCAATTAGCAAACATCTAGAAGAGAATAAATCAAATCATAGGGCTGGAAGGGACCTCATGAGATCATCAAGTCCAACCCCCTGGGAACTGAACCCAGGACCATCTGCATGTTAAGCAGAGGTGTTAGCCACAACACTATTTGCAGGGAAGGTGTTAAGTGGTAGTCAGCATGGATTTTTCAAGAACAAACTGTGGCAAACCAATCTGCTAGCTTTCTATGACAGAGTAACAAGCCTTGTGGCTAAAGGGGAAGTGATAGATGTGGTATATCTAGACTTTAGTAAGGCTTTTGATGTGGTCTTGCATCACCTTTCATTAACAAACTAGAAAAGTACAATCTAGATGGAGCTACTATAAGATGGGTGCAAAACTGGTTGGATAACCACTCCCAGAGAGTAGTTATCAATGATGTACAGTCATGCTGGAAGGGCATAATGAATGGGGTACCCCAGGAATTGGTTCAGGGTCCAGTTCTGTTCAATATTTTCATCAGTGATTTAGATGATGGCATGAAGAGTACACATATAAAGTCTGCAGGTGATACCAAGCTGGAAGGGGTTACAAGTGCTATGGAGGATAGGATTACAATTCAAAATGATTTGGACAAACTGGTGAAATGATCTCAGGTAAGCAGGATGAAATTCAACAAAAGCAAGTGCAAAATACTTCACTTGGGAAAGAACAATCAATTGCACATATACAAAATGGGCAATGACTGCCTAGAAAGGAGTCCTGAGGAAAGGGATCTGAGTGTCATAGTAGACCACAAGCTAAATATGAGTCAACAGTGTAACACTGTTGCACAAAAAACAAACACCATACTGGTACGCATTAACAGGAGTAAGTAAGACATGAGAAGTAATTCTTCTGCTCTATGCCATGCTGATTAGGCCTCAACTGGGGTATTGTGTCCAGTTCTGTGTAACACCTTTCAGGAAAGATGTGGACGAATTGCAGAAACTCCAGAGAAGGGCAACAAGAATGATTAAAGGTCTAGAACACCTGACTTATGAACGAAGATTGAAAGAACAGGGCTTGTTTCGTCTGGAAAAGAGGACACTGAGAGGGGATAGGATAATAGTTTTCAAGTGCCTAAATGGCTGTAACAAGGAAGAGGGAGAAAAACTATTCCCCTTAACTGCCTATGCTAGGACAAGCAGCAATGGGCTTCAATTACAGCAAAGAAGGTTTAAGATTGGACATTAGAAAAAGAATTCCTAACTGTCACGGTGATTAATCATTGGAATAATTTGCCAAGGGAGGCTGCGGAAGCTCCATCATTGGGAATTTTTAAAAGCAGGTTAGACAAACACCTGCCAGGGATGGTTTCAAATGGTATTTGGTCCTGCCATGACTGATGGGGGCTGGACTCGATGACCTCTCATGGTCACTTCCTGTTCCTACAATTCTATACGCCAGAGGAATTCAGAGGTCTTCCAGAAGGTACATCAACTCATCTAGATTTTTGCCTGTTGAGTACAAAGTAAAATTTTACACAGACAATGACTTGTTTATACTGCTGTATATACCAAAAACTATAGTTATAAAATCAAGTGGACTCTAGAAACTATATGGTAAAAATGAGAAAGTAAGCCATTTTTCATTAATGTGGTGTGACCCTTTTGTATTTTTATGCTGATTACCTAAGCACATAGTTTGTAAGTGAGATGAAACTTAGGGGTATGCAAGACTAATCAGACTTCTGAAAAGCTACAGCAGTGGTTCCCAACATTGTGTCTTTGACCTTGTTACTTTTAATTAATTTGAGGCACACCACCATATAGTTTCCAAATGAACTGATGAATATTCATGAGCCAATGAGCCAATCCAGAGCTGTTTGAGTAGTTTTCAAAAAATTTTGTGGCGCACCTGTTCAGACCTGACGACACACCCATGTGCCATGGCACACTGGTTGGGAAACACTGGGCTACAGTAATCTGGAAAGACTGAGAGCCACTGACCTATGGCATTTGATAACTGCACAAGCAGTGTATCCCCAGCTCCTGACAGGTCATCTTCACCTTCTCAGCATGAATATGGTGGGGCATGAGGTCAGCAAGATGCAATTCACTGCCAACAGCATTGACCTTAGAGACATATGCTGGCCAGGGTCTAGCAGTGATAAAAGGCATTCTTTTTAAAACAAGGGATAAAAAAGAAAGAAGGGTCTGTGAGCCATCCATTCCTAGGGTAGCCACCTGAAAATGCCAAGATCAGGGCAGGTGCCAAAAGGAGAGCAGATTCTCCCAGCACTGGTGGGTGACACTAAATTCAGACTTCCCAATCAGCCACAAACAATGCTTCTGATTCCCTACACTAGTCATTAAAAAGACAAAAGCAAATATAAACAGCTCTCTTTACTGCATTTTGATCTCTGCCTTCCAATCAATCACCAGGTCCAGTAAAGAGATAAGTTAGGTAAAACTGTTTATTAAAACTGTTATTTAAAACCAAAGAGGTTCTCCTGATCCCAAAGGATCAGCCACATTCAATGTTTCCTCTAATTACTTGTAGACTGCGTGCGCAGACAATTTCTTTGTGTGCGCAAAAACATTTCTTTGTGAGCACCAATATTAGCACTATTGAATTTTGTTGTGTGCACTTCATTTTGTTGTGTGCGCAGGTTTCATGACCTGTGTGCGTGCGCACATGCGCACAGCTTAGAGGGAACAGTGGCCACATTACCAGATCAATACAAGTTTGGAACTTATCCAAATTACCATGCTGCCAGCCAATCTTTAGTAATGAAAATTAAAAATTTATTATAAAAGGAAAACTTATAAGAAATATTAACTGCTTAAAGCAATCACATGCATACAAGTCATTTCAGAGTCCATAGTTTCCAGTAAAGTTGTGGCATTTGTAGGCTTGTGCCATCCCTCTGGTGTACATCCAGAATCTGGATGGGTCTCAGTCCTTTTTTACCACAGCTTCACTTATAGATGGGTTAATAGTGCAGCTAACTTTTATGTCCCTTGGCCTTTTCAGTGTTGCTTGTAAAAATTTCCAGGAATAAGATGGAGTCCAGAGTCCAATGAGTAAGTCCTGGTGATTCATCAGGTGTAGCCCTGGCTTCTCCCCCAGACCTATTGCACCTGTGAGTTTTCTTAATGGGCCATTGAGCAGGATAGTGCTGCAGACAGCCTGCCTGGGGTGTCTTCCAGAAACATATCGCAAGTTGAAATACAGATACAAACATATTCATAACTCCCCATACAAATATGACATGTGCACATAAACAGTATCATTATGTTTAGCAAATTGTAACCTTTCTAACGGTACCTGACGTGACAGATCTCAAGTGAACTATTGAGATTTTGACATATTGATATTAAATAATATGACAAATGGTCTCCAAACCCAGCCAGCATCACAGGGGCAAGAACAAGCTTGCAGAGAGCACAGCAGAAGCCCACGAACAGTAGAGGGAGAAAGGGCATTTAAGAAATTGTTCTGTCCTCCCCTCCTTACTTGCATGAGTCTTACATTTGCTTAGACTGCCCAAAAGACTCACCTCGAGACCCCTTTCATCACCAGGCCCCTGCAGTCATTTGGTTTTCCCAAGGCCTGGACAGAACTGGGGCTTGGGCAGGGCCAGCTGGCTGAGGCTCAATAAGGAGAAGATGGAGCAAATATTAGTAGGATGAGTATGTGTGGGGGTAAACTACAGGACATAGTTAAGGCACTTTTCAAGCTGCTTCTATATGTCCCGATAAAAGAGCTGATCAGAGGTTCAGTGCTCTCTACTTTCTCCAACTATGTGTGGCCAAAAGGTTGAGTGCTATGTCATTTCTATCCATACTACTGTCTCATTCAGCTTAGATTATTCTTGCTGCACACAGCATTACACCTGAAGGCCACTTGCAAACTGAATTCAGCAGTCTGGAAACTTCAACACAATACAGGTTCCAGAGGGGCAGCCATGTTAGTCTATTTCAGCAAAAATAAACATGAAGTTCCATGACACTTTCAAAGTGTATCAAATTTATTTATCACATGTGCTTTCATGGGTATAATAAGTCTGTCCTCCTCTCTACTTAGCAGGGCTTTATGTTTGGATCATATTACAGTGACACTTAACTATCGGCACTGACTTCAAATTCATTGCCTGGCACAATTTACAGTGTAATTTTTGATCTACCAGAACCTTTATGATTTGGTTCATGGGAAGACAGATCAGCGGAAGTTTTGCTTGCATAAACAGCACATCATTTGGGCCCTGTAAACACAGTGTTTGTAATTTTAAGTTTCTTTTTGATTAAAATGTTTCCACTCCTCCCTTCTCCTGAGTAAGATGTTTTCATTTTTAAAAATACCAAAGCGGATGGGGGTCCTTGCTACTACATTTTGACAGAAGGATCTCACGAAGGAATTTAAATTATGTGAGCCTCCATATAAAATTTAAATTAAAATCCTGGAGGGAATTGTAACTGACAAACTATACTTTAATTATTAATAGTAACATCAGCGTATTAACTACATGTGCCTTGAGAGTCCAGAGGCTGTCCTAGCTGTAATCTGAGTTAGCTGCTGTTTAGCTTGCAAATTCAATGAGAAACTGAGGATGGTCATAAAATATGAGTAACTTTAGGATTTTCAGAAACCAAAAATGAGTCTTGAGACAAGGGGATTAAAAAGAGAGGGGGAAAAAATAAGTCCCAAAATACTGCTCCCAAAAACTTTGGCTGCATGTCCTGGGCTCCCATGAGAGGCAGAATCTGTTCTTGACTGAGAGCAGAATGAATAATTACCAGTACTGGCAACCCAAAATTTCAAAAATCATGAGTCAGACACCAGAAAGATTTGCTGCATTTTCTGTCTTTTGATTTTTGAACTCTTCCCATCATTGCTCGTGTGTGCACACAATACTCACTGTTGCCACCTCTCTCAAATTTATTGAGAAAGAAGATTTTTAGCCACTGCTGTCTGCCTGAGAGTACAAAGTTCCCAGCTTCTCCCCAACTACCAATATTCTAAGGCTATGTCTACACTGATGGCAGCAAATCTGTCATCACCATATTGATTTTTCTGGTTCAGTTGAGCAGCAGTGAAGATATATTCAGTCAATCCAGAAGCTGAATAAAATCACCTCCAAAAAAAGCATAGCACTGTGTCAATAGGAATGCATTTCCCATTGGCACAGCACAGTAGAGACAGCAAGCTAAAATAAAGTTAAGAAGTTGATGGGAGTTACACAAGCTTCTCTACATAGCTTGCGTAACTTCTGTTGACGACCGCCAAATTTTTCCAGCAGTGTAGACCAATTTCCAAAGGGATAGCCGTGTTAGTTTAGTCCAGCAAAAAACACCCAAGGAGTCATATGGCATTTTAAGACTAACAGATTTAAGAAGCAGAAGGGGGCTGCCTTTTGCAGCAGCCCCAGTTGACTACTCTTCCCAAGGAGATGTGGAATGGAAAAAGTAATCACCCACATACACACTCCACATCATAAACTTGGATCAAGCAAGCACACAACCGTGACAGCTCAAAAATGTAGTGACTCCTCCCTTACCTGGAGAGCTCCATTGCAAAAACTCCCATTTGCTAGCTCTAGTCACAAGCTAAGTCACATGGCACTGCTTCTGTTTCCATATTGGATAACCACTCATGGGCTTCCAAGTGAGTGTTGTACATGGAAAATTAAAATTGGTCTATGATTTCTGTGAATACTTGTAGAGGCAGGCTATTTGGTGCCTGTATTGTATGTTTGCTTGGTTTGCTTGGCAGGAATATTACTGGCAAAAATTATTTGTGGAAGTCAATTTTCAGTCTGCCTAAAATGCCTTGAACTGTTTCATTAATATTCACTAAAACCTTCCAATGAGTTTATTTCAATCATGCCCTTATTTCTCTTATTTCCAGACTTTGTATTCATCTAATTGGGCACTATCCTGACTTACTTGGATACCTGAGCCACCACACAGACCTGAGTAGCAATTCTGGGCACACAAACAATGTAGAATTGGACTCTCAGCCTGTGCCATCTCATGGAGCTCTCAGGAGGTGCTGCAGCACTGAGAGGCAGCTCTGCAGCCTTCAGTGCTTTCCTCCAAAGAACTGTTTCAGAACAGAACATGCACATTTATTTTTAGGGATCATAATTTAACTGATGTGGGTGTTACTTCCTTTGAAAACAGCATTAGATCTGGTTTGGCCATTATGTGGTGCTCTCTCTCACATACACAGCGTAATAAGAGTATGCATTCTGAAAGAGGTTATGCACTATAGAGATTCTCAGTACAAGACCCATCAGCCATGTGTCACTTCAGGAAGTTCAGGTTTGCTAGTCATCTCTTGCATGGGTGAAAGCAAAGGACACTTATGTTTCTGTTCTCTTCCTTCATGCACCTATGAAAGCCAAATCCGATTCAGTCAACAAACACAGAACACTCAAGGGGTTTGTAGTACTCAGATCTGTGGAACAAACAACTAAACTAAACATAACTAAAGTGATCATGGAGCATGTGACATGTATTTTAATACCAGCCTAAATATACATTTGTATATTTGAATGTTGTTTCACACTCACAAAAAGTGGCAGTTATAACTAAAGTAAGCTTTTTAAAAGCTCAATAATGTGGTGACCAACAAACCCCACAAAAATGAGAGGACCACCCAGAACCAAGGCCAATACTTCAGAATAACACTGCCCTCTACACCACAGCATGTATGCCGAGGAATCTTTTGCATGGTTCTGAAATCTCAGCAACATCCAAGCAGCACAGTGGTTAACTAAAGGCACAGCAATTTCAGTTTAGTTTGTTTTCCATCATTTTCTCCCCTCTCCATCTTGCCACATTGTGTTAAAGCCTTGGCCAAATTTCAATTTGAGTGATTTCATGATGCCTATTGACTTTCTTCTTGTGTGTTCTTAAACAACGTGGCACTAGCTGAATGATGGCTGCACTTCAGTAAGACAAGCGCCCCTCGCCTACCCCACTTTAGGTGTGCATTGTGACTTAGGTTACTGTTGATCCTCAGAGGAAAGGTGCTATTTTAACAGTTTTTATTTTGCACTGTATAATGCTATTTTTAAAAGCCATAAAGCAGTTCTACTTTGTGTCATTTTTCATAATGAATTATTACTTATTATTACCTGTTCTCTTCACATAAATGGTTTTTACATCAGTGTAACTTCTTTGGCTTTGGAATTACTCCTGATTTACAGTGGAGTAAGCAAGAGGATAATCAGCCCATAAGTTGTGCCCGGCAGAAAGAGGGGTAGGCTTGACTAGAATCCAAAATGCACATCCCAGAGTTAGAAACTTCTTTGGGGCAATTTAGACAGTTTCATACAATGCTGATATTCAAAATCCCTTGCACAGTAGGAAAGAAAAGAAGTATTCCTGTATTGCAGATAAGTCTGACCTAATATGCCCCTGTATTCACACCCTACACACTGCTATAATAATCTTTGTATGAAGCATTTCTTATAAGGGTTACTCAAGAGCATTTGACTGCTGGTGTTTAGTTTTAATTGGACTTTTTAAGTCAGTCAGCAAAAAGTGCTATATATGTAGTCCAGACTCATAGCTGACCTATCTTAGTTACTTACATGCAGGGGTTAAAGAATAATTTGGTGAGCCCTGCAACCCTCCTAAATTTCCACCCCTCCACAGGTCCGGGCCCCCTTCACCCACCCCAACTACTGCCCCCCCAAATGCCTACACCCCATCCCAGCTACTGCCCCCCAAACATCTTTCCCACCACCACAGCTACTGCTCCTTCACCACACCTACTGCCTCCAGCCCCTGTCTTGCCATTGGTCCCCCAAACCTTTCCCCAACCCTCTCCCGAACCTGATCCCCCAAACTTTCGCCAACTCTCTGCCATACCGCACCGTCTTCCCCCACTGCCCAAGCCAACCCCCTCCCCCATGCTCTTTCCCTGCCAGGCCAGCTTGCCTGTCCCTGAAAACACCACCCCAGAGTCCCCTTACCTGGCTACCATGTGGAGCAGCCCTGGCCCTGGCTGAGGCTCCCACCCAGAGCCTGCTCTGACTGAGCATGCTCAGAGGCTCAGAATGCACCGGAATGGCATTCCAGGGCCTATTACTTTTAGGGACTCAGTGTTCAGCAGGCCCTTAAAATTAGCAAATGGAGCCAGAATGTTGTATTCTGGTGCCCACTATTTTTAAATGGTGGGCCCTGGAACGCAGCGTTCCCACTCCATTTTCTATTTTTAGGGGGCCCCGAACTCTGACGGCCTAAAAATAGTGGGCCCAGGAACACCATTCTGGTGTGTTCTGGCTTACTTTAACCCCCTGCTTATATGACCCATTACCATAGTATCTCATCACTTCACAATCTTTAGCATTTTTAGCTGAATTGGGTATGGGCATTGTGGTTACTCCTGATCCTTTGTTTTACTGAAGAGAAATTGAGGCTTAGAGGGATCAAATGACTTGATCCAGGTCACACAGGAAAGCCTCTAGTAGAGCAAGGAATTGAACCCTGGTGCCTTAAGTCCCAGGCTTATGCCTCAAACACTAAACTATCTTGCCACTTTGCTTGATAGGCCCCTTTTAAAAGATTTCTCAATTTCTGACTTTTGTTTCAAACCTTTAATATACTTCCTCACAAAGCACATACATGTACGTTTATAGTGAATATGCTGAGAATGAAGCCAACTTACACCCACACAAGTTAGCCTCCTTTTTTGAGATGCCGTGGCCAAGAAAAGAACTTGATACCTAGGCCGTTCCATCACCATAGCAACCACTGGTGAAAGGCATGGTTTTCTAGGACAGAGATTAAAGATTGTTCAAGAAACCCACAGTGTGATCACAAGTCACCATGCACTAGAAGCCCACATTAAGTAACTATCTGCACCTGAGGAGCACAGTCTCTCTGAATTGCTCCTCCGCACAGAAATCCCAGTCAAAGGCAACCCGATAAACAGCTTCCATTACAAAAGCCAGGAATAAAACAAAGTAGAACAGTTGCACTCTGTGGTGGATGGAACTAGTCTAATGCTCAGATGGCTAGCCCACTTCTCCACTATTTCATAAAGGTTGATAAGATTGGAGGTATCACTCTGCTTGGGTGGGGAAATGAAGCTCAAAACCATCTATGCCTGCTGTCATAACTGTGGAGTCAGCTCCCTTCCCTATGGCACCACCCTTGATACCTGTATAACCTTCCTATCAACCTGAATAAAACTCCACCATGGCCTAGGAGAGTAATCTAATCTTTTGTGTCTTCTTAATGTACGTCCACATATCCTTTCTAAAGGTTGAAAAAGACAGCAATTCTGCTACAGTTTTTCTATGTCCCATTCTCACCCTACCGATTTCAGTTCTTCACCTCCTCCTGGCTTTTGCAGCCAGCTGTATTTAGCAAGCTCATATAACTGTTACATGGTTCATCTCAAGTTATTTTTACTTCCTTCTTACAAGTTTTGCATAACATTTCACCACAGCAGAGAAACTTTAAAACCTCATGTTATATTTACCTCTTACAAAACATACACAGCTCCAAGAGCTAGTAAATAGTGAAAGAAAGTCTCACTACCATTGGTCATGGTTCTCCACTACAGCTTTGTGTCTTCAGTGGTTAATTCCTCACTATGTTTCCAATAAGTTAACACAAAAATTTTTACTGGGGTCCTCTTCAGGATACAAGGGGATGAATAGGTGTAGTTTTCAACAACTCAAAGGCACTGAATTATCACAGTAAATTTCAAGCATTTACATTTTATAGGCTCTCCCCATCCAAAGATAGCTTCTGCCATGTAGACCTGACAACAAGAGCCAGGTTCCATACCTAGGGATTCCTCACCACTATAGCATGCGACCAACTTGAACCCCCACCAAATAATCTACAACAATTTACCGCCACCACTGGGTGCCTCAGAAGAGTGAGAACTTCTCCACTCACAAACACTGAGTCTTAAAATGAAACCATAACCTAATCCAAACCCCCTGAACAGGGTCTTTTGTCTCAGTTACCCACTTTGGGAAAGTCCAATGAATGAATGTCTCCCGTACTCCCCACTACCAGTTGTTGTTCTTGGTCAGCAATGAGCTAGAGTTCAGAGGTGCATTCGTGTAGGTCACCTCCTACCTGCAGAAGGGTGGAGCACTGAGCAATGCTTCAGCTGCTACTGATGCTTCTGTGACTGACTATCAGTTACCATCTCTCTGATGCTGCTGCTACCTGTCACTCTATGCAATGCCATGTTCTAAGGTTCCACTACTTGACGCAGCACTCAGTGATTTCAGTGGGTGGTGGGAAACTCATTGCTAGTGCAGGCTGGATGGTGTCTTTCACTAAAACACTGCCCCATGCCAGGTCCAAGACTCAACAGCTAGAACTGGTGATCCATGATTTCAGCTTCAATGACAACTTACAAAGACTCTCAATCAGGGCCGGTGCAACGTGGTAAGCGAGGTAAGCATTGCAGGGGGGGCGCTGACATTCGAGGGGCACCCCTTTGCAATGCTCACAGTGTACCACTTCCCCCTGCCATGGCCAGGGCGGTAATTACTACAAGGGGAAAGGGGCTTTGCCCCAGGTGCCAATTTAAAAGGTGCCATGGGGAAGCCATTGCCCCTGCTGCTTCTAGCCGCGGCAGGGAAGTGATTCCCCTTGCTGGCTCTGGCTGCAGTGGGGGGATGCAATTGCCCCTGCTGGTTCTGGCCACGGCAGAGGGAAGCAATTCCCCACCATGGCCAGAGCCAGCAGGCGGAATGGCTTCCCTGCTGCAGCCAGAGCTGGCAGTAGCGGGGGGTTCCTTCTTCCCATCGCAGAAGCATAGGGACCCCCATTGCCAACTCCAGCTATGGCAGGGAAGCCATCCCCCCTGCTGGCTCCGGCCCTGGTGGAAAATTGCTTCCCTTTGCCACGGCCAGAACCAGCAAGGGTGATCGTGGCAGCCAGAGCCGGCAGGGGGGATCGCTTCCCTGCCACAGCCAGAGGAATAAGGGAGGAGGGTCCCTTCTCCTCACAGCAGTGGGCTATGGACCCCCATTGCTGGCTCTGGCCACTGCCTGCTGGTAAGTGTGTCTGGGGTAAGGAGGATAAAGAGGGTTTGAGGGGGCAGAGCAGCACTGGGGTTGAGAGGCTGGTGGGGCATGGGGCTGTCAGATGGCACCTGAGAGACCTATGGGAGGGCCTGCTGAGGGAGGCACAGGTCCCAGCTGGGAACCAGGGCCACACTACCGGCTGCCCTGACTCTCATCTGAGAGCCGCTCCTGCCTCAGTTGGGAGGCAGAGAGTGGCCACCGCTGCCAGTGAGGTCTACCCCAGCTGGTGTCCTGGGGCTGCTGCTGGGATCTCTGCTCCCAGCTGGGGACCTGGTGCCTTTGCTGCCAAGATCCGGCTCCAGCCGGATCCAGGGATGCCACTGCCTGTGGGAATGGGTGCCAGAAAGGGACCTGGGGGGACACCATCACCTCCAATGAGACTGGGTTGGTGGGGGGCTTGACAGGGGCAGTAGGGAGGCATGGGGGGGAAGGAGCTGCATGGAGGGAGATCTGAGAGCAGCAGAGCTGCTAGTGGGAGTGGGGGGAGGAGCGAGTGTAGCAGGCAGTGGAGCTGCCAGGGTAATGGGTGCTGTGGGTGGTAGAGCTGCTGGTGGAAGGTGTGGTGTTTTGGACTACCTAGGGCCATTGGGGTTGTCATGGTGATAAATGGGAAGGTTGTTTAGGTGCTAGGGAAACCTGTCTGTTGGGTCCTCTCTCACTCAGTTCTCTTTCAATAAAGACTCCTTACACAGCTCTGAATATGCTGCCTCTCATTATTGGACTATAATTTCCCCTAAAACTCTACATCTGGCAACAGAGGATGGGATATGTGATAGAGCTGGCTATCCGCAACAATCCTGGCAACTGTGGAAAACCAGAAAGCGATGTAAGAAGCAAAACTTTATTTACTGCTTGCATGGGGGTTGGGTTATAAATGTGAAAGCTGATCTGTTTGCCTAAGGGCTAGCTGGCTATTCTGAAAGCTGATCTGCCTGCTGTTAAGTACAAGTGAAGAGACAAACAACCACAAGAGGGCTTCTTGGCTTTACTTACTACAACCCTTGAATCACTTGACCATTCGGCAGATTCGTAGCAGACATATACAGCCCGATTTCAAAATTTTGTAATAGCAAATGATATAACTAATGAGAAGAAGGAACCAGTTTTTCTAACAGTCATTGGAGTTAAGACTTATAATTTGCTATGTGATTTGCTTTATCCAGAGAAGCCAGAGCAGAAACCTTACAGGGACCTACTGGAAGTCCTGGGAGCACATTTTTCCCTGAAGCCACTAGTAATGGCAGAGAGGTACAGGTTCTACCAAAGGAACCAAGCTGAAGATGAACCAGTTGTACAGTTTGTACCAGCTCTGCTGAAGCTGCCTGCACACTGTGACTTCAAGAACATGTTAGAGGAAATGCTGTGTGACAGGCTGGTCTGTCGCCTGCACAGTGAATCAACACGGAAATGGCTATTGACTGAAGGTGAGCTCACCTTGCAGAAGGCTGTAGAAATTGCAGTCTCCATGGAACACATCACCCAAGACATGCAACAGATCAGGGTCAGTGTGCGTAAAGTATCCCCACAACCTGCCCACGGGGCACCAGTGAGACAGGAATGTTACCAGTGTGGGAAGCAGGGTCACTTCGCATCAGAGTGCTGGTGTAAGGAACTACTGTGTCAACAATGTGGTAAGAGAGGACACATTGAACATGCCTGTAAACAAAGAAAGGATGAGCCCAACAGAAGAGGCAGACCTGAGAAAAATGGTTCGGTGGACTAAGAGGGTAATCCTGCATGCAGTAAAGCAGAATACAGGTGACCATAGTGACAACCAATTGGAAGATGAAGATTCCCTCCATGTTTTGTCTATAACAGCTGGCCCACATAAATTCTGGGTGACACCTGTGTTGGAAGGCAAACCTGTATGCATGGAAGTGGACACTGGCACAGCCGCTGCGTTAGTTTCTAACATTGTGTATGAGAAGGACTTTAGACATCTGCCACTTAAGCCGACAGTAGTTGTTTTGAAGACATACACTGGGAAGACTGTTCCCCTGTTGGAACCTATTGATGTGAAAGTAGAACTCAATGGACAGACCACAAAGCTACCATTGTTTGTGGTGAAGGGGAATTAGCCAGCCCTAATGGGAAGATCTTGGATCCAGAAAATCCAACTCGATTGGTCACAAATGCACCAATTGACTAAAGAAGAAACGAATCTAGCAGCAGTACTAACAAAACACACTGCTGTTTTTGGTGAAGACTTAGGCAGCATGAAGGGAATCACTGTGAAATTAAATATAAAGCCTGACTGCCAACCAAGATGTTTGAAGGCCAGGATGGTGCCATTTGCCATCAGACCCAAGGTGGAAGAAAACTTGGAGCAGTTAGTCAAGGAGAGAGTCTTAGTGCCAGCCACTCACACCCAGTGGGCAACACCCATTGTCCCAATAGTGAAGGAGGATGGCTCCATTCGGATTTGTGGAGATTTCAAGTTCACTGTCAACCCAGTGTTATGTGCAGAACAATATCCTTTTCCCTGCATTGAGGACATCTTGGCAGGACATCTGCCAAGATGTTTGGTTAGAGGACAAAAGTTTAGCAAGATTGATTTGAGTCAAGCATACTTACAGATGCATGTTGAAGAAGAATCTCAAGAATTGTTGACAATCGTAACACATAAGGCGTACAGTTACTGTTGTTTACATTTCGGCATTAATTTGGCCCCAGCTTTGTTCCAAAGGGCAATGGACCAGATTTTGAGTGATTTATCAGGAGTACAGTGCTATCTGGATGACATCCTGGTCACTGGCAAAAATGAGGAGGAACACCTTACAAACTTGGAAGCTACTCTGCAAAGACTGGAAGAGTACAGTCTACATGTTCACAGAGACAAATATAAGTTTTTCCAGCCCTCAGTTGAATATTTAGGACATATAATTGATGCTGATGGTCTCCATAAGTCTCCAGCCAAGGTTAAGGCTATTGTGGATGCCCCACTTCCTCAGAACATAACCCAACTTTGCTCTTTTTTAGGATTATTGAACTATTATGGCAAGTTTACTCCACACTTAGCGACACTCCTGAAACCCCTACATGAGCTTCTAGGGCCGAAAAAGGCCTGGAACTGGACTGAAACCTGTGATGATGCATTTAACAAAGCTAAGCGCTCCCTGGCAAATTCTTGGGTTCTGACACATTTTGATCCATCTTTGCCCCTACAGTTGGCTTGTGATGCCCCCCCCCTTATGGAGTTGGGGCTGTATTTTCACATATTATGCCTGCTGGTGAAGACAGGCCTATCACTTTTACTTCATGCTCCCTGACCAAGGCAAAAACTAACTATGCCCAAATTGAACACGAAGCACTGGCCATTGTTTTTGGCGTTCAGAAATTTCATCAGTACCTGGAAAAAGAAGTTCACACTTCTCACTGACCATCGACCCCTGACATCAATTTTGGGGCCACATACAGGCATCCCACATTTGGCTGCTAGTCGGATGCAACGATGGGCATTGATACTTTCTGGATACACATATGAAATCAAGTACAGACAATCCTCTTTGCATTGCAATGCTGATGGTCTTTCAAGGCACACCATCAAAATCAGGGTCAAGAAGGAATGTTTTACTTTGAACAGGTGGAAAACACACCTGTCACGGCTACTCAAGTGAAGAAAGTGACACGGGTTGACCCAGTATTCTCACAAGTTATGGATTTTGTCATGCATGGAACATTCTTACCTGACTCTCAGGTCTCTCCTGACCTCTGCCCCTACATGTCTAGGAGAACAGAGTTATC
Organism: Podocnemis expansa; assembly: GCA_007922195.1. NCBI lineage: Eukaryota > Metazoa > Chordata > Testudines > Podocnemididae > Podocnemis > Podocnemis expansa. The sequence goes on from ML681963.1 coordinate 24,529,849, forward strand.
GACCCAATCCAGGTGTTTGTTGTGGGGTATGCATGTCATTATCCCACCTTCATTAAGACCACGTTTGTTAGAACAGCTCCATTCAAGTTACTGTGGAATAGTGCGCATGAAAGAAATTGCACAGAGCTATTTCTGGTGGCTGGGTTTTGACAGGGCGATCGAAGAAACAGCTAGAGCTTGTACTTCATGCCAGAGCATCCAGAACGCACCTCATTTGGGACCTCTTCACCCATGGGATTGGCCCAAAGGGCCATGGCAATGTATCTATGTTGACTTTGCTGGCCCATTTGAAGGGCGTATGTTTTTAATTGCTGTGGATGCCCATTCAAAATGGCCAGAAGTCTCGGTAATGCAGTCCACTACTACAGAAACCACTATCCAGACCCTGCGTGGCTTTTTTAGTTGTTATGGTCTTCCAGAACAGCTGATGAGTAACAATGGACTGCAGTTCATTTCTCAGGATTTTGAAATTTTTATGAAGGCCAATGGAATACATCACATCAGGTCAGCACCCTATCATTCTTCCACTAATGGACTTACCCGAAGGTTTGTACAGACTATGAAGCAAGCTCTAAAATCTGCAAAGGGACGGTCACCTCTTCAGAAGCGTCTGGACAACTTCTTGTTGTCCTACAGAAACACTCCACAGGCTACAACTAAGGCATCTCTGGCTTTTCTTATGATGGGATGGCAGTTGCACTCTTGCTTTGATTTGTTGAAACCACGAGACACACAGCAAGTGGTTCAATGCCAACAGCAGGAACAGGTCAGCAGACATTCACCAAGCACAAAGGACCACACCTTCAGTATTGGACAGCCTGTTCTTGCTCAAAACTATGCTTCAGGAGCTAAATGGGTTCCAGCAACAGACTTTGCCCAGACAGGATCTGTTTCCTACTCTGTCCAGACAGCGAAAGGCCTAGTTTGGTGATGGCACGTAGATCAGTTGCTTCTCCATCATATGCATCTGGAAGATGCATCTCCAGTGGACATACCTGACGTCACCTTACTGATGATACAACATCAGATCATGAAACAACTGTTCATGTCTCTCCTGCTCCAGCCACCTCTTCAACGCCTTCGGCCTCCCTGGACCAACCAGCCACAACATCCTCTCCGTTTCTGGCTACTTCCCCGGTACCTGTAGTCACACCACCACCAATACCATCTTGTGGTATAGGCACAGCAGAACTTCACTGTAATCCACCTTGGGACAGAAGGCCTCCTAATCGGCTGGATCTTTAGCTAGTGGTGATCCCATCTTCATGGGGCAGAATAATTCCCTGGAAGTTTGCTGGAGATGGGGCAATCTACCCTCATCTACTAGCTTTGGCCTTATTCTTTCGGGGGGGTTATTCTTTCGGTGGAGGAGGGCTTTCTCACTAGAGGGGGAGGAATATGTGGTGTTTTGGACTACCTAGGGCCATTGGGGTTGTCATGGTGATAAATGCAAGGGTCATTTAGGTGCTAGGGAAACCTGTCTGTTGGGTCCTCTCTCTCTCAGTTCTCTTTCAATAAAGACTCCTTACACAGCTCTGAATATGCTGCCTCTCATTATTGGACTATAATTTCCCCAAAAACTCTACAGAAGGGGGATACTGAGGGTTGTCAAGCTGTTGAGGGGGAAAGAAACATCATGTTCTCCTGTCCTAATCTGTCCTCCCACTCTCCTGGTTCCCACATGCCACTCCTACCCTCCCTTCCCCTGCCTTGCTTCCCGCCCTGCCCTGCTGCTCCCGTGGCCACCCTTGCACTCTCTAGCTGCCCTGCTCTGTGCCCCACATGTTCTCCTGCCATCCCACATAGCCACCCCTGTGCTCCCCTCCCCTCTCTTGCCAGCACTCCTCTACTACCCCACACATAGCAAACTTTCTCTACCAGTGTGCCATGGCTCATGAATATTTATCAGTGAATTTGAATATTCATGAATTAATGGTGGTGTACCTCAAAATGATTAGAGGTATCAAAGTGTGCCACAGCATAGAAAAGGTTGGGAACCACTGTAATAAGGGGGCTGTGCTGCTGATGTCATTGCTAGTCTGTGTCGTGCTGCACTGCTATCACCCTGGTTGCAATGGAATCAGAAAAAAAACTCTCAGGCTGGCAAAACAGGAAAAGGAAGGCAGCAAAAGAAGAGGCCATCCAGAGGCAAGCTGTGGCAGTTTATAATTATATCAAAAAATCAAAAGTGACAAGTGAGAACCCACAGGCAGAAGAAGACCTACCAAGTACACGTACTTGTGGAGCAAGCCCAACCGAGAACCTCATAGCCAACCATCATTCAGTGACTTTCAATTCATTTACTCTCACTGATGATGAAAATTTCTTGAAAGGAACAGCAATGAGTGTGGAAGAGTAAAATGAGCTGTCACGTACTTTAGATATCTTTGAGGAGGAACAGCTTAGGCCAAAGCCGCAATCAGCTTCATCAACTTCAGGTTTATTGGCATTTGACCTAGCAGATCCTTCGAAATGGCCGAAACTCACTGACAAAATAAGAACTATTCTCACTGAATCAGGACCTGTTCAAAAGAAAGGCATTTTGTACCCCAGGGACTCTAGTGGATGCAAGTTCAGTGACACATACTACAACCAAAAAATGGAAAACAGTGAATTAGTGCTAAGGCTGTGGTTAGTGTACTCAACTTCCACAGACTGTGTGTTCTGTTTCTGCTGCAAACTGTTTTCATCAACAGATCCAAGCAATTCTTTGTCCAACAGTTTTGCACTGACTGGCTACAATCACTGAACAGATTTATCCAAGGCACTGCATATGCATGAAACAAGTCTCAGCCATATGAAACATTTGAAAATGTGGATTAACTTCAGAAAGGATCTCAAAAACAAGACTACCCTTGACTCACAAAATCAAAGTCTGTGTGAACTAGAAAAAAAGCATTGGTTGGATGTGATTACAAGACTCATTGAAACAATCAAATTTCTTGGATCTCAATGTCTGGCTCTACGAGGCTCCTCTGATAAGCTTTTTGAAAGAAATAATGGCAACTTTCTGAAATTGGTAGAACTGTCTGGAAAATTTGATCCTGTCATGGTGATGCACATAGAGAATTAATATGCAAGCTAAATTCTGTGAAAGCAGGACTCAATCGAGATTATGGGTTCTTTTCACATTACAAAGGGTAATTTGACTTCAGGCTTCCCATTCTTTAAGCCTGTAAACTGCTCTGATTTGCTGTTACTTTATGACCTGATCCTATGTTTTACACCCCCTTGCATTTAGTTTCATTCCTTTCTGTAAGTTCAACCATCTTCGAAGCATCTGAGGAAGTGGGATCTTCTCTCATGAAAGCTCATGCAAAAAATAAATCTGTTAGTCTTAAAGTGCCACACAACTGCTTGTTATGTCTACACTGCAATTAAAAACCTCATAGCTGGCCTATGTTATCTGGCTCAAGCATGCAGGGCTAAAGCTAAGGGGTTGTTTAATTGTAATGTAGATATTCAAGGTTCAGCTACAACCCAGGCTCTGGGACCTTATGAGGGCAGAAGGTCTCAGAGCTCAGAATCCAGTCTTGGCACAAACTATCTACACCACAATTAAACAGGCCCCATGGCTGAGCCATGCAAGCCCAAGTCAGCTGGCATGGGCTAGCTGAAGGTGCTTAACTGCAGTATAGACATATCCGTAGGCGGGGCCATTTCTAGGGGGTGCAGAGCCCCAGGAGAATTGCTCTCTGCAGGGCCCCCACGCACCCCAGCGCTGGGGGGCAGGGCTGGCCAGCCCAGGGGAGTGTCTGACAGGGCACATCATTCCTAACCCCTCCAGGTTCCTGTTGCTGAATAGCGGGAGCCAAGAAGCTCCGCAAATAGGAGTAGGAGGGAGGGTGATGGATGATACTGTCCCTGGGACTTCCAGCCCTGCCCCTCCCATGAACTTTGCTGTGATGCTTGTCATCCCCACAATCTTCCAAGTGACAGCATGAGAGTGCGGAGCAGGGGAGGACAGAGTGGGGTGTCAGGCAAGTAAGAGATGTGCAGCTGGGTGGCAGGCACCAAGGAAGGCAGCACAGCATCTGCAATTTCCCATGCTGTTCCTGCCCTAGGCCAAATGCCTGGACATGCTGCAGGGCAGCAAATTTAAAAAGGCTTTGGCCTGGTCCCAGCTTACAGGTGCATGCAAACCAGGTGGGGAAAGTTAGGGAACCCATGAGGCAAACTAGTCCATTTCACTCAGGAAGGGAAAGGCAAGAAGGATCCACCCAGAAAGAAAAAGAACAAAATACAAGATGAAAGTCATGTCTGATCACCAGCCATTTACAATGATCACACAGGAGCTCTGAGGAAGCAAGACACAGGAAGTTCCATAGATTTACTTGAGAGTCAGCAAATATAAAAGATGAGTAAAAAGATGAAAACTCACCCAGTATCTGTGGGAGAATGAGTAGGCAACACTAATTGTCACCTACTCACCCTGGGATGGGCAGGGGGGATTCAACCCCTCCCCCAAGGACTTATTTTTGCCATTGTGATTCTTGATCTCCTGAAACTGGCAAACTGTATAAATTAATATCATATACTTCACTCAAGGAATTCCTTTCCCTAACTGTATTCTTCATGCTAGTGTAGCAGGCTTCTGTAGCCACAATGTAGGGACACAGAGAGAGAAAATTAATTGAATGTACCTTTAAAACATCTGTTAGGCAACACTGTATCTGTTCTTTAATATAACTGAAATAACTAAGTTAGTTTAATAGACATTGTAACCAATGACCAACAAAGCTTGATGCTGTAAATTTAGAACTCTATTTTGTATTCTTGATAAAACTTGTTTTAGGTGTATACTCTGGAATTTCATTTAACTGTATGCACAAGATGTGTGAATGAAGTGCGTGTGTGATGGAATCAGTCAATACCAGCCTGTCCTGATGAAATGCAAGTACTACCTTAGTGGCTAAGTGATGCAAACAACTCCCACAAAAGTGAGGATCCACCCCAGAAGGAAAAGAAGAAAACATAAGGCAAAGTCATGTCTGTAAATGGCTGGTGATTAATGATCACACAGGATCCCTGGCCCAGCCTGCCCTCCAGCCTCACCACCTGGCCTTTGTAGCCCTTGGCCTGGCCTGCCTGCCATCCTCTTGCCTGGCCACCAGTCCAGCATGAACCAGGGCCCAAAGGGGCATGTGTGATGGTGTGCACATCTGTGCACCCAGGGTTATGATCTACATGATTTTCCTGTTCACTTGTACACTGGAATTGTATGATTTGCTGCCAATTGCACCATGCAATGTTTCTGTGTGGATGCTAATAACCTATTCTACATGAGTTCTATGATGATATGTTTCCTATAACTTCATGCGTGTGAACAAACATGTAACATGCTTTCTATGGCTCAGGGATAAGGGAACAGACAAGGTCTCTCCCAGCAGCAGTGAGCCTGAAAGAGGCAAAGTTGTGCTAATGGAGGTGTCTGTGAAGAGACAAAAGAATCGCCTCAGCCCTGAAAGGGATGGGCTGAGGAGTTTGGAAATGAAGACTGAGACCTGGAAGTTTTAAGAGGTTTTTTGAGCTGGGACTCTCCACCTTGAAACAACTCCAAGCAAGATATGGGTCCTGCTTGGCCTCAGGCAGAGACTGGCTGTGCAAACATCTAACAGCCAAATACCTTGAGCATAAACTTGTTTGAACTATGAGGTTAGTTTAAGTAGAAGTATTAGGTTAGCATGCGTGTTTTGCCTTTCGTTTTCTTGGGCCTCTCCCGACTTACCTACACAGTGATTCTGCCATGCTTGGCCATATTCTCATTTAGAATTATAGTCTGATCAATAAACTAGTAGTTGTTTTACCTAAAGCTGTGTGATCCTTAGAGGGTGTGAGTGTGAAGGAGGCTAGGCACAATCCATTTCTTTGTTAAATGGACGGACTTGAGTGTGTGGTGTTTGGGAGTGGTTCCCAATCTCTGTAGGCAGTAGCTCCTGGTGTAGTAACAGGGGCCAGGGGAGCTTGCTGGGGGACCCTCCCTCGAGTAGCCAGGGGCATACACCCCCTGCCTGCGACCAGTTGCACACAAGAGGCTGGAGTGGACTGACACAGAAGTGAGTGGTCACTTTGTAAAGCGGGGTGAATCAGGGTTCTGGAGTGGGAATTGGGAGGTCACAGCGGCACACTGGATGGGATCTGGGGAGTGGTCTGTCACAGCATGATCCCTGATCTACCTGCCCCCCACTAGCCCAATGTGAATCAGGGCCCAGGGAGAGTCTTGGATCCCCAGCACCCCTGTCCACCTCCAGGCTCAGGCTCAGGGTCCCACCAGACTCCCCCCAGTACTTACCTGGCTGTGTGTTCCCTGGGCTGGTGCTGCCAGCGTCTGCTGCAGGAGGAAAGGGTTAAACCCCTCTCTCCCCTCCAGCTAATTGCTCAGCTGCAGGCTCCAGGGGGAGGGGCAGAAGGCAGCCCAGCTATTCACCTGCAGAGCAGCCTCTGAGTGAGCCTGTGTGTGCCGGCCAGAAAAATTCAGAGCTTGCTGTGGGAGATTTGGGGCTTGTGCCAGTCCCTGCCATGGGGGGTGCAGGGGTGCAGACCCCGCAGAGCCCCCCAAAGCGTGGGGCCCACGGTGGCTGCCCCATTTGTCCTACCCTAAGGACGGCTCTGTCCATAGGCCCCCTAAATCATCCCTGGCTTTGTGTCCTTATGCTTGTTTTTCTGCTGTACCTCCAAATACTTGGAATAATTGTTTCCTTATATTCAGGAATATTCCATTTCACATTCAGTTTCTTATGTGGAAGGGCTCTTATAGATAGTTTTAAATTGTTCTCTATGTTTAGTTAGGCTTAATATCTTTGCTACATAGCAGTGTCCCACTCTTGTATTACAGAAGACTTACACTTTAATAATTAAATGTTTTGAAGTCTCCTACTCCACAAAATATGCTGCATAAAGAGTCGACAAGATACAAGACATGAGTCATTGGCTATGTCCACAGGAGGCTTTTAAATCAAAACAATGACCGTAGTTTCGATTTAAAAAAAGTCATGTCCAGATGACGTTTCCTTATTTCAAAATAAGCAGCTCCCGTATTTTGAAATAAGGAAAATCATTTTGATACAAGAAAACCTAATCTGGTATCGAAATGAGGGTTATTTCGAAACTGTAGCTTCGAAATAACCCCGTCTGGCTCTATTGTATCGATATGCCCCAAATATTGATATAACAGCTGGGAGGAAGGGGAGGTACAGGGGGACTCAGGGGAGCTGGGGTCTGGGAGCTGGGCGGCAGGTGCTGGAGCCAGCTCACCCCACACCCCAGGCTCCACAGCTGCTGGTGGGGTGGCAGGTGCCAGAGCCCGCTCACCCCACAGCCTGGGCTCCGCAGCTGCTGGCAGGGCTGCAGGTGCCCTGGGGATCCAACTCTGGGACCCCCACTCTGCTGGGCGGCAGCGGAGGTGCCTCATAGTCCCTCCCCAGCTGCCCCACCAGCAGTGGGGGAGGCAGGGCAGGGGGATCCCTGCCCTGGTGGCTTTTTCTCTTGCCTGGTTCTCCACATGAGAGCCAGGCAGGGGATTGGGTGGCAACATGGCCCTCCCATGGTGCCTCTCTCCTGAATCGAAATAGCAAGTCCTGTGTCCAAACTTGCTATTTCGATTTGGTGGTTTTCCTTAATTCAATTTAAGTTAATTTGAATTAAGGATTTTATTTCTATTTTATATATCTTATTTTGAAATAAGCATCTACGTGTGAATATAGCCATTGACAGCAATATTTTGACTAGATACTAGTGCTGTAAGTGTCAAATTGATAGAGAATTCAAGAAATGGTGAGATTAAAAAGAAAAACAGATTTTCAAAGTACAAAAAAGTTGAATTATTAATGTAACCTATTACTTGGCACAACTGAAATAATTTCTAACTTCTGCATTTTTTATCCATGTCCACATAAAAGCAATTTCCGCAATCAGAGATGCCTAATGCTTCCTTATATCCCTCAGTCCTATCCCCTTGTCCCTGTCATTGTGAGAGAACAAAGAACTAAAATAAAATGTTCAAAAGCAACCACAGAGTGTGGTAAAAGTTGTTGCAGACTTTTCAGGCAGAGGAACTATGAAGTCATTCCCTCCATTTCTGTCATCACTGATACAATGCTCAGAACCAATAGAACAATTAGTGTGATTCATAGATTTTTCAGGCTTGAAGGGACCATTACGATCATCTAATTTGACCTTCTACACAACAAAAGACAGAATTTCACCCAGTAATTCCTGTATCAAGCCCAACTTTTGTGGTTGAACTAGGGAATATTTAAAAACATATGCTGTCTAGATTAAAAAACTAAAAGTGATGAAGTATTTACCATATCCCTTGGTAATCTGCTCTCCTAGCTAATCACCCCCCCCCCCCAAATGTGTGTTGTCTTTCCGGTTTGAACTTTGTTGTCTGGAGTTTCCAGCCACATTTGTATCTTATTATGTCTTTGTCTGCTAAATTAAAGAACCTTTGGTGATCAGATATTTCCCCTCTTTGCAAGTAATCCTGGTCAAATGACCTCTTAACTATCTCTTAAATAAACTGAACAGATGGAGCTTCTTTAGTGTCTTATTGTAAGGTTTTCCAGATTGGTCATTTTCATGGCTCTTCCATGAAACCTCTACAGTTATTCAACACTTTTCTAAAACATGGACATCAGAATGAGACACATTATAATAGCAGCAAGGACTAGACATGTTAGTCTAGTTCAGCAAAACAAACAAGGAATCCTGTGACACTTTTAAAGACTAACAAATTTATTTATCACATGAGCTTTCATGGGAGAAAATCTCACTTAATCAGATGCTTTGAAGATAGGGAACTTTAATTAGATTAGATTAGTTTACAGAGTGGCCAAATTTATGGAACTCAAGAGCCACAAAGTTGATTATTAAACCTTTGAGAGCCGCACTACGTCACATAGCCAAATTTTGCCTACTCCAAAATTGCTAAGTTTAAAATTCAATGCACACTTTCATTTTATCGTAAAAAGAGGGCAAATATTGATCTACTAATATGAGATTCTAATAACTACTTAAGGTTACCATGAAAACTAGGCATACCTATACAGTAAAAATGTAGCTTCTCCCTGCCATCCTGACCATGCCACTGATTCTCCCAGTCATCCCAACCATGCCACACTTCTCCCTGCCCTCTCCAACCATGCTGCACTTCTCCCTGCCATCCTGACCTGCTCCTTAACCTCCAGGCCCTGACGCTGGCTTCCCCAGGCCGAGCCCCCCTCCCCAGAGCCCCTTTACCTGGCTGCTCCGGCAACTAGACACAGGCTGGGGCTCGTTCCCCTTGCTGTAAGCCCTGCCCAGGCTTAGCATGCAATATGGCTAGTCTGGCAGCTAGGCACAAACTGTGGCTCCCCCTGAGCATGCTCTGAGCATGCTCAAGAGCAGAAGATTTAAAACTCCTAGGCTGGGGCTGCTTTCCTCTGGTTTTCTTCCATCATGTGCACTTTTTCATTCAAGAGCCACATGTGGCTCCCAAGCTGCAGTTTGGCCATACCTATTAATTAATTATTAATTTATTATATTATATTATATTATTACTGTAATTACTATAATAGTAGTGGCCCCAGCAGTATTGTGCACAGAAGTAATATCACTTTCCTATTCATGTACAATATTCTGCTCTTTATACAAGTAGTATATTAGATGTTTTGCCACAGACCTTCATTAGGAGCACCTTTTCAGAGTCACTGCTTTCCAGAATACAGTACCTTATACTGTACGTACAGTCCTACATTGTAGTTCTAGAGATAGGGAGGTGTTAGTACCATTTGTTACACAAGGTGCTGGCAGAGACCCCATCTGGAATATTGTTCATAGTTCTGGTCCCCATGTTTAAGAAATATGAAATCAAACTAGAACAGGTGCAGAGGAGGGCTACTAGGATGACCCATGGAATAGAAAACCTAGCCTATGAGAACTTGGCTTGTTTAGCCTAATCAAAAGAAGGTTGAGGTGAGATAGGATTGATATATTTAGAGAGAGCATAGGGATAGATATCAGGCATTCAGCACCATTGTGGACATAAGAGCAAATGGACATAAACTGACCATCAGGAAGTTTAGCTTTGAAATTAGACATAGGTTTCTAACCATCAGAGTAAAGTTCTAGAATAGCCTTCCAAGGAGGGCTGTGCAGACAAAAACCCTAGAGACTTCAAAACAGAACTTCACAAATTTATGGAGGGGATAGTATGATGGGACAGCCTACTTTGGCAATTGACTGATCTTTGACTACTGATGGTAGATACGCCAATGACCTGAGATGGGATGTTTGATGGTGTAGGTTCTGAGTTATTACAGAGAATTCTTTCTTAGGTGTGCCTAGCTAGTGAATCTTTCCCACATGCTAACTGTTTAACTGATCACCATGCTTTGGGTCAGGAAGGAATCTTCCCCAAGGACAGACTGGCAAAGGCTGTGGAACTTTTTCCACCTTCTTCTGTATCACGAGGCATGACTCACTTGCTGGTGGAGTTCCTGTACCTTAAAATCTTTAAAACATTATTTGAGAACCTTAATAACTCAGTCATAGGTTAGAGGTTTGTTACAGGAGTGGGTGGATGAGGTTGTGTGGCTTGCATTGTGTAGGTCAGACTCAATCAGTGCTTTCCAACCTTTCTGTCTTTCAGGCTGCAGATATTTTTTTACAACCCCACAGGGCCACCAGTCTCTGCCAGAAGCACGCCCCTCTCCCCCAAAAATCAGCCAGATGGAAGGAGTTCAGCAAATAGGCTGCCTCCTCACTGATAATCTCCTCGACTGCAGCAGGGAAACACATACATCTTGTAGCCCCGTACACTCTACTTACATCCCTAGGCAGAAGCTCCTTTCTGTAGCCTGTGAGATGGTAGATCAGTGCTCTCCTCCCTCTGGCTTTAACAGGGATCCCAGCACCTAGGGACCCAGGCAAAGCACTCTGCTTTCTGCTGGAGCCAGCGGAGGGGAGTGCTGCTCTCCCAAGTCCTTGATTGCCTCAAGGAGTCCGCATCAGTCTTATAATCCTATGGAAACTTGCGCCTGGGTCCTTAGGCAGCAACTCCCTTCTACAGTCAACAAGAGAAGAGCTGCTGGCCACTTTTGATCCCTGGGGCCACAGGCTGGGAACCACTGGACTAGAGAATCTTGTTGCCTCTTCTGCCCTTTAAATCTATAAGGTCAAATGCAAAGGTTGCAACATAAAAAGTGTTGGATTACATCTCTTTAAGAGTTATGCCACCCTGGAAGTTTATCATGAAAGTTTTCTCTTCTTCTCCGCAACAACCCATGTCTGGTTTTGGCTGATTATTTCTGTGCCTAACAGGCCACCTTTTTCTTGAAGCTTGTGGGAGGATTCTATATGTAGAAAGAGATATTCAGAAATTCAGTTTACTTCCAATCCTTTAGCCTGCAACAGCAGGAGCCCCTTCAAGCAGATTTTCTTCATTAGGCACCAACCTTTCCCTCCCCTGGCTAGTGACATATAGTGGCAAAAGAATCTCTCTCACATCAGAGGGTGAAGTGTTAAAATAATTGTGAAGATTCAGAGAAAAAGAAAAAAGGGCTAATGTTACCTACCAGCAGTTTAGAGCAGTGAGTCTTACTAATGAAACTAATGGTTGTTTCTCCCCTTAACAAGAATTTACTTCTGCAAGTGAATATTGATAATTCTAATGCTGGCACAGAGCCAACTACATCAACTATATCATACTCCCAATGTCTATCCCTAAGTGAAGGGACAGATGGGGCTGTGGGCAAACCATGACTGTAATTCCAGTGATCTGTGGTCAGTGTAACAGCCTCCAAGGGATAGCTGAATTTACACTATAGATGGTAGAATTTGCAGTAGCTCTGAAGCTCCTCTGAATTATGGCAGCTGCCTGGGAACTGAGCAAACAAAAGTGGTTTTAAATCCCCTTTTTCCTACTCCCTTCCTCAGCTGTGCTGAGCTTTGACGATGATGCAGATCTGACTCAAAGAGAAAGAACATTCCAGCTGTGTGGGGGAAGATGCAATTCTGCCACAAAAATTGCACTACTTTCACCCACTGGAGGAAAATGCAGTGTGTCTTGTGAGTAAGTAATTCACAAAGGGAAGAGGACCAGAATTTAAAGGACGACTGGCAAGGGAAACCCAGTACTCATTTTTTCCTTTGATGGTCACATTCTGTCTTCCAGGCTTACACACCCTCACAATTCTAGACTGCTAAAGGTGAGCAGTGACACCACTGGAGTAAGCTAGACAACCCTGGGAAGTAATTTAAATTACTAGCTGTAATCTGTCAAAAACGACAGGGGAAAATCAAAAGGGAATTTACATACAATTGTCTGGATAGTCAGTGTTAAATATTGGAAACAGCTGAAAGCATAGCTGAAAGTTTTACAATTTTGACAAATTCCAAAGGGGCAGCCATGCCACCAGAGTGAACCATTCCTGGGTTTCACTGGCTGTTACTGTCCAATTTTTAAATCCTCAGCCAGTTCACCTTTATGAATTACAGTGAGGTATGCAGCTACAATAAGGTACATATCTGTGCCATGCCAAGACTCCTAGACCATTGTGATGTCAGAGGTGACTCAAACAATTGCTCCCAAGGAAGCTCCTTGGGAGCAGTTGTGTGAGTCACCTCTGACATCGCAATGGCCTGTCACATGGTACGCTTCACATCATGTATGCACACACATAGCAAATTAGTATAGTAGATGGAAGTTCTATAGAAGGCAGTGCTGCTTGGAAGCTCTACATCTATGGTCTCTGTCCCCATCCAAGCCCCTGCCAGTGTAGCTCACAGTGTTTCGTACCTGCTGAGAATCTCTCTTGAGAGGCATATGAGAAGTAGATAGTAGTAATGTTGAGCCAAGGTCGAGCAGAGGTAAGACTTTTTTAGCTCCCATATGCAACTTCTATCACTTTATACAGTGGCCCGAGCACTGCAATAGTTTCCACAGTTAGGTGAGTCTCTTGTCTCTGTATATAGTGTCTGGCTCAATGAGACCAAGCAGATAATCACATACATTACAATTCTACTCACTGAAGTTGGAGGTGACAGTGTCAAAGAACATCATCAGACACTATGGCTACGTCTACACTACCAAAGTTAGTTCGATTTAACAAAGTCAAACTAATAAGTTCGACCTTAATTTGAACTAAACCCGACCTCAGTAAGTTGAATTAACAAAGTCCACTAATTCGACTTAAACGTTAAATTGAATTAGCGCACTTTGCTAATTCAAACTAACTGTCCTAATTTGAACTTATTTAGTTTGAATTAAGGCTTAGTCCTGGTCTACACTGCCCTTAGTTCAACCTAAAAATCAAACTAAGCACTTAGTTTGAACTAAAAAATGCAGGTTTACTAATTCAAACTAAGCTTTCATTAATTCAAATTAAGGAATTCCTTAACTCAAACTAGTGAAAGTCTATGGTACAGGGGACTAAGTTAGTCTGAATTAAGGTTCCTTAATTCAAACTAACTTGCCAGTGTAGATGTACCCATTATGTGCTTGAAAACTCTCAAAAGCTCATACTCATCTATGGCCCTGAACAAACAAATATTGCAGCCAAACATGTTCCACTACAAAACTGGGAGTCATCCTCTCCTCCCAAACAAGGAGCGACACTTTCAAAGTGATACTTTCAAAGTCTAACAAATGTCTTTATTTCATGAGTTTTCATGGGAGAAAATCCCCCTTTCCTAGAGGTTTGAAGATGGGACACTTACCGAATGGGAGGAAAATAAATGCAGGGAAGTGTAAGTCAAAGGATTAGGTCAGTGTTCCAGCAAATCAAAGCAGTCTTTTACTCTATGGAAGCACACTTTGCCTGAGTCCTTAGGCAGTGACTCCATTCTGCATCCAATAAGAGGGCAGCTGAGGGCCACTTTTGGCCCCTGGAACACAATTTGGGAACCACTATGCTATACCTAATCACTGTGGGGGGAGGAGGGTGTTTAAGTAAGCCTGCACTGGTCTAGAACTGAAACCTCAATTCTTTATCTATCTTGAGTCCAACTGAACAATAGGTGACATATTCCATCCATCTTGGCCTCTATGTAAAGATTGGAAGCATCCAAGGACCAGGACTAATGCCACACGGAACCCAAAGAGTTCTCTTTTCACATGCACAGAGTAGTACATCAATAAGAAACCCTAACGTAGTCCTCCCATTGACCTCATTATAGGTGGGAAGAAGGAGGATGCATGTTAGGAGCAGAGAAATCTCTAGTACATACAATAGGAGGATTCTGGGCTGGTCTGGACTGTAAAGAAGCACATAGAAGATTAGGGTTGGAAGGAACCTCAGGAGGTGATCTAGTCCAGCCCACGGTTCAAAGCAGGACCAACTCCAACTAAATCATCCCAGCCAGGGCTTAGTCAAGCTAGGCCTTAAAACCCGTTAAAACCGTCTAAGGATGGAGATTCCACCATCTCCCTAGGTAACACATTTTCGTGCTCCACTAATCTGGTCAGGAATTTAGGTAGCACAGAAGAGGGTGTAATGTAAATTAGAGCATCCCAGAACTTCATTTATGCCAGGGGGTCTCAAACTCAAATCACCACGAGGGCCGCATGAGGACTAGAATATTAGCCCGAGGGCCGCATTACCAAAACCTCTTTATACAGCAAAGTCATCAGTTTGTTTGATTAAAATTAAATTAATTAATTGAATTCAAAATGATTGTAAATAGAATTAATGAATTTTTAATTAAAATTTAATTATTAGAAAGCTTTTACATTAACATTTTTTTGAAGTTTTTTTTTTTTAATGAAGAGAAAGAAAGAAGGGAATGAAAAGAAAAAAAGGAAGAGAAAGAGAAGGGAAGAAGAAATGAAAGAGTCCATGCCACTTCTTACAAGTGGCAGGAACGGTCTCCGAGTTCAGCTCGGAGACGACTCTTGCTGCTTGTAAGAAGCAGCAGGAACATTCTCTCTTTTCCAGCCTCTTGAAAGAGGCTTGGAGCCAAAGATGGTCCGTGCCACTTTTTACAAGTGGCAGAGGCAGTTTCTGAACTGCCACTCCGAGATAGCTCGCTGCTTGCAGGGACCATCTCCTGCTCCAAGCCTCTTGTGAGAGGCTGGAAGAGAAGAAGGAGAGGGTTCCCTGAAGCCCTGATGCCAAGAAACATCCCTGCAGGGCTCTGCCAATCCTCCCCTCCACTCACAGGCAGCAGCAGGCTCCAGCTCCTCCGCCGCTGGCAGGCAGTGGGACTGCCCGTGCCGAGGCCCTGTGAGGGGTGGGGAGGACATGCAGCCGGAAGCACTGCCAGAAGCACTGGGCAGGACCCTGGAGTCAGGCAGCTATGGCTCAGCTGCCTGCTCCAAGTGGCGGGGCTCCTAAAACCCAGCCAGGGGTATGAATCCCTGAATTTCTATCTGTGTGAGGGACCGCAGGCAGGGATTCCATGGGCCATGTGTTTTGAGACCCCTGATTTATTCTGTGAGCTGTCTTGGACATCGGTGCAGCCCAAAATCCCTAAAAGGGCTATAAAGCACCCTTTCCTCTGGAGGCACAGGACAGTCTCAACAGTACTTTTTGCTTCTGGGTAGGGACATCACTAGCATTGGGCACATAAAGTATGGGCACCAAATGTCTTCCCATGTGCCCCAAGTGCCCTGAGCTGTGGCCCCAACATGTGCAGGGGTGCCTCAGAGGAGCTCAACTGGGGCCGATTGGGGCCAGCCCAGCCTTTTTAATCTCACACCCTATAATAGCCACAGGCCCAGGGATGAGAGCAGTGCAGTCCAGGGCCTGGGGGTGGGTTGGATGTTTGGGGCCAGGCAGCCCCAGGGACTAGGGAAGCCAGGAAAATAGCTGGGGTGGGCAGCCAGTGGCTGGAGAAGCCAAAGGAAATAGCCAGGGTGACAGCGGCAGGGGGGCTGGAAAAAATAGCCAGGGGGACGGTTGGCTGGGTGTCTATGCCCCAAATCTTTTAGCTATCGAGCAATAGCCCTAGACTGATTAATTACTCTCAGTACTGCTTAAAAATGCTAAGCAGAATCACAGGGCATTAGAAATCTTTGACTCTCCTGAGGACTCAAATACCAAGTGAGGAGAGAGAGAGCTTTTTGGTCTTCTCATTCTGTTAAAAACAGTCCTTTCAGAGCCTAAAATAGCTATGCAGGACTCAAAGGTTTGTTAGGTTTCTACTGAGATCACAATAGATTGCTTCTTTTATTCCTACTTAACAAAAAAAAATAAAGACAGAAATCTCAATATGCATTATATGAGTTTTTTAAAGAGAGAAGAGGGTAAAAAAGTGTCTATTTGTACCTTTCCATACACACACACACACACACTTTCTCTCTCCCCCTTCCTTCATATGTCATTTATCTCTTCAAACCCCTATTCCTGCAAACATTTACACAGAGCCATAACAGGGCGTTTTACCGCCCCGGGCACGTTCCAATCAGAACACACCCCTTCCGATTAGCAGCACTCAGAGCCAGTGCCACAAAGCTGCCCCCTTAATCGTACAGCTCCATTGAGCCACTTCAGGCTGCCCAGGGCTGTGCTCCATCAGCCCCATAGTAGTTACGGCCCTGCATTTGCATGAGTGAGTAATTTTGTGTCAGTGAATAATACCTTTGAATGCAACAAGACAACTTGGGTAGGTAAAGTTACACATTAGCATTTCGAAGGTCAGGGCCTTAGAATGCAAACTCTTCCAGACAGGGACTGCATTCTGTAGGATACATCATATACTGGGAACCTGATCTTGATAGGGGCCTCTGGGTGCTACTGTAATATCAATAATAAATAATATCAGAAAGGAGCTTTACTGAGCTATGATTAATTAAGGACAACTTGTATCAAACAAAATTTCAATATTAAACCAACTCAAGATAATATAGGGTGCTTCTACCCTGGCAAGTTACTTTGAGGATTAATTAATTCTAAACACTTTGAAATCCCTGGACGGAAGGTGCTTTTATATTATATTATATTATCACTGATGCCAGAGATACAGACTTGAACTGAAATTACAGGAGGGGGAAGGGGAGAAGGAGGAATTAGACACTGATACGGATAATACAAACAACAATGGTCACATTTAAAAGGTCAGTAAAACATCATGTTTAGTGCATAAACCAAGCATTAAGTAACTGAGGTTAAGATAAGAAACGTCCCCTAGGTGCAGGTTATTTCATAATGGTCCAAGAAGGTACTTGGTCTTGCCATGAGTGCAGAGGACTGGACTGATGACCTCTCAGGGTCTCTTCCAGTTTCTATGATTACTCAGTTTCATGCAGCTTCCTCTAAAGCATCTAGTCCTGGAATGGACTATCAGGGACAGGATTGTGATCTAGGTGGATCATTTCTCTTACTGGACAGGACACATTCTATGTCCCTAAGGCTTCATACACAGAAAAGAAAAGAACCTCACCTAATTTCTCTGTTATTTTTTGTCTGGGTTACACATTACAAAGGACAGTGTCATACATCTGAGCTTCCTAGAGTTGAGAGCTACATGTTCACACTGGCACGCTGTAAAACTGGTTACTGCTTACAGACTTTCAGTGCCCAAACTTAAAGGATAAACCAATCATATTTGCAAAGCATGGATTAAACAGGCTTGACTGTATTTGTTTTCTTTTTATCTACAGTGTTACAGGATTGCAAATAAACCCCAGAATGCTAATTTCTATGAACATAAATATTCCAGGCTCAACACTACCCAGAAACCTAACAGTGAATGTACCTGAGCAGCGATCGAAGAAGACCCCTGGGTTCTTCGGAATCTCACCACCAACTCAGCAAGGTGTAACTTAGTTTTCTTTCCATATGAATTTACTTGGTAGTGCTTTCACTCCACTTGCTTGTTCCTGGAAGGTAATAAGGGCAGCTTGGGGAGAAAATTCTAAGCACAGGGTAACACTCACTTATCTGCCAAGTAGTTGTTGGATATATCCAAGGAATACCACAAACATAGACAACATATTCAACACAGTAATTATCTTAAACAGGAAATAAATATAAACATAACATGGTAAAACTCTATTCTTAAGGTCATCAGGTCCCATGCTGATAATACCCATGAATTTCCCCAGTCACGTTACCTGAAAGCAAACATAAAATTAATGTCCCTTTGTTATACATATTCGTCCCCCATCACTCAGATACCCATGCAGCAGGTAGCAGCTCTGTACTAGCAGCCAGAGCAGAGCTGGCCATGTGGTGACTGGTCTCACCAAGGGACCTGACTGGCTAACTCTGCCTAAGTGTCGGAACCAGGGCCATAACTACAGCAGGGTGAACAGGGCTTTGCCCTGGGCACCCGCCCCCCCCCCCCCCCCGTTAGTCCTGCTTTTCTCTGGCTGGCTCCAGACTGCTCCAAAATGGTTCCTGTCTTCTCTTGAGCTCCCAGGAAGTGGAACTCACCTTCTGAATCTGCCCTGGGCTCCCCCTCCCTACCAGCAACAGTGTGTCTGTCCATGAGCTACCAGCACACAGGGGTCCAGGAATCTAGGTAGTCTTCTTGGGGGGGTTAAATGTATATAAGCAAAAACGTACAGAAAATTAGATAGACCTGAACTAAATTCATAAACCCTGTGCATAATCCCAGACTTGACATATAAGGAGTTTAAAATTTGAGCCCATTTCTGGGTTTGCATTTCTGGATCCATAACACCTGCAAACATTGACATGGATGTGTGCTCACGTGCAGGGTAGGGAAAAAGTTAGCACTTAAATTCAGAGCCAAATGTTGTGTCTTGCCAGTCTCTATGTAAAAACAAAAAGGGAGAAGAGGGAATAATATAATAACCCTTGTGTGACAGAATGTACCCCTGTGTCCACTATTCTAATAATCTTTGTGCAAGGTATGCATTGTGAAGTATCACTTGAACACTGTAATTTGCTGCTCATCACTGTCCTAATAAAACATGTACACATATGTACACAGGGTTACCAGATGTCAGGCAAAAGGAGGACATGTCCTCCTTTTTACCTTCATTTCCTCTTTTTACCTTCACATCCTCCATCTGGCAGGCATATTAAAATACATGATTTTGTCTGGCTTTTTACTTACAGGGGTTAATATATGCTGGAATGCCACAAAATACCTTATTTTTAGGGGAAAGCATTCCAGGGCCCCCTAAAAACAGAAGAATATTACATTAATACTACATTTTCTCCATGTGTTCACCAATGTCCTCCTTTTCGTACTTCCCTGTCCACCCTTCCACGCTTTGGTTACTGGTAGCCCTACCCAAACAGACGTTGGCAAACAGGTCTGTCTCAAACAAGAGAATGTGTGCTCTGCTGAATTTGCATTTAAGCAATAAACAAAATCATCAGACAGGAATGGTAGAGAAAAAACCTCAAACAGGTGAGGAAAAAACAGCAGAAAACATCTTTATACTCTGTCTCCTGAATGTCAGCTGAAAATATTTTTCAAGGGGTAGATTGACATGGTATAAAAGGGGGCAAACAGCTCAAAGAACCCCCTTTCTTGAGCTCTATTTCTGTATACTAATTTACTGCACCAGACAGAACAAAGGAGGCAGCCACTAAACACAAGATGGACTCTCAGCCTAAGAAGTCTGGCCAATAAGAATGCTGAGAGCATGTGATGAGAAAAACTTTGCTTTGAATTTAACAGAAGTCAGTAAACTGGACATTATTTTATCTTTATTTTTATTGCAACTATTTCTGACTTTTATGCCTCATTACTTGTCCTTTACTTAAAATCTCTCTCTTTGAACTTAAACGTTTTTTATTGCTTTATCTAATCCAGACTGTTTGGATTAAAATGTTGGGGAAACTGCATTTTTGGTAACAAAGTTTGTGCATATCATTTCTATTAATAAAATGACAGCCTTCACTTAAGCTTGTATTGTCCAGGAGAAGACAAGGCGGTACAAGACGTACTTGGAGGGTGGGAATCCGGGACTGAGATTGTGTCTGGATCACTCTGGAGTATAATTCAGACTGGTAAGACCCTAAGTGTGATTGGCAAGCTGCAGGTGCACACATACATAGCTGTGAGTGATTTACATGCTAGAGGCTGTCTGTGGCCATGCCTGCCAGCATGCTTCAGCAGCAAAGCAGTATAAAGAACATGCCAGGTTAGAGAGAGTACCGTTCTTCTTTGAGCGCTGCACACATCATTCAGTTACAGGTGTCTATGTGCCGCAGCGCACAGTAATCCAGAAACCTTTTAGCCCTAGCCTGTCAGGTCAGGGTCAGCGGCCAACGTCCCCTCCACACCATGACTACAGCTATATATGTGACCCTTACCCTGACCCTCCCACTTCTTTCTTTCTGTCCTCAGCGACGGTACTGGAACAGCCTGTCCTTGCTTCTAAGCAAGTGCCTGTCTTTTCTTAGGTTTGTTAGTTTTTTGCGGTTAAGTATGCCAGGATTTAAACCCTGTGTGACTTGCTGCAAGGCGTTTTCAATCGACAACCCCCATGATAGGTGTTTGTGCTGTCTGGGTGAGTCTCATCTCACGGATAATTGCCCTATATGCAAGTTCTTCAAGAGAAGAACCTGCAACTACAGAGAACAGCGACTCCAGAACCTCATCCAGGATCGGGCAGCACTATTGGCTCTAGGTGAGACCACAAAGTCCAAGAACTTGCCAGTAACCGTGTGCCAGATAGGCACTGGAGAAGACCTGGCACTGCTCTCTGGCTATTGCTAAAAAACCGCAATCAGCCTCCGATTCAGCACTGCCTCGTTGCCGTGCCGCTTCTCCACCATCCACCCCACTCAGGGAAGGGAATTGGTACCCAACCCCTCCACACCGAGGGTTTTGTGGCGGCGAAGGGGCTCTTGGAGCTGACACCCCCGGCACCGCCCAGGGCAATACAGTCTAGAGCAATGTTCCCTCTAAGGGGAGAGAGCAGCTGAGCAACTCCTGTTGCTCGCTGCGCTCCCCCCACCACGGGGCCCGCTGCACAGCCCCTCCCCCCGCTCCCACTCGCCTCCCCCCGGCATTCCCCCCCTGCTCCTGGCATCAGCCCCCTGCCCCAGCATCGCCCCCCCGCACTGCTCCTGCTAGCCCCCCCCCCCGTCCCGGCATCGCCCCCCGGCCCCGGCATTGCCCCCCAACTCCCAGCACCACACCCCCTTGCTCTCCCCCCTGCCCCCACAAACTTACCTCCGGGCTGGACTGGAGGGGCAGAGCCCAGCCCTAACTCCTGGACCAGAGAAGCTCTACGGAGCATGCCCAGAATTTCTGGGCATGCTCCGTTACAGCTTTTCTGGGCGGGAGTTTTCAAAACTCCCTACTCCACAAGGAGCTCTAACCAGGGACTCTGGCTGCCGGCAGTGCGCTGCTGGCTGCCTTCCCTGTGCTGGCGGCTGCAGTGGGCTGCGCTGCAGCGCGCCAGCGCAGCTTACAGGGAACATTGTCTAGAGGCAAACCGGCCCTTTCATCTAAGGAATGGTCCTCGACGGTAGGGGTGGCACTGGTCTCAGCACTGTTATCAGCCTCCCCAGTACTGGAGGTATCCTCTCCTGCCCCAGGGCTGGGGGGGGGGGCATTTGTCGAATGGTTATCTCCTGTCATCAGTTTCAGCTCGCGAACCCTCGGTACAGTGTTCCCTGGGTTTGAGAAGGGCAAGGTCATCTTTGAGCTACTCAGCACCATCGGACAATGAACCATGGCACCGCAGGTCCACATTATCTCTGGTACCGGCTCAAACTAGGGAGGAACCTGCAGGAAAGTGACACCAGAAGAGGTCCCCAACTCCTCACTGCCAAAGCGTCTCCTCCTTCGATGCCAGAGATCATCCAGTGATGACACCATCCCCCCTGCTGACCCATTCGGCACTGGGGAGGACACCAAGCAGACTTCAGAGTGGCTCCCAAAGTGAGGAGGCTCTCATAAAGCTAGTGGTCGCACTAAAGCATCCCATGCTTCCACCCCACAATCCTTCCAGGAATGCTTAATTATCACTTGGCGGATGAGCCAGCATCATTATGACACTCAGCACTGTCACCTCCTTGAACTCTCGGCTCTTTGGATGACTCAGACGATGAACCCAACCCCAGCATCACATGGCACCATAGATCGCATATTCCTTCTTCTTATTCGCTATATGAAGCCACTTATCAAAGGCCTTTGGCATACAGGGATGATCCTCATGCCCAACAGGACCTCCTTAGGCACATGGCAGCATACTGGAATCTGGACTTGGGGATTGTCCAGGAGCAGGCCAACCCACTCTTCGACTTGGGGGAAGCTGCCCTATTGGCAACAAGCTCAGTGCCTCTGCACAAAGGGGTATATTCCATTGTAAAGGTGCAGTGACAAAACCCCTCCTCTATTTCTCCAGTGTCCAAGGTTGCAGACCAGAGATACCATGTCCCCGCAGATAAATTCTCCTTCCTTTTTAACCACCCTACCCCCAGGTCCTTCATGGTAGATGCAGTCAATCAGTGGGAGAGGCAGGGCCAATCTAGTTCTACTCCTAAGAACAAGGAGGCGAAGAACCTTAACCTCTTCGGTAGGAAGGTTTACTGCACCTCAGCCCTCCACTTCTGCATAGCAACCCATCATGCCCTGATGGGAAGGTATGCCTTTAACATCTGGGGAGTGCTAGGAAGATTTCAGGATGTGATCCTCAGGGAACATGTTAGGAACTTTGAAACCTGGGTTGAAGAAGGGGTTCTTATTGCCCGCAACGTGCTTATGGCATCATGGGATACATCCGACACTGCCTCTTATACTATGGCCTCTCCAGTGTCCATGCGCTGGGCTGCCAGGTTACAGGGCTCCAGTTTGTCTCAACAGATGCAGCAAACCATTTAGGACCTCCCTTTTGAGGGCCCAACCCTGTTTGCTGAGTCCACAGGCTCTAAGCTGCATGGGTTGAAGGACTCTAGGGCCATCTTAAAATCCCTGGGTATGTATGTGACCCCAGAATCTAGGTGCACGTTCAGACCTCAGTTAACTCAGCAGAAGCCTCAGCAGCCTTAGCAACAGAACTACACACGAGGGTCCTGCCAAGGACCCTACCAGCAGTCTCAGAGCCCATATGGGGCCCTGGAGAAAGAAAGGAGCTATTTGGGCAAGGATTCCAAGCCTCAGGCCTTGACCCAAGCTTCTCACCAGGGAAACAGCAGCTCCTGGTCAGCTGCCCAGAAACAGCATTTTTGACAATCAGCCAAGGGGTCCCATCCCGCTGCTCAACACCCATGGTTCCACCCTTAGTTGGCCCTCTTTCTGCCTCAATGGACCAAAATCACCACTGACCCTTGGATACTGGACATGATATCCAAAGGTTACTCAATCCAATTCAGAGCTATACCCCGAGACAGGAAACCATCCCCTTGTCCACTGCTCTCCATAGGGACCATAGAAAAGGTCCCAAAGAGTCAGAGGGGAAAGAGGTTCTACTCCAGATACTCTATAGTTCCCAAGCAAAATGGTGACCTGAGGCCCATCCTAGACATCAGGGCCCTAAACAGGCATCTAAGGAGAATAAAGTTTCAAAAGGTATCTTTCTCGCAGATCGTCCGAGCCCTAGATCGAGGGGATCAGTTTGTGGCCCTCAACTTAAAAGATGCTGACTTTTGTATAGTGATAAGACCAAAACTCAGAAGGTTCTTCAGGTTTGTGGTGGGGAGAGAGCACTTCCAGTTCACATCGGGCTCACATTAGCACCCAGAGTTTTCACAAAGTACACGGTGGCAACGGCAGCTTATCTGAGAAAGACGGGGGTAAAGATATACCCATATCTTGATGATTGGCTAATAAAGGGAAGATCCAAAACACCAGGTTCACCACAATGTCACCTTGGTAAAGAAACTGTGCAACTGTTTGGGTCTTTGCATAAATGAAGAAAAGTCAAAACCAACCCCAACCCGCACAATAGAGTTCACTGGCTCCCTTCTGAACTCCAAAGGGGCAGAGCTTCTGTACCCCATGTAATAACCCTTGGGGAGGAAGGGGTTAACACTCTGGTCAGTGAGTCCCAGGACAGCCAATAGGAACGAAGCACAGCTTTTTGAATGGTAACAGCAGCCTGGCCTGGGCCTGTTTGGATGCAGCAGAGCTCCTGGAAGGATCAGGAGGAGGCCAGAGGGGCCTGAGGAAGAATCCAGCAACATCCTTACCAGAGATAAGTTAAGTTTGGTACTGACCGGGCGTGGGTAGAACAGGGAATGTTTATTTAGACGCGGTCAGGGCATTTTCTTTGTTTTTGGCTTGTTTTTTGGATTTCTCTATGCTAACCACATGTAACCCAAACCCCCACCCCACTACCCTGTAACTACCTAAGTTAATTCCCAGAGAAGCAACTCTCTGTGTTTATCATCTGTTCTTTTTGATTAAAGAGTTTACCTTTTAAGCAAGTTCTGGTTCTGTGTCCTGAGAGGCAAGAGGTTTGTGTGCCCGTGCCTTAGACTGCACAGGCAGCTACTAGAGGGAACCCTGTTCCAGTTCCAGCTCATATTGCAGCTGGAGTTCAGTCACTTTCCTGAAGGAGGAATAAAGAGGATTGCAAGTACCTCACAGGGAGGAATTCCCAAGTGCGCCTTCCTGGGTCACAAGAGGTTTTTTTTTTTGCATTTGGGTGGTGGCAGCGATATCACTCCAAGGCCAGGAATTGGAGGCCTTGGAGACTTTTAAGAGCAGGCTTTAAGGCCAGTGGCTTTTCTGGCCTGTTGCAGGCCCCCACCTTCTGCACTCAGAGTGCCAGAGTGGGGAAAAAGCCTTGACACCCCATTCAAGGTTTCAGTCCATGTGTTCCATCATTTCAGAACTCCAGAGGGCTCCAGTCACCAAAGCCCAACAATGCCTACAGTTGCTGGGACACATGGTGGCTTCAACCGCAGTTTTATCAGAATGGCCAGATTGAGAATAAAACTTCCAGCTCTGGATAGCCTTGGTCTTCCATCCCCAGAAGCACCCCTCGAACAAGGTACTATCCGTCCCACGCAAAGTTCTAGAAACTCTTGAAATACGGCAAGACCCTCTCTTTGCAAGGAGTGGGATCCCCTTCAAGACCACAGCCCCCGCAGTGACTCTGATAACAGATACCTCAGACACACGATGGGGGGCACACATCACAAGGGGTTTCTCAACCTAGGGAACATGGAACCCAAGAGACAGGTTGCTCCACATAAACATAAAGGAGCTCTGAGCCATTCGGCTAGCATGCAGCATGTTTCTGGACCTGGTGAAGGGAAAAATGGTCCAAGTCCTTACAGACAACACAGCGGCCATGTTCTACACAAACCGACAGGGGGGAGTCTGCTCAACGGCTCTATGTGCGGAAACAAACAACCTGTGAGAGTTCGCTCTAGTGCATGACTTCACTCCAATAGCAGCACACCTGTGGGGCATAGAAAATGTTGCGGCAGACTTGCTGAGCAGAACTTTTCAATCACATCACGGATGGTTGCTGCACGAAGAGGTGATGGCCCACTCAATAGACCGGTGGGGCCCACCACAAATAGACCTGTTTGCTACTCGCCAGAACCGGAAGTGTCAACTCTTCTGCTCGATCAGAGGTCAGGAGAAGGACTCAATCTCAGATTGTGAGGGCACAGACAGACAATGTAGGGGGACAGACAGATAATGAATTACATTTACCTTTAAAGTATATGCTAGTTAATATTGTGTATATGTTCTTCAGTGTCATAAGTAAAATAATTCTGTAACCCTGTATAAAAGACATTATAAACAATGTCCAACAAAACTCCATATTGTCAGTTTGTAACTTCTGCTTAAACATCGTACTCCATTTTGGATACTTGATGAAACCTCATTTAGGCACATGCTGTATATGTTCTTTTAAATGTGTGAACAAGGTGTGTGACTGAAGGGTGTGTGTGTGTGTGTGTGTGTGTGAAGGGATGAGTCTCTACTGCCAGCCTGCCCTGATGAAGCACTAGTACCATCTAAACTGGCTGAACAATGCAGACATCTCTGATTAAAGCAAACAGAAGGAGACACCCCAGAAAGAAAAGAACAAAATACAATCAAATCTGCAAGTGACTGGTGACCAATGATCTCACAGGAACCCTGAGGCAACATGACACAGCAAATCTCATAGACTTACCTGAGGGCCAGCAAGTATATAAGATGGGTGAGAACATGAAAACTGTGGGTCTCATTCTGCAACTGTCATCTTGGAGCATCGGATCACGACTGACAGAGGCCTGGCTCCCTCCTTGTGCCCAGCCTAGTTGGCCACTAGGCTGGCTCAAGCAACCCATGAAAGGACTGGTGATTATATCATCCCAGGTTACAGAAGTTTTTGTGTGTGTATATGTGTGTGTGAGAGACTGCTTTTTGCTATCCTTACTTATTTACAATAAATGTGGCATATTGCCCTGTCCCCCTGAATAAGATCCTGCTAGTCTTTTATTTTATTGGGGGATGCTCTCGTGGGTGTCCCTTTTTGGTATAACAAGATGCCTTCCTGATCTCTTGGGGAGGGGGCCACTGATGTACATCTTTCTGCCGAGTCCTCTGATTTACAGGGTACTTCTGAAAATAAAAAGGGAGAGAGCAAACATGATCTTGATAGCTCTGAACTGGCCCAGAGAGTACTGGTTCCCAATTCTGAGAGACCTGTCAATAGATGGCCCAGTCCACCTTCCGCTCAAGGGAGACCTACTAAAGTAGAACTTGGGCAGGCTATGACATTAGAACATGAGGGTG
The DNA here is from genome assembly GCA_007922195.1 of Podocnemis expansa. NCBI lineage: Eukaryota > Metazoa > Chordata > Testudines > Podocnemididae > Podocnemis > Podocnemis expansa. Next base: position 24,556,447 of record ML681963.1, read on the forward strand.
ATCCACCCTACTGAGTGGTGGCTGCATGCTTGAATGCCTCTGAGAGGCTTTGCTTTGACAGCGTTAGGGGAATACTGGTGGGTAGCAGAAGGCCCTCGACCAGGGCTACCTACTCATCCAAATGGAAGCTTTTCTCCCAGTGGGCCAGGAACAAGGGGCTGGTGCCAGAGTCAGCTCCTATCCATTCGGTTCTGGACTACTTCTTAACCCTTAAGGATAGGGGCTTATCTACTTTCTCTCTATGGATCCACCTAGTGGTGATATCAGCCCTTCATAGCAGTGTGGAAGGCTTTCCAGTCTTCTCCCACCCTGTTCCTGAAGGGTATTGATAGAATATAACCACAACCTAGAGCTCCCACTCCTCAATGGGACTTAAACCAGGTGCCCCAGCATCTGACAGAGCCCCCATACGAACCCTTGGACTTTTGCATGTTCCTATTCCTATCCTGGAAGGTAGCCTTTCTACTGGCATCAGCTTCAGTGAGGTGAGTATCAGAGTTAAGATTCCTCTCTTTAGAGCCACCATATACAAGATTCTTTGCAGAAAAGGTGCTGCTGTGCCTGCTCCTACATTTCTCCCTAAAGTGGTCTCATCATTCCACCTGAACCAGGACATTTGTCTACCAGTGTTCTTCCCAGAACCTTGGGTCACTGAGAACCTGAGAAAGTGGCACATTCTGGATGTCAGGCAAGTGCTTCTGACGTACATCAAAAGTATGCACGCATTCTACAAGTCCTCTCAACTCTTTATTGCTATTGCAGAGAGGAAAAGAGGACAACCAGTAACATTGCAGTGCATTTCCAAATGGATAATAAACTGTATTAAAGACTGCTACAAGAGGTTGGGTACACCTCTCCCGGATAGGGTCTGGGCCCACTTGATCAGAGCTCAGGCATCTTCTACAGCCTTCTGGGCACAGGTCCCAATCCAGGGCTGTGTTCACACACAGGGGGTTATTTCGATATGGTTGTTTCGAAACAACGTGTATCGAAATAACACCTTATTTCGAAATAACTTAATTCGAATTAACAGTTTGTTAATTCGAATTAAGGAAAGAAGCTCAAAGTGAAATAGCAGGTTCAGGCAACAGTTATTTCGAAACAAGTCACTGTTGTTTCGAAACAACATGTTTGTACGGCGTTGTTTCGAAACAATCATTTCAAAACAACGTAGTTTCGTCCCCACATGGGGTTTAACTTGTTTCGAAACAACACCGTTGTTTCGAAACAACGGGACCCGTTGTTTTGAAACAACCGTGCGTCGTGTGAACAGCCTAAATCTTATTTCGAAACAACCTCTGTTGTTTCAAAATAAGAGGGCTGTGTGAACACAGCCCAGGAGATCTGCAGAGCAGCCACGTGGTCGTCATTGCATACTTTCATGACGCACTATGCTATTGTTGGGCAGAGCTGTAGTCAATGTGGGTAAGCTGTAACTCTGCCCACCATCCTGGGTATGGCTAGCAGCCGCCTGTAACTGAATGATGTGAGCAGCGCTCAAAGAAGAATGGTGGGTTACTAATGTAACTGTCCTTCTTTGAGATGGGCTGCTCACATACCTTCAGATCCCTCCCCCCGTCCCCCCTAACCAGGGTTGGCGAAAAGAAGAGACTGGGAGGGTCAGGGTCAGGGTCATATGTATAGCCATGGTCGTGGCACAGAGGGGGCTTTGGCTGCTGACCCTGACCAGACAGGCTAGGGCTAAAAGGTTTCCAGATTACTGTATGCTGTGGCACATAAATACCTGTAACTGAATGTATGTGAACAGCCCATCTCAAAGAAGGACAGTTACATCGGTAACCCACCGTTCCTAGGGGTGCACGGGGCCCAGGAGGTCTCTCTTGCAAAGGTCCTAGAGCCAATACCATAGGTGCAACTTGGTTATACAGAATCAGCCCAGTTGACCTAGCCTATTTGTTCTAGGCTAGGATGCCTCAAGGATAAAGCTGCAGATTTTAATTCTCTGAGAGACCAAGTTCAATAAAAAACATGTCTAGTTTTTCCACCTTAGAAATTTAGTCATACCTATAGAAGCTCAGACAAATCACTTGGAAGTTCTTCTCAGTAGGAAAAGGACCAGGCTCTTGTACAGTGCACATGGATGAGTCATTCAGTCTTGTTTGATTATACCATTGATCCATTTTAATATTTCTCTAATTCACACACAGCAAACATTTAATCTGATCTAATGTTATTCTTTATCAATAAAGCAGCACATCTAAGGTATTTGTATAACTGCCATTATCATGATAACTGAGTGTCTCAAAATCTTTCATGTATTCATTCTCAGAACACCTATGTGAGGTAGGGCAGTGCTTTTATCCCCAATTTACAGATGAGAAACTGAGGCACAAAAACACTAAGTGTCACACAGGAAGTCTGCAGTACAGCAAGAAACTGAAGGCTGGCATCCTAACCTCCAATTAATGTTCTAATTGTCAGACCATCCTTCTAGTGAAAGCATATGCTCTTCTCAGCTGTACATGACATGAATGAAAGACCAAAATAGACTGTAAATGCCCACTAATGCTGTCATCCTTTGCCAATGAAACAGTCAAAGATTCAAAAGAGAGGCAGAAGCAAATCCCTAGTATATAACCTCCAAAAAAAATCTATTTTAGGAAAAGTAGAGCTGTCCAAGTGAAAACATAACCTAGACGCTTACCTAAATATTACTTATAGCAATATCACAATTTCTGGAAGGTCAAACCCTTCTCTTTCCATTTCTCATGTAATCTTATAGCTTCGCAATACAGTATGTATCATTCTGCAAAGGGCATTTAGAGGGGGGAAAAAAGCCACCATTTTACTGAATGTACTCTTGAAGGCCCAAGGAACTAAAGAAAGATGCTGCAATGTTCAAAGACCAATGGGAAACTCAGATTTAAATTAAGGTTAGTAACCTCAGATTAGTCCATACAGTAACCTACATATTGCATTCCTGAATCTCTGTAAATTGTAATACAAGGGTGAATGCTGATAAGTACCAAAGGGGCAGCCGTGTTAGTCTAGTAAAGCAAAAACGAAAACAAGGAGTCTTGTGGCACTAAAAGACTAACAGATTTATTTATTGCATGAGCTTTCGTGGGAGAACATCCCACCTCATCAGACGCTTTGAAGAGGGAGAATTTACAGAATTGGATGAAAATAAATGCAGGGGAGGGTAAGACATGGGATCAGGTCATACTGCAACAGAAAATCAGAGCATCTGTAAGGATTCAAACTCTAGGAGAGAGCATACAGAGGGAGGGTGAAGTCAAATTACCTGTTATAATGTGAAAAGAATCCATAGTCAGGATTCAGCCCTGCTTTCACACAATTTAATTTGCATATTAGTTCAATTTTGGCTGTTTCTCTATGAAGTCTTGATGTCCCATTGATTTTCTTGACAACCATCATTAACAAGTCATCAATGGAGTGATTAGGAAGATGGAAGTGCTCAGCAACTGGTGTGTGTGTGTGTGTGTGTGTGTGTGTGTGTGTGTGTGTGTGATTTCTGATATCAGTTTTGTGTTTTAAGAAGGCTTGATAGAGATCCTGAAGATGGATATAGATCTTTACACCAACATCCCACACAAGGATGGATTAGAAGCAATTAGAAGAACCGTCCCAGATGATGCCACAGCACAGCTTGTGACTGAACTGTGTGACTGTGCTCACCCACAACCATTTCAGATTTGAGGACAGTTTATACCTCCAAGTCACTGGCACTGCTATGGATACCCGCATGGCCCCACAATATGACAACGTTTTTATGGGCATCTTAGAACAACGTTTCCTCGAGTCTCATCCCAAAACACCTCTCCTCTACTTACGCTATATTGATGACATCATCATCTGGATCCATGGCAGGGATGTTCTTGAAGATTTCCACAGAGATTTCAACAATTTCCACCCCACAAACACTCCACACAGGAGATCCACTTTCTGGAAACTACAGTAGAAATTAGGAACGGACACATCAACACCACTCTATACCGAAAACTATACTGATTGGTAGGTTATCTACATCCCTCGAGCTTCCATCCTAAACACACCACACGATCCATTGTCTACAGCCAAACTCTAAGATATCGCTGCATTTGCTCTGATCCCTCAGACAGAGACAGACATCTTCAGGATCTCTATCAAGCTTTCTTAAAACTACAGCATCCACCTGGAGAAACAAAGAAACAGATTGACAGGGCCAGACGGGTAGCCCGCAGTCAACTACTACAGGAAAGGCCCAAAAAAGAAAACAATACAACGCCACTAGTCACCACATACAACCCTCAAGTCAGACCTCCACAACAGATCATTAAGGACCTACAGCCTATTTTAAAAGATGACCCCTCACTCTCTCTAGTCTTGGGAGACAGACCTCTCCGCACCTACAGACAACCCCTGAACCTTAAACAGATACTCACCAGCAACTACAGACCTAACAACAGAAACATTAAAGCAGGCACATATCCCTGCCACAAACCACGCTGCCAACTCTGTCCACATATCTGCACAATAGACACCACCATAGGGCCTAATCAAGCCAGCTACTCCATCAAAGGGTCCTTCACCTGCTCATCCACTAATGTGATTTATGCCATCATGTGACGGAAGTGCCCCCAAGCCTTATACATTGGACAAACAGGACAACCCTTACGCAGAAGAATAAATGCACATAAAACTGATATCAGAAATCACAACACACACACACACACACAAACAGTTGCTGAGCACTTCCATCTTCCTAATCACTCCAGTGATGACTTGTTAATGACGGGCGTCAAGAAAATCAATGGGACATCAAGACTTCAAAGAGAAACAACCGGGAAATCAAACTGATATGCAAATTAAATTGTGTGAAAGCAGGGATAAATCCTGACTATGGATTCTTTTCACATTATAACAGGTAATCTGATTTCACCCTCCCTCTGTATGCTCTCTCCTGGAGTTTGAATCCTTACAAATGCTCTGATTTTCTGTTGCAGTATGACCTGATCCCATGTCTTATCCTCCCCTGCATTTATTTTCATCCAATTTTGTAAGTTCTCCCTCTTCAAAGCATCTGACGAAGTGGGATGTTCTCCCACGAAAGCTCATGCAATAAATAAATCTGTTAGGCTATGCTCACACATACATCATTATTTCAAAATAACCCATTTCGAAATGAGTTATTTCGAAATAAAGTCCTTATTTCGAAATAAGTTAATTTGAATTAACAGTTTGTTAATTCGAATTAAGGGAAAGCCTGCTTTCAAAATAGCCATTGTTTTGAAATGGTTATTTCGAAACAAGGCTCTTCGGACATGTTGTTTTGAAACAGTTGTTTTGAAACAATGGTGTTGTTTCGACGTGTCCCAACGCCGTTGTTTCGAAACAACCATTTCGAAACAACAGCTATTTCTATTAGATGTGAGGTTTAACAGTTTCAAAATAACGGTGCGTCGTGTGGACATGCAGCTTCTTATTTCGAAACAACCTCTGTTGTTTCAAAATAAGAAGCCTGTGTGGACATACCCATAGTCTCTAAGTGCCACAAGACTCCTTGGGGTTTTTTGCTGATAAATAGGGGCTCCTTGAGAATCGGTCAGCATGGCTTCTATACTCTTAATTGTTTTCCAAAGTTCAGCATGGGCATTAATTAATGTAGGCTTTTGGGAACTCGGAGGATGAAGAAATTGGAAATAGATAATATAGAAAAATTTTACTGTTAGCTCCCTAGATGAAATGTGGCATATGTGACAGAAAGTTATCATGCAACAGTTATTCAAAGGTTTCTTTAAAAATACATCTGGGGCCTCACTTCAGTTTTTGGAGCTTAGGTTCTTTACTACAGAAGGACTTTCACAAGTGGTGTTATTTGTTATCCTGTGTTCATGTTCATCACAGGGAAGTCAAGGACTGAATGGATCCAGGAGAATAAATAAACTGAGACACATCATAGGGTCCTAATCTGCCATCTGGGAGATGCCTACACTAATTGTTGTTTTGGGGAGTATGTGACTGCTAAAAACTTCCTGCCATTGCTACCACATATTTGGCTCCAGTAGTGGTAGTTACAGGGGGAGCTTTAGTACAAACAAGGTTCAGGCAGTTGACATTATTTTAAACATCAGAATCATAGAATATTAGGGCTGGAAGGGACCTCATAAGGTCATGTAGTCCAACCCCCTGCTAAAAGCAGGACAATTCCCACAAAATCACCCCAGCCAGGATTTTATCCAACTGGTCTTAAAAGTTTCCAAAGGTGGAGCATCCACCACCTATCTAGGCAACCCATTCCAGTGCTTCATCACCCTTCTAGTGAGAAAGTTTTTCCTAGATCCAAAGGGGTAGCCATGATAGTCTACTTCAGTAAAACAAACAAACAAGGAGTCCTGTGGCACCTAAAAACTAACAGATTTATTTTTTGCATTTTATTTTTTAGTTTTTCCTAATATCCAGCCTAGACCTCCCCAGCTGCAGCTTGAAACCATTGTTCCTTGTTCTGTCCTCTGTCACCACTGAGAAAAGCCTAGCTCCCTCCTCTTTGGAGCACCCCTTCAAGTAGTTGAAGGTTGCTATCAAATCCCCCCTCAGTCTTCTCTTCTGCAGACTAAATAAGCCAAGTTTCTTCATTCTCTTCTCATAAGTCATGTGCCCCAGGCCCCTAATTGTTTTCATTACCCTCCACTAGACTCTTTCTAATTTGTCCATATCCTTTCTGTAGTGGGTAGCTGAAAACTGGACACAATATTCCAGATGCTGCCTCACCAGTGCCGAATAGAAAGGAATAATCCAACCCCTCTACCCACTGGCAATGCTCCTACTGATGTGGCCCAATATGCCATTGGCCTTTTTGACAACAAAAGCACATTGTTGACTAATATCCAGCTTCCCATCCACCATCACCCCCAGGTCCCTTTTTAGAGAGCTGTTACTTAGCCAGTTAGTCCCCAGCCTCTAGCAATAGATGGGATTTTTCTGTCCTAGGTACAGGACTTTGCACTTGCCCTTGTTGAACCTCATGAGATTTTGTTTGGCCCAATGCTCCAATTTGTCTAGGTCTGTCTGAATCCTATCCCTACCCTCTAGCATATATACTATTCCCCCTCCATCTTGGTGTCATCCACAAACTTACTGAGTGTGCAATATACCCCATCATCCAGATCATTAATGAAGACGTTGAACAAAATCAGCTTGAATTCTGAATTTCAGAAGTGAAAGCCTAGCTCCGTTCAAGTCAACGGCAAAACTACTGTTGACTTCAGTGGGACCAGAATTTCTCCCCAGGTAGGTTAGACATGATCAAAGCAAGTCTATGTGATGTGGTGCTTAAAATCATGAATAGGTTACAACAACAGTAGGAAACTTGGGGTCAAAAATACTATGTAGATAAGGGCCTACACTCGCACCCTTGCATACCTGGCATGAATTCTGGAATTTGCAAATCCAGATCCAGTCCTTCAAAACAGATCGCTGTGTGGCACTGAACAAGTCACTTTATCTCTGTGTGATTAAAGTTTCCCTCCTGCAGAAGGGGAATACTACTAGTGGGTATTCTGAGAGGTAAGATGTTATGGGCTCTTTATTATTATTATGCATTTTATTATAACATCCATCCTTGAGTCAGTTCTCTAATCAAAAGCATGTTTTCTAGCTCCAGGTGCAGTTGCAGGCACAGAAATGAGACACCCATGGATTTCAGTATGTGGAAACAGCAGATGTGTCCAAGAGCTAGTATCTGACTAGAATGCAGGGAACACAGCAAATTGCATTGTTATCCTCAACAAGTTGGATTTCATGTTGCCAGTTAATGAGAAATCATGCTGGAACACTAGATTTCAAATACCATAGGCTTTCAGAAGCTTTTTCTTTCTGGCTTGTGTTGATAGCAATATCTGACTGTTTGATACTGTATTTGATATAATGATCATGAACACAGGATAAAAGCTCAAAAAGGATCCACAGCTCATAGGAACCTTACAGCACCTTTGTGAGCCTTTTCTATGTATTCATACTTTTGTACTGAATGATCAAAGATGTTAAGTGCAAATGTATAAAGATATCAAAGCAGGGATTTGATCCTCAATTTGCACCTTTGTTAACATGCTGCATACAGAACCTCTGGACAGTAAGAGCCCAGTGAAGTTAAAGCTTCAGTGACCTTTGGCACAGGCCCTTTGTGGGGTTTATTTTACACTTTTAACAATGGCCATTATAAATTAAAAACAGAAAATATGCATGGTCCTATCAGATTAATATCTGTGGCTTTTTCAGGGACAAAGTCTCAACCATAATAGAATAAAAGTTCTGAATTCTAGTCATTGTCCTTCCTCATCTGCTTTTTGCTCCTTACTGAGTATTTATCTGTCATAAAATTTATGAGGTCAAATGTGCTCAGTTACATTACTACTACAAATTCCCAGTAGCTCCATTGAAGTCATTTAAAATATATGAAAGTCTAAAGCCTGATTTTTTTTCCTGTCACTTATAGCAATGTTATTTAACTGTCATTAGTATAATGCTTTCTGATTTGCAACAGTGCAAGAGATCAGAATTTGGCTCAATATTGTATATAAACATGGAGATTTGATTACCAAGAATGACTCCATTTTCATAAGTTGGAGTACACTAATGTAAGTGACAGGAGAATCAGGATCCTTAGATGTTGCTATTTTTACACAACAAGAGGCCTATTAATTGTATTTACATAATGTATTAATAATATTAATATATCTAGAATATATTGAATATAAATTTAATATTGTGAGATGCTAAAGAGAAAACTGCTAAAGAAATATACTAATATGATTATTATTAATTATTATTATTATTATTATTATTATTATTATAAATACATAATCCAGCTCCTAGAAAATAATGGAGAGATCCCTACCCCTTTTCTGAATTTTAAAGCTCTAAGTATTAATGCATCTTCTGCCAGAAGCACTAAAAAACTGAGTGAATATCGAGAAGTAGGTCATCTTTGTTAATATCTAAGGATACTTTCTTTCTGTGGTTACTTTAGATCTCCCACCCTTTCCTTCTCCATCAAACAGAGACACGACCTGATTCTGACCTCATGCTACTTTGATATCAGCTTAATTCAATTCACCTAAAAGAGATACTCTTGATTTACAGTGATTTAACAGTATATGATCAGAATATGGCCCGTGCCATTCTGTGCAAGGTTGGCATTAAGATTTGTGCTGCTCATATTATCATAGAAGTGAGCTCTACAGTATCAGACCACTTATGCTGTACTTTCCCTGTCAAACACTCCTGTCATGTATTAGTACCTTCCCTCAGTAAGAGGAGATGCTTTGAGTGCTGTCACTGAAACACAGCAAGGGACTTGGGTCCAGCAAGGCTTTTATAGTGTGATTGGTATGCATGCAGGGAAGGAACAGGTAGTGTGATGCGTATGGTACCACTCCTTCTCCTCCATCCACAGGCCACTGCAAGAGAATTTGACAAAATAGGTGCATCACTACAGTGCCTCTTCACTCCTAGTGTTCTATATCCAGCCAAACATGTTTCTTCCTGAGTCTGCTTCTGCACACATCACAAACAGGATGACATGAAATGGACTCAAGATGTGGCTGATGATACTTCATCTGGAGATGGAATTAGTGCTGTCCCTAGCGAGAGAGAAGGTAAGCCGTTCTGCTGCATTCCTTCTCACCTCTCTCATGTTGTGAGGCAAGAGATGGAGAATCTACCATCTAGTTAGGTAGTCCCAATGGTTAATCATTCTAACTGTTAAAAATGTGTGCTTTATTTCTAATCTGAATTTTTCTGGCTTCAGACATTGGTTCTTGTTCTGCCTTTTGTTACTTGGTAGCTCTGTGTTCTCCAAGAATCAGGGCACAGTATCCAGCCTCTGTGACTCACACCGCCACATCACCCTCAGTCTCTGCTTGAACCAGAAACCAAAAACAACAAAAGGCAGTAGAAGACACACCTAACCCCTTTGAACAAGGGTGATGGAATTAGGGTAACTCCTCTAGCCTTATCCACACCAAAGATGTAAGCCATTAGCACACTGAACAGACATGAGAAAACTTCATTTACATAAAGAATGGAACCAAAATTAGCATGCTGAATGGTGACCCAAGCTCCAAGGCAGAAACCACACTGAACTCTGAGAATGGCAAAGCAGGGAAGCACTGCATGATGGGAGATCTCTGCTCCTGAAGCTAAGGAACCCACGCCTGCACACACCCAGCTCAGCAGTTACCAGACCAATTATAGTTAATAGTTCCTTAATTAATATCCAAAATACTGAATGTGCCTGAATGTATTGTGAGCTCTCTTGAAGAAATACCACCCATAGTCAGGCCTATTGTTCAACTCTGGTATACTCCCTTAAGTCATTATTAACCTAAAAACAACCCTAGCATTCTACCTTGAACCAATTGTTTCTTCCCTACAAAAAAACATGACCCAAGTTCAGCGTTCTGTTCTGATGTCATTGCCTGCATCTCTCCTGATGCCTCGCTCCAAATCCTGCATCAGTTCCACTGGGACTTCACCTTTTCCTTGCTCATCGTTGTGGGGCTCTGCCTGTCTCCAGCACTCTAGACCCTAAGTTGAACAACCTGTTTTCTGGGTACCTTTGAGCTTCACTGAGTGGTGAGACACCCCCCACACACACACACACCCCACCATCCCAACACATTCTCTTTCTGTCTTTTTCTCTTAGTCCAGATAGAACTCTCTAAACCCAATCTTTGCAATCAGTTTGGGTTAGACCTCCCCAATACTATAATTGAAACTGGGTAATATTGTAACTCTTTGGTTGTTTTTCTCTTTCTGTGTGATTATTAATATTGTAACTGTTTGGGTATTTTTCTTTCCTTTTATAATTATTACTCTCAGTATCAGAAGTTTTATGTGCCTGGCAATAAAGCAACTTTTGTCATCAAGCTGGTTGCCAGACTCTTCTCCAAACTTCATTTATTCCTTTGTGTTTTTGTTATCCCTATATTGCCCTGCAGTAATGCTTCTTTTACCTAGCGAAAGATCCCTGTAATGCCCAAAGATCTTGGAAGGTTTGCTCATTAAGGGGGTAACCGCTAGAATAATTGTAAAGTGGCAGTGGAGATACCAGTGTGCTGAACCAGGGGCATACAAGAGTAACAGCTCAAAAGTGCTGTTTTGACCCAGCCTGACTGAGTCCAGGGACATATAAGGGTGATGGTGGAATGTGCTGTTTTGACCCAGCCTGCTCAGATGCACGCTCAGGTCTAGTTTGGTGCGGTGGCAGGTGCAGATAAGGTAACAGCAGAGAAGTGCTGTGTAACCCAGCCTGCTGAATTCAGGGACGTATAAGGGATCAGTTGGGAGTGCTGATAGACCTGGTCTGCTCAGATGCACTTTGTTAAATCTGGGGCTAGAAGAACCCTGTCTTGGGAAATTTAGGTCATGCAAGGGTAGCTCCATTGGGAGGGTAATTGCAGAAGGAAGAAGTGAGCTCCACATGGAAACACAAGTGACACAAGCACTACATTAATATATTACAACCCCCCACCCCAAAGGAAAGTAACCTTAATAAATAAGCACACCCCAAGTTTATGGGCAAATTTGGTAACAGTTTCTCCACTAGAGTGAAGATCCCCTTAGTACCCAGTAATTTCTTCCCTGGTCTACATTACAGACTTTTGTTGACCAAAGTCAGCTTTTTGTTCCAAAACAGTGGTGGCACATATACTGCTATCCTGCTCCTCTTCCACCCAAACGTCTCTAATTTTGCAACAACCTCAAACCACCTCTACAAGAGGTGTACCATAACAGATATTATAGAACCCATAGGTGGCTAGGACCATGGGAATACTTTCCCCATTTAGGTCCAACCTACCATGTAGACATCACCAGCGAGCTTTTAATCTGCTAAACACATATTCAACAGTCATTTAGCACCTGCTGACCTGTTATTGAAGTGCTCCTTGCTGCTATCCAGGATGTCTGTATAAGGCTTCATGAACCATGGCAGTAAAGGGTAGGCTGGGTCCCCCAGGATCACTATGGACAGTTCAACATCCTCCATTGGAATTTTTTGCTCTGGAAAAAAAGTCCTTGCTCACATCTTTCTGTACAGGCCAGTGTTTCTGAAGATGCTTTTGTCATGCACCTTCCCTGACTGACCCACACTGATGTCAGTGAAACTCTCAAAGTGCTCCACAAGCACCTGCAGTAATATATAGAAGTATCCCTTTCTATTCATATACTCCATCACAAGATGGTCTAGGGCCAAAATTAGGATATGCATGCCATCTCCGGCCCCACCACAGTTAGGGAATCCCATCACTGAGAAGCCATCCATTATTTCACAGTCATTCATAGTAGAATGCAGTTAATGGCCCTGCACACTTGAGATAAAACAGCTCCAATGATGGACCTCCTGACTCCAAACTGATTAGTGAGCAATTGGTAGCAATCTGGAGCTGCCAGATTCCACATGGCAGTTACCAACTGCTTTTCAACCAAAAGGGCACCTCTCATTCCAGTGTTCTTGCCACACAGCAAAAGTGATCTCTCAGAGTTCCATGGAGTTGGCTTTTCGATTATTTTGTGGTAGCATGTCATATGTCTCACAAAAGTATGCACATATTACATTTGTGCAGTTACTTTTGTCAACCAAAAGTGTAATCTCATCAAAGGATGAAAGCAGGCTTGTTTGACAAGATGTCTTTTCCATAAAACCATGTTAACATATGAATTAAATCCCTATCCATTAGTCCAGTATTAATTGAATCCCATATCAACTTTTCCATTTTTTTTTTTTTTTGCCCAGAATTAATGCCAGGATATGACAGAGACCTTGCTCTGCCCCCACCTTCTTGACCACAGAAATGCATAAAGTCTTTCAGATACACACTCAATAATACATAAAGCTTTATTTTCAGGCCTCTTCACCAATATCAGTAGAGGCCTCCATGCTCCTACCTATTTACAATGTTTGCCAAACTTTAGGACCTCTCAGCAGAGCTAGAGGGGAACAGAATTATTCCTAGTCAGAACCCTTTGTACGACTAGTCCCAACTAGCCCTGTTCTTCTCTTCTCTCCCTACTCCCTTTCCTCTTTGTACCTCTTTCCTGTGTCTCTTATCAGCCCTGAGCTGATGTACCAAGTGAGTTCATTAACTCCAAATCAGAGTCTTCTGGGGCACTAATCAGCCATCAAGTGATCAGAGTGCAGGCTCACCTACTTCCTACCTGCACTCTGTCACATATGGTAACCAGGCTGTGCCCATGTCATCCTACTTGACTTTTCTGAATCCTGGCATAGCAACAGTACTCCCAGGCAACTCATTCATGACATCTGGGTGCAAGTTATCTGGGCCTGCTAATTTAAAAATTTTAACTGGCTGTGTGCAGAACTTGATGGTTCTATATCACATAAGTTAAGGATCGGGATTCTTTTGTTTTACATATTCATGTGTATGGTATAAGGATACAATCATATATCAAGCCATCCACAGGACATACTGACTCAACTTCCCCATCCTCCCCCACCAGTGTATTTTAACCCAGGACTCATGGGATCATCCTTAGAAGTGAGATTATAGTGAGATTTGTCTTTTTACAGATTAATAATGAAAACTGATAAAATAATTGTTACAGAGATGGAACAGACTAGTCAATGACTATCTTTGCTGCTTTATTAGCACCACTCTTACATAATGTAACAAGCAATATGAGAAGTGGCTAGGTGGAAATCACTTACCGCTTCCACTTTCACCCCTTTCACCTTCTTAAACAAAAAAAAAAAAATGAGAGAGACAGAAAAGCTATTTTTAGCTATTTGTAACTGAGAAGCCAAAGGTATAGCCACCTATCTGCCTGCGCACAGGACCAGCTTTAGGCTCTGTCTCCACACTGTACTAGGCACCAAGCTGGGTAGTTATTGTTAAAAATGGCTCCCTGATCTTTGATTTGACGTGGCTTTTTATTTCTCTCTCTCTCCCTCCCTCTTACACTTCTCATCATGGTTGAGAAATACCATTTTGGTTTTATTAAAAGGCCACAGGGCCTTTCTTCTCTTGTTTGTTAGTTATAGCCCTTGCCTAGTATTAATGCTTATGTCTTTTTACATGGTTGCTATCTGCTAACCACCATTCTGAAAGATTACAAAAGAGCCATGAAAATGAGAGCCAGGGGACAGACGGATGGATGGATGAGAGAGACGCCTCTATTACAAAGAGCAAGCACAGAAAGCTTGGATTAGGGTGAACAGCTGGTGTGGATTCAATAATCAACTGCTCTGAAAGAAAAGCCTATTTTTTTCTCATTCCGTGGTATTAGAGAACAGGATACTGGAGCTGCCAACCTTACAACTGAAATCTGCCCACACAGAATAGCAAATTCCCCTTGGCTCACATTTAAATGCTCCTGGCTCATTATTATTCTATACAGCCTTGAATACATACATGCAGTCTGCACATTACCCTCTGCAAATGGTACACTGCACTGCCTCTCTTAGCATGTCTCTGCCTTCATTTCAATGCTACAGGGAAGTGCAAGAGGGGGCAGGAAGGGAAATAGCCTTATCAGGGTTACAGTTGCTGCTGGGAATATTGGTTTGATTCTTGCTGCTGGGTAAGGATTCAATTCCACAGCAGGCAGCAGGTTTGGATATTTAGCATTAGTTTAACAGGCTTAGGGGGCTTTCTTCAGAGAAGTCCTGTCAGTCTTTTGGAAAACAAGCCTCAGAGCCAAGTCGTCCTGTACCAATGAGCGGTCACAAGCCTTTGAAGAACAGTGATTCATTAGAGAGCCTTGAGACAGTCCAGTAGCACATGTGGATATCAGTAAACAAAGGGGAACACCCAAGGTGGGTGCATAAACCTTTTTATAAGACAGTCAGGGGTTGAAGTTTCCAAAGAGATAGCCATTTTAGTCTAATCCAGCAAAAAAAAAAAACCAAAACACCAAGGAGTCATGTGGCACTTAAAGACTAACAGATTTATTTTTCACATGAGCTTTCGTGGGAGAAAGTCCCACTTCGTCAGATGCTTTGAAGATGGGTGAACTTACAGAACCCAACTTTGATGTATCTGACAAAGTGGGATTTTCTCCCACAAAAGCTCATGCGAAAAATAAATCTGTTAGTCTTTAAGTGCCACACGACTCCGTGGGTTTTGGTTTTTTTTTTTTTTTGTTTTTTTTTTGCAGGGGTTGAAGGCTGTTCATTCTTTAAAAAAGTTTGATGATGGTAAACCCTACTGACTTGCCTGTCCTTGAGACTATCTTTATCATTATAGCAGCAGCGATAGTGCAGGCTTTTCCCCTCTTCCTCCTGCCCTGATGCCATGCTTCAGTATTGACTGAGAGGGATTAACTCTAGGTGGTTAAGGGGAGTTCAGTCTCTTTGCTCACACAGTACCTGAACTCTCTTTGAGGCTGCCAGAAGAAAGCCAGGCACAATGAGATGCAGAGAACAGCCCCAATGGGATATGACTGTGATGAACAGGGCACCAAACAGCTGTTGAACAGCAACAGCTTTCTGTCATTCTTGCAAATATGAATCAGAAGGAAAGACTCTGTGACTCATTCTCCATCCCCAGGGCCAGCCAACTCCCTAGCTTTCTGCTGGTTTAAGACTGTGGGCAATATTATAGTGAAAGAAATTTCAAATAAGAACTCTTAAAAAATGAAGGAAGGAGAACTGGTTTGGAAAATAAATGGGTGTCAGAAGATGCCTTGCTCCCAAACCATTTAGACACATGGGGGTATAGGCAGCTCACATGCATGGATTATGATGTTCCAGGCTGCCACTCTGTAAATAGTTATGTCTTATTCACACTTATTTGCTTATTGGCCTTGTGGTGAAGAAGAGAGTCCCTCACCACAGCTGCATTTAGGACAGCAGAAAAACACTGAGCTCTAGGGGAATGGCAGAGAGAGTGCCCCTCTCTTTGTGCAGGACTGAATTCAAATCCATCCCTGGCTCCATACAGAAAGGCAAGGAAGATATTAATGCAGATGACTGTTACATAAATACATGTTGTATCAGGGCCATTTTTAGCACTTGTGGGGGTGTGAAGAACAGCTCCAAGCTGCGTATCTATTTCATAGGATTCTGCTGAATTGAGGCAAAGGACACAGTTTTAAGGTAAACTAACATGCCACTTTTTATTTAAACCCAGACAATTCTGAACCCAGCTGCACATGATACAGGAAATAGTCCCCTAGTCACCCACTCTCTCTCTCTCCTCAGCAGAGCTTACTTGGTAGTAGAGCTTTGTAACAGTACTTGTTTGAGTGCTTAGTAGAGCCAGACAAAGTTGACAAAAAATTTTCCATAACATTTCAAACAAAAATGTTTGTCACTGGGCTTGGGATAACTGCAAGACCCTCAGACTTCACTTTTTTGCTGTAGTCAAATCTGGAATTTCATGCCAAAAACATGCAAAAATTCAGATTAACTTGCAAAGGATTTTTTGATTGTGAATGGGTTCATTTTCAACAGGGGAGGAGCCTATTTTAAGTGCAAAAAAAGATGAAACTTGGGTATGTTTTCAGATGGTAATGAAAAGCTAGAAAAAGCCATCAAATTCTGAATAGCTTTATTGCATCCATTTTTTCCCTCAGTTATAGTTCCCTTATTTCTTTGGGATAGTGGCATCACTTAAGATCAGCATGGGCTTCTTCATGACTGCTGAAAGATACAGTCCCACCCGTGAAAAAGAAAATGAGTTCATCACATTCCCCACACATGCTATGACCATTTGCATGAATATTGCAGCACTAGCATGCTACCACAGCAGTTCCTGGATTTTGATGGTGGTCAAGGTAATGAGTTTGACTCTGCCTGCAAAGGTTCCCTGTGGAGCTCTCCAACTGCCCAGAATACTGCTGTGATGTGGCTGCATTTTCTCTCTCCATACAACTACCCCTTCCAATCCCAGCAGTCTTCTCAATGGGCTGCAGAAAGGGAATGGCATAGTGACATTTGGTAAGCACTAGGCCACCAAGTAACCCCTCTTATGAGAGACTATTTCCCAGAGGGGAGAGCCACTGATGTTATGGCTCCTGTACAGCCACCATACAGAGGCCATGGTGAAGGCCTGAATCAGGATCAGTTGATGGAAAACACAATTTGTTCTACATGTTCATATTGTAGCCACTTTTTGACCTGACCAACTAGTCAAAGTCTAGCCTCTTGAGAAGTTCTAGCTGGAAATAGACATTGGAGGTGCTCCAGTGTTTCTCTAAAGCAATTTTCTTTATCTACAAAGAATCTACAAAGGTCCTCCTGCCTCTCTGACCACAAAAGGAAACATACTAGGAAAGAGCTTCTTATTCACAGTACCAAGCATATTCTCAGTCTGCAACCCTGACCCCATAACCTCTTCCCAGCATCTTCCTAGGTCAGCCACACATTTACAGCTTCTCCTTAGGCCTTCTCTTTCACTTAGTCTGTTCTTGTCTCACATCAGATGTGATCTCTTGTCCCTCACACATGAGACTGGCCATACTGCATTAGACTGATGATCCACCTCTAGCCCAATACCCTGACTTTCAATGGTGGCCACCAGGTACTTCAGAAAGAATGAACAGAACAGTGATCCAGTCATGATTTTATAGACTGCTATCATATCCCGTTAGTCCTCTCTTCTCCAAGCTGAAAAGTCCCAGTTCTATTAATCTCTCCTCAGATGGAAGCTGTTCCATAGCCTTAATCACTTTTGTTGCCACTTCCTGTACCTTTTCCAATTCTAATACACCTTTTTGAAATATGACAATCAGATCTGCTTGCAGTATTCAAGATCTGGAGATGTGAGCATACCATGGGTCTACATAGAGGCAATATGTTATTTAGAGCCCTGCAAATCTGTCGATACCCACATTAAATCCATGGATATCAACATCCATGGATGCAGTGCAGAATCTGTGGACCATTTCTTGCAGATGCAGATTGGATGTGGATCCACATATCTGTATCCATGCAGGGCTCCAATGATATTTTCTGTCTATCCCTTTCCTAATGATTCCCAAAATTCTGTTAGCCTCTCTCTCTCATACACACACATATGCACACACACACCACACACTCAAAATAATACTCAGCCAAAATTCCTTGAAGGGTTCAATACACCTGTTGTCTTACATGGGATTTGTGCTTTGTTACATTAACTGAATGGTAAATTCACACCTACCATTTTTCAATAGAATTTATACCCAATGCATCACAATAGCCTTCTCAAGTAACTACCATCACCTGTGGTAACTAGGATGCATGGCAGCTAGTATTGTGATGACTGCTATGTCCCCTGTTACATAGAGATCCTTATATAAGGACTCTAAGACAGTGGTTCCCAACCTTTTCAGTAACGTGGCACACTTCAATGAGACAAAGAGTTTCATGGCACTCCCACTTTTTTCAGCTGAACTGATGGCTCAAATGTCACCTTTACTTACTTTTACTATGTTTAGGTCTTACTAGGGAGGTTTGCAACATAGTACATACAACCAGCTAAAGAAGGATCAAATACATTAATGTTTAAAATCCACTAGGAAAAAATACACATCATCTCAATGTTACCTTTTTGCCACCTGTATTTAGAATTGAAAGAATGACACCTTGCTTTTAATTTAATGATTAATTTTAATGAGTTGTAGTTTTGGTAGGATAGAATACTGTTTTAGATTAAAACAATTTTGTTTTACATTCATTTTCATTACCCTTGTACAAGATTTCATGGCACACCTGGACAGTTCTCACGGCACACCAAACCACTGCCCTAAGAGTCAACCATGAGGCACTTATATAAGTTTGGCTGAATTCCATTTTTTTATGTATAAAGTTGATGGATGATATTGATATTTGTTTTTAAGCACTTTTTTCAATAATCAATTTAAATTTTCACACTTTCAGGAAATTATGGAGGCTCAGACAGCATAAGGTTCAGAAAACAATTATTAAACGCAAGTAGGGGTTGAAATACAATAGAGGTTGAAATACAGTAAATTAATCTATTTTGTTATTTTTGCAGTGTGAGTGGCCATGGAAAGTTCTAAAAAACCCTGAAACCAGGGGCCTTGCTGCCCCCAAAGAACCATTCAGGGCATGGGCACAGGTCCCACTTGCCACACTCCCCCCCCCATGCCCAATGTGGCTCCAGTCCGGACCGCCACAGGCCCAATCTGACCTTAGCACTGGCTACAAGCCCTCAGTAGTCCCTGCCATCAGCCCTGGGTCTGGGGGCTGGTCCCCACTGCCTGGCCCAGAGTGCCAAGTGCTGAGCTGCAGCAGTCCTGGGCCCAAGCACCAGCCCCAGCTAACCCCCACTCCTGGCCCTCACAAGTCTCCACTACTGCCCCCTGAGCCACACTGGTCTCTGAGCTGTGCCTGTAGCTTGGACCAAGCACTGCATCATGCTGGTCTTGGGCCCAAGCACCAAGCCAAGCCAGTTCTGCTGCCAAGCATTGAGGCAAGCTGGTCCCTGGGCCCAAGCGCCAAGTTCTAGGTTGAGCTGGCCCCTGGGCCCGAGCACTGAGATGAACCAGCCCTCGGCCCCAGGCCCAAGCACAGAGCTCTGAACCGAGTCACCCACAGGCCCAAGCCCCAAGCCAAACCAGCCCTGGGCCTATGTGCCAAGCTGAGCTGGCCTCAGGCCTGAGAGCACCAAGCCCCCAGTCTAGGTGGCCCTGGGACTGAGCCCTACCAGCCAGGTGGGCCTTAGTGCTGAGTCAACCCAGCCGGCTGGACCCACTTTTAGCCCTGGAAAGTGGGAGGGGGCTATCTTGGGGGATAGGGAGAGGGGCAATCACCCATGGCCCTATGGTTCTGTGGGCCCTGTGCTGTCCTGCTGTGAGCAGGACAGCATGGGGCCCACCCTACTTCCCTCTCCACTGCTGTCCTGTCCCCCGCCCTCACCCCACTGCCTCCAGCGTGAAACCAAAGGCAGCTGGATGGGGTGGGGGTAGGAGTGTGTAACCTGGCTTCTACTCTGGGCCAGCTTTCCCCACCCCTAGGATGGAACAGCAGTCCCATGGGTGGGGCAGGCCCCCCAAATGCTGGGAGCCTCTCCTGCCTCTCACCTGGACCAGCTGTTCCACCCTGGGGGTGGGGAGGGCCAACCCAGAGGCCAGGCGGGAAAAAGGAGCCTGGCCCCTGGGCTGCCCCACCCTGCCCCGGGGCAGGGTAGCTGGCTCAGGGGAGGGGTTGGAGCACAGAGCCCAGCTTCTGGGCCAGACTGCCCTGTCCCTCCTCAGGCCCACTGGCCCCATGCCATGCATCCCCCTAGGGACAGCCCTGCCCCCCAGCTCCCCTTTTCTTCCCCCTTGCCAAGTGAGGTGGACCCCACAGCACTTACCCATGTTGTGAGGCTCTCCACTGTTGGAATCATAAGAGAAGGATTTAGAGTTCTCTCTTCTCTGTAATGCAGGGTGGGACGATCCCTTCAGCTAAGCTCTTCTCCCAGCCAGGTGCAGGAGCTGAAGCAGGCTGTCTGCATCTGTGCCTGCCAGGGAGAGAAATTCATGGCACTGGCTCCAGTGGTTAAAGAATAGTTTGAGGGGCCCTGGAACCTTCCTAATCTCTGGGCCCCCTTCCTGTACTGTCCAGGCCCACTTCATGCACGTATAAACCAGATTTTTCTAGATTCCAGAATCTCTGGGCCATCAGATCTGTGGGCCCTGGGAACTGTGTTCCAAGATGTTCTGGCTTACTTTAACCCCTGACTGGCTAGGATACCTGGGCCTGTGCTCTGTGTACCCTGTGCCAGTGATGTCCATGCCTGGAACAGTTCCAGAAATTCAGGACAAAGGCTAGAATGTTCTACAGCCTTCTAGAAAGAAATCAAAAGTTGAAGAAATATATGGAACACTTCAGATGTGTGTAGAAAGTTGCAGATTATTATAAAATTCCACATAACTGCATTGAAAATGTTCAGTAAAAATGTGGCATGCTGATTATGTTACTGCACAATTTGGTACCACAAGACAGTCTTTGTAATGGCACACACCTGCTGGTGAAGCATGTTGTTAATGGAAGACTCCTGGTAGCAACAGTGGCAGAAACAAATCATATGGTGCTCGTTACACACTTAGCACTTCAGGCTACAGATCACACTTTCACTTTCAAATGGCAAAGGAGTCAATTCCCCATGCAACTGGCTTTTGCAATGACCATCAACAAGGTGCAGGGACAAACATGGTGTTTCCTTGCCAGATGAAGTGTTAACACATGGTCAGTTATATATGGCAGCCTCTTAAGTTGGAAAGCCACATAATATTCCCTTTGTATTGCTGCCTCATTTGGTCCAAAAGACCAGGAATGTTGTGTACACAGACAGGGATTTCACTACCCTGAAAAAAAGGTTGGGGTCTTGGCCCTGGTCCACGCCCTGCCCTGGCCACATGGCCCCACTTGGGGCCCAATCCGGGAGCCAGACTGACCATCTCCCACCAGCAGCCTGGCCTGGATCTAGCCCTCTGGGCCGCACTGCCTGAGCTTCAGGGGCAGCCTCCCACAGCTCCCTGGGCCGTGCTGTCTAGGGTTGGTGGGAACTGCCTGCAGCCCCCTGGGCCCATGCCACCTGGGCTTGGGGGTGGAGGGGGGAGAAGCTGCCCACAGCCCCCTGGGCTCTGCCGCCTGGGCTTGGGGAGCACTCATAGCTCCCCAGGCCATGCCATCTACGCTTGGAGGGACGTTGCCCTCAGACCCCCACTGGCCTGAACCCAGGAGGGGCTGATCCTCTGCCTGGCTCAACACCTGGCCCAATCCCCTCCGCTGGCCTGACCCCAAGCCCAAAGGGGCTGATCCCCCACCTGCCTCCCACGCCATCCTTCACCTGGGCCCTGCCAATCCTACTCTTCAGGGCTGATCCCCTTGGGCCCCACAGCTCCCCCACCCAGAGTACAGCAGTACTACTTACCCATTGCTGGTCCAGGACCGGGAGGGGGAGTCAGTCACTTGAAGGCACTGTCTGCCTGCAGAGGGATTTAAAGTTCCCTCTCTGTCACCGCCCTGGCCTAGGTGACTCAACTGCATGTGCCAGGGTGGGGCAGCAGCTGAGCTTAAGCAGGGATATTCACTGCACCTGCTAGGTAAAAATTAGTGGGGGCTGAGCCTGAGTGAGGCATAGGGGGGCTGACGCTCCCTGGGCCCCACTGCAGCAACACCACTGTACACAGAGGTTTTGTAACACATATGTTCTAAAATGAGAAAATAAGATCATGCTTTTCTTTTTAAAAATGTCCCAGTCTGTAGCAAATCTGTACCTTGCAAGTGGGGCTGGAACAGATCTGCTTGTAATCATTATAATGCAAACTGTCAACATCATATGTCAAAAACAAACTAAATTCTCAAGTAACATTTTTGTTACTTTGCCCATGTATAAATTTCAGTTATTATTAATGGGAATACTCTTTGTCTGTACGTGCATATGTATTGGTGCCTTGGTCTCAGGTTTGGAGGGATGTCTCTCTGATTCACTAGATCTATTGTCAGCAAGACTTCAGTTGCTTTGGGACAGATGACTGACCTCACTCCCCCAATAACTCCTCTCTGCTCTAGGTCTCCTCTGGTGGCAGGGCAGTTTGGGGGTCAGTGCCTGAGTCCTGCAGAGAGCTGAAGATGGTTGATTTCTTCCCTGACCCGGCTCCAGCTGAGCTGTTGGTATCTTGCTTTACACTTTCTGTTTTCCCTTGCACTTTAACCATGGGGGCAGAGCTGGTTTGGGTCCATCCACTGGGGGACTGTAGTGGTCCATTTCTCTCAGCCCTAGAGGGAAACCACTCTGCCTCACTACAGTACGGCAGAATCAATGTTTATTGACATTTAGCAATAAAAATGTAATCCTTCCAAACCTACACATATCTAGCAGCTTTACTGATCCTGAATGCACTGTACAAATATCCACACAACACTCATTAAAATGTCTGAAGATGCACTAGGCTTAGTGTAATAGCTAGGAAAGATCCCCTAGGGAAAACCCTTTCTTTGTTTGCAAGGTTATAGATAAAAATCTGGCAGGGATTTTCTCCGGACATTATAGTGACAGCCTGAAAATTTTTTCCTTTCAGAGAGAAGGGAAACAGCTTTTGGAAAAGAACTGTGTATTGCTCACAGGAAGGCATCCCCAAAAAGAAACTTTCACAGGATTAACTTGTGATTTTTTTTCTTCCTTCTCCTAAAAAAGGAGCAGATCATTCTGAAAGTAAAAGATAAGAACACAGATCAAATAAAGACACTTCTTTGATAAGTTGTGAGCTTGGCAATTTGACTGACAATTTCAGAACAATGCCTGCAGCCTGTGTTTCCTGGAGCTCTTGAAGTGATATTTCTCAGTGTTCTTGGAATCACATCACACAAAATTACAGGGCACATGGCACATTCCAGCTAACAGACTGCTACCTGCAAGGTGCACAAAGGTGCAAGCGTGCAGATGGAGGAGGAGAAAGGGAGTCCTTTAAAAATCAGCTTCCACATAATGCTTTCAGTTCCATAGCAGCCTTGATCCTTATTGCGTTACAAAGATAAGCAAGTATCATTATGTTCATTTTATAGACCAGGGACTAAATTTTCAATTAAAAAACCCTATCTAAGGGGTCTCAGATTGGCTCAGTTTTGGGTGTTCATCCAAAATCTGTGGGTACATTTGAAACTACAAGTGTAAAGAGATTTTCCCAAGACCACCCAGCAAGGTAATGGCTCAATTGGGAAGAGAAGCACAACATCCTGCCTGTTCACATGCCCAGTTTCCCCAGTGAAGGTGACATCATAAGTATTGATAAGAATCTATAATCTCTCTTTGCATACCTTCCTCCCCTCACCCAACATTCCCATTGCTTCCCATCCCTTGACATAGCCTGGTTTGTTGAACACGCAACCTCCAGTTGAAATCTGGTGTGATTTTTATGTGTGAGGGACTGAAAAAATTGCTCAGTTCTGAACAGTTGGGGGAAAGACTAGAGAAATGTAGACACTGTAAATAAAATGTATCTTAACCATCAGGATTGTTATGAGGGGCTCTGCATGTCTTGTTTTGCTGACAGTTCTATAGAACCTAGACCCTGACCTGCTGCTAACTTTTATAACACCCACAGATTCAGGAGGTTAAGGAGATCACTGATACTAACCAAGGGATGACCTTCCTTGGCACAGATTGAGAACAAAGAGCCTCTCTAAAGCTTGAGTTTTGCATGTGCTGGTCAGTACCTCTAGAAGCCCCCTTATGGCAACAGGGGATGAAAGATGAAGATGTTTGAAATGTGCCTCCTAGGGGAGAAATATGGGAAATGAGAGCAACAGGAAAAGCAATTAGTTGTAATCATTCATTCATAATAAAGGAAAATCAAAGAAAACCAAGAAAAATGTTCAAAGTCCCATTTAAACCTGGTTTGGTGGAAGCAATGGAGGATTCAGAGACCTGTCCTGCACTAACTGTGGGGAGGGGTGGATTGACAAGTTTACACTGCTTTAAGCCTTTTCCAGCTCACATTTCCATTATCCTATTTAGATTTCTTGGATCTTTCACTTTTTCTCCTCACTGCATTTATGATTTGGGCTTTGATAATATGAAATCAACAACAACAAGAGTTAAGACTTTTTTTTTTTTTTAGGCTCTGTCATTTGAGACATTCTAGGTACTTAAAACCCAAACACATAAAACAAGACATAGCACCATTTGGATTAAAACTTAATATAAGCTGCAAGCCATAAAATCCATCTCTGCTTAGCACCATAACAAGAAACCAAAGTGCTTTGTGTTACATGACAGAGTTTCAAAATTAAATGGGCTTTTTTCCTTTTTATGGGAGGGAAGGATGAAGTGTAGTTCATTCAGTGCTGGGGAGCAGAATGATCAGCAATGAAATACTGTGGAAACTGAAATCATTATCTTGAGTTACAATCCTTGCTCTGCCACACACTTCCCCACCAACCTTGGAGCAGTCGTTTGAACTCTGTGCCCCAGTTATCCAGTTGTAAAATGGGGATATGTAATGCTTAACTCACAGGGACACAGTAAGGCTTAATGAATAAATGTCCATAAAGCACTTACACTCATAGATTTCAAGGTCAGAAGGGAAGATCTGATCATCTAGTCTGACCTTTTGCAATTTCAGGCCACAGAACCTCCCACAGTCCACCAACTCCTGAAATAGATTCCTAACCTCTGACTGAGTTTCTGAAATTCTCAAATCATGTTTTAAAGACTTTAAGTTACAGAGAATCGATCATTTATGCTAGTTTAAATCTGTAAGTTTAAACCTTCTACCCCATGCTTCAGGAGAATGCAAAAAAGCCAGGGTCACCACCAATCTGATCCAAGGAAAAATTCACTTTGAAAATAGAAAGTGCTAGGTAGCATTTAACACAAATCAAATGACAACAAGCCATTCCATGGACCAATATAAAGCAGACACAAAGATACCACCATCCAACTTCTGTCCCTTGTGTGCCTTTGGGACGAACCTAAGAGGATCAGACGAGAGCATACCAGAAACTCACAAGGGCAATCTAATATGATTAATGCTCTTTTAAAAATGAAAATCAAATTATGCTGCTTTTACCCACAGGGAATATGTTGGATTTATAGGGGAAAATGGATACTGGGTAAATCTCAGTGACTGAGACCCCACAGAAGAGGAAACCTGCATTGGGCTTGTCCGAAGATAGAATCACTTGTCCTTCAGAGACAGTATATTGACAGCTTGATCACCAAGCAACAAGAACGCATAGGTGCAGAGCAGCTGTTATACCCATCCTGCAGAGCAAGGAAAGATTACTAAGGAGCCCATGAAGGTCTAAAGGGCTGCATGAAAAGACACAGAAAGGAAAAAAAGCAGATAAAACAGAACTTCAGGGCCAATGTAAGAAGCAGAATAGCCTTCAGTATCCTCTCCTCATCCCCTAATCCCTACCCAGAGACAATGATTTTTATTCAGTTAGTTTAGTTCTTTTTGAACAGATCAATGGGCCATATTTTCACCCCTCCCCCCATATTTGCTTTTTCTCAGCAGCACTGTACAATGAATGATATTATCAGGACATTGACAAGGTATGAATCTGGATTACCCATGCATGCACTGGTTTGTCAGAATAGAATCAATTCCAGAACTGTACTTTAAGAAACAGACCTTATTTAGACCTTACTCTGTATATGAGAAATCAATATTCTAATTGTAAACTGTCCTTTGAAAGGGATAGAAGTGACTAAGCATTCAGATGGATATTGAGTTACCATGCTGGTTGTCACACAGATGTTTGGAAAGTTGTTTTACCATAGATGTTAACATTATATTACATATAGACAGTCTAACAAAAATTAATATCTCTTTTAAAAACAGCCTTGAAATGACACATGGCTTTAATAACACACAGTCCCCATTGTGCATGTTTACTGAACTCCTCCACATCTGATGTCTTAAGCTCATTTCTATTTTCCAATGCCATATAATGTGTAATACAGACATAACCAATCAATTTCCAAAGGGATAGCCGTGTTAGTCTAGTCCAGCAAAAAAACCCAAGGAGTCATGTGACACTTTGAGACTAACATATTTATTTTTCACATGAGCTTTCATGGGAGAAAATCCTACTTCATCAGATGCTTCGAAGTGGGATTTTCTCCCACGAAAGCTCGTGCAAAAAATAAATCTGTTAGTCTTAAAGTGCTACACAACTCCTTGTTTTTATAACCAATCAAGCTAAGGATATTTAAAACTATGTTTTGCAGGAAAGGACATTTGTTTATTTTAGGTTCTATATATTTTCATAATATTTGCAACTCCTGTGCAAGCGTGAAATCTGTTTTCCCATCTTCCAATCCTGCAGTGGTCAGAAGGAAGACAGAGGAGACTTAACACACTTTCCCCTATCACTAATCTATGCATGGTGTTATGGTTACAGATTTCAACTGGATAGCTGCAAATGTTTGTGGCTATAGATGCGTTTTGTCCTCAGCAATGGGACAAAATTGTTCTCGTTGTTTCACCCATGGAATTTCAGTGGGATGAACGTGTTTGTTTAGGAGTTCTACAGTCTACAACTTGGATCAGCTTCAATCTGCAATAGCAAAGCCTCACCATGCTTTTCTGGCAACCACAAAAATATTGAAGGTACATGAGCAGGTTGTTAGGATAAGCAAGCAAGCCAGGCCTCATGAGCACAGAGGGTGTCTGGGTAGGCAGCATGCAGGCTGTCTGCTGTGACATATACACTCTCCATTTCATACATGCCTCAGGTCACATACACCTATCAAATCTCCCTCCCTCCCTTGCCCTATAGGGAAGCTAGTATTTCCTAACCTGTTAAGACCACCCCTCACCACCACCCTGAACCTCTTCCCATATATGGTGTTGTTTTTCCCAAAGTGTTAGGAAAACTAGTTTAAACCAGTAAACAAGCTGCCTGTGTATATAAGCAATTGCCATGCTACTTCCATTTTGAAGCTGATACTGTTTTGTTCAGTGTTCCCAGTACTGGTACTGTAAATAAACCTCTTCAGTGTTGTCTGTATTGCCTGATCCTTCTTGGAGGGACCTTTCCAGACTTACAAGGTCGTCTATTAATCTGTGAAATGAAAATGTTCTTTAATATACTCAGATTGAACCTGAAGCAGTGTGTTTATTTACTGAGCAAAATCCATCCCTGCATACATGGCCTCCTCCTTACACAAAGTTTAGCTGGATTTATGCTATTCAGCATTTAAGCACATGCTTAAAGTCATGCACTTGCTTTAGTACTTTCCTGAACTGGAGACTAAAATCTTTAACATTCTTTCCAGAAACAAATGGAAATACTGTTATTTAGATCTAGGAAATTCAGACCAGACATTAACACAAGGCAAAATACAAATACTCTTAAGGATTCAGTAGTACACTCAAATGCATAAATGTTTCTTTCATTTTTGAGATTGATCTAGACAGCTGAAGACAATTTCTGTAATGTATTACGGAACTGAATGTGGTTTTATTACAAAACAATAATAGGGTGTTACAGAGTTAAATATCTGAAGCAATTTCCTCATTATCTTTATCATCCAATTCACCGATTTCACAGTGAATTGCCAAAAACATTTCTATCATCATCAAAAAATATATAAGCTTTTCTATTTGTGATAAGAAGTAATTTTTCTAGAAATGAAACAGAGCCAGTTAAACTAAGAGAAAGAAATTCAAGCCATAAATGAAGCAAATACTCCCTTGCCCCCAAGTAAGTGACTTAGGCCACATCAGGAAATATATCAGTTTTCACATTTCTGTACAATTTTGCCATTTTCCTCACCATAGAGCATTTCTTTTAATTTCATTGAAGCTTCAAAAGACATAATAGTTAAAAATAAACCAACAATCACCCAGATAGCAAAGTGATCTGTACACTACAAGAACCTGATTAAAATAGTTCAGAAGAGGAAGAGTTCTTACTGGAGATTCAAGGGGACCTTCAGTAAAATGAAAGGCAGACCATTCAAAACTGACAAAAGGTCATTTTTCTCATACAATGGTAGCCTGTGGAACTCATTGTCGCAGTATATTATTGAAGAGAAGAATCTGGCAAGATTCAGTGGAGGACTGGACATTTATATGAATAATATGATTTCAGAAAATACTAAAAAGAGTTTTAGAAGGGATATAAGCCTTCATGCATACAGGTTTAAAATATTCTCTAACTAATGCAGTTTAAGAGAAAACTCCTGTGGTTGGCAAATTATTCCACATTGGTTCACTGTGCTGTTTCTTATACCCTCTTCTGGAATACCCAGTGCTGGCCCATCATACTGGACTAGATGAACCCCATGTATCTGATTCCATTTAGCAGCTCTTATATTCCTATATATTGAAGACACCTTTAATATCTTGATAAGGAAAGGTGATGCTGGCGTCAAGAACATCCAAAGAATTTTAAAAGTCAGTTACTGTAGGAAAAATGATAAACAGCAACACAAAGAAGCCCTGCCTAAGAGTGTACTTGTGATGTCCGTATACATTGTAACTGCTTGCCCTTGCCTCAAAGAGTTTACAATCTCTAAATAGACAAGACAGGCAAAGTAAGTACCATTATCCTCATTTTTTACTAGGTGAACTAAGGGAACCAGAGAGTAACTGAATCACCCAAAGTCACAGACAGTATCTGTGGCAAAACAGGAACTCATTCCAGTTTTCCTGAGTCCTAACCCATTGCCTTAAGCATGAGTTCACCGTTCCTCCCTTGAAGGAGACAACATTAAACTAAAGTGGGCTCCTTGTGTCTAAAAAGCACAGCACTGGGCAAGCACAAAAAAGAAAAAAGAAATCTATTAAGCTGCAGGATGGGTAATACTACACAGGTAAAAGGGAGAAAAAGATCTCCTCATCGTGCACCTTTATTGCTCTGAAACTACTGTCCAGTATGGAATATGTAGGAAATTATTGCTAACTATGGTAAAAAAAAAAAAAAAACCAATCTAAATAAGTATGATTACTGCACAGTAAATTCCCCCACATAATTTAAAGACTAACTATATAGCATAGTCTAAGTCCAATAGTGGGGCAGCTAGAAAGACACTTCCACGCCCTTAGATACAGGATGGGCAATGGAATAGTTGGATATTAGGGTTTCATGACAGCCCATCAGTCTCTGTTTCTACTGAGGAGCTGTGTTCACACAGCATTTTTGTTTCGAAACAACGAGGTTGTTTCAAAACCAAAAAAAACCCAAAAAACATGTTCACACCATGCACAGTTGTTTCGAAACAACAGGACCCCGTTGTTTTGAAACAATGGTGTTGTTTTGAAACAAGTTAAACCCCATTTGGGGGTGAAACAACCTTGTTTTGAAACCGTTGTTTCGAAACAATGTGTGTGAACATGTTGTTTCGGAACAAGGTGTTCCGAAACAACATTTGAAGGGCTGCCCCCTCAGCACCCTGGCCAGGGTGCTGAGGGGTGTCCCCTGGCCGGCAGAGGGGGGCTGCAGGCACCTGCGGGGGTCAGCACAGCCCAGCGCTGAACCCAGCGGGTGCCTGCAGCCCCCTCCCCAAGCGAAATAGCATGTTCACACTGTGAACTTGCTATTTGGTTTCCCGCCTTTTTCCTTATTTCAAAGTAACTTTTTGTTAATTCGGCATAAGTTATTTTGAAATAAGGTGTTATTTCGATACAAGTTGTTTCAAAATGACTTATAGGCTGTATTCACACACACATGGTTATTTCGAAACAAGTTGTGTCGAAACAACTTGTTTCGAAATTACGCCTTATTTCGAAATAACGTATTTCGAATTAACAAAATGTTACTTCGAAATAAGAAAAAAAGCTCTTCTCCTCACCACCCAGCTAGTGGTGGGAGCACCAGGTGCATGGGGTCCCTTCCCCACCACCTGGCTTGCTTGCAAGGAGCCAAGTGTGTGGGGTGCCTTTCCCTGCTGCCCGGCTAAGACTTGGGAAGCGGAACCGTGTGGGGTCCCTTCTCTGCCACCTGGCTCTCCCCACAGCCCAGACAGTGTGGGAGAAGCCAGGCGCGCAGGAATCCCTTTCCCCACCACCCAGCGAGCACACCTGCAGCAGTGTGCTGGGGTTTCTTCCCCCTTTGCCCTGGCTCGCACTTGGGGAGCTGGGGCATGCAGGGATCCCTTCTCCCCCAGTCCTGGCTGAGCCAAAGGCTGCAGCCAGTCTAGGGGATGTCTCATCCCATCTCCTGGGGAGAGCCAGGCAGTGGATTGGGTGGCAACATGGCCCTGCCAGGGGGCCATGTTGCCACACCTCCCAGGGTGCCCCTCTCCTAAATCCAATTAGCAAGTCCTGTCCCTGGACATGCTAATTCGATTTGGGTTTTTTGGTGTGCATCTGTTAAATTGATTTAACTTGAATCAATTTAATGATTTTTATAGCGCTTCAATTAGATTGCTTCAAGTTAAATCGATTTAACTGCCTGTTTGTGGACACAGCCGCGGTGATTTTTCCAAAACACTGTCCTGTAAGTTATTTCATCTGTGTCAGCAAATGCACAGTCTTTAGCTAGCAACTTGAAATGTTATGAGTTGTTCTATGGCTCTGTGGTGGCATCTACTCATCTCAGCAGGGCTTCCTGTTGGCTGTCTCATAAATTACCTCTCTCAGAGTGCATCTGTACTGATGGCAAATTCGCTGCCATCAGTGTGCTCTTCTAGGTTCCATTGAGCAGTCTGTCAAAATGCACTCAGTCAATCTACAGCTTGACACTATAACTCCAGTGCCATAACTGGAGCAACACTAAGTCAACCAGATGGCATTTCCAGTAGTCTTAGCACAGCACATACAGGGAGGCAAGTGGGAGTTAATAAGGCAATAGGAGATACACAAGGCATTTTATGTACCTTGCATATCTCCCATCAACTGCTGCCAAAAAGTGCCGTGAGTGCAGACTAGGGCTCAGCCAACACACCCTCTCCTTGTGGTGCATGTCTCTCCTCCTACAGACCCATCTCAGCCCAGGAACTGCCAGGGTCCTTTTCATGACTCAGCCATCCCACCATCCATGTTTTCCTCTTTCCAGAGGGCAACTATTTCCCAGTTTTACAGTCCAGCCACTTCCCCAGTAGTAAATTGGGAGATGAGGACACAGGTCCTCCCACTACTCCAGATCCCAGCTCAAGGACTATGTAGATAGCAGCCTCCTACTGCCTCTCTTTAACTTTTCTATCAGTATTGCTTCAATTCCTTAGGCCACCTCCCTTGGCCTCCAGCATTTTCTTCACTTTTCTCACAGTCTCCAAACATCACATCTCAGAAGCCAGTCAGGAACTCCCACTTAGTCCCTGCCAGCAACTGCTCTGCTCAAGGAGCCACCATCCAGCACAGCCCACTAAAAACACAGTCTTCTCTACTTGTGCTCCCTGCAGCAACAGCTCCCTTTTATGTAAGCCCACTTGGCCCTGATAGGCTACTCCATGCAGCCTTTCTCTGATTGGCTACCTTCTGTGCAGCTTCCTCATGATGTTTTTAACCCCTTCCTTCCTGGTATGGAGTGAACAACTCATCACAGACTCATTTGCATTTTGCACTATATTAGCGAATGCATAGCATGCAAATACTGAATTAACTTTTTGTGAAGATTCATCAGATCTATTGTAATATGCTTTCTACTATTTTTTTCTCTTCATCTGACACCTCTTTACAAGCAATAATATAAATGTCTCTATATTTCCCTCCACCTCAGATTACCAGAAAACTGCGTTTTACCCCCTCAATTTTGGATTTCAGGCGGCCCTTTAAAATGAGCTATACTTACTGCTTGAATGTCTTCCACTTCTAAGGAAGGGTCGTGTTATCCCAATTCATTTTTGGCAGTTAATTTCTAGGGCATTGAATAATTCTGGACAATTTGTTCTTTCCCTTAGGCTATTTCTGCACTTATAGGGTTTCTGATTTCATATGATGTTTTGGTATCATGTAAAACTTTGTTCACATGGGTAAAGCCTGTAGGCAGCAGCAACACCTCAAAATTATTTTAATTGGACAGAAATACAAGGAAGGAAGGAATCCCATTACCATTCTGCTCAGATTTTAGAAAGAAATGCATCAGAGCTGACAATAAGCATTTCTCCAAGATCTAACTCCTACACATTTAGATTAACAAAACTAATAGCACTCCATATGATGTCTGAGCTAATAAGACCCTTATGATGTTAATGGATACCATCAAGCAGGACTTCCACGGGTAGATAATCACAAACTGGTTAAAGCGGATACATATTTAAGTACCCTTCTGGATCAATGGGAGATAGCTGAAACAATAGAATCAATGGCTATGTTCACACAGGGAGGGCTTGTTTCGAAACAAGAGGTTTTGAAACAAGCTGTTTTGAAATAACTCTTTATTTCAAAACACCTTATTTCGAAGGACAAAAACAGTGTCCTCAAAATAAGGGAGTGAAATAGCACGTCCACAGTGTGGATGTGCTATTTCGCTTGGGGAGGGGATTGCAGGCACCCGCAGGGTGCAGCGCAGAGGGGTGCTGCACCCCATGGGTGCCTGCAGAGGGCTGCAGGCACCCCTGGGTGAGGCATGGGGCTGCGCCTCACCACGGGTGTCTGCAGGGGACTGCAGGCACCCGCGGGGTGCAGCGCGGGGCTGCGCCTCAGACCGCGGGTACCTGCCTAGGAGGAGCAGGGGCGCCGGGGATTCCAGGAGCTGGTGCTCGCTCCGGCCCTGCAGCAGCGGGCTCCAGGGACCCCGCCACCAGGTTTGGGGGCAGCCGGGGCTTTAAAGAGGGCTGCAGGCACCCGCGGGGTGCGGCACAGCCGGGCGCTGCACCCCACAGGTGCCTGCAGCCCTGTGCAGGCACCTGCGGGCTGAGGTGCAGCCCCGCACCGCACCCTGCGGGTGCTTGCAGTCCCCTCCGCCGGCCAGCGGACACCCCTCAGCACCCTGGCCAGGGTGCTGAGGGTTCCCTGGCCAGGGTGCTGAGGGGGCAGCCCTTCCTCCCAGGGTGCTTAGCACCCTGGGAGGAAGGTCAAATGTTGTTTCTGAACACTTTGTTCTGAAACAGCATGTCCGCACAGGGCTGTTTCGAAACCAAACGAGGTTTTAGCCATTCCGAAACAACGGCAGCCATTTCGAAACAAGCGGTTTGCTTGTTTCAAAATGGCTGTGCATCATGTGGCCATGGCAGTTCTTATTTCGAAACAACCTCTGTTGTTTTGAAATAAGAAGTATGTGTTAACATACCCAATTACCTAAAACAAAGGACCATATAGCAAGGTTTAACCCTAATCATAGATTAAACTATGTGGGATTGGTGGGTTACCTGTAGTAACCATCCTTCTTCGAGATGGGCTGCTAACATACATTCAGTTATAGGTGTCTATGTGCTGCAGCACACGGCCGGCTGGAAACATTTTTGCTCTAGCCTGTCAGAGCAGGGGCTGCGTCCACGGCTATATATATATGACCCTGACCCTGACCCTCCTCAGTCCCTTCTTTTTGCCAACTCCAAGTAGTAGGGACAGAGGGAGGGACCTGAATGTATGTGAGCAGCCCATCTCGAAGAAGGATAGTTACTACAGCTAACCCACTGTTCTTTGAGCGCTGCTCACATTGTTCAGTTACAGATGACTGCTAGCCGTACCTGGGATGGTGGGCGGAGTTAATGTTTCCTAGTCAGCACAGCTTTGGCCAAGGCTGCATCATCTCGTGCCTGTTGGACAATTGTGTAGTGTGTCACGAAGATGCGCACTAACGACCATGATGTTGCTCTGCAGATCTCCTTAGTTGGGACCTACACAAGGAAGGCCACTGAAGATGTCTGCACTCTAATTGAGTGCACCCTAATCCTCCCAGGTATGGGTGTATTTGACCTTTTGTAGCAGTCTTTAATACAGTTCACTATCCAAGCTGAAATACAGTGAATTGTCAGTGGCTGGCTTCTTTTACGTTCTGCAACTGCAACAAAAAATTGGAATGTCTTACAGAACTGGCGTGTATGCTCTATATTAATCAGGAGGGCTCGCCTGATGTCTAATGTGTGCCATTTCCTCTGGTTCTCCATAACCTGAGGATCCGGGAAGAACACTGGGAAACAGGTGTCCTGGTTTAAGTGGAAAGGAGAAGCCACCCTGGGGAGAAAAGCTGGGCATGGATGAAGAAGAACCTTCTCCACGAAGAACCTTGTGTACAGAGGTTCTGAGGAGAGGACCCTTAGCTCTGATGCCCATCTTGCTGAGGTTATGGCTACCAGCAAGGCCACCTTCCAGGATAGGACCAACGGAGTACAAGATTCTAGGGGTTCAAAAGGTGGTTCTGCTATGGCACGAAGCACCACATTAAAGTCTCACTGTGGGTTAGGATCTTTGGGTTGCGGGTAGATTCTCTTAATCCGTTTCAGGAAACTGCTGGCAATGGGGTGGGAGAAAACCAGGACCCCTTCCACCTTCTCATGTAAGGCCAAGATGGTGGCCAAGTGTACTTTCAGAGAGGGGATTGAAAGGCCCCTATCTTTAGGTCCAGGAGGTTGTCAAGTACAGATTGGATTGGGGCTGACTCCGGAGTTATGTCTCTATCCCAGGACCAGAGGAAGAACCACTTCTATTTGTAGGCATAGGTTGTCCTGGTGGAGGGTCTTCTGCTACCAATAAATACCCTCCTAACGCCCTCTGAGTAATGTGTCTGTCTCACTTCGCCACTCAGCCTCCAGGTTATCAGATGTAGCAGCCAGGGTTTCAGGTGACATAGGCAGCCTGCATCTTGTGTTAGCAGGTCCACTCTGAGTTCGAGGTGAAGGGGAGTGGCTCTGGATAGGTCCCTGAATGTTGAGTACCAGGGCTGTCTGGGCCAGGCTAGTGCTATCAGTATTCTGTTTGCTTTGTCCCTCTGAATTTTCAGGAGTCGTCTGTGGATCAGCAAGATTGGGGGAAATGTGTACATCAGCAGGCCCCCCCATGGGATAAGGAAGCCATGTGAAATTTAGCCCTTTTTCCATCTCCTGAGTGAACAAAATTGGGGACATTTCTAGTTCTGGTGTGTCACAAATAGGTCCATATGGGGTGTGCCCCATATCCTAAATATGAAACTTACTAAATATGAGACTTACTGGACCACTCATAGTGAGACAGAAATTCC
Source organism: Podocnemis expansa (assembly GCA_007922195.1). Taxonomy (NCBI): domain Eukaryota; kingdom Metazoa; phylum Chordata; order Testudines; family Podocnemididae; genus Podocnemis; species Podocnemis expansa. The sequence goes on from ML681963.1 coordinate 24,591,941, forward strand.
CTGCTCAATGAGTCCACTATATTGTTGCTTGCTCTCGGCAGGTGAGCTGCAGCTGGAGTGAAGCTGTGTCTCAGGGCAAGTTCCCAGAGGTTGAGAGCTTCCCTTCAAAGGCGAAGGGAGCACCTTCCCTGCCCCCCTCCCCCAATTCAGATAGAACATGGTGGCTGTGTTGTCCATTAGGACTTGGACTGTTTTCCTCTTTACTATGTACAGGAAGGCCCCACATGCCAGGCGAATTGTCCTGAGTTCTTTTACATTGATGTAAAGGAGGCTGTCATTGAGTGACCAGGTCCCTTGTGTCAAGAGACCCCCTGAGATATGGGCCCCCCAACCCCTGTCTGAAGCGACAGTGATGAGGGTCACTGAAGGGTTGGAAGTTTCAAAGGGGATCCTCCTGAAGGCAAATTGAAGGTCCTGCCAGATCTCCAGTGTCATCAGGACTGTGGGTGAAATAGAAAACACCTTGCTCAATGGGTGCTGGTGGGGGTGAAAAACCATGGCCAGCCAAAGTTGGAAGGGTCTCATACATAGGCGGGCCATTCTTATCATGGCTGTGGAGGCCGCGGAGCTGAAGGCAGTATCTGGCTGCAGTGATCAGGGCACCATGAAGCTCTGAAATGATGGTGCAAAGAGACTGAAACCTTGATGGGGGTAGGGATGCTTTCACTTTTATTGAATCCAGTAGGGCCCCTATGAACTCTATTTTTCTTCTCGGGGAGAGCTTGAATTTTTCTAAGTTTAAGTGGAGCCCCAGTCTTTGCACAGTCGTATGGTTAACCTGATGCTGTACTGCACCTGGTGCTTGGATTTCCCCCTTATCAGCCAGTTGTCAAAGTAAGGGTATATCCTTACACCTTGTTTTCTCAGGTAAGCTGCTATGGCCACCATACACTTGGTGAACACCCTTGGGGCCAGGGACAGATGGAATGGGAGTGAGGTGAATTGGAAATGTTCCCCCCCACTACAAAATGGAGGAATCTTCTGTGTTCGTGTTTTATTGCTACATGAAAATAAGCGTCCTTGAGGTTGAGGGCCACGAACAAGTCCCTGGGATCTAAGTCCAGGATAATCAGTGAGAGGGAAACCATACGGAACTTTATTTTTCTTAAGTGTTTGTTTAAGGCTCTGAGGTCCAGGATGGGTTTCAGGTCCCCATTTGGTTTGGGGACCAGAAACTAACAGGAGTAGAACCCCTTCCCCCATTCTTTTCTGGGAACACTTTCTATTCATAGAATCATAGAATCATAGGGTTGGAAGGGACCCCACG
>ML681963.1:24593607-24608779 GCA_007922195.1 Podocnemis expansa
GACACCATCTTCGCAGCCAAACGTTCATCTCCAGGATGCATCTGTCTTTGCCTTTAAGGATAGCAATTTCGTGCATTCCCTTCATAGCAGCAGGTCATGAGATGGGTCCCTGAGCCTCTTGAGTGAGGGGGTGGTTTTCTGTCCTAAGGTTTGGATTTGAATCAGATGGAGTATCCCCTAGATACCATGTCCAGTATCCAGCAGTCTGATGTGGTGGTGGCCCACTGATGTAGAAATGGGCCTAGTCAGTTCCTGAACAATGGGGGTGGCAGGTGGGAATGAGGTGGCCATCCAGCGACAGGACAAAATCTCTGCCTCTGGTTGGCAGAGCAGGAGCTGCCACTGTCTTGGCAGGGCATCTGGGAAGACGATTGAAGCCTAGGGGCCCTCCCTCCCTGACTTCTGTCTCTGTCAGGGCCCCTATACTGGCACTGAGGCTGGTGGTAAGACCTCTGGTGTGATCCCTGATGTTGCCGTTGCAGTTGCATTTGTTGAGGCTGCTGCTGCGCCTGTTGTGGCCTGAAGGACCGTTTGGCCACCTGAGGAGTATACATTCCTAAGCACTTCAGGGTAGCCCTAGAGTCTTTCGTCCCATGCAGCCTGCAATCCATAGATTCCACAAACAGCATAGGGCCCTCAGAGGGAAGATCCTGTATGGCCTGCTGCATCTGGAGAGATAGGGCAGACCCCTGCAGCCAGGCCATTCTTCTCATAGCCACTGCTGAGGCTACACCCCAACTGACCATATCAGACATGTTCCAAGAAGTCATGAGGGCATCGTGTGAGGACAGCATGCCCTCCTCCACCAGACTCTCATAGTCTCTGAGGTGTTCTCAAGGGACGAGGTCTCAGAACTGCTCCATGAACTCCATAAGTTAAAAATGTATCTCCCAATAAGTGCCTAGTGATTGGCAATATGGAGCTGGAGGGCCAAGGTGGAGAAAACCTTCCTCCCAAAGAGCTCTAATCTTTTAGTCTCTTTGTTCTTGGGAGAGGAAGCTGGCTGTCCCTGTCTCTGCTTTTGGTTGACCACGTCAACCACCAAGGACCCTGGTGTGGGGTGACTGAAAAGGAATGCAAATTTTTCAGGTGGCCCATGATTTTTGCATTCAGCAGTCTTGGATACTGGTGGAATGGATGACGGTGTCTGCCAGCAGGCCTTGGTATTTTGTATACCCCCTGGTGGAGCAGCACAGAGATTCTTGGGGGGGGGGGCACAACACCCACATCAAAAAGAGGGTCGAAGCAAGGCAATCTCTAGGGTAGGGTTAGTGGAGCAGAGCCCACTCCACTGCCCTCCCATGCCGGGGACTGGGTGAGCCGGCTAAAAGTGGCAGCCTGGTTCAGCAGTGCTGGTCCACCTCCCACCTGACATGTGAACTGCTCTGGGCTCTGTGCCAGAGCAGCAAGGAGGGAGCGGGAGGCAGCGCAGGGCCCGTATCACTACCCTCTGCCTCCATCCATACTGCCTCCTGCCTCCTCTCCGCTGCTCTGGCATGTGCCGGGGAGGGATGGGAGGAACCAGCAGCGCTGAACTGAGTCGCTCTTTAGGCCTGCCGCTCCCCTGGGCCAGCCAGCCCACCCCCCCAGTGCCGGGGGGGGGGGTAATTGGGGCCCCACAGAAGACAATTCACCCAGGGCCCCGCACACCCCTAGGGATGGCCTTTGGTTGAAGTCCTCCCTAACTACCTTTACCTCCAGGTTTAAGTTTGCTGCCATGCGGTGGGGGAAGCCTTGGTGGGTTTGAAGGTCATCCCTATAAGTCAGGGGTCTAGGGTATGCACCTTCTTCTGAGGAGGAGAACGACAGCACCCTCGATCTGCTGTGCCGAGCCTGGTCAGTGCCGGGGTCAAACTTTTCTTCTGAGGCCCCCAGAGAATGGGAGGGTCTAGACGAGGGAGGTCTGGAAGAGCCTGGTGTTATGGGCTTGTCCTGCAAGGGCCAGTCCATCCACTGGCTGGACATTTCATAAATGAATGTGGTGCCGATTCTCAGAGCATTGGGGAATGGCCTCTCTCACTGCAGTGCCGATCAGTGCTGTGCTGGTGACTGTCATCAGCCCTTGGATTCGGTTGGAGCTGGAGAGGCAGAGAGGGCTGATATCAGTGCTGAAGTGAGCAGCACTGAGGAGCCATTGTGGGAGCCCCCATGCCATGGTGGTGTTGGAGACCGCTTGCAGTGATGCTTCCCTGCTGGTTTTCCAGGCACCGGGGTCGGTGCTGGGGACGAGGGGAGCATCAGTGCCATGACTCAGCATCAGAGGTGCCAGAGGAACCAGACTGGGACCTCACGTATCTGGAGCCCCGTGACTGTGGCATGGAGCACTCTCAAGAGGCCTCTGAGGAGAAGGTTAGATACTCCCCTTCCTCCTCATGCTCAGGCTCACAGCGCGTTGGGGATGAGCCCATGCCAGAGTAGCCCTTAATGGATTGGATGGGCTTTTACTTCATCTCTGTACCAGACAGACCATGCTCAGTAGCTGCCCACGCCTCCGACAGAAAGGCAGGCTTGCCTCTAGGTTTGGAAGGCTTGGGAGGCATGGGAGTCAGCAACTGAATGAGAGCCTTCGCTGCCTCCAAGGCTTCCAGCATCAAAGGGACTGGGAGATGCTCTAGGCCCTTCCCTCGGGCAGGAAGTGGCCGTGGGGAGCCAGTGCCTAGTCCGACCCCGAGAGAGGCTTCCTCTGCTCCATTAGGGAGCAGCGCCGAGGGGGCTTCAGTGCTGACTTGGCACGCAATGCCGATGGTTCCTTAGGTGCCCCACAGGTACTGGGGGCTGGCTGCAGTGCCTGGTCCAAGGCCATCATATGCTACCTTTGGTCCCTGTCTTTTTGGGTCCTTTGCTTGAAGGAAAGACAGATGGAGCATTTATCAGCCCGGTGGGTCTCACCCAGGCATTTTAGGCACTTCTCGTGAGCATCACTCCTTAGGAAGGCCTTGCCACAGGTGATGCAGGGTTTGAAGCCCAGCATGGTTGGCAGTGTCAGAGCGATGTTCGGACTCCGGCCGCTGAGTAGACTCAGTGGGAGACACTGGATCATGGGAGGACAATGTCCACAAATAGATTTTCTAAATTAAATGGATGGTTCATGCACGTTGAGACAAGTGCTTGCATGAATGCAAGAGTAGGCTGTTCCAGTACTGTCACTGAGGGCAGAAAGAAGGAACTGAGGAGGGTCAGGGTCATATATATAGCCACAGACAGGACCAGAGGGAGTGTTGGCCACTAACCCTGCTCTGATGGACTAGGGCAAAAAGCTTTCTGGCCAACCATGCACTGCAGCACATAGACACCTGTAACTGAATGATGTCGGCAGCACTCAAAGAAGTTCCCTGACTGTAAATGCTGAGCCCAAGGATTGTTTAGAAAGCTGGCCATGACAGAAAAAGTCATGAGTAAGGTCCTGAGAGGAAGAAGAGAGACAAAACTTCTTAGGCATGGAACACACTAGAAAGGCAGGCTTGAGAATCTCTGAACAAGGAGACTGCCTGCATTCAGAAAAAAGAATATTGTAAACACACAGGACTGCATCAAAGAATACAATTGACTGGTATCATCCAAGTCTTGTACCAACAGAAACAAACCTGAAGAACCTCTGATGCTGGTTAACCATTCAGAGCAAAGGGACATCAATACTATCCTGTTAGAGTGCCATCTAGTAACTTCCAGTAAAGTTAGGGAACTTCTTCATCCAGAAGTTTATTAGCTTAATGACGGATGGTCACACATCAATATCAATGTGGAATACTGAATTTGCTCTTTGATCTCATGGAATTGATGGAGCATTCTGTACAATATAGTGGCCAGGGCAGTATGGGGAAGCCTAGACTGCAGAAATCAGTGCTGAATGTGAGTGATAGAGTAATAGATATACTGACCTAGAGTGTGGGTGAGACATTTTAATATGCACAAACACAAATGTTGGAGACGTCTTTTCAAGCTTCTTTTTCACACTTTCACTTTAAATGAGCATTAATTTATATTTCTAGCACTGGAAAATCCAGAATAACTCCTTTCTGGGTGAGACACTAAAGCTTTTTTTTTTTTTTTTTAATTCTACCTTTCCTCAGCCATTTATATGTCAGATGGTCAGACCTCACCACTGGAAACAAGAAGCCAAATTCAGAACTGGTGTAATTAGGTATAACTCTGGTAGGATTAGACTAGAGCTGAATTTGGCCCCTGGACTCTTGAGTTCTATTCCTTGTCCTGCCATTGATTTCTTACGACCTTCAGCAAAACTCTGAACTTCACTTGGCCTTAGTTTCCCCAAACTGTGAAATGGGTGTAATAATATTTACCTAAGTAATGAGAGTATTGACCTAACCTGACAAACTCAGATACAAGGTGGTACAGAAGTATACTTGCTCTGTAAAAGCACACGATCTAGACAAGACTTTCTTCTTCTTAGCATATGTGCACTGTGCCTCAGGTGGCACACGACCAGGATTCATCACTGAATTTTTTCCGATGGTCAGATCATTGGCTTCCCCAGCTTGGGCCTAAGAAGGCCTTTTAGCAATCTAGGATCTGAGTGATTTGTTTTCTTGTTGGTTGAGCAACTTTGTTACAAGATTAACTAACACTTTATGGAACAGCCTAATAGCCTGTTGTGAAAATTAACTGTTGTTACACAAGCTATGAAATCCAGTCACTGCAGGCTGGCACCATCAGAGGTCAAGAAGCCAGTGCCAGTAACCAACACAACCCTTTCCCACTGCCCTCTCCATGTATTGGATAATAACAATTCATCTTTTTATTAGAGGATATAATATCTAACTCCTTGCCAGCCAATTTATATTTTGAAGCTTAAACATATTTATTATATTTTATATGACCTTTCAGTTTCTTTTCCTATTGTAAACACAGCTTTTCATTTGAGAGTCCCACTTCCTCTGAAGATGGTAATCGTACAGTTCAGAAAGCATGACAGTTGATTGTATACATTTTAACCTTGGGACTGTCATGTTGCACATGTAGGGGCCTAATCCTGCAAGATGATGAGTTATCACAACTTCCCCTGATGGCAGTGTGAGCTACTGGTGCCCAGCACTACTCAAGAAAAGGCTCTTATTTAGCCCATGTCCTGTTTTTCACTCAGAGGTACTGCCTGGTTATTTCCACAGTTTCCTGTAAAACTGAGTGTGTGTTTAGCGTTAGGTTCCTTAATTCTCATACAGGGCCATTTGGACCATCTTTCCCAGCACCATAGCTAATAATTCTTTGCATTTCCATCTGAAGATCTCAAAGCACGTCATAGAGATAAATGAATTAAGCCTCATAACATCCTTTTGAAGCAGGTGTTACTATTCCTAGTTTAGTACAGGGGACTGAGCTCCCTGCCTAAATGGACTGTGCAAGTCAGTGTCATAGCCCGGAAGAGAATCAATGCATTGTGTCTTTCTTGTCTGCACCTTACGTACACAATCATCTTTCCCTCTTTTCAGCCTTGACTTTTACATATGAATGAGAATTCAATACTATGCTATCACAGGTTGAGGGCATGCCATACCCCCCTTCAACAAGAGCAGAGCTTTTGACTTATAGCTGAGTCCTGTTTAGCTGCCCTTCACCTCAAGCCAGTGGAAGACTAAGGGCCACAGCCTGTCAGGTTGCCCTTGCTCCCAGGGTGGGAGGACCTAATGATGAGAGTCAATATAGTAGCCCTCACTGTCAAGGGAGTGAAGCCTAAAATCAATATGGCTACCCTTGCTCACAGGGTTGTAATGCTTACTGGTTGGAGCCAATAGGATCACTAGTGACTTCGGGATGGTATGGCCTAATGGCCAGAGTTAGTACAGCTGCCCTTGCTCTCAAGACTAGAAAGCTGAATGGCTAGAGTTAATATGGTTGCCCTTGTTCTCGGGACTGTAATAGCAGATGGGAAAGAAGGCTACCCCCTAGGGGTGAGTGGCAGCTCGTGTAAAGAGACCTAGGCTCTCACTTCTCTATCAGGAGCCAGCCTAGGGCCCTAACAGTGGCAGTTACTGGCCCTAACAAGTCCACCACTGGGTCAGCAGGGACCTGGCCAAAACATGCTGACTTCTCTCAGCTATGTGATGGGAGCCTCCCCAGGGCTACTTCCTACCATATCACCTGTGGCCATGGTCTGGGTATCAGCAGGGTCCTCAGGTTCATTGATGCAGCTCGTTCCCCATGATCCTGGGCTCTTTTGAATGTCCACTGGCATCTGAGTCTGCCTGGATCTTCTTGGCCTGTCTATTTGCCTTTGTCAAAGTCTCTGGTGCTTCCTGGGTGGGAGTTGGCAGCAAGAGTCCTCCCTTTCACTGATCCTGACCCTTTTATACCACTGTTCCACTTTAGTTGTGATTTGTCAGGGCGTGGCCCAAGGCTCTCCTGTCCCAAAGGACTGTAGGGGTCCCCAGGAACTGTGGTGGCTGGGGATAGTGGCAGGTCATAGTAGCAGCAAGCTAGGCACTCAGGCCACGGTCTGAAGCAGAGGCTGAGTGCCAAGAGCGGGGATGGGCAATGTGACCTGGCTCCATAGCTGGGGTGAAGTGGTATCAAGGATGGGCACTGTGGCCAGAGGCCTGGCTCTATGGCTGCCCAAGGGAAGGGGAGGGTAAGACCACATGCTGCAGCAGGGGCCAGGAACCAGGACCAAGGCTGGGCGCTATGAACACTGGGGGTGGGGGTGACCAAGGCTGAGCACTGTGGCAGAGGCTGGGCTTCGAGCTGGAAATGCAGACCTGGTGGTATGGGCTAATGCTGTGGTTGGTGCTGATGCCAGGGGAGACCAGGACTAGGCCCAGTGAAGACCTCAGGGCAGAGCTGAGCTTTAGTGATGCTTCCTCCCTAACCCCTGTGGGGATGGACTTGAGCCCAGCTGCCCCACCCTGTGAATGTTCCTCTGGGCCATACCCCACAGATTGAAGACCCCACTTCTAATATTAGTTAGGACTTTCATTCAGTGCTGACTCTGAGGAAGATTGCTTTCTTCTGACCAATTCATCCTACTTCCCAGTTCCCACAGCGCTTCGGCAGTCCCCCGTCCAAGTAAAGCTCAGCTTATGTTTGATCAATGGCCAGCTAAAAAAATTCTACCTATAACAGGTTTTATCAATATTTATTACAGAACAGAATCAGTTTCTGTTCATCACTTTTAAATTGCCAAATATATCTTAAAGCATTACAGTTACCAACAATTATTTGAAAATAGAGTCCCCTAAAACCACATTTCTACCATTGTATAACATTCAGAGGAATATAATTCACCAGTGTACAAGTGCTATTGGTGAAAAAACTCCACATGATATGGTTCCTTACAATTAGCCCTCTCTCAAAACCCTCCCTCCCAGTGTTTGCTAGTCTTGTCCCACTAAATTAGGTTATACACTCATTCTACACTAAGTTTTTGTGGTGATAAAGGGCATTTTACCCGTGTCATGATGTTTATATGTGCGCTTCTAATCTGCATGCAGCTGTGAGATCTCTTTCCATTCCCCTCCTCCCCATTTTTCAGAAAAAACAAAAACAAAACTCAGCAAATGGGTCATGTGTACAGATGGGTTTCTGCAGTGAATCAGAACAATGCATAAATTTACCAATGCATAGTGGGCTCCTAATGTCTCCCCTTTGCCTTTGGCCCACATAACAGAAGCTTTACCAGTAGAGAAGCTAAAATGGATGAACAGTAAAGAAGATGCTGGTAGAAAGGGCAAGATCCTCCTTCTGCTTCTAGTTTTGTAGAAAGACTGTGCAGTAATTCTTTTCCCCTCTCATGTGTATATTTTCATGGTGTGTCTGCCCCTAAAACTCTGGTCTTTCATCAGTACAGAGGCTTTGGCATTATTATTCAGACAAGCCCATAGTGATCAGACAATATGACATCTGTGAGTAGAGGGTAATACACCAAGTGTTATGTTAATGAAGATTACAGTGCAGAATGCTGGGGATGAAAGCTCCGCTGCTAATTTGCTGACAGCAATGCAGAGGATTTCTTTCCTACAATGCTGTAACAGGACTATTTGACAGGCTGTAACTAAGGAATTGTCAGAGTTTTCTCTATGAACCGTTTAAGAGGTTTCACAATTAGGGTGGAAAAGATTTACTCAGAACAAAAATCTTTATAGCAGGTCACAAGTCAGAAAGCAAGAAAAATTTCTATGAAATTTGAGATGAAACCAATACAGTTCTATAGGAATTGCTTTAAAAAACTACACGGCTAGGTTTTCTGCTGTTTCACATTGGTGTAGTTCTCCACTGAAGTCAATAGAGCTGTGCTGGTTTACACCAGCTAAGAATCTGGTACATGAAATTACACACAGATTTATCTCTTTTCTGTAGTTTTTTTAAAAACCCTCCTGTGTTATTCTACAGCCAGAGAATGCTTCCTATGTTATTCTACAGCATTTTCTGTTAAATTCTACCTTCAAAAAGCTTGTAGAAAGGTGATCATTTTTTAATAAACTCCATAGGATGTTTCCATCAAAACATTAAGTGGTAATGTGAGAATGCAACTTCCTCCCTACTTTATCTTGTAACATACTCAGCAACTTCTCCCAGATGTTGTGGGATTTCACACACATACAGTCTTACAAACTGGAAAGATGACATTTTTGTATCATCATTTTGCAGGCCATTCATGAATCCCCAAAAGTGTCTGACAGAGGAAAAGTGAATTCTTTTTTTCCTGACTATTCATTTCCAATACTTCCTATCAGTATTACATCCAGGTTCTTGGATTCTAAGACGCTTCTTGAACCTTTCATAAAAGGAAATTAAGTGGATGATCTAGGAGACTAGTAGCAGGATACAGTGTTTTTCACCTCTGACATAATGCAGGTTCAAGTCTGGCCTAGGTTTGTAGTGATAGAATGTCATTATCACCTGATAACTCTAAGGTGGCTCATGGGAGGTGGATTGATGGTCTCTGATAGGTTCCTTGAAGATAGGTATCCGCATTGAAATTGTCCTTTATGAGAGGTCAAGAATTATACAAAGATGAAAGCTGAAATAGTCCCTTACCCATTGGAGATGGTCACATCAGAAGAGAATGGGCAATGTGATGGCAAGACTGTCAGTTTAGTACCTTTCATAAGCTCCAAGCTCACTTGAAGAAAAGGAAATGTATAGTGAGCTCTTCATTTAAATACAGGGCTACCAGATACCAAAGCCTGGAAAGGAGGGCAGGGAAGCATGAAAAGGAAGACATTGGAGGACACATGGAGAAAATGTAGTATTAATGTAATATTCTTCTGTTTTTAGGGGGTCCTGGAAAGCCTTCCCCAAAAAATAAGGTATTCCATGGCATTCCAGCATACTTCAACCCTTATAAGTAAAAAGCCAGACAAAACCATGTATTTTAAAATGCCTGCCAGACAGAGGACGTGAAGGTAAAAAGGAGGACATGAAGGTGAAAAGCAGGACTTGTCCTCCTTTTGCCTGGCATCTGGCAACCCTATTTAAATAGCATTACATTTGTGATGAAGGACAGGAAATATCAGTGCTGGGTTATTCTTTCCATCCATCAGTTGATTGTGCTTTCTGCTTCACACTACGATGAGGGGCAAGCATAGAGATGCTGCTTCCACTCCTAATTTCCTGGGTTTTGTCAGTTTGTGTCACACTTAATATTATTCAAACAGAGGTTTTTGTGTGTAATAGATTAATGTCTACAAAACCCTTTCTAATGCCTTTTTAGGTTGCTAGGATACACAGCTCCGTAGCCACCACAGAGATATCTCTGGCTAGGGGCTTAGATAAACCCTGACTCGTTTTGATTAGGTGAGCTTTATTACAGAAAAGAAGGCAGCTTGCTTGACATTGTGCAAATGTGATGTGCTACAAAAGGAGAGATACAAAGATTGCTGTTTGTAGGATGATGCTAAGAATAAATCTCTAGCCCATGAAATTACTTCTACCCAGAAACATCCACACCTTGTAATTAGGGTTTGACATGGTCTCCTGAGACTTGGATCCATTCCTGCTAACATGACTGCTGAACACTATACCATGGTGAAAAACCATTACTAGGCTATCTTTAATTTCATGTTTCAAATATAGTCCAGCAATGGTGATTGTAGTCTAGGGAGCAGAGCAAGGAATTGAGAATAAGGTTTCATAGATTTTTCTCACAATTCTGCTGCTGAATTCCTGAGTGACTATGAAGAAGTTCTTAGAACAGGAAAGCACTATTATAGATTTAAATGGAGTAACTAATTTTCATTTGTTTAGTGGTTGGGGATCCTAAGATAAAAGATGCATTAGAAATACAAACTATTCTTTAAGCCAAATCATTGTTTTCTTTTTTAACATATTGCTCTATATTTTTCCAGTGGTAAAATATTTAGTGGACATATTATTGTTTATTATTTGTTATATTATGGCAGTGTGCCCACAGGGTCTAACTGAGATTAGGACCCATTATGCTAGCCACTATATGCTAATAGTAAGAGATAATTCTTCCCCCAAACAACTTTCTGGCTGTAAAAAGGGTTTTTCTCAAATATGCAACCACATCAATGAAAAAATAATAATCCTCAGAGGTAACATTTCCAATCCATAAACAGAGCCATCCTTAAAGACATCATTCCCCACAAACCTGCCTCAGGCAAAGGTGTGAAGGCTTTACAGTATGCACTAAATTAGTGGTTGTCAAAGTTGGGGTCATGACCCAGTACTGGGTCACAGGACAATCGGTACTAGATCCTGGCACCAGTGTTGCAGGGGGAAGAGAGGGGGCTCCCCTGCGGCCAACACTGCTCTCCGGAGAGCCAGGGGGAGGCGAGATGTCATAACATAGTATGAGCTTTCAGTGCAGAGCACTGAGACAAAGCCAGGGATGCGATAAATAAATCTTGAGGCACTTGAAGACTAACAGACTCCTTGCTTTTTTTGCTTTACTAGACTGACACGGCTGCCCCTTAGAAACTTGTCTGTGAAAAGATGTCATTAGGATTAACAATCAGGTGCTAATGGTCGTTCAGGCAATCACTATGCCTCCTTCTCTCTGACTCACTGTGTCCCTTTGGAGGCTTCTCTCAAGTGATTGAGGGACTGAGGGTTATTCACAGACCACAGATGAAATGCACAAGGCATGCTTTAGCTTCCAGCTTGCATCCCCTGATCCATGAAAAGAACTGAGGCCACTGACAAGCAATCTTTGAGCTTTTTAGCAATAGACCAAATGAAGAAAAGAAAAATATCTTAGGACATCCCCTTATACCACCATTTCTGGGAGTTTGGGGGCGGGGTTGCAGTTATTTCTACAAATTAGGACTTGCCTCTTTTTTCAGTGGGTTGACTTCCCTTGCTTGCAAAAAAAGTTATAACATGTAAATTTTAATAAAAATACCATACTTTTTAATACAGGCTCCTACTAGAACAGTTTGTTTTTCTCTTCCCTTTTTAATTATCAGTCTTAATGGTCCCACCCTGATATTCATGGTCTCACAGGGCCCTAAAGGCAATGAGGCCATTGTGGTTCTGCTGTGCAAAGGAGCAAAAACAAAGTGAGAAGGTTAACAGTTTGAGTGCTATAGAGCTGTTGTTGATGGTATATCACAGGCATGGCCAAACTGCGGCTCTCGAGCTGCATGCGGCTCTTCAAAGAAAAAGTGTGGGTTCCCGACAGGGAGCTGCTTCAAGGCTGAGGGAGTTAAAATCGCTAGCCTCTCAGGTAGCTCCACAGCCAGCAGCTCAGAGGAGGGGTTGGGAGGAGGAGGAGCAAGCCAGCAGCAGAGAGCTCAGAGGAAGGGTGGGGATTGGGGAGGCGGGAGCAGTGAGCAGCAGCCGGTAGCTCCAAGAAGTGGTGGGGAGGAGGGAGCCGACAGCTCAGAGGAACATGGGGGCACGGAGCAGTGGGCAAGCAGCCGGTAGCTTGGAGAGGTGGTGGAGGAGAGGGGAGCAGCAGCCCTGGCTCAGAGAAGGCTTGGGGAGGAGGGAGCCGGCAGCTCAGGAAAGCGATCGGGGGGGTCTCAGAACAGAAGGGAACTTCAGGGAATGGAGGCAATAAGTGAAGTGACTGAGGGGATCAGGGAGGACACAAGTATTAGGGACTTAAAGACTAACAAATTATTGTTAATTATTTTCTGTTTCCTAGATTTCAGTGTGGATTTTATTTTGCTTTACTTTATTTATTTTTGTGTACTTTGTATTTTTTTTTATATTCTTTTGGTCTGGTTGGTTTGGGTGGGTTTGTTTATTTGTTTGTTTTGTATTTACCTTAAACCACATGCCATGGCAGTCTCAGTCCTGTCCACAGCACTTTACAAACTTAGGGGCACCTCCCTTTACAATAGGGGTCTCAAACAAGTGGCCCGTGGGCCAGATGCAGCCCCTAAAGCTATTTCCTGTGGCCCACGATGACATGATCATTACTGATATTTGCAACACTGTTGTATGAAAAGGTTTCAGTGGTGCAGCCCTCGGGCTAGCGTACTAGTCTTCATGCGGCCCTTGTGGTGATTTGAGTTTGAGACCCCTGCTTTACAAGTATGGTAGTCAGGAAAACAGGTTAAAAAGTCTTCCACTGTAGCAGAGGGAGAAGGAATAAGCCAATGAAGAATCCTACTCCTTCTTGCCAACTCTACAGAAACCTGTAGATTGAGCTCTGGACAGTTAAACAAGGAGTTTTGTGGAACTTTTAAAGATTAACCCCTTTATTTATCACATTTCTCCCATGAAAGCTCATGCAATATATAAATGGGTTAGTCTTTAAAAGGGATGCAGGATTCCTTGTTTGTTTTGCTGAAACAGACTAATACAGATACCTCTTTGGAGCTCTGGACAGTTGAGGCTTTTCAGAGGCCTGGAGGAATTGGGACTAGGGATGAGCTGTTCTCCATAGCATCCTCTCCCTTCAGAATTATTTTTATGCAGAATCCTATTCCACAAAACTGTTTTGAAAGACAAGAGTTGGGCCATGTTTGGAGTAGGAAAGTGTTTCCCAGGACAGCTGAGTTGTCATGGTAAACACAAGCAATGTTCCTTCTAAGCGGATGGTGCAGCTAAACAATTTATGGATGCACTTGGGGAGCCAATGAGCAGTGGCCCAGAACCAGGTCGGGGAACTGGGAGGGAACTTGCTTAGCTGCATCCAAAAGTTGCTAAGCTGCATCATCAGCTTTGAGGGAACATTGCAGGGAAGGGCAGCATGGTGGGAGACAGAAGTGAGCAACGGTTGGGAACAGCAGAGAAGCAGCAGCACGGTAAGAGACAGGAGGGATGTGGCAATGGGGGCGGGGGGGAGCACGGCATAGTTGGGGAAGCAGCAGCATGTTTAGATTTTCTCATAGGCTCTAATGCAGCTTACTCCTTTGTTAAAACTATGTTTTACAAGTCCTAAACATGATGTGGAATACTAAGAAATGAAAATACAAAGGAGAAAAGTTTAAAACTGAATGCAGATTACTTTCAATTTTTAGCACAACTTACTGCTGTGAATCATTATATTCCACAATGAAATTTGTTAAATCAAAACATTGTGCAATACTTAGAGATCGGCACGTGTGAGAGCTTTTACGTACTGCATGGACAAGTTACTGCCCAGATTTTTAAAAACTTGCCACTAGCCTGTAGTATTCTACATCCAGCGATAGCTAAGTTTTTACTGTATAGGCCTAGTTTTCATGATAACCTTAAGTAATTATTAGACTCTGTCATTAGTGGGATCAATATTTGCCCCATTTTTAAGATAAAATTAAAGTGCACAATAAAATTTAAGCTTAATAATTTTGTAATAGGTAAAAGTATGTGGTTATATGCCTCAGTGCGGCTCTCGAAGGTTTAATAATCGACTTGTGCGGCACTTGAGTTCCATACGTTTGGCCACCCCTGGTGTATCACGATAAGTGGAGCTGGAGTCACAGGATTCCTTATAGAGACTGCTATGGATGGAAAGAAAACAAGGAGTCCTGTGACACTTAAAGACTAACAGATTTATTTTTCGCATGAGCATTCATGGGAGGAAATCTCAGATGCTTTGAAGATGGGGGAACTTACAGAATGGAATGAAAATAAATGCAAGGGAGTTTGCTGTTACTGTATGACCTGATCCCATGTTTTACACTCCCTTGCATTTATTAGACTCCAGGCTACTACATGCAATTTTAGAGACTTGATACACTTCCTAATTTGAGACAGGAGCATCGCATGTGGGATCACCCTCTGCATGTTCCATGATCAGTGGTCGTTCAAGTTACAAAAGTACTAAGAGGCAGCACTGGCACTGCACTGGGGGGGCAGGGCCTGCTCCTCACTCCCCAGCTGGCCTGTGCTGCTCCCAGGAGGGGAGCAGCCCACTCTCCTTCCCTCCTCCCCCTACCCCCCCCATCATGGTCACTGTTCAGTTTTCTGGTTGTGGCCACATTTTTTCAGTGGAGGGTCACTGCATGGTAGAGGGGTCCAGAACTGGGTCCCAAGGTAAAAAAGTTTGACAACCACTGCTCTACATGATAGAAATTAAAGTTCTCTCAGACCAGGGGAGAAAGTAGATTTCATAGTTACAGGTCCTCCACTAGGAAATTGCACTTTGAGACATTCAAAACATAGTGCATCAGTTGGAGAGAGCTTTTGCCCCACAGATATATACAACCCAAATCTTTAAGACTTATATATCAATAGCCAACAGCCTGTGTTGCAATTGTAACTGAATAAAAAGCAGTCAGTGAGTGAGGTCTTTGCAGTGCTGGTGTATGATGCTCCCACATACCATACATATTGCAAGTAATATTCAGACACATCCCTGCATAAATCACGTCAGTAATTCAGCCTAGAGGACACAAGACATGGAAAACTGTGGTTCCTGCTTTTAAAGACACAACTGCAATTTTTTTTTTCCTATCTCTGGTTTGTACAAAAGCCCTTTTGGCCACAAAGCTACTGAGGGCTCCAGAACCAAACAGTTCCAAAGGGGCAGCCGTGAAAGTTTAGTTCAGTAAAACAAACAAGGAGTCTTGTGGCACTTAAAGACAAGCAAATAGGTTTCCTAACACATTCGTGATCTGCTAACCTGCTAATTTAGAAGAGAAGGCAAAACCAGTCGGTAATGTGAGAAGGCACCATTCCCATCATATTCTCCAGCTGCTTCCTCTAGCCATTCATCAAACACATTTCTTTGCATCGGGGTTAAAGTATAATTTGGTGGGCCCCCCTTCCCACATTGGTGGGCCACCCCTTCCTGCATGGGTGGGCCTGCCCCTTCTGCACC
>ML681963.1:24608789-24671289 GCA_007922195.1 Podocnemis expansa
CCACATGCAAGACCCCCACCCCAGCTACCTTCCCCAATATCCATTCCCCTGTCCCCAAAATCCACCCCCAACCCCCAATACCCACCCCCAGTACCAACTCCCCTGTCCCCAATATCCACCAAGCCCCCAATACCTGTTCCCAAAATCCATCCTCTGCTCCCAATACCCACTCCTGTCCCCAAAATCCACCCCCAATACCCACCCCCAAAATCCACCCCCTGCTCTGAATACCGGCCCCCAAAACCCACCCCTTGCCCCCAAGACCCATCCCCAAAGTCTACCCTCTTCCCCCAATATGCCTCCCAGCGTGAGCTAGGCCACCCCAGCACTTACCAGTGGCAGCAGGCCCCAGGTCGGGGTGGCGGTACAGCTGGGGAGGAAGAGGCAGGCCCCAGGTCAGGGCTGCAGCACAGCCTGGGATTGGCTGGGGGTGGAGAGTGGGTGCAGGCCCCAAGTTGGGGTGGGGCTTGAGCCAGGAGTAGGGCCCTTCCAAGCAATGCTCCTGCCCCCTGCCCACCAGAAAGTGGAGGAACACCATTCCGGGGCCGACTATGTTTAGGGGCCTGGCATTTGGGCCCCTAAAAATAGAAAATGGAATCAGAACACTGTGTTCTAGGGCCTGCTATTTTTCAATGGTGGGCCCTGGACTGCAGCCCAGAACGCTGAGCACCTAAAAATAATGGGCCCCAGAACAGCGTTCCAGGCCGTTCCCGCTATCTTTAACCCCTGCTCTGGATGTAGTCTGAGCTACCATGCTGTTTTAGTCTGGCACTGGGAAGCTGAAAGGCTGCATTATCTGGATCCAATGGAGAGGAGATGTCGAGCTGCATGTCATACATATAATGATGGTGCTGCAGCCCAAGCCTTCTCCCTCTCCTGCTCAGTGGCTTCATTAACACACTGAACATGTGAAGTGATAGACCAGAGTCACTGGAACCCTAAAAAATGCCATGAGGCAGCTGAGCAATTACCTAACACACTTCTCTGGGATACCTCTTGGAGAGGAAAGAATGCAAGCACACATGGGCAATCCTGGCTACCTTTGTCAGGTTTCACTACCAAGACAACAAAACCATATGCAAATACTATCAAAGGCTTCTGTTACAGAGTTAAAAGAATCTACAGGGACAACTGCCCTTTCCTTATTGCTGGGAGATTCATCAACCAACTAACCCTCCACACAGCTTCTATATCCCACTCAAGTGTGAAACTGGACTGAGGAGGGTCCAGGAAGTCTGAGCCCTTCACATACTGCCAGAGAATCTTCCCTACCATCTTTTCATTTACCTTATCCAAAAGCTCAGGCAAGAGACAGATCTGTAGTTAGTGAAATCACCAACATCATCTGGGGATGATTTCTTGAACAGGACCCTAATGCATACTTATTTGAAGTGGCATTCTTCCTTGTCAAGAGTAGGCGTTATAATTTTCCACCAATAATCTCCTGCTAATTTTTAAAACTCCAGCATGTATCTAATTCAGCAAATAAATGCCCAAAGGCTCAGTCTATTCAACAGTTTGCTCACCTTGCATGTGAATCTCTCCCCATGGATGCAGTCAAACCCACTCAAATCCGAACGACCTTATCTAACATAAAGCCTTTTCTGTGTGTCTGTTGTTATTACTGACATTAGGTTGAGAAGGTTGCCATTAGGTTTAATGAGAATAGTGTTTCATGGGTCACAGTATTCAACAATAGATTAAAGTTTCACCAAAAGCTACTGTTTTTGTCCACTGTGGGCTACTGCTAGTTTACCACAGCCTGAAACAACCCAAAAATAAGATCATTTTTAGCTTGACCTGTCACACCCCTGACCAACTGCTTACATTCAATGCCAGTTCTTTGCTGAATATGATCCTCTGATAATATTAAGTACACATCTACACTGCAATAAAAGACCAGCAGCATGGCTGTGGCTGATGTGGGTCAGCTGAAGGTCTGGCTGTGGGACTAAAATAGGCAGTGTAAATGTTTGGACTGAGGCTGGAGCTCAGCTCTGAGACTCCATAAAAATCTTCACTGCAGTTTGTTAGCCCCAAAGTCCAAGCTTCGAAAGCCCAAGTCAGCTAACCTGGGCCAGCTGCAGCTATGCCACATGTCCATTATTGCAGTGCAGATGCATCCTAAGAGAATGTGCGGATAGCAGAATGTTAACCTAATGCTAAATTACCTAAAGTATTAGGTACTAGTGCAGGAGCAGAGAAAGGGCCGGGGGCTGCTTATGGCCACCTGAGCCTTTCATCAGGCCCTCCAGGTGGGCTTGCCTGAAGCATGGCAGCGGTCCCCACTTTCAGCCCCTGTCCATTCCCCTTGCTGCTCTCCCAACACATGGGCTTTGTGACACCTTGACTACAGCCACTTCCAGCCCCAAGCAGTGCCATGCAGCAGCTGCTCCCCCTGTACAGTCCACTCCTTCCTTCCTGCCCCTCTGCATGGCCTGCCAAACAATTTCAATTTGGAATATGGCCCTCGCGTCAAAAGGTTTGCCCATCCCTGTATTAGTGTATGCAAATATGTTAGATCTTGTTTTGAAAGGTATCATAGTGTCCCTTAGGCTCTATGAACTTTAAGCCATGATTTGAGAGATAAGTTAACATTTTGTCTCCAACAGCTGCGGTTCACCATCCTGTCAGTTACAGAGCTTACAGTATTACACAATTCACTCTTTTTGTCTTTTAATAAACATCCAAGATTCAGTTTCTCTCTCCTCACCTCTCCACCCATCCCCCACTGCCTTCCTCCCACAATGTTCTGAAATCTAACAATATTCTGAAAAATGATGCTTTGCAAATGTCACCTTGGGGTTCTATCATTGATTCTCTCTCGCTGACTTACAAATACAATTTGCTATATTCACAAGTCAAAAGATGGCATTTTGACCTATCAGGATTTCTGGGATCTAAACGTTAAGCTGTGATATTTATGCCTTTTATATCATTATTCTGTCCTAAGGACATATCTCCAGGTTCCTGATCTAAACCTCAGAACAACCAACTGAGACTAATGCTGAAGAATCATGTTTAGGTTTTATACTGAGCCCCATGTTTGGATATGACATTGGGAGTTTAGTCAGTGGTTTGTGAATCTCTTGTAGTTTAAACTTGATCTTTAAGGCTCACAGTTACATGCTTCACCATAGTGCCTTGATTTAAGGCATTCTCAGTGACCTGGCCCATCACCAATATTCACAGTTCATAATGGCTGGTAGTGGTCTTTAAAATCAGTGATCATTTAGTTTGTCCTTCTGCAGAATATAGTACAAAGAATGTCATCAACAACTCCTGCATCGAATCCATCTTCTGTGGTTCAGTTATAATGTATATATATATATATATTTTGAAATACATCTAAATTTTATTCAAATTTTTCAAATAATGAGCAGTCCCATACACTTTTCTTTCTCTCAGTTTCTCTCCTTGAGTGTAATGCTCTGCAGCTGTGACATATCAGGCTGTCACATTCTGAGGTGCAGAACAGACCACACATCATCTGTAGTGCCTTACATGGGCACAAAAATGTGGACCTGCATCTGCTCAGTGTCAGCCTGCATTCGATCTGCGGTCCGCATGCCAGGTTTTATGCCTCCACTGCCCAGCAGCAGCTCCTGCTCTGACAACAGGAGAAGCGCCTCTTGCTGGCTGGCACAGTTTTGCTGAGCTGAGGCTGGCAAGTTGGGGTGGAGTAGCTTGCTAGCAGCTTCAGATCTAGTTCAGAGCCTCCCTTGACCCCAATCTCAACAATTTTTATTCTGCCTGGGCTAAGGAACCTGGAGCTGCTGAGATGACTCAGCTGTTCAGTGGCAGTTGCCAGTCATCTGATCAGGTGGCAAACACTGAGGAAAGGGGTGGTGGTGGGGAGATGCCCATCACCAACTAATTGGTGGAGTGTGGGGACTAGCCACTGGGGCGCCTACAGTCAGAGACTGGACCAGCCAGTAAGCTGAGCTCCCATGAGTGACTGTGTCTGATTGGCTGGCAGGCTGCAAGCAGAGATGAGCTGGGATTGGCTGAAGCACTTTCATTGTTCCCTGCAGTGCTCTTTAACATTGCTCGCGGCTCTCTGCAGCTGTGGCAGAGGCAGCAGCTGCAGTGATTGCACCCAGGGCAGATAAGAATAGAATCCGCATACAAGCTTCAAGAGACAACAATGAATCTGTGGATGTCTGCACCCGCAGATGTGGATACCCACGGATCTGAAGCAGATACCTGCAGATCTACAGGGCTCTAATCATCTGCTCTGTAACACTGGATGCCTTAAAATGCTAAAATGTAGTTGCCTTGTCCAGACCCAGCCAGCACACAAGTATGCACTGAGTGTTCATGTGATGAGTAACCCTGGATCAGCAGCTCTGACTCCATGTGTCTGCTTGTTACAGCTCAGCTACACTCTAGCTTCAACCAGCCTAGGTAACATCTAGCAAGAGGACCCCAACAAGCCCTAGTCCTGAATTTTCCCAGAACTGTGCGCTCTACAAATTCCACTTCTCTCTTGGACCTTTCAGAGGAATAATAGGACTGTCTGCACAGCTCATTGCTTTATGTGGAGTTAACTACCACTTCAATTCAAGCCTTGTACAGAATTGCTTTAGAGTTAGACTAAAAGGAAAACAACTTTATTAATAAAAGGTAATGAATAGAATGTTGAGTTCAAGTATAAAGAACAGAGTTAGAAATGGTTACAAGCAAACAAAAGCCAGTTTCTAGAGACTAAGACTTAACAAAACTACAATCCTGGTTCAAGATAAGATTTTTATCACACTGCCTTCTAGTAAGATGTCTGACCGCCCTTATGATCAGGATCTCGTACACAGTTCAAAGTGCCCTAATTTCTTTGTCTTCTCAGGAGAAAGATAGCTTGATGTTCTTTGCCCCTTTCTTTTGTAATCAAGTGAAGGTTTGAAATGGATTCTTCTGAATATTCCCTCCAAAGTCAAGTTAATTTGAGATGTGAAGAAGGAGACAAGGGTTTTCACAGTAGAGGGGGGTCCATGACAGTGTTTGATAAAATGCAAACTGATCTGTTGCTGCAAACCTCCTCTCCCTGCCATGATGCCAAATGGTTATTACCTCCCTTTGTTAACATGATGGTTTTGTTTATCTCTCATGTTAATGTATTCCTACTACTACCTTGGAAATACCCTGCAGGTGGCAGAACGATTGGTTACTCAACAGTAACCGTCCTTCTTCGAGATGGGCTGCTCACATACATTCAGTTACAGGTGTCTACGTGCAGCAGCGCACGGTAGCTCGGAAAGTCTTTAGCGTTAGCCTGTCAGGTCAGAGCACATGGCCAATGCCCCCTCCACGCCGCGACCGCAGCTATATAGGTGACCGTGACCCTGACCCTGCCAGTCCCATATACCTTTGTCAACTCCGTTACCGGGGACAGTGGGAGGGATCTGAATGTATGTGAGCAGCCCATCTCAAAGAAGGACGGTTATTGGTGAGTAATCAACCATTCTCCTTTGAGCTCTGCTCACATCATTCAGTTACAGGTGACTGCTAGCCGTATCCAAGGATGGTGGGAGGAGTTACAGTCTACCCACACTGAGTACAACTCTGCCCACAACGGCATCTTCTCTAGCCTGTTGGGCAATGCCGTAGTGCATTGTGAAGGTATGGATTGACGACCATGTAGCGGCCCTGCAGATCTCTTGGATCAGGACCTTGGTGAGGAAGGCCGTGGAGGATGCCTGAGCTCTGGTAGAGTGGGCTCTCACAGTCTCTGGGAGAGGCATATTTGACCTTCCATAGCAGTCTTTAATGCAGTTCACAATCCATTTGGAGATGCACTGAGAGAATACTGGGGAGCCTCTCATATGTTCAGCGACTGCCACAAACAATTGGGAGGTCTTACGGAAAGATCACATGTGCTCAATATAGATTAGGAGTGCTCTACTCACATCCAGTGTGTGCCTCCATCTCTGGTTTTCTGTCACATGAGGGTCGGGATAGAAGACTGGCAGGCAGATTTCTTGATTCATGTGGAAGGGGGTGGCAACCTTTGGCAAGAATAAGGGGTGGTGATGCAGGACCACCTTGTCTGGGAAGAAGATCGTATATGGAGGTTCAGAGGACAAGGCTTGTAACTCTGAGACCCTTCTGGCTGAGGTAATCACTACCAGGAAAGCCACCTTCCAGGACAGTACGAGCAAGGTGGCTGAGTCCAAGGGCTCATAAGGCGGCTTTGTCAGAGCCCGCAGTACAATGTTTAAGTCCCACAGAGGAGTGGGATTATGAGAGTGGGGAAAAAGTTCTTCCACCCCTTTCAGGAATCTATGACAGATGGGGTCTGAAAAGAGTGGAGCCCCATCTATTCTTTGGTGAAAGGCCAAAATTGCCGCCAAGTGGACTTTCAATGGACAGGGATAGGCCTTTCTCTCTTAAATCAAGGAGGTAGTCTAAAGTTGCCTGAATTGGTGCGCTGATAGGGTCTATGTCTTTGTCATGGCACCAAGTGGAAAAGTTGTTCCATTTTGCCATGTAGGTGGACCTAGTGGAAGGTTTTCTGCTGCCAACCAGGACCTTCTTAATCCTATCCAAGCAGCACCTCTCTTGCTCACGGAGCCAGAGAGCATCCAGGCCGTCAGGTGCAGGGGCCCGGGGTTCGGGTGCTGAAGGAGGCCCAAGTCCTGTGTCAGGAGGTCTGCCCACCATGAAAGGCAGAGCGGGATCCTCACAGACATGTCCTGTAAGAGGGGAAACCAGTGTTGTCTGGGTCAGTCCGGGGCTATCAGAATGATGTGTGCCTCATCCGCGAGGACCTTCAGTAGCACCCAGTGGATCAGGGGGATTGGATGGAAGGCATACATTAGGGTCCCCAACCAATTGAGGAGGAAGGCATCACTGAGAGAATCCTCCTCCCGACCCTGAAGGGAGCAGAACCAGGGACATTTGCGGTTCTGCCTCGTGGCAAACAGGATGATCTGAGGGGTTCCCCATCTGTTTGTCAGCAGGGAGAAAACCTCATTGTGGATGGACCATTCATGATTCGCAAGGGGTTTCCTGCTGAGTGAGTCCACGATGCTGTTGTCTACTCCAGGGAAGTGGGAGGCAGTCGGCGTGAAGTGGTGATCTATCACTAATTGCCAAAGCTTTGTTGCTTCCTCACATAGAGCCGAGCAGCGGACCTCCCCCCTCCCCGCCCTTGATGGTTCGTGTAGAACACAGCCGTTGTATTGTCTGAGAGGACCTGGACCACCCTGCCTCGGATCTGGTCGAGGAAGGTCATGCAGGCCAGCCTGATAGCCCGGAGCTCCTTCACATTTATGTGGAGGAGTCTGTCCTCGGGATTCCAAACACCCTGCGTGGAGAGACCCCCAGACAGATGGGCTCCCCAGCCCAAGTCGGATGCATCCATTATCAGGGTCACTGAGGGCTTGGACTCCCTAAATGGAATTCCCCCCATCGCGAAGTCAGGGTCCTTCCAGATTTGGAGGGATTCCAGGGTGTACTGAGGGACTGAGAGTACCTTGTCCAGGCGGTCTCTTCCTGGCTGGAAGCTTGTGGCGAACCAGAGTTGGAACGGTGTCATCCGCAGGCGGGCTGTTTGAATTACCAAAGTGGCTGCTGCCATGTGACCCAAGAGCTGCATGCACTGGTGTGCTGTGGTCAGCCGGGGTGCCTGGAGCTCCGTGATGATGGTGCAAATGGACTGAAATCTTGACAGGAGCAAGGACGCGATGCCCTGTTGGGTGTTCAGACATGCCCCGATGAACTCTATGTCCTGAGTGGGGCAAAGCTTGGACTTCTCTGAGTTTATGCGGAAGCCCAGGAACTCTCACAGATTCACTACCAGGTTGACATAGTTTTGCACCTGTCAATTTGACTTGCCCACTATGAGCCAATTGTCATGCTAGGCCTGAAAAGGCCAAGCCATCTTTGTAAAATACATGACCTAAGGCTAACCTTTGAAGACATATTATATGGAAATGCAATGTATGAGTAGGCTAGTGCTTTGATATGCATTTGTATTCTTAGTTGTTTCTTGATGGTATTTACAGGTATCCTGTTAGAGGTTAGCAAGGTGACTGAAGTGCTTCTCTATCTGTTACCATTGTTCTATTGGAAGGGGTCAAGAGGGAAGATTAACATCTAAAGGGACCTTTGATGTACCAACTTAAACTGTCTGTTAATGGCACTAATGCAGTTAATTACCGGGGGTACCCAGGAGGTGAAGGTTTTCCTTCAAAGGACAATGTGTATTGCTATGCTTCACTTAAGGAAGACCTGGAAACTGTCATCAAAGCCCACATGAAGAATTGACCTGCAAATGCCCACCTTGCTAGCTGCAACTATAAAAGGACATTGGGAACCAAACTCCTGGGTCTCACATCTGTCCAAGCTTCTCAGGGAAAGTTTGGGCCGCAGGATTGAGATCCCAGCCAACACTGGCCTGGAAACTGCCCTGCTAATTCTCATGGGGGAGAATTAGAACAAACTCTACACTTGGATTATTTGGTCTCTATTCCTATAAACTGGATTACTAACGACTGAAGCTGTGAAACAAGGACTTATCTTCTTTGGACTCTAAATCAGTTGTATGTATGTGATTCACTTTGACCTTATAACATCTCTCATTTTGTTTCTTTTCTTTTTATATTAAACCTTTAGTTGTAGTTACTAAAGGATTGGCTGGCAGCGTGTTATTTTGGGTAAGATTCAAGCCTGTATTGTTCTGTGTAATGTGGCTGACCCCTTGGGGTCAGAAGAACCTATTTCTTTAACGGACCTAGTGGCTGTACTGGGGACCGGTGACTGGAATGCAGTAAAGGGAGCTGGCTATACTATACGGTGGCTTCTTGATATCCATTGTGGGGGATCAGAAGCATTGTTTGTGACTGGTTGGGGGAGTTTAACTGTAGGTAACCCACCAGTGCTGGGAGAATCTGCTCTCCTTTTTGCAGCTTGCCCTGATCTTTGCATATTCAGGTGGTTATCCCAGGAGGCCCGGGTCACACCAATCGTCTAGGTAGAGGTAGATTCTTATACCCCTCCTGCGTAGGAAGGCTGCGACCGGTGCGATGCACTTTGTGAACACCCTGGGAGCTAGCGATAACCTGAAGGGGAGGGTGGTGAACTGGTAGTGGTGTCGTGCCACCACAAACCTGAGAAGACGTCTGTCGTGGGGTTGAACGGCTATATGGAAGTAAGCGTCCTTTAGATCGAGGGCTGCGAACCAGTCTCCTGGGGACAGGGAGGGGACAATCTGGGGCAGGGAAACCATACGGAACTTTATTCGCTTTATGTGTTTGTTGAGTGCTCTGAGGTCTAGAATAGGTCGTAGGTCCCCGTTGGGTTTGGGGACTAGGAAGTTGCAGGAATAGAACTCTTTGCCGTTCTCTCTTTTGGGAACCTTTTCTATGGCTCCGAGGGGGAGTAGCTTCTGGCATTCGACATCAAGCCTGTTCAGCAGGTCTAGGTTTTCTGGTATTGTGCAAGGGGGCAGTTTCCTCTCCCGAGGGATTGAAAGGAACTGGATGCGGTATCCTTGTGCCACTGTGTCGAGGACCCACTGGTCTGACATGACACGGGTCCACCGTGGGGCGAAGTGACGGAGGTGGTGGTGGGAGAACAGGGGTTCTGGAGCACTGCCCTCTGAGGGACCATCAAAAACGCTGCTTGTGGCCCGAAGAGCGGTCCGATCCCTGTCCGTGCCGTCCAGACTGCGAGGCGCTCAGCTTGCCCCCTTTACCTGATCGGCTCTTGTCTTTGTCCAGGTCCCCAAGATGACACTGGGGAAACTGGAGGATCTCGGGAACTGGGTCTGCAGTTGCAGCTGCTGTTTCAGTTGCTGTAACTGTCGCTGTAGCTGCTGATGTGACTTCGAGGAGCACCTAATGGGTTGAGGAGTGTAAATTCCAAGGGATCAGAGCGTAGCCCTCGAGTCCTTCATACCATGCAGCTTCGCGTCCGTGGAAGATGCGAAGAGGTCAGGGCCTTTGAAGGGAAGGTTCTGGATAATTTGCTGCATCTGTGTAGAAAGGCCAGAGTTTTGGAGCCAGGGCAACCAGCACATAATGACTGCGGATGCCATTATGCGTGCCACTGTATCTACTGCATCCCAGGTTGCTGTGAGTGCATCCCCAGATGCTCTCTCTCCTTCATCCAGCATTGCCTTGAAGTCTCTCAGGTGCTCCTCGGAGACGGCTGAGTGGAGATTTCGCAGAGCCTCCCACAAGTTGAAGATGTAACATGTCATCAGGGCTGAATGGTTCGAGATAGGCAGCTGTAGGGCGGCAGAGGAGTAAACTTTCCTGCCTAATAGGTCAAGGTTCCTCACCTCTCTGTTCTTGGGCGTGGAGCTCGGCTAGCCCTGTCTCTCCCTTTGGTTGCCTGCGTTGACCACCAGGGATCCTGGAGTAGGATGGTGAAATAGGGAGGGAAATCCTTCCAGGGAGACAGAATATTTCTTGTCCACCACTTTGGACACTGGCAGAATCGAGGAAGGCATTTGCCAGTGTTCTTGGATGATACAAAACACCCTGGAGTGTAGGGGAATCATGACCTTAGCTGGAGGAGCTCTACAGCACGCGTTGAAGAGGGAATCATCTTCCACTTGGATCACCCCCAGCTTCAGCTTCAGGTTTGTTGCCATGCAGCAGAGGAGGTCCTGCTCGACACGGGGATCTCCCTCGCGGTCGGCGGACATGTCAATTAGTTGCTTATTGGGAGACAAGGATGATTGAGCCCTTGATCTGCTACATTGAGTAGAATCAGGGTCTGGCTCGTCGTCAGAGAAATCTGAGGACTCCAGCACCGGCAATCGAGCATAACGGAAGGAGGCATTGTCTGCCATTGCATTCAGCCAGTCAAGGGTCCACTTGTTGTGTGGTGACCTCACTGGTGGCGTAGGAGCCATGGGGCGGGGGCAAAGACCTCTCCTGATGGCTGTATTCCCCTCGAGCTCATTGAAACAGAGCTCTTTCAAAGTTGCTTTCTCGGACGCCCCTCCTTGGGGGGAAGAAAGGGGTCTTCAGAGGACGATCTGGACAACCTCCCCCCGACATCCACTAGTCTGGTACTGAGACCTCTTCGGAGGAACGATGAGGTGGAGCTGTAGTACTTGGGCCTGGTGTCAGGCCTGACAGTACCAGGTTGGAGAAGGGCGAAGAGCCGCGTGACGGTACCAGTACTGGCGCGGGTGTTGTTGGTGCCGGGTCCGATGGTACTGGAAGTGATGGCATCAGAAGTGGCGGTATCGGCAACAGTGCCAGGTCCAGCGGTACCGGGCTTGATTTTTGAGCTTAGCGGCGGTACCGCAAGGGGTGGTACCATGTCCAGCAGTGCCGAAGTGGGCAGTGCCGCTGTGGTGCGCTTCTTCATCTTCTGCACCGGAGCTGGGTTTGAATGCCCTTGGCGGGTCAGTGCCTGAACTGGTGCCCTACTCGGGGTGGCTGAGCAGTTACCGGGTGACCGGTGAGGTTGGAGCTGGGGTGGTACCATAGCAGGCCAAGATTTCAAGCCCGGTACCGGTGATCAGCGGGGATCCTGAGCCTGGGCCAATCAAGGGTCCGGTGGAGCACTGGTGGCTCGGCTGCCTGCGGGTGGAGCAGCTCCGTTTCCCAAAATCGAGAGGAGATGGCGCTCTCTTTCCAGCCGAGTCCTTCGCTTGAAGGATCAGCAAATGGGGCACTCTGCCATGAGGTGAGACTCACCCAGACAAGCGAGACATTTCTTGTGCAGGTCGTCCATCGGAAAAGCCTTGCAGAATACTAAGTACGGTTTGAAACCTGGCATTTCAAGTTTCGCGCGAAAGACAGGCGCTTGCGTTTCGCAAGATAATGCTGATCTGAACTGATGCTGATGGCGGAAAAAGGAACTGGGAGAGTAAGGGTCACAGTCATCTATACAGCCGTGGTCGCGGCGTGGAGGGACCGTTGGCCGTGCACCCTGACCTGACAGGCTAACGCTAAAGACTTTCCAAGTTACCGTGCGCTGCGGCACATAGACAGCTGTAACTGAATGATGTGAGCAGCACTCGAAGGAGAACCATATTCCTTTATCTACAACAGGGTAACTACTGCCCTGCCAGCCAGATGCACTTTAAGAACATAATTCCCAATACGTTTGTAATTTTGAATTTGTCCTCCATATCTACATCATACAAAAAATATTAACGATCAGTATGTTTTTAGCTTTCTACTAATACCATACATGGCACCTTTTAGATGCAGGTTTTGACATTAGTGAGTTGGGACACACTGCACTGGTCCAGCCAACTGAAATTCACTATCAGAGACCAGTGAGCCTCTTGGCCTCTTGCACTGCAGTGCTGTTAGGTCACTGAAGTGCATAGCCACATCTTGGCCAACATCAAGGATTGATCTGAGAACTTCCAGAGCCAAAGATGGTCTCTCTACAATTTGAGGTAAGAAGCTAGTCTGGGGGCTGTAATTAGAATTTAACATTTAATTTTGTTGATGTTGCACAAGGCAGATTTGCTATTTAGTGAGTATTGTCAATGTACTCAGCCTTACATAAACAAGTGGAAATCACAACCCCTGTCCACCAATTGGTTTAGAATCTAAATTAGACAGATGATATTGTTCACAAAGGGTATGTCCACACAAGTCTTTTATTTCAAAACAACACTGGTTGTTTTGAAATAAAAAACTGAACGTCCACATGACGTTTTATTTCAAAATGACAGGCTCTGTCATTTCAAAATAAGAACCGTCATTTTGAAACAGCTTAAACCCCATTCATTTCGAAACGGCTGTTATTTCTAAATGGTTATTTCAAAATAATGCTGTTTGAACATGTTGTTTTGAAACAACAACATTGTTTCAAAACAACAGTTTCGAAACAACATGTCCAAATGGCCTTATTTCGAAAAAACCATTTTGAAATAACAGCTGTTTCGAAAGCAGGCTTTCCCTTAATTCGAATTAACATTTTCTTAATTTGAAATAACTTATTTCGAAATAATGATGTATGTATGACATAGCCAAAGAGCACTGGATAATCAGATGATAGTTTGAGATTAGAGTGATGAAGATTTGCTATTTTAATTAAAATTGAAACACTTCTGTCTTTGGTGGATTAAGAATGAAACAGGTGGTGGAGGACATGAGTTAAGAATGGATTTGAATGAGTAAAAGGTGGCCATGTGGTTCAATTTAACAATAAAACAACATTTGCTCATCCACAGTTCCTATGGTCCAGTGATGGATCTCAAGGCATTTTAGAACCATCATTTAATTTAGCTTTATAGATTCTGTAA
Source organism: Podocnemis expansa (assembly GCA_007922195.1). Classification (NCBI taxonomy): domain Eukaryota; kingdom Metazoa; phylum Chordata; order Testudines; family Podocnemididae; genus Podocnemis; species Podocnemis expansa. Next base: position 24,622,015 of record ML681963.1, read on the forward strand.
GGTGGCTAAATATCATTATCCCCATTCCACAGATGAAGAAACTAAGATATAAAGAGCCTAACAGTAAAATTTTCAAGAATAGGGTATCTCAGTTTTTGGGGTGCTCACGTTGAGACAACTGAGGCATGATTTTCGTCAATTTTCAGCTTACACACCTCCCCCTGACTTCATTTGAAGTTATGGATGCTCAGTAGCTCTGAAAATCAAGCTCAATGGTCATTTTTAGACAGGTCATTTTTCCTACCATAACCACACTTAAACTGTAATACTTGCAACTGAGTCCTGATGGTGCCTTTGTTTCAGAGATTGTTGGGTAGTTTGGGCTTTTCCATGGATACTTTGAGCCTGGATGTTATAGTTGAACTTAACAGAGAAAAATATGAATTTATTTCCAGTCAAGCTCAGTGTTTTTGATTAAAAGAAACCCGATGTGCTTTCTTTACATACAGTCTACCATACTACTTTCAGTACATTACAACGCAAACTCCCAAGTCACTTCACCAGAAACATTTTGCTCTGGAGTCCTCAAAATCAGTTGCTATCCAGTATGTACTTCAGAACTGCTATATGAATGAAATCTGTTGCCAATGCAGAATGTAAATGGAGGGGTGACTTCAAATACAGCATGTACCTCAAATTATAAGACTGCACATGTATATTTTTGTAGTAACTATGAACTATGTACTTTGCAATTAAAAGTAAGATGAGTGAGTAAAGTAAGGAATGGAGTATTACATCACTAATAAACATATAGGATGAAGAGACCTGAGCCATTTTTGTTCTGTCTTCAAAATTAAGCAGCAGTTTAAATAGTACTTTGCATTTTATTCTTCATATATAAAAGAAACCCTGAACCAACCACCTACAAAAATAAACTAAATATGGTCATGATTAAAATTAGGTTTCCAAATATGCATTTAATGGAGAGGGGGAAAAATGCTTAATGCCTATTAGGTGAACACTAGTTTCCTTGCAGAAAATCTGTTAACTGGAAGTTAATAGCTCTACTGTAGTTACAAGCAGGTTTCAACACACATTTGTTATTTCATATTCTCAATAAATATTATTTATAATCAATTACTTTTTGCATTGACACAGAACATTCATCGAAGTGTAACTCCATAGCTGTTCCCTCTAAGCTGTGCGTGTATGCACATGCACACAGGTTGTGAAACCTGCGCACACAACAAAACAAAGCGCGCACAAAAAAATTCAACAGTGCTAATATTTTTATGCTACCTTAAGAAAGCGATTTCAAGTAGCATGTTTCAAATAAGGTTTTGTAATTTATAAAATCTTTTCCATCACCATATCAAAATAAAATTTAGACATTATTTGTATCAGACACTCACAAGTTTGACCACACTCACTGGAGTGCGCACAAATTTGGACACTGTTCCAAAAATTTGCGCAAAAGAAATTTTTTGCGGACGCAGCCTATGAAAAATTAGAGGGAACACTGTAGGTAGAGTTATTGTGGGAAAATGAATTGAATTCATTACTAGAGCCCTGCACGGACACAATAATGTGGAACCGCATCCGATCCGCACCCACTCAGTGATGGCATTGATCCGATCTGAAATCCAAATGCTGTATCTGTAACTGCATCTGCAACCATGCTCGGGTTCACACACAGCATTTCAGCCTTTGATTGGTTCATTCCCCATATGGGTCCTACCCACTTTTTTCTTTCCTGTTTGTGGTTTGCATGCTGTGCTATCAATCAGATTTCCTTGCCCACCAATGAAATCTCTGATTGACAGCAATGGCTTGCCACCAGGAAACAAGACAAGGAAGAAATAGGAAGGGAAATCATGGAGAATGAGCCAGTCAAAGGCCAGCAGCGGCTCTCCAAGCCCCAGCTTGAGACTCTGATTGGTTGGCAGATCACAAGCTAGGACTGGCTAGCACGCTTCCTGGTTCCCCTGCGTACTGCCAACACAGCTTAGCTTAGCAGTTTCAGGAATGGATCTCACTGTGAAAAGGTAAAAATAGAAGCCGCATCCATGATTCGATCTGCAGCAGTGGGACTGCGGTTATCCGCATCCGCGGATGCGGATAACCGTGGATCTGCAGTGGATACCCGCAGATCTGCAGGGCTCTATTCGTTACCCACAGTTCACTGTGCAAAAATGATTTCATTCTGCCCAAGCCTTTATATAAGAAACATGCAAGACAGCCAAAGAAACTTTAATTCTCAGAGTGTAAGTGTAACCCATGTGCATAAAAAGGTGCAATCTCTTTCAAGGATCCCTTATGGCTGGGTTACGTTGCTGGGCAGATTGTGCAGCCCAGAAACCAGAACCTTCTGGTAAGAGGGTGTGGGAGCACATTGAGCATGCTCCACAAGTTTTATTGTTATGCTGGAGTTACATGCCCAGGGAGAAGCCTGAGAGGAACAAACAGAGACTTGCAGAGTACATTGGCTAAGGGACTCAGTGAAAGGAGCTGAGCAGGAGTGGACTGCAAGATGTTTTCTCCCTGCTTTGGACTGCTTTGCAGGGGAGTTGTCTGCAGTGGAACTGAGAGTTGGATGGCCAGTGACCTGGTTGCATGGTGCTGGCTACACAGGAGGAAGAAAGGACTGCATGGCATCTGCCTGAAGATTCCTGCAGCTAGAGAGGCTGAGGATTGCTTTCCTTCTTCATTTAAGCCTCAAGGACTTAAAGGACTGCACTTGAGATAAGGGTGACTCCACCTGAACATTGGGACTCCAGGGTTTTGTATTGTTTTGTTTAAATGTATTATGGTTCCTTAGGATAAGGTTTGTTTAGTTAGTTAATAAAGTTCATTGTATGTTTATGCTGAGTGGTAGTTTAATGTGGGATGGGAACTCTGAGCAGTCTTCGCTGTGAGTCCTGAATAGACTGGAGCCTGGCTCTCCAGCTGCTTTCTGCAGAGGTTTCTCTGTGGGGCACTGGAGAGGGGCAGGTGAATGCATTTGAGCCAACCCTAGCAGGTTACATAAGTTCTTAGGACAGGGCCTATGTCCTCAACTGTAGACTATTGCACAGCATATGGGACCCTGATCTTGAGTGGGGCCTCCACGCATTGCTACAGTATAAATAAATAATAACCATAATTAAGATTACCCTAGCTACTACCTCACAAGAAATTAATCTTTATTTTCATTGAATAACTGTGGATAAACATTTTTTTATCCTTTGCATTAAAGAACACAGAGACCAATGCGTCAGTGCCAGACAATTAAGAAAAACAAACAAGGAGTCTAGTGGCACTTTTAAAGGCTAACAAATTTATTTTGGAACAGATGTTTAAGAGTTAATTAGAAACCCCCCCACTCCACCAGTGTGTTTAGCCTCTAGCCCTCTTGGAACCTGTTCTTCGAAGAATCCATGATGCTGCAGATACAGACTGGATGAGAAGACCCAAGCTTCCACTTATGATTAGCTTCCCCATCATTTTATGCCAGTAAACTCTGCAATGCAGCAGTAAGTGCTCTGCACTTTGATAAGCATTTGCTTGTCTCGCTAGGTCTGTGCCAGTGAACGTGTACAGGCAGTAGTGAGCTTTAATAAAGCAAACACCGCAGCAGACTGCAGAGCAAGCTGATTAACAGTTTGGAATTGGATGTTGCTGACAAGTGTTCAGTAACATCCTTGTTCCCATCCCCTCCATGAAGCCCTTAAACCTGATGTATCAAAGCTTTGACCAGCATCAGGTGGTTAAAACAGAGTTCATTAACGCCTGTGGCTTTTTGTCTGCTTATTGCAGGAAGGCTGCAGGAGCTACTTACAATGATCACATACTAAATGTGTTTACTAGAGTTCAAACAGCTTGTCTTTCTCATGCCAAGCCCACCCTTTAAAATGATATTAATTAAGCAAGCAGCTTTAATACAACTGGCAAATGACATGGTAATCAGTGATTACAGTGGCAAGCAAGGACATCCTTTCTCAGAGGGAAGGGAGGTAAGAGCAAGACCGTATCTTACCCATGTGCCTTAGCTTGGGTTTTTGAACCATCCCCTCTTGTGTCCTCAGGTTAGAATACTGACCACACTCTGTAGGCACAGGTCTTAAAAAGATTAGAGGAAAGGAAGGCAAGCAGTTTCCCTGCCCCCTTGCATAATAAAATAATTTGGGAAAGAATACATTTCAGGAGTAAATTCTACAGAACTAGAGAAGGCACCAATCATGCAGCAACATGCACAGGACCAGCTGGAGAAGACAGGCACTGGGCTGTAACAAGCATATCAGTAGGTGCAAAGGACATGAAAGTGGAAAGCACCATGACATGTATAAGTGCAGCATGGATAAGTGCAACAGAGTCCAAAAAGAAGTGGATTTGAAACACAGCTTTTCCATGGTTGAATGCTACAGGCAGGATTTCAATCTGACATGTCTGCATAGAAACTGGTGGTTGAGTACTACAGTAATGAGCATATAAGTGATTCACATGGGGGTTCACTGTTTTGCCACAACTGGATGTAGGAATAACAAGGACAGATTGCAAAACACCCTGAGGCTTGTGCCATGGGATATTTACCAGCAGCACACTTTGGATGTGGACTGTAGAAAAGAACAGCATGCAGCCACAGGGTAATCCAAGATACAAAATATCTCACAGTCAGCTCTGCTGAAAATTCTGTGATGTGAAACAAGACCATGACAACCACAAGCAAGACAGCTGATAAAGAAGATATCAAGAACACAGCTTCAGGCAGATGAAAACAGCTGGAGTCCTAGCACTCAGGAACACTCATCAAATGCAGAGGGATCAAAGGGAGAAACCAGCCAGTCATAAAACAGTTTATCCCAATGAGATGGTAACTAAATTTCTTAGTTACTCTTGTTCCCAATCCTACCCTTTCACCTAATGTATTTTCTTCTTTCCCTTTTGGTATTTTTGCTGCCTCCTCCCGAAAATTCTTGACTTATTTGATCTACTTACTTGTCTTTCTGTTAAAGTGCCACACAACTCCTTGGGGTTTTTTTGCTGGACTTGTCTTTCTGACCAGCTCTCATTAGGCTTCATCAAGATATGGCTCAAATTTATCTGACAGATGTGGAAATTGAGGTTCAGAGTGAAATGACTTAATGAAAGCATCACAGTAAGTCAATAACTGAGCCAGTTTTCAGAAAGCATGCTTCTAAAATTAATCCTTTTCTGTTAGACCACACTGCTTCCCAATAAAAGCAAGGAGTCTTGTGGCACTTAAAGACAGTGCCACAAGACTCCTTGGTTTTTTTGCTTTACTAGACTAACACAGCTGCCCCTTTGGAACTGCTTTCCAATGAAGATTGAGTATCCTTCCCTCCAAATTGATTTGTTGATCCTTAGTTTCCTCTGGCACCATATTTCATCTCCCACTCCCCAGAGCTTCTGATCATTTGTGTTTTCCACTATATCTCTAACCAGAAGGGCACCAATGCAAGTCATAAGACTTGAAGTATCTCTGTTGTGACCAGCAGAAACAAACTCTTTTAAGAATTCTTGGGCTCAGCTAACAAACAGTAAAAACAAATGCAACTAACCAGAAGGAAAAGGAAAAACTGTTCTCCACTACTATATCTGTCATGCAACCCCACAGGTGTAAATATGGTTATATGGTGTAAGAGCAGAATCTAGTTTACCTACTGTTATTTATTTATACCTTGCTCCACTGGACAGAGAAACTTGTGTCCAAGGAGAGAAGAAAATGGAGCCACCTCTTGAACATTTGCAATAGCAATGAAATCTCTTATGGAAAATCCAATGGAACTTACTAGATGGGAATCTAAAAGTCTATCGAATTTGAGAATGGTCTTTGTCCTGCAGGATTTTTCTGGAATAATCATATAGACTTTAAATGGAGAATAACATGCCTACTATACTATTATGTGGTAATTCAGATGCCTATGGAAAGGAAATCTTTCCCTGTTGAATTCTATTGCTATTGTCCATACTAAATTCTTTTATTGAATGTTCTACAGAATATGATGAAAGGATAAGGAAACAGGCAAATTCAAATTGATTTGCTTGGGCTCATATGTAGGTTGTTGCATGTAGGCCAGAGGATACCATTACTGCTTCTTTCTCCAGATTCTCAGTAGCACTGTATTTATATACTTTATTCACAGGCTTTTCTACAGTGCTCCTCACTGTGGCGTCAGGCAGAGAGTTATAGATGCTTGCCTCGATTTTGTGGCGATGAGACTGGCTTGCCTGCTTATTTATCTTCACTATACATGGGGCAGACTGTGTTCAGAGGCAAGCAAGGAGAGTCTTTATGTTCATTTATCTTATTGAATGAAAAAGCAAGAGCAGATGAAACAATGTAATTTATTATAGCGCAGATAAAAAGCCTATAAGGGGAGGATGAGGTCAGCCAAGCTGAACAACACTAACAGAAGCCCTTTAGCCACATAGCTGCTGCAGGAAGATATGTCAGAGGAAGCCGCAGATGTGCAGAGAGATGATTGCAATGAAACTCATCATCACATTCAGGCAGACCATTTGCCAGGCAGAACACAATGGAATTGTCTCCTGAATCATTCACAAGCTCTCTCTTTTTCTGTGTTACATAAAAACAAAACATTTACCCTGGCAACCCAGAAGCAGCATGGGATGTCTGTGTGCGCCACAAACAATAGACATTACAACACACACTCATGGCTTTTCTAGTGATAAATGTAAAGCCTAACTCTATACATGGCAAGGCTGAGGCCAACCCCCTGAGCTAACTATCTGGTAAGACAGGCTGCCTACAGTCACTTCAGTGTCTTGATCCTTACCAATGTCCTGTTTTCAAGCTGATGATATGTAGAGAAAAGCTTGGCCCATAGACTAACAGCCTCCCCCCCCCCACTATAGGCAGGAAACAGGAGCTAGTCATTAGATAAGGGATTGAGTCAAGATTCCTGACTACTAATGCTGGCTCTGGCAAACATGCTCTGTGTGACCTTGGACAAGTAATTTAGGGGTCTGACACAACTGCACATCTGCCTGACTCAAGTGTGATGCTCCATGACATAATGCATAGTTAGGGAGAGTTTCACTGGTGTGCATGTGGGGTAGGGGGGATGCATGGCCCTGTCCTTTCCTGCCCTTGTGGGGCAGAGGCTGCCTTAGGCATTTGGGGGCCCTAGGCAAAGGCCCATTGTGGGGCCCCCTAAAGAGCCTCCTATAGGCCCCCACTGCTACCCCCCACAGGACTCCTTGTTTGTTTTGCTGAACCAAACTAACATGACTATCCCTCTGGAATTTGCAAATTATTCCTGGATATGATATTTTTAAAGGTCTTTCCATCATGGAGCTTGTCAGTTGATCATCTTTCACTTAATATAAATGAGCTAATACTGAACTACAAAGTTAAAATGAATATTTAAAAAATTTTACAAAGTGTGTGCATTAATTAACAAATAAAAAGTAAAATTAATGATGGCTCAAAAATAACTAAAATATGACATTTAAAATTTTGGCAGTCAAATCTTACAATTCATATAGGCTTGAGTTTATGTCCACTAGAAGTTTAATACAAATAATTGTAGTAAATAAAAATAAGTGAAAGGAAGTTTTTTAGTGTGTAGCTGTAAATGAAAATCCAAACTTCCATGAAACTCTCTGATGAACTCAAATTTATAAGACTCTGGGTCCCTCAAAAATATTAAATAGTAAGTACAAAAGAAGCTAAAAAATTACTTACCAAAAGACAGATATACAGCACAGACATCACACACAGCTGAATGTTGTGCTTGAGGGCAGCACTGTGTTTATATGTAGCAGCCTATATGGAACTACCTGGTAACCTGAGCTAACCAAAGCCAAAGAAAAAATTGTCACAAAGGCAAAGGAAAAGGCAAAAAAAGAACAGGTAAAAATAGAAAAGGAAAAGGCAAAATTTCAAAATTGAGATTAAAATATAGCAGAATAAATGGCCACGCTGAGGAACCAAATGATGAGACCACTGGAAAAGTTTCTATTATTGCGAAGTGTATTGGTGTCACAAAGATCAGTGTGAAGGTGATGGGCAGATAATGGTGAAATCTGCAATTCAGACAAAGCACAGATCCTAATGATAGTTTGCCTTGATGACTGAAAAGTGCTAAGGTTTCAAGCGCTACCAGCCCTACTATATGAGAACAATTTCTATAGTTTTCTATATTTTCATTTCTGCCCACTAGATTGAGGATGGGGCCCCTTATTGTCAGGGGCCCTAGGTGGCCACCTGCTTCGCCTACCCCTAAAGCTGCCTCTGCTGTGGGGAAAGGCAGCTAATACGGTGATGAGTAGATAGGCTAGAACTACCATGAACGCTATTAGCCTTGCATAAGTTTGGGCTCGGGGAGGTCAAGGAATCAGTATCCAGGCCGTGAATACCACCACAAGGAAAGAAAAAGTCTCTTGGCCTTTTCTCCACCTTTTGGACCCCCCATGCAAGGCTGGGAACATTCAGCCTTTCATCTTTCTATACTTGTTTATCCAGCCATAAAATGTGGATAACAACAGGGTCATCGCTGGCACAAGGCTTACAGGACTTGAGTCCCAAGTCCCAGTGCCCGAGCCTCGAGTCCACCGCCCGGCTGCCCACGGCAGCAGTGCGCTTGCCAGGCTTAAGCCCTGAGTCACAGTGAACTGAGTCCCAGGTCTTTCACCAGGCCAGCAGCGCTTCTGGATAACAATCATTCTTATTTCACAGAGAGATTATGAGACTTCATTTATTAATATTTGTAAATGGAAGACACCATCAAAGGACCATGCTTTAATGAGTTGATATTATAATAAATATGTGGAAGAAAAAGATATTGTGTGGAGCAAAGGAAGACCTTGATAGGTTATGTGGCTGCCTAGATCTGCTTTGTTGCTTTGCAGCCAATCAAGATTGTTTTTGCCATCACATCAGGGTTTTTTAAAGCAACCTGCACTTGTGAAATTGCAGAATCTACTATACTAATTTGCTGTGTGTGCGTGTGACATGAAATGCACCATGTGACCATCTGGCTCTTGTGCACGTGCAGAGGGCAGGCGCCCCCCCATGCTGGAGGGGAGCATGGCTGGCCATCCTGCTCCGCCCTCCATGAATCCCAGTTGCCTCCCAAGGGCTGGGAGCTGGCCCCAGCTGGGGCTGGCTCTCTGCTGGTGGGTGGCCTCCAATTCTTGGCTGGGAATAGAGGCCACCTGTTGGCAGGAAGTTGGCGCTGGCCCAGGAATTCGAGGGCACCCACTGGCAGGGGAACCAATCCCAGCTGCAACTGTGAGCTGGCCCTGGTTGAGGCCACTGCCACCCTGGCCAAGACTCCACAAAGGGTGAGTTGCCAGGGGCCCCGCAGCCCCTTAGGGACGGCCCTGCCCAGGGGAGAGGGATGGAGGAGGGTGCCCATTTATAGGTTGCAGGGGGGCGCCAGAAACCCTAGCACTGGCCCTGCCCTGAATTGAGGCAAGACTAAGTAATATCTAGAACAGCGTTTCTCAACCTTTTGTAAGTTGCAACACGCTTGGTGACATGCACGACCTTACAGGAGACTCCTGCCCACCCCACCCCAAGGCCAAATCCAGCCCCTGCCCCAGCACTCCACAACACCAGTGTGTGGTGACATAGTAATGCATCCTGACACAGTAGTTGAGAACCGCTGATCTAGACAATCCCTGACACGTGTTTGTCTAACCTGTTCTTAAATTACTCCAATGATAGTGATTCAAGAACTTCCTTAGATAATTTGTTCCAGTGCTTAACTACCCTTACAATTAGGAAGTGTTTCCTAATGTCTAACCTAAAACTTCTTTGCTGCTATTTGAGACCATTACTTCTTGTCCTGTCCTTGATAGCTAAGGAGAATTAATTTATCACCCTTCTTTTTATAAACAACCTTTTACAAACTTGAAGACTGTTATCAAGCCCTCCTTAATATTCTCTTCTCCAGACTAAACAATGCAATATTTTCAGTCTTTTGTCACAGGTTGCATTTTTTAGCCCCTTAATCATTCTTAATCATTCTACAGCCAAGCCCTAAGATATAACCACATTTCTCCAATCCCTCAGACAGAGACAGACACCTTCAGGATCTCAATTAAGCATTCTTAAAGCTACAGTACCAACCTGCAGAAGTGAAGAAAAAGAATGACAGAGCTGGACAAGTACCCTGAAGTCAACAACTACAGGAGAAGCCCAAGAAACAAACAAAGCCTCTACAGCACACCATCAAGGATCTACAGCCTATTCTACAACACAATCTCTCACTCTCTCAAGACTTCGGAGACAGAGCTCTCTTTGCTTACAGACAACCCCCCAACGTTAAGCAGATACTCACCAGAAACTACAGACCTAACAACAGCTCACTAGCAACTACAGACATAACAACAGAACCATTAAAGCAGGCAGATATCCCTGTAACAAACCACCCTAACAACTGTGCCCACATATCTGCACAAAAGACATTATTAAAGGACCTAATAAAACTAGCTATTCCATCAAAGGTTCACTCGCCTGTTCATCCACCAATGTGATTTATACCATCATGTGCCAGAAATGCCCCTCTGCCTTATATATTGGACAAACAGGACAGTATCTGCACAAAAGAATAAATGGGCACAAATCTGACATTAGAAATCACAACACTCAAAAACCAGTAGGTGAGCTTTTCAATCTTCCTGATCACTCCATTGACAATTTACTAATTGCTGTACTCGGACAAATGAATAACAGCTCATGACTTCAAAGAGAAACTGCAGAGTGGGAATTAATTGTGAATTTGAGTGTGTTTCCTCATGGCTAAATAAAGACTTTGGATTTTTTTCTCATCACAACAGGTGATTTGACCTCATTTCCCTCTATATGCTGTTCCTCAATATTTGAATCGTAACAACTGCTTTGATTTGCTGTTACAGTGTGACCTGAAACCACGACTTACATTTCCCTGCATTTATTTTCCTCCCATTCTGTAAGGCTATGTCCACGACGCTTTTAAATTGAAACAATGACCGTTGTTTCGATTTAAAAATTGTCATGTCCAAACGATGTTTTATTTTGAAATGACAAGCCCTGTCATTTTGAAATAATGTACTTTATTTCGAAATAGTAAAACCTAGGCTGAAATCAAAATAGCCATTATTTCAAAAAGGTTGTTTCAAAATAATGCCGTTTGGATGTGTTATTTTGAAATAACCATTATTTCAATTTAACGCTTTTGCCCTTCTTCTTCCCAGGGTGCCCTCCTTTTTCTATATATTGGCTGGCAACACGGCCCTGCGGGGGGGCCATGTTGCCACACCTCCCATGCTGCCCCTGTCCTGCTTCGAAATAGCAAGTCCTGTGACTGGACTTGCTATTTCAGTTTGAGGTTTTTGCTTATTTCCATTTAAGTTAATTCAAAACAACAATTTTATTTTGAATTAATTTATTTCAAATTAACTTATTTCAAAATAAGCATCTAAGTGTGGACATAGCCTAAGTTCCCCCATCTTCTAAGCATCTGATGAAGTGGGATTTCCTCCCATGAAAACATATGCAATAAATGAATCTGGTAGTCTTTAAGTGCCACAGACTCTTTGTTTGTTTTGCTGAACTAAACTAACCTGGCTACCCCTTTGGAATTTAATCATTCCTGTTACTCTCCTCAGGACTTTTACCATTTTGTCCACATCTTTACTGAAGTGTGGCACCCAGAACAGGACACGGAACTCCACTTGAGGTCTTATAAATGTGAGCAGAGTGAAATAATTACCTTTCATGTCTTGCTTACAACACTCCTTCTAATACCTTCCAGAATTATGCTATCTTTTTTTGAGGCAGTATTATATTGTTGACTCATAATTAGTTTGCAATCCTCTGTAATCTCCAGACCCTCCCAGACAGTCATTTCCCATTTTGTGCAATTAGCAACCCAGAGGTGTACAATTTATATGCTGTTTTGCTTTCTGTATGGGAGTTCTTCACAGCACTTCACTGGGCTTTGGATTAGAACCCAACTGCATAGTTCAGATCATTCTCCTACTTTTAGTTTGCTTTACAACCCTTCTGGTTATCACGGAAACAAAGATGTGGTGGGCTAGTATAATCACAGTACTAAGACCCTGAATCACTTCTCAGCCTCATTTTGGTGCTGACTATAGGTGTTGCTCCAATTCTAAATGAATCTAGTTATTTGAGATTAGAAACCCATCTCAAGCATCTCCCCCCCCCATTCTCTGTACATCATACACATGTGACTTTGGATGTTGTCTGGTAAATAATGATGCGCTTGTGGTATTATTAATTAGCTCTCTTGAATTCATCATCCAAATTGTCGAAGAGAAAATTGACTTCAAGTTTTTGGGCCCCTTTGCCAGGCTCCCTGTTTGTAGTAATGAACAGCTGCATGTTCCTTGGAGAGGAAGCAGATTAATGATTTTGTTCTTTGGTTTTAACAGAGGTAGGCACTTTGGTATGTCTTATTGGCTGTTCTCTGCTTTTCTTACCTTGACAGACCTTGTGAAAGGCATTGGCAGATCATTCACCAGCTTCTTTCAGAAGCTGTGATAGAACCAGCTGTATTTCCTAGTGTGAGCTTTTCTTTCATTCTCTTTACTCCTCTGATGTTCTGCTCTCTGCTTACACCACACTTTCAAAAGGTCTTTTTATGTGTGAATATTATTGTCTCACTCTTGGAGAACTCTGGAAGAGGTCTATGTACTTCATAATACGACTTGACAAAACAGCCTTCCCAGATGCTCCTGATATTGTTCTGTTTCATTAACATATTTCTCACTACTGCCCAGAGCACAGTAGTCTACTCAGGGCAGTGGCCAGTGTCAGATGCAATAATGCTGTTTTTCTAATGGCTGTCTTGATAGAGTTGAAAAGTTGTATATAGGTTTGGAAAGATGTTTAGATTTTAGATTATATTTTTTATTCCACCATACACACACCACGTGACCAAAAAAGGAAAGGAAAAAAAAACTAAAACAAACAAATAAAAAAAATCTTCCATCAATAATAATGATCAAAATTTACAATCGGCAAAGTACAAAAATGCTTAGTGTTCAATTTAAAAATAACTATTTTGTATAATTTGACACCAGTTATTTGTAATTTGTGTTTCAGTGGTTATAAAGCTTTTACTTACTGAATCTCAATGTCTGCTATGATTAAATAATTATTGTCTGACCCCCACCTCCATAAATTTCTACTACTGTGAAAATTTAGAGAGAAAATTAGAAAAAAAATGTTTAAAATAAACCAATATTTTCCTTTAAAATTATTTTAATTGATTTCTGCCAAGCCCGCATGTATATATCTCCTCCTGGTACATCGTTCCAGTTCAGCCCACTGGTGGTGGATATGCTTGCCTCCTACCATTACCCACATCTTCTGATTTCCACTTAAACCATTTTCATAGTGGTGCTGACCTGTTCATCATCAAAACTGGGAGTCAGTTGGAGTAATACATAACACTAATATGGCATTTTTCCCTTCCCAAAAATTTTCAAACATTCAATACAATAATAATAATAAAGTAATTTATCTTCACAACTCCCCAGTACAGTACATATTTATATCTCATTAGCCTTATTTTATAGATAAGGAAACTGAGGCGCAGAATAGTTACGAGACTAGCCTAAGGCCACCAAAGGAATCGCTGTCAGAAGTGGACTTAGTTCCTGGTTCCTAGCAGTGGCTTTCAGTGTGGGTTCTAGCCACTTAATGTGTGCATATAGGGGCAGATTACTGCATGGGTCTATGAAGCCCATGTCCAGGGGCACATCAGAATGTGGGGGCCCTTCACCCTGTTGGCAATGGGAGAGAAGTGGGGTGGGTCAGCCCAGAGGCTGGGCTCTACACTCCAGCCTTGTTTGTGGGCCAGCCGGTCCGCCCGCAGGGGCATCATGGACCACCCCAGAGACCAGGCTCTGTGCTCCTATCCTGTGCCTGGGCCACCAGGGCCACCCCTGGGAGCCGCGTGAGCCAGCATGACTGGTCATTCTGCTCCCAGGGCAGGGTTGGCTGGCATGCAGTATGGCCTCCACTGTAGCCCTCTTGCACCTGCACATACAGGATGTCCCTGCCATCCCCAGGGGCTGACCAGCTAGGCCAGGGCCAGCTGCTGACCCCTGCCCCCCCACCCCCCAGCGCTGGTCTGCCTGCAGAGGGCCCAGGGCCCTAGGCTAGCAGGGGAGTGTGTAATCCAGGTTGGGAGCAGGCACTGGAAGGGAAGACCAGGGGCCTTGCATCCCCTAATCCACCCCTGCATGTATACCTTAATCAGAGATGTACAGCAGGATCTCTGTGCACTATGCCGAAAGCTTACTACCCATAACATTCCTGGATTATATTTTTAAACTTAATGGATGGTTTATTTTCTACTTCCTATGTTGCATCACTAGAACAAAAGCCAAAAACTTAACCTTCATGCTGGCCACGTCAATTATACTTTAACATCTTTCTCCACTGGAAATGAAATTTGGTCATTGGAAGTCAAATGACCACGTAACAGATGACACGCAATTTTCAGTACCTTGGCTCAACCCAGGTGTAGTCAGTTCTGTAAATATGGAAACATATTTGTGTTGAAAATGGATTCTCAGGTACACATTCTCCTTTCTACCAAAATATTATTAAAAGGCTTCCCAACGCTCCTGAAGTGCTATTCTCTGGTCTTGTGTTTTTGTCTACTGCCTTCTATAAAGATATCTGCATAATTATTTTGCAAAAGTATTTGAATGAAGGCACACAGTACTTCTTGGTGTCAATCTAGTATTGGCCAATAATTTTCTTGTTATGTAGACTAGATCACACCTGTGTCTTAGATGTTTTCTTGCTGTTGAGCTTAGACTATCCTTACCAAAACCTGCTCACAATAAACTTCTCTGCAGCAGGGCCTTCTGCTTTCTTCAGCAGGAATAAGCCAAGACTGGGAAGAAATTAGTTGAGTTGTAGTAAATTCATTCTATTTTGGATGTCATGGTGAATTTGAAAGTTTAGTTCTGTCAGTAACATACCAAACATAGGCAGATAAGAAATGGACACAATCAATGAAGAATTGCTGATACTTCTGAAAGGTTAGTGTGGTTTAGGAGGCGAGAACTCCAAGTCAGGCTAAGCTAGACTCTGTATTCTATTCTCAACCCTGTTACTCACTTGCTGGGTGACCAAGGGCAAGACTTTTAAACTTCCTATGTAGCCTGTGGAATGTGTTTTATTATAACCCTGTTTCACTTCATGTTTTTACCTTTCAGCTCTTTTCTAACTAGTTCCTGTGTTAAAATCTAATAAAACAGCAAGTGCAGATTTTTTAACACAACTCTGCTGCACTTTGCTTGAGAAATAACAAGAATCCCACATGAGCACTTCTTGACAAGTTCCAAAGCGGTAGGCTTCTTGAATATTCCCCAAATGCAGAGAAAACCCAGCCCGTCATAGACAATGTTCTAAGACAGCAGGTGCATCTAATATTCTTGAAAGAGAAGAAATAGAATTCTTTTGCAGAGCACTGTCAATATTGTTTCACTCAACAGGAATGACCCCAGTATTTCATCTGAACAAACTGCAACACTCTAGCAACTGGAATGGAATTTAACAAATGTTCCATGATAAAAACCTATAATTTGCTAGAAATTAACAATGACTATTACACAATATTGCTTCCCCTCATTCTCTTTGTTAGCCAATGTGCCAGCAGTTCACATCACTTAAACTTACTGAAAAGCAAGGGCTCTTTTATTTTCAAAGTCAAGAAGAAAATCACAGGAGTATTAAAAGAATCCAAAGCTTTCAGAAAAAATTCTAAAGGAAGTATATTACTTTAACTCATTTCAGCTCTCTTTTGTTTTTATTATTTTTCCTGCTTCACAACAAAGCTGTGGGATAGTGTGATGCCACTGAATCATTGGCCTGCATCTTTTCTTTTTAGCTTCACCCCTCACCACTGCACATCCTGGAACAGGAAAACAATGTGGGTGGCAGGAGGGCAGTTTCCATCACTCCATTGAAACTGTAATTATAAATAGAAACTTGAAAATGTCTTATGGAGGCTCTCATATCTATTAATATTATGCCTCTTTTTCTTTAATGGCATTCAGCTTTTTTGCCTGTTGAAATACGTAGTTATGATTTAATATATTAAACCTATCTGAGTATCTTACATGTGTTATTGCTAGCCAGGCAGTGGCTGAGTGATATATATCCACATCAATGGTGTTTTAATGAAGAATCTTTCTAATACATCAGAGATAGTGTTCTCATGAGAGATTAGTGCCATACATCACCACACTGAGGCACTTTTTATTATGTATTGCCCAAACAATGTCACTGGAAAGGAAGGAGAAGCCTAGAAGATCTGGTAGGTTTTAATTTATTACATTTTAAAAATGCTTTAAAATATCTAACACAATAAGACCTGCCCAGGTTGGAAATGGAGGAGACACAACCTTAACAGATAGGTCTGAATCAAATCCTTGCTATACAACCCAGTAAGTCAAAAAGCAGCCCATGATGCCTTATAATCTAGTCCACATCCCTCTCACCTACAAGACAAGTGGAAGCAAATACTGTGGATGGTGCTTTAGTTCTGATTTTTAAAATGTGCATGTGACATTATCTAGGGCAGTGGTTCCCAACATTTTCTGTGCTGTGGCACACCTTGCTACCTTTAATTTAATTTGAGGCACGCCACCATATAGTTTCCAAATGAACTCATGAATGTTCATGAACCAATCCAGAGATCTTTGAGTAGTTTTTCAAAAAAATTTGTGGCACACCTGCTCAGATCTGATGGCACACCTGTGTGTCACAGCACACTGGTTGGGAAACACTGATCTAGGGTACAAGCTGAACTGTTGGACAGCTGTGTCCTCTCATTTCAGCCTGAGGAGCCTTTTACAGTGCTTTGCTATGAAAGCAACCACTCCTGGCCTGGTCCCACACTAGCCTTCAGCACATACATTGCCCTTTATTACATTGCAAGAGTGCTTCAGCCAGCCTGCCACCCTTGAATTGTACTCCAGAATGACACCAGCACACTCCTAGTCCCAGACGTTCCTCCAGAAATGTAAGTCTTGTACTGCCTAGTACTCTCATGGACAATATAAACTCACATAAAATCTGTCACTTTGTTAATAGAAGATGATATGCACAAAGAAGAATGCCAGGGAGCTTCAGGAAGGACAGGGGGAGGGGGTGCATAGTCTGCTGGCAGTGTGGCAAGCTGGGGCACCAAAAGGCAGACTGTCAGCAGATGGACTGTGGTTGGAACAGCTTCAGTGGGGGGACCAACACTGGAGGGCAAAGAAATAGACCAAGGTTATCCATCATCCCAGTGAGAATGAGGAGGAAGACCCAGAGATACCTGCAGAATATGGCTTCAGCCTACTGCCACATCCAGAGAAGACTGGTGAAAATCCACTGGATGTTTCCAGTAGAGAAGATGACCCTGTGGTGCATCCAAGGAGACCAAGTATGCTTCCCAGTGGCACAGGTGTCTTGAGAGGCAAGGAGCAGATCTGATTGGAGGTGGGTTGGGGTAGCGAAGCAGCTACCTAATCCCGTGGTCCTGGGCATGGATTGGGAACCTTCCCTGCAACGGAGAAGATGAAGGGGACAGGACCCAGGCCAGAGAAGGGAAGAATTACCAGACAGAAGGAGTAGGAGCCCCAAGGCGTAGGAGCCCCAGGGAGGGGGCAGTTCCTAATCTGGTGATCCCAGAGAGAGACATCGGCAGGGAAGGGGGAAGACCTAGGCCCTAGAGCCCAGAAAAAGAAGTGGAGAAAGAGAAAAGTCCTAGACAACTGAGTCAAGAGGGAGTTAAACCCATAGCTGCAAGACTAGTGGTGACCCTGGAGACATGAGGGGCCTACCCAGACTGGATGCCTGAGGGGAGGAAAAGGCCAAGGAGGAGCCTCAGAAGCAGGAAAAAGCCCAGCCCCAGTGGAATTCCAAGTGTTGGCTCTGTGTGTGGAAGGGACACCTTGGGGAAGTGTGTCCATACAGAGGATGGGCAATTCAGAGAGATGAGCCCTGGATAAAAAGCCCCATGCATCCCCAGTGAAAAGGGATGAGCTTCCACAGAGCAGCCAGTACAAGCAAGCTGAGAAGAGGTAGGGGTTGAGTGAACCCTTCAGCTCCTAAAGGAGGCAGATGCGTAGCAGGTTGCGGTGGGCACAGAAGGACTACATCCTTGTCTTGGCCTCCAGGTCATTTGTACCCACTAAGGGGGAGGACTCCTCAGAGAGCCCCTGATACACACACCCCCATCTTAGTGTGCACATAGTGGAGGCCCCCCTGATGAAGTGAAGATTGGTCCTGGCAGGCATCACCAGGGACAGACTTCCTGGACTATGCGTGGGGGGACTGGATGGATCCCCTTGCGCTGGCTGAGCATATGGGGCTCTCCACCCCCTGAACCTCCTGGCACCTGCTCTAGGAAGTGAAGGCAGCCTTGACCCTGCTGCCCGAGTCTACCTGGAGAGGGTCTTGTGAGAGGGTACTCCCCGCCCCTCCCTCAGTCCTGGTCCTCTGGAGCTTTTCTAAGGCCCCAGCCCTGCGAGCCTCCCTGACCATCCCCACCCCATGCACCAACCCGGTTGCTAGACCTGCAGCTGGCACACTTTCAAATTGCTCTTCGGAAATATATGTATATTCTTCTGCTCCATAGCGTCCATTTCCTCACCCTCGCATCCTGCCCAGACACCAAATGGCAGGACCTGATGCCACTGATAGAGGGCGAGGATCCCCCAGTGAGCCAGCCTGTACTCCACCCTAACCTCACAGCTTGTCAGGGACATTAGCTGGCAGCTCCTCCAGGGAGCTGGGAGTATGGGTGTGTACTTGGCGTGGTTCACCCCATACCCCGACACCTGCCCCTTCTGTGGTATGAGAGAGACATGCATACCTGGAGTGTGCCAGGTTGCAGCCCCTTTTCCATCTCCTCCATAACCTCCTGGGGTTCTGGCTGCACTTTTCCCCTCACTTGTTCATTTATGCACTCCCTATCCGTGGCCCACAAAGTTGCAGGACCTCCTCATCAACCTCCTCCTGGCCATTGATAAGGCTGCTATCTATAAGACCAGGGAGAGGAGGTTGGCTGAGGGAGGTCTCTGTGACTGTGGGGCCTACTTCTGGTCCCTTGTTTGCTCACGCCTCCGGGCAGAGTTCCTCTGGGCAGTGTTCACTGGCTCCCTTGACATTTTCCAGGAGCAGTGGGTGCTGTCCAGGGTTCTCTGCTTGGTGTCCCCCTCTGAATCCCTTGTTTTAAACCGGTGGTTGCCACGCTTGTCCCTGTTAGCCATTAGTTGTCCCCAGGGCCAGTTCACCCATCGAGGTGACCTAGGCAGTCACCTAAGGTGCCAAAAATTAGGGAGCGTCAAGGAGCTCCCTGTCCCTAGTACGGATCCCCACCCACGTCCGCATCCCCACAGCAGCAGCAGCAGCGCCACTCTCCATCCACGGCTGGATCCAGATCCCCAGCCGGGGCCAGATCCTGGCAGCAGCATTACCATTCCCTGCCTGCAGCCAGATCCCCGCAGCAGTGGTGCTGCTCCCAGCCCATGGCTAGATCTGGATCCCCAGCTGAGGCCAGCACCTGCTGGGGGGGCAAAGGAGTGCCCGTGGTGTGGAAGGGGCACCAAAATCCCCCTTGCCTAGGGCACCCAGAAAACTTGTGCCCTAGGCACAAAGCCCTGTTTGACCCCAGAACTCATTTGAAGCTGGGTCTAGTGCTACCTATCCTTAGGCTGGGGAAAGGGTTTTAAAAAAGGGTGGTCGCATCTCCCAGTCCTTCAATAGCAGTGCTACCCCTTGCTAATAACAAGTCCTAATCCATAGGGATAAGAGGCAGATGTGTAAACCCTGCTAGAGTAAGCTAATGAGAAGCAGCTGCTGAGTTCCTGAAGGCAGCTTTATAAAAGGTGTGGCAAAGGGTGAGTCTCCTTTTGCGGCTAGAGGAGCAAGGCTCTGGAGGCTGTTCAAATCTGCACATATCTAAGGCTTGTGGTTAAGGAAGCCTAATTTGTGGAAGCAAAATGCTGAAGTGTGTGTGTGGTTTGGGCAGCAGCAGGTTGGATCAGCTGGGGGCTTCTGTTAAATGGATGTAACTGAGAATCCCTTTATTAGAACAGCAATCTCTCTCTAACTGTTCTTCATAGTAACTGCACCCTCAGTATAATTTGCATTTGTCCTTTTTGGACAAATGCCACTGAATGGCCAGAGGAAAAGACAGGAAAATGTAACTTCCATTATAATTGTTAGCCCACAAGTAAGGATGCTCAGCTAAGATGTAGAAGAGGCCAGCCCAAATTCTTCCCTCTGCCTGCTAAGAGATTTGAACACTTCTCACTGTTCAGGTGAGTGTCCTGCCATTGGACTGTGGTGTGATTCTGTTTCAGGCCCAGTTAATATTCAAAGTGGAAAGACTTACAAGAGAAAATTAGACACCCACATCAGAATACCACATAATCTGCTGGTTAGAGTACTCTCTACAGAAGAGAGATGCCCCTGTTCAAATCCCAGCTTCTCATCAGGCAAAAGGGGGAACTGAACCAGGGTAATCCAACCACCAGGCTAAAGGTTAATGACGGCTGCCTCCCTCTCAGGCTGTTTTCTATGGTGTTAAAAGTGTTTCAAGTAATACCTTTAATTGGATCAATTTCTGCTGGTGAAAGAGACAAGCTACACAGCTTTTCTTTAGGTTTGTGGAGTTAGGCATGATGAGTGCATTGAAGACTATCCCTCATCGTACCAGAGTTACACTATCTCCTGTTCAGCATCAATATCCAGTTATGTAATTCATGTGACCATAATGTAACAAATGCAGCATATCTCGGGTTAAAGTAAGGCAGAACATATCACAAATTTGAGGGACCAGCATTCTGGGGCCCCATAAAATAGAGAAATCAGGTGGACTGCCCTGACCTGGGAGCTGCGGCCAGGCTGGAGAGGGGACTTTTCAAATCTCCTGCCTTGAGCATGCACAAATGCATGCTCAGGGCAGGAATGACCTGGCCAGGGAGCCGCTTGGCTGGGGAAGGGGAAGTGCAGGGGGGATCGGTGGGGAGCGGATGGGGGCAGGTGGGTGGGTCAGGGAATGGGCCCAGAGGGTAGGGGAGCCAGAGGGAAAAGGACTGAGGGTCAGGGAGCTGGTGGATGGGAAATTGGGTCTGAGAAGGGGGTGGGCATGCAGGGCAGGTGTCTGGGGGTCAGGAACTCAGGGATCTGGTGGGGAAGGGGCAGGGGTTGGGGCTTGGCTGGGGCAGGGACAATGCCCAGCCCAGGCCATCCCACAAGGAGACCAGCTGCCACATCCCTGGGGGATCAGGCAACCCCTACCCTCTCTCCAAAACTGGCCAGGCTCCTGCTGGGCCAGCATGTCTCCCCTGTTACTCGGGCTGGCAGCAGCCAGAGCCCTGGGCTGAACTGGGGCTGATTGACCAATGATCAGGGCACCACAGCCAGCTCTGGTATCCAGCTCTGGCTCTGTGCACTTGGTGGAGTACAGCTTGCATCCCAAGGCACCAGGCAAGACCCTGCCACACCAGTCACTGCATGTAGACAATCCCACTCAGTAAGATCCCAGCCCAAACAGATCAGCTAGGCACAGAGCAGGACAGCAACTAGGCCTGATTCACTCAGCAGAGCTTGGAACGGAGCCAGCTCCCCTGACTGCACCTAGCCTCACAGGTGGACATACACCAGGGGTAGGCAACCCCCAACACAGGTGCCGACAGTGGCACCCGAGCCCATTCAGAGCAGCACACAGCACCTGTGGTACCACAAAAATTGCCACTCCTGCTGCTGAAAGCCACTCTGGGTGGTTTCCTTCAGGTGTAGCTGGGACACAGGAGGTCCCACCATGCCTATACCTTTGTATGACACAGAAAAAAGCTGCCTGGAGTGGCTCCTGTGTGTAGAGTGCTGCTGCCCAAAGGAACCACTCTGGGCAGCTTCTTTCCACAGCATGCCTGGGAACCCCTGTTCCCTGGCACGCCGTCAAGATGATCCACTCTGGGTGACTTCTTTCCATGGCATGCCTGGGAAGCACTCCCACTCCAGCTGTGACTGCTGCTGAATCTTCAGGGAGCTGCCACACTTTTTCAGCAGAGGGGGGCACTAGCACGAGCTGAGGTTCGGGGAGGAAGGACCAGCAAAGGTTGCTGACCCTTGACATAGACCTTCAGGACCCCAGTTTCCAAAGGAAGGCTCAGTTTCACCCAATGTTCCCTCTAAGCCACTTATGTAACTGAGCAAGTTATGGTGCTCGCTGCACATCAGTTTGTCAGGCTGACCCCCCTGCTGTTCCCCATCCCCTTTCAGCCAGCCTGATCCCTTCCTCCCACCCTAATCTGTCTGCCTGCTTTCCCAGTCCCCCCCCCAGACAGCCAGACCCCATCTTCCCCCCAAACCCCTACACCCTTTCCCTGCCAGCTGCTTGACTGTCCCCAATGCAGCCCCTCCCAGGACCCCCTTACCTTGCTGCTGGAGCAGAGCAGCCAGGCCATGGCTGCTTCTCTCAC
Source organism: Podocnemis expansa (assembly GCA_007922195.1). Classification (NCBI taxonomy): domain Eukaryota; kingdom Metazoa; phylum Chordata; order Testudines; family Podocnemididae; genus Podocnemis; species Podocnemis expansa. The sequence goes on from ML681963.1 coordinate 24,644,434, forward strand.
CCTGAGCATACTCTGACTGAGCATGCTCAGGGCAGGCGTTTTAAAAGCTTTCAGGGTAGGGGAAGCTCTCTGCTGGCCAGAGGACTGTGTCTTCTAGCCCAGTAGGGGCTGTGACTGCTAGCTGTGCATGGCTGACATTGCTCCCTGTGCAGGTGAGTGGGCAGGGGCTGGGACATGTGTGCACCTGCCTGCCTGCCCACCAGAGGTGTTGCTGGCCCAGGGAGGGGCCCGGGGCAAGGGCTCAGGCCCCACCCCCTGGCTGGGGACAGGGCCAGAAGGCGCTGCGCCGCCACAGGCAGCTAGGCCCTGCATCCCTGGCCGGGGATGGGGCTGGAAGCGGCTTCGAGTGGCCAGGCCCTGCATCCCTGGCCAGGGACGGGGCCGCCGCCACTGTAGGTGGCCCAGCCTTGGATTCCCCGCCGCTGCCACGGACAGCCAGGCCCTGGATCTCTGGCCGGGGACAGGGCCGGAAGCAGCCGCGGGCGGCCGGGTCCAATGCGGCCACCAGCGGTTGGGCCCCAGATCAGGCCGGAGATCTGGGGCACCAGCGCTGGGATTCAGGGCACGTGCCCCAGGTGCCCAGGGCTAGTGACACCTCTGCTGCCCACCCACCTGTGCAGCTTAGAAGGAACTTTGGGAGCAGCACCAAGAGATGTCTGGGTGGACTGGTCCCTCCTGGGCCAGGAGGTCTCTGTTTCAATATCTTTGGGATATCCAAGGCTGCCCCTTCTCTAGCTAGACCTTGAGGGCATGTGTGTGCTAGGGTTAAAGTACATGGGAACACCTAGGAACATCATTCCAGGCAGGGGTTAAAGTGGGCTGAAATGGTGTTCCAAGGCCCACTATTTTTAGGGGTCAGTGTTCCAGGCTCCCTAAAAATAAAAAATGGTGCCAGAATACTGTGTTCCAAGGCCCACCATTGAAAAATAACAGGCCCCAGAATGCAGTGTTCTGGCACCATTTTCTATTTTGAGGGGCCCGAATGCTGGGCCCCTAAAAATAGCAGGCTCTGGAACGGCATTCCCATGCATTCTGGCAGGCAGGGGAGGGGTGCAGGCTCCCCTGTGCCTGTGCAGGCTCTAGTTTCCCAGCTCAGCGCGTTGCCTGTGAGTACCAGGATGGCCCAGCTCATTCTGGAGGGGGGGAGTATTGGAGGCACCTGAACTGCAAGTGGCTATTGGTGGCAGGGGTGATCTGGATGATGGGATTTATTGCACACTCAGTAAGTTTGCAGATGACACCAAGCTGGGGGGGAATGGTAGACACGCTGGAGGGCAGGGAGAAGATTCAGGAAGACCTTGACAACTTGGAGCAGTGGGCCAATAGAAATCTCATGAAGTTCAACCAGGACAAGTGCAAAGTCCTGCACTTGGGATGGAAAAACCCCATGCACTGCCACAGGCTGGGGAGCAATCAGCTAAGTAGCAGCACCGTAGAAAAGGACCTGGGGGTCCTGGTGGATGGGAACCTGGATATGAGTCAGCAGTGTGCTCTTGCTGTCAAAAAGGCCAATGGCATACTGGGCTGCATCAGAAGCAGCACTGCCAGCAGATCGAGGGTTGCGATCATTACCCTCTATTTGGCACTGGTGAGGCTACCTCTGGAATACTGTGTCCAGTTGGGCTCCCCACTACAAAAAGGATGTGGACAATTTAGAAAGGGTCCAGTGGAGGGCAACAAAAATGATCAAGGGACTGGAGCACAAGCTCTATGAAGAAAGACTGAAGGAACTTGGCTTATTTAGCCTGCAGAAGAGAAGACTGAGGGAGGATTTGATAGCAACCTTCAACTATCTGAAGGGATGCTCCAAGGACGATGGAGCTTGGCTGTTCTCAGTAGTAACAGAGGATAAAACAAGGAGCAGTGGTTTCAAGTTGCAGTTGGGGAGGTCGAGGAAAAACTTTCTTACTAGGAGGGTGGTAAAGCATTGGAATGGGCTACCTAGGGAGGTGGTGGAATCTCCATCTTTCTTTGGAGATGTTTAAGGCCCAGCTGGATAAAACTCTAGCTGGAAGAATTTAGTGGGAATGGTCCTGCTTTTTTTTGGCAGGGGGTTGGACTAGATGACCTCATGAGGCCCCTTCCAACCCTATGATTCTATTTGGGGTGGGTAGTAGGGCAGGGATGGATTTTGGAGACAAGGGAATAGACATTGAGGGCAGCAGCTGGGGTTCAGGAGGGGGGTCTGGCAAATTATACTTTAACTCCTGATTCTAGTGCCCCACAAATCTGATGTGCCAGAGTTCTGGGGCCCAGATTCCAGAATCTAGAAAAATTGGGCAGAATGCCATATGGTTTCTGCTTATGCCTTGCATTGAGTTCAATCAATTACATAAAATATTTTACAGTATTTAATTATCACATTGTTAATCATACTTATTGTCTCTTGCATGTCTGCTAGTTTGTGACAATAAGTGATATAAATGTCATATAAAATTATAAATATTTTTATGGAGCTATAACTGAAGCATATAGTACTGAGAAATGTTTGCAAATGCCTACCTGTGCTGGGACCCACACATGCATGAAGGGGGCCGAGACAATAGGGAAGGGGGCCAGGAGACTAGGAAGGTTTCAGGGCTCATAAAATTATACTTTAACTACTGGCATACACTGTAACCCAGACAGAAAATATCAGACTTTAATCACCTGAAGTAAACATCTCATTAAATGTCTGTTGTTATAGATCAACATTATTGTTGAAGTAACATGACTAAAACTGATGAATAAGTTAAAATGAAGAGTGTATTTTAAAATGTTGAGCAGATAGGAGAAATAAGTTTAATTTATTATGGTTTACAAAAACAAGATAAGTAAAACTATGTTATTCTAATATCTGCAAGGATGAAAGCAAGATGATTGCTGATCAAATCAACTCTAAATTATTAGCTCATACATATCCTCTCAGCTTTCCAAAAACTCCTACCTGCTGATTACAATGCACCATTAGAGGAGACAGCAGCAACTCTCAATTGCAAGACAACCTTGAGAAAGGGCATAAAGGATTTTAAGCACCAAAGACTGTAGTCATGCTTTCATTTCTCCTTTGCTCACTCTTTTCAAACAGACAAGTGAGGGTTTTAGCCCAACTCTTACCACAAGCTACACAGAGGAATCACACCCTTTAAGGGTGTACCCCTCCTCCACATTTAAAAGCTGTGAATGTATAAAATGAAGCTAACCTATGGCAATATGTAGAACTTCCCCCTTTTTGTAACAGACTGGAACTTTATCCTTACTCCCCTCATCATGTCCACATACAATTGCTACACATCACTCACCTCTTTGCCCCAATTTTGGTCCTGTCTTTTTCTTTTGTTTCCATCCCTGTTTTTGTTTTCTACACTTTTTCCCCCCTGGTTTTCACTTTTCATTCTTGCTTTTCTTCCCTCTTTAACCTCTCTGCATTTCCAGCTCTCTTCTTCCATTTCTAGTTTCCATCCCCAGCTCTCTTCTCCTTTTCCCCTTCACTGTTTTCTTAGGCTGTGTTCTCACACAGCGTGTTATTTCGATACGGTTGTTTTGAAACAACCGTATATCGAAATAACGCTTATTTCGAAACAACTTATTTCGAATTAACAAAATATTAATTCAAAATAAGGAAAAAAGGCAGGAAACGAAATAGCAAGTTCACACCGCGGCGGGTTTGGGGGCAGACCGGGCTTTAAGCTGGCGGGGAGCAGCCCTGGGCAGCGCTGAAGCCCGCCGGTGCCTGCAGCCCCCTGCACGTTCGCACGGCATTGTTTCGAAACAACCGTTGCAAAACAACGTTGTTTCGCCCACGGACTAGGTTTTACTTGTTTCAAAACAACGTGGTTGTTTCAGAACAATGGCTTCCCTTGTTCCGAAACAAACATGCACCGTGTGAACAGCTGAAACCTTATTTCGAAACAACCTCCGTTGTTTCAAAATAAGGAGGCTGTGTGAACACAGCCTTAGTTCTCTCTTTCCCCATCTCCAGAGCTCTCCACTGTGCCATGTCTCATGTCTTTCCCTCCACCCCTTACTACAGTCTTGGACTCCCCAGTCCTATATTCCTGCAGCCTCTGCTCTATTCTCCCCCTCCCCTTCTCCATTTTATATCTCCCCACAGTGCTGTCCCCAGTTCTGTTTCCTGCTGTGACCCACCCTCTTCTTTCCCAGATGCAAAACTTTTGTGCCTCTCTCCCATGATCCCTCAGCCTCCCCTATTCCACAAAACCTGCCCCCATCTCACAAATGCTTGTACCTGTTGCTGGGCCTGGAGAAGCAGGAGACAGCCAAGAGGGAGCAGGGAAAAACTGAATTAGTCCAAGGCCTGTGGGCCTGCTGGGGCCTAAAGCCCATGTGTGACTAGGTATCCTGTTGCCAAGTTCCAAGTCAGATGAAGTGGGATTTTATGCCAAAAAGCTCATGCAATAAATAAATCTGTTAGTCTTTTAAGTGCCACAGGACTCCTTGTTTGTTTTGGTATCCTGTGCGAGTGCCAAGAGTTCCCCACTGGCCACAAGATGTACTGCAAAAAAGGAAAAAAACAAACCCCAAGGAGTCCTGTGCCACTTAAAGACTAACAGATTTATTTTTCATATGAGCTTTTGTAGGAGAAAATTCTACTTTGTCAGATGCTTTGAAGATGAGGGAACTTACAGAATGGAAACAAAATAAATGCAAGGGAGTGTAAAACATGGGATCAACTGATACAGTAACAGCAAACCAGAGCAGTTGTTAAGGTTCAAATCCTGGGAAGGGTGACGTCAAATTGCCTGTTGTAATGAGAAAAGAAACCATAGTCATGATTAGTCTTGCTTTGACACAGTCTAATTTCCGTATTAATTTCACTTCCACTGTTTCACTTTGAAGTCTTGATGCCCCACTGATGTCGCTGAATACAGCCTTTAGCCTTTAACAAATCATTTATAGAGTGATTAGAAAGATGGAAGTACTCAGCAACTGGTTTTTGTGTATTGTGATTTCTGATATCAGTCTTGTGCCCATTTATTCTTTTGTGCAGGGGTTGTCCTATTTGTCCAATGTATAAGGTGTTGGGGCATTTCTGGCACTTGATGGCATAGATCACATTAGTAGATGAGCAGGTAAATGAGCCTTTGATGGCATAGCTGGCTTGATTAGGACCCATGATGGTATCTTTGGTGCAGATATGTGGGCAAAGTTGGCAACGTTGTTTATGCAAGGGTGTGTGCCTGCTTTAATGTTTCTGTTGTTAGGTCTGTAGTTGCTTGTGAGTATCTGTTTAAGGTTGGGTGGCTGTAGGCAAGGAGAGATCTGTCTCCCAGGGTTTGAGAGAGTGAGGGATCATATTTTAGGATAGGCTGTAGGTCCTTAATGATCAGTTGTAGAGGTCTGACTTGAGGGTTGTATGTGGTGACTAGTGGTGTTCTGTTGTTTTCTTCCTTGGCCCTCTCCTGCAGTAGATGACTTCAGGGTACCTGTCTGGTTCAGTCAATTTGTTTTCTTACTTCCCCAGATGGGTACTGTAGTTTTAAGAATGCTTGATATAGATCCTCAAGATGTCTGTCTCTGTCTGAGGTATCAGAGCACATGTGGTTGTACCTTAGGGCTTGGCTGTAGAGTCTACAGTGTAGACAATGGATCATATGGTGTGTTTGGATGGAAGCTCGAGGGATGTAGGTAACTATACCGATCAGTAAGTTTTTGCTGTTAGAGCTTCCAGTGACTCTAGACTGGATGCTCCAGCCCACCATCCATGTCCCTAGTGGCTGCAGGTGGCATAGAAACCTATATTACAGCAAGCAGTAGACACTGCCAGTCTATTATGTGTAGCTGATTGCTGGGGCATTACTCATACCTGTTAATCCCTGTAGTGCCTATTGACCAGCCTCCTTTGGATAAATAAGCAGAGCTATGACAACAAGATTCAGCTCACTTTCTCATTATGTACTATGACTGATATTCCAAAGGGGCAGCTGTGTTAGTCTAGTTCAGTAAAACAAACAAGGAGTCCTGTGGCATTTAAACTAACACGTTTATTTATTGCATGAGCTTTTGTGGAAGAAAATCCCACTTTGTCAGAGTGATATAAAAAACTAGTGCATAGTCTTCCTCATACATTAGGTGATTTCAGTCTTTTTATTATCCTAATGGCACAGAGCTCTTTGCCACAAAACTAGAAAGCTCTCTGAAGTCAGACAGTACTTAAACTCTAATGACTGTTTCTGGAGTGACAAGCTCTTTCAGTGAGTTATCTTTCTTTGCATTTGCCATGAATGCTCCTTTTACATTTCTAGATTTTACTGAGTGATTTTGGCCTTCTTCACATGTGTTCTGAGCTCACATTTGTTGCTGGCCTGGACTGTCCACTAATTATTACTTCAAGCTCTTTAAGATGTTATCTGTGACTCAGGAGCTGGGCTTATATTCCAAGAAACTGTGGTTGAGGCTTCTCTCACCAAAACTAGTGCAACTCCACTTATTATGAGAGAGTGTCTCCTGATTTTCAGAATCAGGGTCTATGTCACCTAGCGTATGCAAGTGGGAGAAGAGGAAACATCAATAAGCGAAATCCAGTTCCCTCTGAAGTCAATGGCAAAACTCCCATTTACTTCACTGAGATAAGGACTCGGCCCAATGACTGTCAAGAGAGTTTTCACTATTTAGAACTACTGTTTTATCTCCTTGAAAAACTGTAAGTCCCTCTCACATGAATGAGATTGGGAGGCACACTTTTTCAGGGGGCACATGCTTTTAAACTTTTTTTGGTGATTTACATTGTTCAGGATGACAGGAGCTGCCAGTTTACCAATAATTAAGTGGTGAAAGACCAAGCTTTTAGGTGAACTTTGAGATCAGGTTGAGGCAAATTTTATTATTTCTTATCATTATTTATTATTTCTATTTTGTGTAATTTTTATTCTGCATTTATTGCCATAATATCTGAGCACCTTGTAGTAGTGCATTAAACAATACAATTATACATCTGTCATGTGGTGTTTGTTCTCTCTCATTCTTTCTCCAATGGGAGAAGCACATGCAGTAGAAGCCTTGTTTTGGTAGGGTAGTTTTTATTATTTATGTGATACGCTTGTTGCTGTGTGTTTCCTTAGAGAAGGCAAAGAGAAAGAAATGTACTTTGCAACTGGAGTGGGAAGTGGTGAGGTTTATGAAAGACCTTAGTCATGGGGGGGGGGGGGGGGATAAGGAGGATTCATTCCACAGTCTTGGACCACCTCTCAAAGCAAGTTCTGTCTTCTGCCCAGATGAGCTTTACTGTTATTGTTGGAGTTTCCTTGTATCAGAGATGTGGAGCTGTCAGCTATGGGCTTTAGTCAATCTTTTATATCTCCAGTTCATGAAGCGCTTTGAAGCTAAAAACCAGGACCTTGATCCTGATTTGAAATTCTGTGAGAAGCCAATATAGAGAACAGTTTGATGTGCTGATGATAGCCCATGTTGCTGAAGAGACATGCTGCAGAATTCTGAACTAGGTGGAATTTCCCAAGTGCTGAACACTTCATACAGAGGTATATTGCATTGCTGTAAACCAGCCAAGAGACAACAAAGGCATGCATAACTGAGGCCAGATCTTATTATGCCAGGATGGGACAGAGTTTCCTAGCTCAGTAAAGATGGTAGAAAGCATTACTTGCAGATGCTGCTATGTGAGAGTTTAAAATGAGTGAAGAAGACAAGAGTACTTCTAGACTACAGATTGTGAGAGCATATCAGTTGTGACCAATACTGGGTGTGTATATTCAACCCATGGAGAGCCTGGGCAGTGGTTACAAGCAGCAGCTTCTCCAGGACTTGAAATTAGGGGGGTGTAGGGGGATGCTCACTACATTAGTACAACACTGTTACTAGCTGACAACTGGGGGAGGGTGTTGAGAAATTCAGGGGGGTATGGGGGGTTAGGGAAAACCCTGGCAATTTTTTCAAAATACTTTCTTTTGCCTGCCAGCATCACTTTTTTCTTGCTCAAGTTAAACTTCAGACAATAATTTTTCATTCAAGAGTTGATCTCATCCATGCACTGTCACCAAGATAGCCTAATGGTGTGATCATGTTTGTGAAGGAGAGATTGAGCTGGTGTCATACACACATTGCTGGCACCTGAATCCAGGTGATCTGATTGGTGTGCCTAGTGGTTGCATGCTGATTTTGAAAAGGACTGAAAAGAGAATAAATCCTTCTAGAACTCCTCACATCAGGGTTCTAGTGGTAGCGGTGCAGTTTCCCATCACTACTTCTTGGGGCCATCTCATCAGGAAGGACTCAAACCATTTTAGCGCATTACCCTGAACCTCTGTCACATCTCTGGTGGGAAAGCAGAACTTATGAGCAGGTGTTGAGTGCTACAGTGAAGTTCAGGAGGATGAGAATGGATGTCTGTCCTCTTGTCTCCTGGCATGAGAAGATTATCCATCAATGCCACATGAGATGACACTGCTGCAGTTTAGGGCATGGGTGACTTGCTGGTGGATTCTCTGTACTTAAAATCTTTAAACCATTAGTTGAGGACTTCAGTAACTCAAGTAATCAGTTAGTGGTCTATTATAGGCATGGAAGGGTGAGGTTCTGTGGCCTGCCTTGTGCAGAAGGACTAGAATATCATAATGCTCCCTTCTGACCTTAAAGTCTATGAAATAGTTTGGCTCAGCTGTAACCGAAGAGATTGCAGGAAGGCATGTAGAAACAGCATTGTCAGCCTATGGAACTCACTTTCAGAAGAGGTCATAGAGTCAAGTTTCATACCAGGATTTGAAGAAGAGTTGGATAATTGTATGCCCATAAATAACACTGACAATTATGCAGACTATAATGAGATTAATCTCGTCTCATGCTTCAGTCAAAATCAATCCACAGATAGCTGTGGAAGAACCCTCCTCTTTTTCCCCTGCTGAATATTTGACTTCCTCTGAAGCATCAGATGCAAAGCACTGATGGAGACAGAATGTCCAGCTTGGTTCACCAAAGTTCTGATCTGCTCTGACAAATGATATAGTCCTATGAGTAAAGATATATTATGGTTGAGAATTCTCTAATCCAGCTGTGGTTACCAGGGCTGTCTCATTCATTTCTTCTCTCTTTCCCTATCTAACTTGAGCGTACTGGTCTTACCCTTCTGCAGCTGACTCATGTGCCTGGGGAGTTGGTCTTTTGCATTTTAAATATTTATTCAGTGCTTAATTCAGGAGTCTTAGCTTACTATTCAGCTGAATACATTGAATCATTTGTAGCTGCATCCCAGTGTATCTTGAGCAAAATTGGTTCTGCATATTGACGGGGCACAATATAAGGTGTGTTTTTTGTTTGGGGGTATTTTATATAAGTAATACAAGGTATTAAACTCCTGTTTTACTCTTTTGAATTATAGATGGTATCCATAGCGACCCTGAAGTTTTCTACACTGCAGTCTTGAATTGCCTGAAGTGGCACTTAGAGTTACATTTGCAACAATGCTAATTAGCAAATGCTGCATTTTAAACAAGCTTTGTGGAGAGGTTTCTGTTTGGTAGGAGCATTAACCATCAACTGACTGACGAAACAGACAAAACTGAATTAGAGACAACATGTTATTTAATTATTCATTGGACATTTTGCAGGGTTAATGATAATCACCACCATTCCATTTCTGAGAATTAGCCAGCCAAGCATGAGCTTCTTAGAAATCCAGAATAATAAACAGTCAGACAAAATCAGCAAAATGAAATTGGCTTCCCAAATAACAAATTTGACTGAGAAGAGGTGAAGGAGAAACAAACTGTAGCCATTTAACTGGAAACCCCAGTACATACCTAGAATGTGAATAATTCCCTCCAAGCCTAATCCTGAGCCTGCAAGCAAAGCCCAGAAAAAAGGATTTTAGCAAGAAAATGGTAAAGTGGTTGAGGACAGGGGACATAACCTAGAATTAGGTCTAAGGAGGACAGAAATACAGCCAAGCTGAGTCCAGTCACTTTTGGGGGATAGAGAAGATGAGTAGGTGCAGCTTTCTGCTCCCTGCTATTTGGGATCTGTGCTCCCACCACGCCCCATGTATGTTCCCTTTCTGCCTTGAAGGGAGGAGACCTGCTATGGATAGTTTCTTTGGGGGGGGGGGGAGGCTGAAGCAGAGTAGAGAGCTAACCCTCTCCCCCTTTCCCAGCTGCCTGAGATTAGTCTCATGCTTTAATTCAAACCAATCCACAGATAGTTGTGGAAGAGCCCTCTTCTTTCTCACCTTGACTTCTTCTGAAATGAAGCAACAGATGCAAAGCACTGATGGAGACAGAATACCTAAGTTGGGAGAAGAGCCTGTCAGCAGACACCCCCCAGCCCCCGTGGTAGCTGAGCAAAGCGGAGCCTGGAAGTAGCAAATGGCCAGTTAGGACCAGGTGCTGCGGTATACAAAATGACGGGGGGGTCAGAGACAAAGGCTGGAACTTTATAGTCAGTTTGTGTCGAATCCAGTAAGGACAAGGAACCAAGGGCCAGAAAGGCTGAACTCTGTATAGGGAAAGGGTTTGCATGTTGTAAATAAAGAGCATGGGTGTTTGCATTAAGAACTGGTGTGAGTTATCTGTTGAAAAACGTATGGGGAGGGGGTACGCTGTTATATGCTGGGGCTTGTCTGGAATGTGGTGCTTCTGTCCCAGCTTGTCTCGCTTCCTAAGGACTGGAGGATAAATTAAAATGGCAGGTGAGCATTGTGCAGGAGAAATAGCAGACCCATTGGGCAGAGCAACAAGTCCTGATTTTGTGGCAGGCAGATGAGCAGCAATACCTGTAGGACTTTGTTAGGGAGCAGCTGCCTCTCCAAAGTCAGATGCTGTGGATGATGGTGAGTGTTGAGTGGAGAGGGCACCAGACCTGCAGGAGGGCGACTGTGTAAGGTAGGACCCATCAGATGGTCTGGATATATTCCATGGAGATTTTGAAAGGGTTTAGTGGTGGCTGACTGGGAAAAGGCAATCTGGGCCCTATGCCTTACCCACTGTTTGGGAGGAGAGACCCAACAGGCCCACATAGCCTTGGGAGACTCCCAGGCCAGAGACTGTGAATCTGTTAGGCCTGCAATCCTGGACTGAGTGGGGTTGTTGGGGAACTGCTATTGCTAGAAATTTAGGGTAACCCACTGAACAGAAGTTTGTGATCCTGGGCCTTTTCACAAAAGCTAATGGACTGGGTTACTTGGTGACGCTATTGTGATCCTAGAGCAATCTTACCAGAGACTATCAGAGCGAATTTGGGTCTGGGTGTAGCAGCACCAGCCAGGCTGATTAGCTGAGGTAGTGTGCCTCAGTGAGGAGTATATAGAGGCTGAGGTGTCCTGGAAGGTGGGGAAGCCCACCCTTGTTATGGGACCTGGGGGGGAGACCCCAGAGCTGTGGTCCTGAGCCAAGGAGTAAGTGCAACTGAGGGATCATCTGCTGGCAGTGTGGTGGGCCTGGCCATTGGAAACATGATTGCCCAGATCTGGAGTGTGGCCTGGTGAACTTCTGTGGTGGGGTGGAAGGACAGAGTGGCCCAGAGAGATGGCTGCTAGAGACTGTCCCCATGAGGATGGGAAGGAAGCTTCAGAGGGAGCTTGTAGATCCTGCTTCTGCCTGGCCCCTGGTCTGGAGGGAGCTGGTGAAAGGACAGTGGGGGGTTCCAGGGGCTAAGATACAGGTTTGGTGTATGCATGGAGATGTCAAGTGGTGTCTGGTGGGGCATGCCCTGCTGGAGGTCTAGGGAGCTTTTAGGTGGCAGCTGGTGGGAGTGGTCACTCAGTTACTTTGCCCAGTCGTGCTGGGAATGGACTGAGGACCACATGTCTGGAAAGGGGGGAGACCAGGCAGAAGTCCCAGCACAAGAGGAGAAAAAGGGACCATGTGGCCTAGCAGGCAGGCAGGAAAGGAGTCATTTTGTTTTTCCCCTAAGACAAAAACTAGAGGGTGGGAGGGAAGGAGAGTAGGCCAAAGAAACATTTGGGGTGCAGGACAGGGGCCAGGGAAAGAAGCAGGCAGGGTATTCTGAGGACCTGAGCCTGGATACCCTCACAGCTGGGAGGCCTGGGGCTCCAGAGCCCTTAACAATCTAAGGCCACAGTACAGTGCTGAACCTGGGACGAGGGGGAAGGGGAAGGGACACCTGTGGAAGCAGGGCCTAAGCACTAAATGTCCATGGAAGCAGTACCTAAGGAGGGAAGGGTCCAGGACTCTCTGCTATGGTTGGAGATACTCATGGGCTCAGTCCCCCATGAGTCTGAACAATGATGCTCAGGGACCCAGGGAGAGGAACCCGTGGAGCCAGAACTGTGGTGTTGATTCTGTAATCAAAAGCAAGATCAGGAGACAAAGTGCATTTACAGAGGAGGGGACAATGAGACCCACTCAGGGACAGGGATCCTAGGTGCTGCTATAAACCAGAAAGGGGAAAGAAGGGAGTCCCCCGATAGACCCACTATGTTCAGCCAAAGAAGGGTAGGGGCTGGGTGAAAGTGGTGGCCTATTTGGGGAGCCAGTGGGGGTGGTGGTGGTGGAGCAGAGGTAGCTGGGAGATGACCCAGTCAGTCAGCAGGATGCTGTAGGTGTGGCGGTTGAATAAAACTAGGCCTGGAGATAGCAGTGGCTAGGGTACATAAGCTAGCTGGGAAGAAGAGCAGGAGAGAATGTGGCCAGAGACAAGGGCCGGTCTGTGTCTTACCGCCAGTTTTGGCAGACTCCACCCAGCAAGGGTAAGGAGCCCAGTGCACTGCGGCCTGAAGGACTGAACTTTGTATGGGAAAAGGATGTGCGTCAAGAAGGGGAGTGAGCATCTACTGAAAAAGGTATGGGGCAGTGCTGCTCTGTTGCTGGTGCACACATGGTAAGAAAAGGGCAAAGAGCCAGCTAAGCAGAATCCAAAGGGATAGCTGTGTCAGTCTAGTTCAGCAAAACTAAAAGTCTAGTGGCACAAATTTATTCAGTGAGCTTTTGTGGGAGAAAATCCTACATCATCAAATGCTTGAATATGAATTTTAGTCTTGAAGTGCCACTAGACTCTTTGTTTGATTTGCTAAGCAGAATCTTGATTTTTTTTTTTTTGTCTCTCTGCTACTTTTATTTGGCTTTTTTTCATGCTGTGGCACAAGTCGCTTCCAAAGCTGATTCAAAGGGAAGGAACTTTCAGTGTGGTAAAATAGTTTTGATCACTGCTGTTAATTAGAAAATGTACGTTGCATTAAAATGTGTCTTAAATATATTTAACAAAACTTGAAAAAAATAAAATAAAATTGTGTTGACAATGTGATGTGAAGTAAAGTGAAAAAGCTCAGGTGTCTTAGGGAGGAATGGAAACTAGAAAGCTTCCAAGCACAAGGGGGTTTATCAATGTGGGAAGGATCAGGCCTTATCTAATTAAGTTCTGTGCTGCTCTGTATTGTCATTTACGGTAACCTGTGTCATGCTCATGCATGCGTGGGAACATCAGGACTTCTAATCTCTGCAGTTAGGGTGGCAATCTTACTACAATATACAAGACAAAGAGTTGACTGTCGGGTTCTTTTCCTGGCTTCACCACAGCCTAGCAGTGTAATTTTGAATAACTGTGTTCCAAGGTGTGTTTTGTGTCCAAAGATGCACACCCTTTCTCTACCTGTAAAATTAGGATAATAGTTCTTCAAGTGGCAAATGGCAATAACTGACCATATTCATTAAAGTTAACAATTTTAAGGATGTGGTGTTTTGGTTGGTAAGACTTTGGAGATTACCTAAACAAAAACAAAGATTTTGCAGGACTAAGCCTTCACTACTGAAGAACTGTCACTTTTCTAGTCCATTGCCAATAGTAGTAGTGTCCTTGAGAAGGTCAGAAATAGTTCAGGGTGAGAGATAAAATCAGAGTAAATTACACTCTGCTGTACACATTTTTGGGGAGCTTCCTAGAACAATATCTACACCTTGATGTTCATTTCCAGTTCTTTAAAGTGTGTTATCTAACACCTTACTTTGTGTGGAGATCCCTACAAAGCAAACACAAAGTCAAAATGGTAGAAAGTCAGAATGTCTATATATTCGCTGACTCTTGATGATAGGTGTTACGTTAGTTTAGGAGCCTATACACTGCTACTATGTTTTCCATACCATGAGCCACATGAATACACAGGAGAGGATACTCTCTCTCATCTAGCTGAATCTAATGTAGTCGCTTAACAGGGCTGGATTAACCAGCACAGCCCCCTACTGTATGACCCCACTGCCTGCAGCCTGATCATGGGGGTTAGGCCCCTGCCCTTGGTTACTTGGGGGGTGGGGGGAGCCTGGGATCCCCTTTTTGGTTAGGGCCCAGGCCTTCAGCCCTTATAGCCCCTGTGATAATCTGGCCCTGTCTGTTAAATGCATTGACATCTACAGTGCTGTATGAATATTAATACAATAATAGCCTGTCTAAACAAACTTTTTCCCTGTGTATAATCTAGATGTCGAAATGGACTGTGATTTATTTCCTAACACTGCTTTTCCGTATAAGTAATTGCTGTTGTTACTGCAAGGAAACAAAATGAACTCAAATAGGAGGAACATGGCCCACAAGATGATTGTTTTGATCCCTCTTGTGGAATTTGAGAGCAGGGAGAAGGGTAATCTGGAGTTATATAACTTTGTTTCCATATGAAAAACATGAATATAAGAGAAATGTTTAAATTTTGTTCATTTTGAACCAAATGTGTTTTTCTGTTACTTAGGAACAAATTGCCACTTTCTTAAAACCCAATATCTAAAGAACACCTCTTTGTTGCTGACCTAGCAATTAGAACTTGGGCTGTTTACTTAGTCTTTTCACAAGTGTTTTTGTATAGTTTGACTTACCCATTAATAATCTAAATCTAAACAGTGACTGCTGGCTTGCTAAGAAAACATTTAAGTTATGAAGTAGGGTATAAATGGGAATAATGACATAGGAAATGTTTCAGTCCAAATTACATTTTTCTCACTTATAACTGGCATATCCCATTTTATCAATCCAAGGGAAATCATTGCAGGCAGTCATTTCATAGTACGCTGGACTGTGACGGGGCAGGCCGGCCCCGCACTCAGGCGGGCCTATATGCCCGGAAGGGAAGGGAAGCCCCGCCCCTCAGACCCTGCTGGGCATGCTCAAACAGCTGCCCCACTATAAAAGGCTGGGATTCCCCTCAGTTGGGGCGGACCAGCGGAGGGAGCAGACACGGGCTAGGAGCTCCCGCTCAGACTCTGGTCTAGGCCCTCCCTCAACGGAGCCGAAGCCGGGGACGTCCGTCACGGGGAGAACCGAAGGCGAGGCTGATCAAGGCGCACCTAGCCGGGGAGGATCCGAGGACCCCGACGGGACAAGGCCCTTGACCAGGGGGGCGTCCGTAGCCCCTGCGGCCCAGCTCTCGGCGGCCAGGTAGGAAGTAGCCCAGGGCGGGGTAAGTCGTGGCGGACACAGGCCGCGTCCGAGCCTCCGTCGGCGCGTTGCGGTGTGGATCCCCGCCGACGGGGCCAGGATTCGCCTGCACACCCCAGGGCCCTGGGCTGGGGTTCAGAGGAGTGGGAGGGCCTGAACCCCCCTACCTGGGCCCCCGTGCCCCAGGGAGCCACGACGGGCCTACGGCTTACTGACTCTGGCCATTGGGCCGCACTGCCCTGACGCAAGGGCTGAGACTTGCTGACTCCGGCCAGTGGGCCGCACTGCCCTGACGCAAGGGCTGAGACTTGCTGACTCTGGCCAGTGGGCCGCACTGCCCTGACGCAAGGGCTGGGACTTACTGACTCTGGCCAGTGGGCCGCACTGCCCTGACGCAAGGGCTGGGGCTTCTTGACCCGGGCATTGAACCCTAACGCCTTGCCCGGGTGGCACGCGGAGCTCAACCACTCCGCGACATGGACCAAGAACTGTTTGTAGTGATAATGGTTAAGAGTCTGCTGTAGTGAGAGCCAGCTTTCTATTCAGAGGTAAATTCAGCTACATTAGGGGATCTTACAGAATGGGATGAAAATAAATGCAGGGGAGTGTAAGACATGGGATCAGGTCTTACTGCAACAGCAAATCAGAGCATTTGTAAAGATTCAAACTCTAGGAAACAGCAAAGCATCTGATGAAGTGGGATTTTCTCCCATGAAAGCTCATGTGATAAATAAATCTGTTAGGGTATGTCTACACTTAGAAGGTTAGTTGGAATTAACTGAATTCAAACTAATCAATTTGGACTATAATTATTAGTTCAAATTAAGTTAATTCGAATTAACAGACACTAGAAACCCTAATTTGAACTAGCATGTCCATGCACAGGACTTGCAAGTTCAAATCAAGCAGGGGGCCCTATTGCATAGGGAAAATCAAGCTGTGGTTAATTCGAATTAACACAGCTACATTGGGTTACTTCGAACTATGAGTTCGAATTAACCATCAATTCGAACTTAACGGAGGTTTTTTTATAGATTCGAATTAGGCTTTCTTTAGTTCGAACTAAGGGAACTTCTTAGTTCGAACTAATGAAAGCAAGAGTGGACATTCACTAATTTAGTTGGAATTAAGCCTCCTTAATTCAAACTAAATTCTAAGTGTAGACATACCCTTAGTCTTTAAGCGCCACAAGACTCCTTACTTTTTTTTGCTTTATTAAACTAACACGGCTGCCCCTTTCAAATTAGGGGAGCTGTTCTCCACGTTGAACAGATGCGTTCTGCAACCTTTTTTTTACTTCTTTGGGGTGTGGTGTGTGTAAGCCTTAATAGTGCAGTGACACCAGGTTTTTCTATTTTATTTCCCAGGTTTATAAAAGGGGGTAAAAAACATTGATTTTGTCATCAGTGATTTAATCCACTCAAGCAAGCAGGCTATCAAGTTACAATTTAAGCATGTCATCATTTGAACAAACTATCACTGACTGATCAGTCATCCTGGGGGCAAGACAGGTTACCTAGCAACTTAGAATCATAGAATCCTAGGGTTGGAAGGGACCTCATAGGTCATCTAGTCCAACCCCCTGCCAGAGGCAGGACCACTCCCACTAAACCATCCCAGTCATGGTTTTGTCCAGCCGGGCCTTAAACACCTCCAAAGATGGAGACTCCACCACCTCCCTTGGCAGCTCATTCCAATGCTTCACCACTCTCCTAGTAAAAAAGTTTTTTTCTAATATCCAGCCTCGACCTCCCTAACCGCAACTTGAGACCATTGCTCCTCGTGCTGTCCTCTGTTACGACCGAGAACAGTCGAGCTCCATCTTGCTTAGAGCATCCCTTCAAGTAGTTGAAGGTTGCTATCAAATCCCCCCTCAATCTTCTCTTCTGCAGACTAAATAAGCCTAATGCTTTCAGTCTTTCCTCATAGGGCTTGTGCTCCAGCCCTTTAATCATTTTGGTTGCCATCCTCTGAACTCTCTCTAGCATGTCCCTGTCCTTTTTGTAGTGGGGAGCCCAAAACTGAACACAGTATTCTAGATGTGGCCTCACCAGTGCAGAATAGAGGGGAAGGATCACATCCCTTGATCTGCTGGTAATACTTCTTTTGATGCAGCCCAGTATGCCATTGGCCTTTTTGGCAGCAAGAGCACACTGCTGACTCATATCTAGCTTCCCATCCACCATGACCCCCAGGTCCTTTTCTACACTGCTGCTACTTAACCTGAATGTTTCCCAGCCTGTAGCAGTGCATGGGGTTTTTCCGTCCCACATGCAGGATTTTACACTTGTCCTTATTGAACTTCAGAAGATTTTTATTGGCCCACTGTTCCAATTTATCTAGGTCTCCCTGAATCCTGTCCTTGCCCTCCAACGTGTCTACTGTTCCCCCCAGCTTGGTGTCATCCGCAAACTTACTGAGAGTGCAGTCTATTCTGTCATCCAGATCATTGATGAAAATGTTGAACAGAACCGGCCCCAAGACTGACCCCTGGGGCACACCACTCGTTACTAGCTGCCAGCTAGACATAGAACCATTGATTCCTACACGCTGAAACTGTTGATCTAGCCAGTTTTCTATCCACCTTATAGTCCACCTATCCAACCCATACTTCCTTAATTTGCCAATGAGAATGCTGTGGGAAACTGTATCAAAAGCCTTGCTAAAATCAAGGTATATCACATCAACGGTTCTTCCTGCATCCAGGAAATCAGTCATCTGCTCACAGAAGGAAATGAGATTGATCAGGCATGATTTACCCTTGGTAAATCCATGCTGACTGTTCCTGATCACTTTATTTCCTTCTAAGTGTTTGAGGATGGATTCTTTAAGAATCTGCTCCATAATTTTGCCAGGGATTGAGGTGAGGCTGACTGGTCTATAATTCCCTGGATCCTCCTTTCTCCCTTTCTTGAAAATAGGCACTACATTTGCTTTTTTCTAGTTCTCTGGCATCTCCCCCGTTCTCAATGAGTTTTGAAAGATAACGGCCAGCGGTGCTGCTATCTCATCGGCCAATTCCCTCAGCACCCTTGGATGCAGTTCGTCCAGCCCCATGGACTTGTGCACATCCACCTTCTTTAAGCAGTCCCTAACCTGACCTTCCGTCACTAAGGGCCTCTCTTATTCTGTCCAATCTGCCATACCCATGGTAGTGGGCTGGGAGCTGACCCTGCCTGTGAAAACTGAAGCAAAAAAAGCATTGAGCACTTCAGCTTTTTCTTCATCCTCTGTCACGAGGATGCCTGCCCCATTCAGCAAGGGACCTACACCATCCCTGATCCTCTTCTTGTTATTAACATACTTGTAGAACCCCTTCTTGTTATCCTTTACATCCCTTGCTAGCCGCAACTCCATTTGTCCTTTGGGCTTTCTGATTTTATCCCTGCAGTCCCTAGCAATATCTTTATATGCCTCCTTGGTCATCTGACGAAGCTTACAGGAAGTGGAAGCTTGCTTTTTATGTTTAAGCTCAGAGCAGAGTTCTCGGCTAAGCCATTCTGGCTGCCTCACATGTTTGTTTTTTCTCCTAATTGGAATGGCAACTTCCTGTGCCCTTAGCAGGGTTTCTTTAAAATATTACCAGCTTTCTTGGACTCCTTTCCCCTTCAGATTAGCTTCCCAAGGGATCCTGCCCATCAGTTCCCTGAGAGACCCAAAATCTGCTCTTTTGAAGTCCAGGGTTTTGTTTTGCTTCTTTCCTTCCTTCCTTTAATGAGCATCCTGAAATCAACTATGTCATGGTCACTACTGCCTAGCTTGCCATTTACCTCTACATCCCTGATCAATTCTTTCCTGTTTGTGAGCAGCAGGTCGAGAGGTGCAAGGCCCCTAGTTGGTTCCTCCAGCATTTGTACTAGAAAGTTGTCCCCAGCACACTCTAAAAACTTCCTGGATTGCCCCATGCACTGCTGTATTGGCCTCCCAGCAGATGTCAGGGTAATTGAAGTCCCCCATCAGCACCAGGGCCTGTGATCTACAAGCTACCGCTAGTTGTCCATAGAACACCTCATCCACCTCCTGCTTCTGGTCTGGTGGTCTATAGCAGACACCCACCACAACATCCCCCTTGTTGCTTTCCTCTCTCAATGTAACCCACAGACTTTCTACAGGCACGCTTCCACTTCCATAATGGAGCTCTGAGCAGTCATAGAGCTCTTTTACACATAGTGCTACTCCTCCCCCTCTTCTTCCCTGCCTGTCTTTCCTGAACAGTTTATACCCATCCATGGCAGAGCTCCAGTCATGCAGACTATCCCACCACGTCTCCATTATTCCTCTGATATCATAGTTCCTTGTCTGCGCTAGTACTACCAATTCTTCTTGCTTATTTCCCAGGCTCCTCGCATTAGTGTATAGGCACCTAAGATACCCGGTCACTTGCCCTACTTTGTCAGTTTGGTTTTCAATTCTATTACATTTACCTCTTTGCATTTTTTCTTGGAGTCCTCCTCCCCCACTCTCCTCATGTGTTGGCACTTCAGTGGAACATTTAAGACAATTATTTGATTTCCCCCCCCCCATGTTCCAACTACCTTCTCTTTTATTCCTGGTACTACAGTCCCAACACCCCCCAAGTTCCATCCCTTCCCCCAGATCTCCCACATTGCCACTTACCTGTGGGCTTTGGTCTCCTTCCCCCGTTGAACTTAGTTTAAACCCTCCTCACTAGGTCAGCCAGTCTGTGCCCAAATACACTCTTCCCCTTCCTAGACAGGTGAAGGCCATCTCTACCTATCAATCCTCTGTCCTGAAACAGAACTCCATGGTCAAGGAAGCCGAATCCCTCCTGACCACACCATCTTCTCAGCCAGGCATTCATCTCTAGGATGCATCTGTCTCTCTCAACTTCTGAGAGCTCATTACCTGTTGTGAGTGTGTCATATCCTGCTGACAAGTTCCAAAGAGGTAGCCATGTTAGTCTAGTTCAGCAAACCAAACAAGAAGTCCTTTGGCACTTTTAAAGACTAACTAATTTATTTATCACATGAACTTTTGTGGGAGAAAATCCTACTTCATCAGACACTTTGAAGATGGAGGGAACTTACTGAATGGAAAATAAATGCATTTATTTTCCTCCTATTCTGTAAGTTCCACCATCTTTGAAATGTCTGACAAAGTCGGAAAATTGCCCCACAAAAGTTCTTACATACCCTACTGACACTAGACAATATAGCATAAGAAACAACTCTGTAAAGCCAGGGGTATGGACTAGTTTGCTAACCCCTCCACTTCCATCTTAAGGTTTTATGATTATATGAAACTTTTTTGCTCTAGATTTCTGAGAAGCTGTACACCTTAGCATTATTAACACAAAGTATGATGATGACCAAACAGCTATTAGGGCTGCTTCTGAGAGATAAAGGGAAATATGATGAATCATAATATTGTTGCATTTCCAGAGGGGGGGAGAAATCAGCTTTTCTGTGGGAAGAGGGCTGGTTGACGTGGTGCCTTTGTAGTTATAATCTGAAATATTCATAGCTTCTTGCAACATTCACAAATTTTATCAACTGTTGCAAGTATTATGTTATATTTACTTCACAATTTATGTAATGGGCAGACATGTTAGCATGTTTGTTTTAAGCTTTTTTATCTTAATCATTGCTATTCAAACAAATTAATTCAAGATAAACCTTGTTACTCTTAGGGAGCCAGATTCTCATAAAACCAGCAGAAAGGACTATGTGTGGGAATCCATTCCCTTAATCTCTGTTCTCCACAGATTAGGCTATAGGACATTCCTTAACAAACTCTGTGGACCACCTGAAGATATGTGAAAATCCCATGGAGATGTATCAGAAGCCTCTGTTCCAACTCTGGCCCTTTCCAGCACCCACTCCCCTACCCTGGAATAACCAAAAACACGGTCTCCACCACCCATGGGTCTCTTAGATGTGACAGCCCATATGGAACTTGGACAGAGGAGTACAGGTGGCAGGATGGAAAAGTTTGGAGAAGGCACCAGGAAGCCATTTTTGTTTGCATAGAAACTGGAAGGAACCATGAGAGGTCATTAAGTCCAGTCCCTGGCATTCATGGCTGTACCAAATACAGTGGGCCAATAGAAATCTCATGAGGTTCAACAAGGACAAGTGCAAAGAAGGAGCAATGGTTTCAAGTTGCAGCTGGGGAAGGGGTTGACCTGCTGACCCAGCCTGCCGGCCCCCAGGTCAACCTGCCCTTGTCAGCACAGGTTGACCTGGTGGCCAGTTGGAAGGACGCCCACACGTTCCCCTCCACCAGGTAAACCTCGCCTTGCAAAGGAGGGAGGGTGGGCAGGTAGGGCGAGCTGAGGAAGGACGTCTCGGGACGCCCATGCCCCTGCTCGGCCATGCCGCCCTAACCCCCCTGCTCCGCCCGCCGGTCCACAGCAGGCCCAGGATGGTGAAGGGGAGCACCTGCCTCCCCCTCTCCGTGGCTGGGAATGAGAGGCCATGCCTGTGGCCTCCCGTCCCCTCCGAGCCGAGCGCCTGGACCGAACCCGAGCTGTTGGCCCGACAGGGGGCCTCTGGCTCGGCCATGTGAAACCCCTCTCCTGTAACCGTGATGTCCGAAGAGAGTGAGCACCCGGGGACTGGTGCCCCAGCCAGGCACAGCGTCCCGGGAGGAGCACCGTGGGTGTGGTGGGTGCTGCGCGGGGGAGGGATGCGGAGTGGAGAGGACCCCTGGGCCCTCTCCACGCTCTGCGCCCCCCCCGTGGCTCTGCCAGCCGACGGGCTCCCTCTTTTGGGGATGGCAGGCCGGGATGCCACCCCTGGTGCCGGCTAGGAACACCCTCCCCTGACTGCTGGCGGGGCTTTGGCTGCGACCGCGGGGAGGGAGGGAAGCCAAACACCAAAAGAAACCTCGAAAAGCCTCCTGTGACAGCTCTTAGCAGTGGATCACTCGGCTCGTGCGTCAATGAAGAACACAGCTAGCTGCGAGAATTAATGTGAATTGCAGGACACATTGATCATCGACACTTCGAACACACTTGTGGCCCCGGGTTCCTCCTGGGGCTATGCCTGTCTGAGCGTCGCTTGAAGGTCAATCGTCCCTGCGGCTGTGCCGCTGGCGGGACGCGCCCATCCTCCGCCTTGTGGGGTATGAGGGTCGTGGCGCGCCTCTCTGCCGTTTCGTTCTGCTGTGGGGGGCGCAGCTGGGGTGTCACAGGCAAAATGGTCCGTGGGGCTGAGGAGTGGTCTGTGGTGGTCCCCCTTCCCTTCCCTGGGAAGGGGAGCCCGTGGCTCTCCTGTGGCCCTGCGCTCAACCAATACCTTTGTCCCCCTAAGGTCAGACCTCTTGCCCCAGAGCGCCCGCTTCGGGGAGCTCGTCCTGTTGGCAGCTGAGGCTGTCATGGCAGCCGGTCCTCTGCTTGCCCCCCTGCCCCCCTTCCACTCCCCTGCTGGCCCCTTCTCCCCCCCATCCCCATGGTGGTGGGGGGGAGGGTGGCGGGTCCAGGGGTGTTGCGTTGGGGTGTTCTGGGGACAGCGGGGACCGGCTGTGGCTGCTGTCGCCCGGGTCCCAAGGCGAGGAGAGACGGGCCGGCCCCACGTGGCTGTCTGTGGTGACACATGGCTGCCCGTTGGGGGGAATCGGTCCCCTCCCCTTCCTTGGTCCGTGGTCGTGCAGCTCCTGGGATGGGAACGAGCGGGAGAGGCACGTCAGGAGTGGTGGGAGCATCTTGGGGTCCAGGGCGGGGCCGTGGAGGCTCGGGGGAGGAGGTGAAGTGGGGTGGCCCACTCCCTCTCCCCTGGGCTGACCGGCAGCCCCCCCCCCCTCCCCTCTGTCTCCCACCGTACTCCCGCGTTGTTCTCACCTTGCCTCGCTCCCCCTTCCTGTGTGCTCTGTCTCTCCTTCGCCGTGGCCGTTCTCCCCCTCGCGTGCCTTTGGGCCTCCTCTGGGGCTGAAGCGCTTCTGGGAGAGGGGGCGGGAGGCGGGTGCGGGTGCGCCTGGTGTGCCCGCCCTTCACCCTCCGGCCCCCTCCACCCCGGGTAACCCATCCGACTGCGACCTCAGATCAGATGTGGCGACCTGCTGAATTTAAGCATATTAGTCAGCGGAGGAAAAGAAACTAACCAGGAATCCCTCAGTAACGGCGAGTGAACAGGGAAGAGCCCAGTGCCGAATCCCCGTCCCGCGGTGGGGTGCGGGAAATGTGGCGCACAGAAGACCCACTCCCCGGTGCCTCTCTCGGGGGCCCAAGTCCTTCTGATCGAGGCACAGCCCTTGGACGGTGTGAGGCTGGTAGCGGCCCCCGGCACGCCAGGACCGGGTCTTCTCAGAGTCGGGCTGCTTGGGAATGCAGCCCAAAGCGGGTGGTAAACTCCATCTAAGGCTAAATACTGGCACAAGGCTAATAGTCAACAAGTACTGTAAGGGAAAGTTGAAAACAACTTTGAAGAGAGAGTTCAAGAGGGCGTGAAACCATTAAGGGGTAAACGGGTGGGGTCCGCGCAGTCTGCCCGGAGGATTCAACCTGGCGGGTTTGGTCGGCCGGCCCGGGACGACGGATCCCCCTCGCCCTCCCTCCGGGGGGATGTCGGGAGGGGACCGCCGCCCAGACGGACCCAGCCCCCGTCGGGCGCATTTCCACCGAGGCGGTGCGCTGCGACCGGCTCTGGGTCGGCTGGGAAGGCCTGGTGGGCAGGTGGCTTATTGCTTCACAGCAGGGAGTGTTACAGCCCCTGGGCAACAGCTCTCGCCGCATCCTGGGGCTGAGGGAGATGACCACCACCGCACCTTCCCCCATGGTCCCCGGCCCCCCTGCCTTCGCGGGCGGGGTGTGGTGCGGGGGCTGGGCGGGGGACGGGTCCCCCTGTTTCCGGTGCGACTGTCAACCGGGGCGGACTGTCCTCAGTGCGTCCCGACCGCGTCGCGCTGCTGGGCGGGGAGGGCCACACCAGGGTGCCCGGGGTCTGCGGCGATGTCGGCCACCCACCCGACCCGTCTTGAAACACGGACCAAGGAGTCTAACACGTGCGCGAGTCACAGGCTTGAACGAAAGCCCATGACGCAATGAAGGTGAGGGCTGGCACACGCCGGCTGAGGTGGGATCCCGAGGCCACTGATTGCGGAAGGCGCACCACCGGCCCGTCTCGCCTGCCCCGTTGGGGAGGTGGAGCATGAGTGTACGTGCTAGGACCCAGAAGGTGGTGAACTATGCCTGGGCAGGGCGAAGCCAGAGGAAACTCTGGTGGAGGTCCGTAGCGGTTCTGACGTGCAAATCGGTCACCCGACCTGGGTATAGGGGCGAAAGACTAATCGAACCATCTAGTAGCTGGTTCCCTCCGAAGTTTCCCTCAGGATAGCTGGCACTCATCCGTCTCCGCAGTTTTATCTGGTAAAGCGAATGATTAGAGGTCTTGGGGCCGAAACGATCTCAACCTATTCTCAAACTTTAAATGGGTAAGAAGCCCGGCTCACTGGCATGGAGCCGGGCGTGGAATGGAAGTGCCTAGTGGGCCACTTTTGGTAAGCAGAACTGGTGCTGTAGGATGAACCGAACGCCCTCTCCTGGGGGGCGGCGGCGACTCTGGACACAAGCCGGGCCCTTCCTGTGGATCACCCCAGCTGCGGTGGGCATCGCTCGCCTCTCCCCCTCCGCGGGGACGGGGGGGGCTGGCATTCTGCCTCGGCCAGCGCCTAGCAGCTGACTTAGAACTGGTGCTGACCAGGGGAATCCGACTGTTTAATTAAAACAAAGTATCGCGAAGGCCTGCGGTGGGTGTTGACGCGATGTGATTTCTGCCCAGTGCTCTGAATGTCAAAGTAAAGAAATTCAATGAAGCGAGGGTAAACAGCGGGAATAACTATGACTCTCTTAAGTATGACTCTCTTCGGCTGGGTCAAGAGTCTAGTTACTGGGGCGCAGCTCTGAGACCGCAACCTCCTCGTGGTCCCACTGGACTACTCCCCTGGACCTTCCCATGTCCAGGAGGGAGATGACCAACTGAGGCTCAACTGCACGTGTGTTCCCTGCCCTACTACCTTGGTTTGCCGGCCAGGTGGTAGTATCAATACGGTGAAAAACAAACGATGGAGGCACTAACAGGTGCCCTGCTCAGCCCTCCAAGAAGGGCTCTTAACCTACTGGACAAGAAGATGCTACCTTGGGGCAGGTGTATCTTCAGACCTACTGAGCTCCTAGCCCGGTATCGGGCCAAAGTCTGTACAGTGGCTACTCAGACGGAGTGCCCTGACATAACCGTAAGTGAGGCGCAACTGACAAGAACCTCACAGACAACCAATATTAAGGACAAATATAGCTACTCCTATGTAGCTGAATCAAAAACCGTGAAACCGTTCGTAGTCCAGACACACGAAATACTGAACTCGGTATACAACATGAAAGACATGCTCCTTACACCACGCAGAAGAGAGGACAGACTCTCACGATTATGGCTAGAAGAGAGCATGGGATTGGACGAATATGAGGGGGTCTACGAATCTAGCCCCTCGACTGAAACCTCTACAACATCGGAGGAAACTCCTATTTTGCAAGATCCAGCAAAGTATGTTGTAATCCTACCTAATGATGACCCAGAATGTCTGGTATGCGGTGACCATGTTGGGAAGCCAACTGCTCTAAGTATCCATCTAAAACGCACTCACAGTGACAAAGAAGTGGAATATCAATGCCTGCTGTGTGGAAAATCTGAGCAACATGTGCACAGCATCCTTTGTCATATACCAAAGTGCAATGGTGAGACATCCAAAGAGCCAGCGGGTGACTGGCCATGTCCGGAGTGTGAAAAGCAGTTCCAGAGCAAATCAGGCCTCTCCCAACACAAAAGATCAGCCCACCCAGCATTGCGGAATGCTGAACGCATACAAGCCTCTCAACCCAAATCCGATTCTCAGAGAGGGAAACACAAAAGCTGCTGGACAGACGATGAACTGACTCTCCTTATCGATCTTGAAAAGATCTCTTTGGGACACAAACATGTTAACAAAATGATAGCCTCAGAGATAAAAACTAAAACCGCCAAGCAGGTGGGTGAAAAAAGACAATTGCCTGCCCAGCCTAAAAATAAAGTGGCTGTTAAACCCAACATCCCAGGGCCTGGAGCACCACTCAGCACACTGGAGGTCCAACCCGCACAGCCTGCATCCAAGTCAGGGCTGATTGGGGCATACAAGCACAAACTCAAGGGTTGCCTGGAAAACCAAAAGAATGAGAAACACAGCAACAGTTTTCCTGACTTTGCCAATGACATCTTCAGCGCTTGGATAAAAGGGGACCACACTATTCAAGAAATGGTTGAACAGACCTCCAATGACATTCTCTCCAACCTTTGCCGAACTTTACCTAAACCGAAACGAACAAAAAGACACAACAATAAAAAAGGGAACTTTAAACTTCAAGAAGCAAAATCATGGATGAGAAAAAGAGCAATTAAAAGAGGCATCTTCTTAAGATACCAGCACCATTTCGACCGAGACAGGTGCAAACTTGCCTCTATCATCCTTGATGATACCGAACGACTCCAATGTGAAGTGTCACCAGAAGAAGTCCTGAAAGTCTATAAGGACAAATGGGAGACTTGT
>ML681963.1:24676289-24685089 GCA_007922195.1 Podocnemis expansa
AGAATAAATGGATACAAATCAGACATCAAAAATGGCAACATCCGTAAACCAGTAGAACACTGCACTCTCTCTGGATATTCAGTAGCAGACTTGGAAAGTTGCCATACTTTAACAACAACAACAAAACCCTCAAAAACAGACTTCAGTGTGAAACTGCAAAGCTGGAACTGATTTGCAAACTTGACATTACAAGAAGTAATTGTCCCTGTTCACACATTCTCACCTTCTAATGAAATAGTGTGAATGGGCCTCATCTACTAACTGAATTAACTTTGCTAACATTTGCCCTCCTTCATCCT
Source organism: Podocnemis expansa (assembly GCA_007922195.1). Classification (NCBI taxonomy): domain Eukaryota; kingdom Metazoa; phylum Chordata; order Testudines; family Podocnemididae; genus Podocnemis; species Podocnemis expansa. The sequence goes on from ML681963.1 coordinate 24,676,589, forward strand.
GGCATGTGTATGTGTAACTCTCAATTGTAGTTTCCACTTTGTGCCTCTGACCAAGTGGGTTGAAGCCCACGAAAGCTTATACCTGAAGAAATGTGTTGGTCTTTAAGGTGCCACAGGACTCTATGTTTTTCCAGATATGGAAGGTGCTTGTGAAAAGTTCTAGATTAACAACTGTACAGATTGAAATTGTCTATTCACATAAGAGGTACACTTGGGTAGTGGTATTGCAATGTTTCCTTACATTTGCCTGGCAATGTGCCTCAAACCCTAGCCTTCTAGAGGTGAATTCAGTTTTTGTGGTCTACTGAATCCTCTGCTTCTCTACTAGTGACATCCACCAAGGCTGAAAGTGAGTGTGACATGTACACTTGAGAACTGGACTACCACTACCCAGCATCAGTTGGGATGTCAAATAGCCATCATATGGTAATTACTTTCAGTTCTTTCTGATCTAGGCTGAGTTTGAGCTGGCAGACTAGAGGCAAAAAGTCTCTGTAGTCTGTTATTAATCCCCTCGCTCATTGAGTTCACTTACTAAGCTTGGGAATTTGATCACCAGCACTTGATCTCACTGGCCCAGTAGCTGCTTATTAAAGCTTTGATCAGCTGCCTAACAAAAAATGGAAGAGCAGAAACTAAGATTATAGTTTGGATATATGGAAATAATGCGGTAAGTGTTTATAAACAGGCAATTTCAATAATAAAATCTCTGCTAACCATTCAGAGGATTTTATTGGAACAAAACAAGGGGACTGCACAAGATGTCTAGGTCCAACTTGACAGAAAGGATCACTATTACTTCATTTGCCGTGGGTATAATGAATAGATCGGCAACAGGATCTGCTGCTTTGTCTACAATGGCTAAAATAAAGTAAGTCAATAGCAACAGTCATGTAAAAAACATGCTACAGGTTTACAGATTGGGACTGGCTAGCTCAGGGGGACAGACTGTGTCTGGAAGCCTTTCATCTCAAAATTCACCAAAACAGTCACAATAAAATTTGTTTTTAAAAAACAGAGTGCCCTCCAATGCATTTTAAGCCAGCTGTAGATGCCATTAAAGGCATTCATTCATACTGATCCAAGAAAGAAGAAAAGAGAGTGCAAATTTCATATTAGAAAGGAGCCCAACTTGTAAATGTCCCCTTTCTGTCTAGAACCCTAATGCCCCACTTTTTTTGTTTTTGAGGTGTGTTTTTGGACTGGGGGTTGGATCTGGGGTTTTGTTCTGTTCTAAAAATAGTGGTCACTAGTGCTAGCCCAACCATATAGGTGAACTAGGTGGTCACCTAGAGTGCCGGGCTTTAAAATGTGGAATTAGATGGAAGTAAATTAAAATATATATATTAACATGGTATCTTCTTTTATAACATGTGAGTGGTGGCGAGGCGAGGTGCTAAGTCATAGTTTGCATAAGGCACCAGAACCCCTTGGGCCAGCCCTGGTGGTCACTGGCAGAATTTAGATCCAGATTTGGAACTTCCTATAAGTCCTTGGATGTTTGGATCCAAATGTTTGTTCAGATTTCTCTCTACGGCACATGTCCATTTGTAGGAAGTTTTCATGAATGTGTTTATATCTAATGTAGCAATGATGGATTCTGTGGGGCTAAGAATAGTTCTCTCAATTCCTGTCAGCCTGTTGGTATGCAATTGTCCTGTTGAATTTTCCCATAGTCTACCCTTACCGAGTGTGGTTGTGGAAGATAACTGCAAGCACTTGGTTTACTGTCAACTCTTGGCTGGCCTACATCAGGATCTAGTTATTCAGTTGTTCTGTTTTCATAGGCACTGGAGGGTTGTTTGATTGTGCATGAAGGAGCCAGTTCTATGGCCGACTTCTCTAGGAAAAACACAAAAAGAGAGCAGCTCACACTAGGATGTTTGGCTCATCAAAAAAACTCTTTTCCAGTACAGTGTTGTTTGCAGCAACCCCAATAGCACCCCACTCTATGGTTCTTACTAGGCTAAATTTTAAATCTGGAAGCTTAAAGTTAGACACCTGTCAGTGGGAGCTGTACTGGTCAGGAACTTTTTGATAAAATGCTTTTTCATTGGAAAATGACAATTTAGCAAAAAAGCAAAAAATGTTACAGGAAGGCGCTAGAAACTTTCTCTAGTCCAGGATGGAATTTGTGGTCAAAATGAACAAGAGCATGAGATGTGTTTTAGCCAATAGCCTTGTGATCGGGGCTCTCATCTATTCAAGGAGAAGCCCAGCTTCAAACCTCTACTCTACCAAGTTCAGATGTGGGACTTCAGCTCAGATATTCCACATCCAAACTGAATAGCTTAAACACTAGCTACTTGCTATTCTGAGCTGAGGACTCTTGCTCTTGTTTTTCATGAAAAATTTCAAAAGATTTCACCTAGTGCAGCCCTTCTGAAAAATAAGGCCATTCATTTAGTTGCCCAAGTTATATATTAGAAGACTAATTAGTGCCAATTGTTATGCTAGTTTTGTGATGTGGAAACTAGCAAGTGAACCATGACCATTAATTCATGCACAACAGTACTATTAAATAATATTTTATGTAGGATGCCAAAAATCCCTTTGTTCATAATTTTGGTAACTAGTAACTGGTCCAATTTGAATCAATGGTCTAGAAGTGATAGGCTGTATATCTGATCCTTATTCCAGACAGTCTAATTAGGGAAATTACTTTATTTTTGCAACCCTGTTGCTCATCAAAGAAAGGGTTATATTTCTGTGTGCTGCTACACTAGTTTTATACTGTTGCCCTTTTATTAATTTCAATAAAGTGACCCTAGTGTAAAACTGTTGTAGTGAACTAGGAAATCGGGCCCATTAACTACAATAAAGAGCTAGACAAAACATCTTGCTATACTCTGAAATATTTGGAAATGTCATAGTTACATTTCAAGGGTCTGATCTTGCAACCTGCAATCATCCAAATACTCCTTACTCACAGGGGTTACAGGATAATTGGGGGGGCCCTCGAACCCTCCTAAATTTCTGGGCCCCTCTCAGCAGGTCCAGGGGCCCTCCTCATGCGGGTCTGGGCACCCCTCATGTACCCCAGCTACTGCCCCCAATATCCATTCCCCTGTCCCCAACATTCCCCAGCTCCCAATACCTGCCCCCAATATCCACTCCCCTGTCCCCACTATTCCCCTCAGCCCCCAAAATCCACTCCCCTGCCCCTAGTACCCAACCCCAACGCGAGCTGGGCTGCCCCAGCACTTACCAGCAGCCGTGTAGTGGGCTGGGAGACAATCCCTCCTGCAGGCTGTGCTTGGAGGTTTCTGCCTCCAAGCGTAGCCTGTGCATGCATGGGAGAGCTGAGCACTCTCCCCTGCCTGTCGGAACATTGCAAAACACCATTCCGGGGCCTGCTATTTTTAGGGGCTCAGCATTTGGGCCCCTAAAAATAGAAAATGGAACTGGAAAGCTGCGTTCCAGGGCCCACTGTTTTTAAATGGTGGGCCCCAGAACACAGCATTCTGGCTCCGTTTTCTATTTTTAGGGGGCCTGGAACGCTGAGCCCCTAAAAATAGCAGGTGTTCCAGGGTGTTCCGGCATACTTTAACCCCTGCTTATTCAAGCCTATAGATGCAGCGATTCCAGCTTCAGTCTGGGATCTCGTTCTCTCTCACCAGCTAAGCTGGGTTGTGTGTGTCATACTTGGATGGAGAAAATACCATGCTTTTTCTTGGAACTGAGTTTAGTTGTTTATCAGGTGAACCATGTCTTTCAGAACCAACACCTTCACTTGATGCAGTAGGCCAAAATGTGACTGGCAATACCATCTTTAAGATGGGACATACAATAAAACTGCTGCTTCTACCTTACTTTTTAATTTGAATGGCCTCTCAAACATTCCTCCACCCAGGGCTGGTCCTACCACAGAGGCAAACTAGGCAGTTGCCTAGGGTGCCAAACACTAGGCAGCACTGCTTTGCAGCACACAGGTATGTAGCCCAGTGTGCAGCAACATGAGAAGCTTTTTTGGCTGACTCTGCTCCCCACTGAAGAAAAAGTAAGTGGTGGAGGGGAGAGGGGGCTAGAGATAGGCTTGGGGAAGGCAGGAGGAGTGGGTGGGGAGAGGCAGGAGCCCCTCTGCTGGCTTATGGTTTGGCTAGCTTCAAGCCGGTCCAGCCCACCCTCACCCAAAGAGGCTTGCCACACCACCACTCTCCCCTCCCTCCATGTACCTCCACCTCATCTATGCTGCTCTCAGTCTCTGCAAGTGTTCTTTAGGAGAAGGCTCTTAAAGAACCTCTCCTTTTCTCAACTTCCAGCACAGATCTCCTATGTGAGCATTTTTGCTCAGAGCCATAATTAGGCATTTTAGTACCTGAGATGAGCAAGGGTTGTGTCCCCCTTATTTTTTTCATAATTTTTCAACTCAGTTTTTTCAGTCCTGACCCTGTCTTTGCTTACTGTCTCCCACCAAGACCCCCTCTTTTATTCTTCACTAAAAATCTATCAACCTAGTTTTTCTCCTCATTGTTTCTATGAGTAACACCTTTTTCCTTTTAAATATTTTTTTTTATAATAAAAGAAAGCTGTAATAAAAAAGGTAATGAAACCACAAAACCCCAATAGGGTAGTGCTCAATCTGACCTAGATCAATAGAATGAAAGAAAATTCAGAGCTAAAAATGAATCTGCATTGTTTAGCTTCCCCAATTATATGTAAGCACCAGAGCTCATGGGGCACCAGTCCATACATGCCATTCTATTAAAACAGAACAAAATTATTTTCAGCTTATCAGCAGAAGCTCCTGGGTTTGTTTTCAGAAACAGTGATGGAGTTTTAACATGTAAAAATGTACATTCTGGAGAAAGTTTGCCTTCTGGTTATAAAAACGTTTAAGTAGGTCAGGATCTAGACTGAAATATTTGCCAGTGTCCTATTAACAAAAAGTGATGCCAATCAGATTTATCATAAAACCAGAATGGAAATATATGTTTATAACTCACTGGACTAAGAGTTTGCAAAGATGGAAGTCAGAATTTTATGCCAGTTGATCGGTCCTTTAATAAATGATGTTGACAACTGAAACCAAGCTTCTTCCAAGATTTATAGAGAAGGGTGGAGACAAGTTAACAAATGTTAGTCCTCAGAGTAGGAGATATTTGGAAATAAAAATAAAAATTTCTGCAATTATTATTTTGGTATAGTTTAAAAATATATACAATAACTAGTAGACAGTGTGCAAATAGCAATAACTCTCCAACCTCTCATATTTTTTCCTCTTGCTCACACCCCCAAATCAACCCATATGATCTTAATATCTCTTCCCACCATCAGTATGTTATCTTTTAAAATTAGATTAAATTCCACTTGGGTCAGGAACTTCTTATGATTTCCATAAATTGCCAACAGCATGTATTTTACTATATAAATAGATTCTATTCTAGTAAAACCCCAGGAAATAAAGTCATGTACAAAACCTCAGTATCACTTTATTAATTAAGAATGTGTGAATTGATTACACCAGTACTTAACTCTTAGAACGCTGGCATCATTTGACTGGCAGTTGGAAGAAACTTTATGATGATGGGTATGTACCCATGAACAAAAGGCAGAATACTTGCCTATCTTAACTTAATTAGAAATGGCATCTAACTTGACCATTATTTCATAAAGAGAAAAAGACTGTACCGTGAGGCAGCCAGCTGATAGTGAATGAAAAGAAAATCTAGTAATATATACTAATAGCAATTTTCTCAACAAGACTTAGCTTTTGCCACATCTGTCCACAAGATTTAATCCTCTCCAAAAAAATAACTGCCTTTTTCAGCAGTGTACACTACATGTAATATATGGTTTTAAGAATAGTTATTAGCACAATCCACTAGTCCAGCATAGAGTACCATATTGATTTAGTACTTCTGATTAACAGAGCCGTAACTAAAGAATTCTGTGCCCGGGGTGCATTCTAATCAGAATGCACCCCTTACAATAGTCGGAGTCTTGGGAGAGTGGCATGGAGCAGGCCCTTTAATAGAGCGGCTCAGTGGAGCCACTCTGGCATGCCTGGAGCAAAGCTCCACTCACCTCACTGTAGTTATGGATCTGCTGATGAAATCAGAGTTTATTCAGATTTTCTGAAGACAGGGCTTATAAGTAAAAGCTTTGTAAATAAGCACAACATAGCTGAATAGTCTTCTGCTGCAGTGTAGTAATTACTCTTCTAATCCAAAATTGTCCATCAATAAACAGTCTCGTTTCTTGTCATCTGCAGACCACAAAGATTGGAGCTCATACAGCATTACTTTGGATGATGTGTCTCCATTTTGTTGTCAAAGGCTACAACTCTGACAAATTATTCTGGGATTTGTACATCTTGACCAGTTTGAATCTTTGAAGAAGCTTTTCCTTCTTGTGAATCTGTTTGACTAATCTTATTAGTCAATAGAATCTGGTGGAGGAGAGTACATCATCCTCTTTCACCACAGCCTGGGGAGAATTCTAGACCCACAGAGATGTCTCTCCTGCAAAGGACTTTTCAAATGGATACTTTGAGCATCTTTATACTTCAGGCTTTCCCAGTTATCCTGTAATATGTGACAACCTCACTGTCAGCGGAGACTCTTCTATAGAAGTATAATCCTTTTCTTCAACATCTCCTTTCAGATGCATTGCTACGATGAAACAAATTCCTCCACAGCAGAATTAAATGAACGCCTAGCTTTCATTAATTACTCCCTATGTGTTGTGTTCACTGGTTATTTCCTTGATCTAGTAGTGCTCCAAAGAGCTAGTGTCCTTTGGAATCTGGTGCATTTATATCTAGTTGTCTAACAAAGTTATTTCCATCTTGAGAATGAAAAACTAAATTACTTGGTGTCCTCATCTAGTCTACACTAGCAAATTAGTTTGAATTAAGGAGCCTTAATTCAAACTAATTTGAGGCCTGTCTACACCAGGCTTTGCCTAGTTCAAACTAAAATTAACTGCTGTGTTTGAATTCATTTCAAAACTTAGTTCAAACTAGCATAATGTAGTCATGAGAGTTCAAACTAAGTAAGTTCGAACTAAGTGGGTTTTTTTAAGTTCAAATTAAAAAATCATGCTTAGTTTGAACTAACTTTGAACTACTTAGTTTGACTAAGAAAGTCCAAACTAAGGTTTAGGTGTAGACATAGTCCTCAGGTGCTGCCTGGTTTATAAATTATAATATTGTATAATTTTAGGCCATGATAAGGTATTTGTATGTACAAAGGTGTAGATTAACATCATGATAAAATAAATGACCTGCTAGGTCTGTTTCCTGTTTCTACCATTCCATAAAATGGGAAAGCTTTAATGGGTGGGAACATATGAGAGTAAAGACTCGGGAATTTGTGAGGGAAGGAGTTGGTGCCAGGTGTGTCCTATTGAAGTGACCTGAGGAGTGGGTGGGCGCAAGCCCACCCACCTCTAAAACCCTTCCCCCAGCCTGAGGGGAAGCGGCACAAGGCAGGGCTTCAAAAAAGTCCGGGGGACAACGAAAGAGAAAACAGGGACGGGTGTGAAGGTTACAGGTTCAAAACAAGGGTGTCGGAAGGGGGTACCGAGCAGAGAACCCCGGACAGCGCCCACTGCTCCCGAAAGGTGTCGAGGGAGCCAGCGGACGCCGCCCAGAGGAACTCTGCCCGGAGACGTGCACGGACGAGGGAGCGGAAATAGGCCCCACAGTCGCAGGCCCCTCCCTCTGCCAACCTCCTCTCCCGAGTTTTATATGTGGCTACCTTTGCGTAAGCCAAGAGGAGGTTGGCGAGGAGGTCCCGCGACTTAGTGGGGCCACGGATGGGGAGTGCATAGAGGTACACGTGTGGGGAGAAGTGCAGCCAGAACCTCAAGAGGAGGTTCTGGAGGAGCCGGAAAAGGGGGCTGCAACCTGACGCAGTCTAAATAGACATGCGCCAGGGTCTCCCTCGCACCGCAAAAGGGGCAGGTGTCGGGGCGAGGGGTGAACCGCGCCAAGAACACGCCCGTGCTCACGGCTCCATGAAGGAGCCGCCAACTGATGTCCCCGGCGGGCCTTGGAGTGAGGGTGGCATACAGACTGGCCCACCGGGGTTCCTCGCCCACCGCGGGTGGAATCAGTTCCCGCCACTTTGTGTCAGGGCGGGACGCTAGGGCGAGGAAATGAATGGTATGGAGCACGAGTGTGTAGAGATGTTTACGGGGCGCGGTTCGAAAAGAGGCCGGCTGCAGGTCCAGCAGCCGGCTCGGGGCATGGGGCGGGGATGGCCGGGGGGGCTGATGGGGCCGAGGCCCGATCATGAGTTCTGGAGGGCCAGGGCCGAGAGGGGGGCGGGGAGTACCCTCTCGCAGGACCCGCCCGAGGTAGGCCCGAGCAGCGGGAGGCAAAGCAGCCCTCACCTCCTGGAGTAGGCGCTGGGGGGTACGAGGGGTGGAGAGCCCCATGCGCCGAGCCAGCTCATGGGGATCCACCCAGTCCCCCCGGGCATAGTCCAGGAGATCTCCGACCCGGGTGACACCTGCCATGACCAACCTCCGCCTCACGGAGGGGGCCTCCGCCA
>ML681963.1:24687309-24776400 GCA_007922195.1 Podocnemis expansa
AAAAAGGGGGGGGGCTAAACTGTAGGAAAGGGAGACTGCTACTGCTGAGGGAGAGATGGTTCTATAGTCCCTGCTGCTGAGAAAAAAAGTCCAAAGATGTTGAATTGGTGGAAGCCTGCTGCCTTCTTGATGGTGAGAGGGGAGGCCAGGGAAGCAGCAGCTGGGGGTAGTAATGGTGGTAACTAAGTCTAGAGTCTCTTGATAGCTCACCCCCAGCTGCAAACAGCAGAGTCTCAGTCTTTGGAGGCCTCCCCTCAGTGGTGGTGGTATTTTCTTCTCCTTGGAGAGGCAGCAGGCTTCAGCTGTAGCAGCAGCAGCAGCAGCAGGGACTAGCTGGCTGGCTGGCAGGAGAGCTGGTCTTCTCCAGATGGTTTTGGTGGATCTTCTTTTTCTTGTCCAGCTCTCCCCCCCTCCCCACAGAGCAGGGGAGTGGGAGGGAGAGAGGCCAGCCGGCCACAGCAGCAGCAGCAACAGGAGCAGGAGCAGGAACAAGGGAGGAGGGAGCAGGATCAGCAGTAGAGGTGGTGGTGGTGGTAGTGGGGGGGGGACAGGAGCAGGTCCAGGAGCTGGTCAGGCAGAGCACCTTCCCCTTCGCCTTCCTCTGAGAAGGACTGCAGGCAGGGGAGTCTGCGAGGGAAGGAGTTGGTGCCAGGTGTGTCCTAGGTAAGTGATTTGCTTTTTCCTTACAGGTGTTTTGCTTGTGTCTTTTTCCCTACAGGTGATTTGCTGACTGTGTGTGTGTGTGTCTTTTTCCCTACAGTTGATTGCTGTTAGTTGTGGGACTGTGCTTGTGTGATTGGGTGGGGGCTGTTTGCACCATTGTTCCCTGATCACCTTTAATCACCAGCTTCTAGCAGCTTCTAGCAGCCTTGTGATTGGCCTGCCCCTGTGTGACTAAAAAGGGGCAGGGGCTGACCTAGGCAGAGAAGGCCTTTAAAAGCCACTGCTTGAGCAACCAGAGGACTGCAAACAGGAGAGTTTGTGAGGAGTTTGGTGAGGCCACCATAGTGAAGAGGAGCCGCACTGCTTGTGCCAGCACCCCTTCTGTTTCCTTTGTCTGGCTACAAACAGAGGCAAACTATTTGACCATGGATATCTCCACCCAGATCCTGGTGTGGATTTGCGGAGACTGTGGCCGTAATTTTCCTGCCACTGATGATCAGGCTAGAGAGATGAGCCTGTGTGATAGGTGTCTTCTGGTGGCATCTCTCTGGAAACAGGTAGGAGAGTTACAGGAGGAGGTGTCATGACTCAGGGGTATCTACATCCTGGAAGAGTTCCTTGACAGTGTCCACAATGAGACCTGCAAGGAGGAGGTCCCTATCCCAGTGCCAAGGGCTATGGCCAGAGCTCTGGAAATGGATGGAATGCCTATGGCAGAGGAAGGACACTGGCAGCTGGTTACCTCTGGCAGTAGACAGTGCTCCACACCTGCTCACATCCCACCATCCATTGTGGTGAGGAACCATTATGCGATGCTGGACACAATGAGGGAGGTAGAGGAGATGCCATCCACCCCAGAGGCTGGGCAGATCACAGCTACCACACCTAAGAGGAAACATAGGGTGGTGGTGATTGGGGACTCACTCCTGAGAGGAATGGAGGCACCCATCTGTCACCCTGACAAGGCCTCTAGAGAGGTATGCTGCCTGCCAGGTGCCCATATCTGAGATGTAACAGAGGGATTGTCAGAAATCATCTGCCCCTCAGACTACTACCCCATGCTTCTTATCCATGTGGGTATCAATGATACTGCGAGAGGTGATCCTCAGCAGATCAAAGGTGACTTCAGGGCTCTGGGAGTGAGGGTGAAGGAGTTTGAAGCACAGGTGGTGTTCTCCTCGATCCTTCTGGTCAAGGCTAGAGGCCTGAGGAGAGACAGATGCATCCTAGAGGTGAATGCCTGGCTGCAAAGATGGTGTGGTCAGGAGGGATTTGGCTTCCTTAACCATGGAGTCCTGTTTCAGGACAGAGGATTGATAGGCAGAGATGGCCTTCACCTGTCCAGGAAGGGGAAGAGCATATTTGGGCACAGACTGGCTGACCTAGTGAGGAGGGCTTTAAACTAGGTTCAATGGGGAAAGGAGACCAAAGCCCACAGGTAAGTGACAATGTGGGTGATCTGGGGGAAGGGAGGGAACTTGGGGGGTGCTGGGACTGTAGCACCAGGAATAAAAGAAGGTAGTTGGAATATGGGGGGGGGGGATCAAATGTCTTAAGTGCCCTACTGAAGCCCCAATACGCGAGGAGAGTGGGGGAGGAGAACTGCAAGAAAACATGCAAGGAGGTTTATGTAATAGAATTGAAAACCAAACTGACAAAGTAGGGCAATCGGTCGAGTATCTTAGGTGCCTATACACTAATGTGAAGAGCCTGGGAAATAAGCAGGAAGAATTGGTAATACTAGCGCAGACAACGAACAATGATATCATAGGAATAACAGAGACATGGTGGGATAGTCTGCATGACTGGAGCTCTGCCATGGATGGGTATAAACTGTTCAGGAAAGACAGGCAGGGAAGAAGAGGGGGAGGAGTAGCACTATCTGTAAAAGAGCTCTATGACTGCTCAGAGCTCCATTATGGAAGCGTGCCAATAGAAAGTCTGTGGGTTACACTGAGAGTGGAAAGCAACAAGGGGGATGTTGTGGTGGGTGTCTGCTATAGACCACCAGACCAGAAGCAGGAGATGGATGAGGTGTTCTGTGGACAACTAGCAGAAGCTTCTAAATCACAAGCCTTGGTGCTGATGGGGGACTTCAATTACCCTGACATCTGCTGGGAGGCCAATACAGCAGTGCATGGGGCAATCCAGGAAATTTTTAGAAAGTGTTGGGGACAACTTTCTAGTACAAATGCTAGAGGAACCAACTAGGGGCCTCGCGCTGCTCGACCTGCTGCTCACAAACAGGAAAGAATTGATCAGGGATGTAGAGGTAGATGGCAAGCTAGGCAGTAGTGACCATGACATGGTTGAGTTCAGGATGTTGATGGAAGGAAGGAAGGAAAGAAGCTAAACACAAACCCTGGACTTCCAAAAAGCAGATTTTGGGTCCCTCAGGGAACTGATGGGCAGGATCCCTTGGGAAGCTAATCTGAAGGGGAAAGGAGTCCAAGAGAGTTGGTTCTATTTTAAAGAAACTCTGCTAAGGGCACAGGAAGTTGCCATTCCAATTAGGAGAAAGAACAAACATCTGAGGCAGCCAGAATGGCTTAGCCGAGAACTCTGCTCTGAGCTTAAACATAAAAAGGAAGCTTACAGGAAGTGGAAGCTTGGTCAGATGACCAAGGAGGCATATAAAGACATTGCTAGGGACTGCAGGGATAAAATCAGAAAGGCCAAAGGACAAATGGAGTTGTGGCTAGCGAGGGATGTAAAGTATAACAAGAAGGGGTTCTACAAGTATGTTAATAACAAGAGGATCAGGGATGATGTAGATCCCTTGCTGAATGGGGCAGGCATCCTTGTGATGGAGGATGAGGGAAAAGCTGAAATGCTCAATGCTTTTTTTGCCTCAGTTTTCACAGGCAGGGTCAGTTCCCAGCCTACTACCATGGGTGTGGCAGATTGGAGAGAAGAAGAGAGGCCCTTGGTGACGGAAGGTCAGGTTAGGGACCGCTTAAGCTGGATGTGCACAAGTCCATGGGGCCAGATGAACTGCATCCAAGGGTGCTAAGGGAATTGGCCAGTGAGATAGCAGCATCACTGGTCATTATCTTTCAAAACTCATGGAGAATGGGGGAGGTGTCAGAGGATTGGATAAAAGCAAATGTAGTGCCTATTTTCAAGAAAGGGGAAAAAGGAGGATCCAGGGAATTACAGACCAGTAAGCCTCACCTCAATCCCTGGAAAAATTATGGAGCAGGTTCTCAAAGAAGCCATCCTAAAACACTTAGGGAAAATAAAGTGATCAGGAACAGTCAGCATGGATTTACCAAGGGTAAATCATGCCTGATCAATCTCATTTCCTTCTATGATCAGATGACTGGTTTTCTGGATGCAGGAAGAACCGTTGATGTGATATACCTTGATTTTAGCAAGGCTTTTCATAGTTTCCCACAGCATTCTCATTGGCAAATTAAGGAAGTATGGGTTGGATAGGTGGACTATAAGGTGGATAGAAAACTGGCTAGATCAACAGTTTCAGCGTGTAGGAATCAATGGTTCCATGTCTAGCTGGCAGCCAGTAACAAGTGGTGTGCCCCAGGGGTCAGTCCTGGGGCTGGTTCTGTTCAACATTTTCATCAATGATCTGGATGATGGAATAGATTGCATTCTCAGTAAGTTTGCAGATGACACCAAGCTGGGGGGAACAGTAGACATGTTGGAGGGCAAGGACGGGATTCAGGGAGACCTAGATAAATTGGAACAGTGGGCCAATAGAAATCTTATGAGGTTCAACAAGGACAAGTGTAAAATCCTGCACGTGGGACCAAAAAACCCCATGCACTGCTACAGGCTGGGAAACATTCAGCTAAGTAGCAGCAGTGTAGAAAAGGACCTGGGGGTCATGGTGGATGGGAAGCTGGATATGAGTCAGCAGCATGCTCTTGCTGCCAAAAAGGCCAATGGCATACTGGGCTACATCAAAAGAAGTATTACCAGCAGATCAAGGGATGTGATCATTCCCCTCTATTCTGCACTGGTGAGGCCACATCTAGAATACTGTATTCAGTTTTGGGCTCCCCACTACAGAAAGGACAGGGACATGCTAGAGAGAGTTCAGAGGAGGGGAACCAAAATGATTAAAGGGCTGGAGCACAAGCCCTATGAGGAAAGACTGAAAGCATTAGGCTTATTTAGTCTGCAGAAGAGAAGATTGAGGGGGGATTTGATAGCAACCTTCAACTACTTGAAGGGATGCTCTAAGGAAGATGGAGCTCAACTGTTCTCGGTAATAACAGAGGACAGCACGAGGAGCAATGGTCTCAAGTTGCGGTTAGGGAGGTTGAGGCTGGATATTAGAAAAAACTTTTTTACTAGGCAAGTGGTGAGGCCTTGGAATGAGCTGCCAAGGGAGGTGGTGAACTCTCCATCTTTGGAGGTGTTTAAGGCCTTGCTGGACAAAACCATGACTGGGATGGTTTAGTGGGAGTGGCCCTGCCTCTGGCAGGGGGTTGGACTAGATGACCTATGAGGTCCCTTCCAACCCTATGATTCTATGAACTGAACAAGACCTCAATATGATCTTTCTTGAAAGGCAAGATGTCAGCTGAGATGTAAAACCAACTTTTACAATTTGTTCATTAAAAAATTGGTAGAACTTTTTGCAAGAGTAGTGTTCTTAGCACTTGTATCCTGCCTAAAATCTTGTTTGGGTTATATGAACATTTTTATAAGCCCCTGCAGGTTCAGTTGGATACAGTATTCACCCACCCCAATCTTATTCCAAACTGTTATGTAGCAGTGACCCATGACAACAGGGCTCCAGCCTGCAATCCTTATTTCATCAGGAACTATTGTCTTCAATGGGAAGAACTTGATGGCAAGAGTAGGCCCTTCAAAAGCTACCACTTTCCAGCCTTGAGGTGACTTCATTTCAGTAGTGGGTAAGTCTATGTGTGTGTGTGCTCTGTAGTCAAGGCCTTCTACCCCAGCAGGGGTAAGGCAAACACAGGCAAGGGTTCAGGCCTTCAACCCCAGCAGGGCTGGGGCAAACACCCAGTAACCCAGAAAGCAGCAGGGGAGGGAAGGGGAATGCAGGCCCACCCACTCCACTGCATTCCAGCCCAGGGCCCTACTAGTGGCATGCACAGGGTGCCCCTATGTCAGTGGGGCTCCTGCCAAAATGCACTGACTCAGCAAACCACCCCAGGCTACTTCCTTCCTGCCTCTCCCCATGATACCTGGGGTGCTTAGTCCTCACTGTCCTCCAGGTAGGTTCCCCAGGGTACCCCAGTCAAGCCCTCACTGTCCTCAGGTGGCAACACAGGCAATTCAGCCTCCTCAGCCAGTGGCAGTTCCTCCAGGTCACATGGGTCCAGGGTAGCTGGCTCTCTGCCTTCCCCAGCAGAGGGAAGCTCATCAAGATCCTCATAGGCATCTGGCCAATCCTCAGGCCCCAGGCTCTCCACTGAGAGAAGCTCATCCAGGTCTTCCCCAGGGAAGTTTTCTCCAGGGGCACAGCTGGCCAGGGTTCTTTCCCTCAGCTCTCACAAGGTGGGGGATCCTACTGTTGGTCAGGCCTCTCTGGCTCCTGAGGAGGGAAGTCTACCAGTGGCAGCAGCCATTTCCCCCATGGCTGGCTGGTCCGGCCCCTTATATAGTCCTCCTGCTCCCTCCAGCCATCCCTTTGGTTCCAGCCCGGGCTCTTATGCCAGGCCTCTTCAGGCCAGTAGGGGGAGTGCGGGCGCTCAGCTACCTCTCGGCCCGTAGTTAACCGTTCCCCTCTACTACAGCGTGTGCGCTTTTATCCAAGGACACTTATCTGACTGTCAGGGAATTTAATAGAAACACTCTTAGGCTATGTCTACACTACAAAAATTTAGTTTGAATTTGTTAATTTGAACTAAGAAGTTCAAGTTTAGTTTCAAATAAACTTTAATTTTAGTTTGACTTAACAATATGGACTAATTCAAACTAATGTTAGTTTGGATTAGTCCACTTTGCTAATTTGAACTCACTGACCTTAGTTCAAATTTATAAAGGTGTAGATTAACATCACATTAAGGTGTAGATTAATTTTCACCTTTATAAATTTGAACTAATGGTTAATCCTTGTCTACATTGTCCTTAGTTCAAACTAATGACTGAACTAAGGGCTTAGTTCAAACTAACCAGCAGGCCTTACTAGTTCAAACTAAGCTTTTCATTAGTTGGAATTCAGGAATTCCTTAGTTGGAACTAATGAAAGCCTAGTGTAGACAGGTACTAAATTAGTTTGAATTAAGCCTCCTTAATTCAAACTAACTTGCAAGTGTAGACATATCCTTATTGACTTCTGCTGAACTGAAAAATAATTAACTACAACAGAAATAACATTTTCAACATTCTTCAGACAATAAAAATATTGTTGTTGCTCTAAATTATTCCATTTCTCTTCTGTAGTACTTCAATATTATGGGGATAAGTATTGGAGTGATTATAAGGGGGTATCTTAGCACTGCCAATTTTAAAGGCTCCTAAGCACTTCCATTAGAACACTCTCTTTTTATTTGCTTATAACGTTGACAGTTATACTTGTTGAAGTAGAAATTTTCCATGTCTCAGTGTTAAATATTTTGGAAAACTTCAATCAAAACAGCTTGGCTGTTCAGCTGTACCCAAGAATAAGGGTAGGGGAAAATTGCATTGTATTCCTCATGTTAACAATTCTGGTGACCTTTTCTTTGAGAATCTTTAGTGCAGGGGTTGGCAACTTTTGTCAACCCCTGGTTGGCTCTTCCTCCATGACACTCAGCTGGTGCTGGCAGCCCTTTCTGCTGAAAAAATGTGGCGGCTGCCTGAAAAATCTGGTAGCGACTACGGCTGGAGTGGGAGCAAGGGGACAGTTCCCAGACATGCCACAGAAAGAAGTAGCTCCTCTTGGGGCTCCCCAGTTGTGCCACAGGAAGAAGCTACCCACAGTGGCTCCTTTTGGTGGGGACATGCTGCGGAGAGGAGTTGCTCCAGGCAGCTTCTTTCTGTGGCATGTAGAGGCATAGACACTGTGGGGACCCCCTCCACCCGAGCCTCACCTTAAAGAAGCCACCCAGAATGACCTTTGCTGGGAAGAGTGGCAGTTTCTGTGGGACTGCAGAGGGCATCATGTGCTGTTCTGAATGGGTTTGTGTGCTGCTGTAGGCACATGCACCAGGGGTTGCCTATCCCTGCTCTAGTGTCATGCTTTGGAGCAGGGACCTGAAATTTTGCACTGGGTGACCTTTTGCCTCCCTATGAAAAACTGCCCAAATAGGGCTACTCTGAAACTACTGATAACAGGAGTGTAGAGACAGCCTTAGGCAATCAGGGGCCCTAGGCAAAGGCCCATTGTGGAGTCCCCTAGAGGGCCGCCTATAGGTTCCCACTGCCACCCTCCCTGTAGGCCCAGTCTCCACTGCAGCCCTAACTGCCCCCCACCGACAGGACTCCTTGTTTGTTTTGCTGAACCACACTAACACGACCATCCCTCTGGAACTCGTAGATTATTCTTGGGTATGATATTTTTAAAGATCTTTTCCATCATGAAGCTTTTAAGTTGATCCTCTTTCACTTAACATAAATGACCTAATGCTGAACTACAAAGTTAAAATGAACATTTAATTTTTTTTAAAAAGCATGTGCATTAATTAACAAATAAAGAGTGGTAGAATTAATGATGGCTCAAAAATAACTAAAATATGACATTTAAAAAATTGGCAGTCAAATCTTACAAATTTTTCATATAGGCTTGGGTGTATGTGCACTAGAAGTTTCATACAAATAATTATAATAAATAAAAATAAGTGAAAAGAAGGTTTTGAATGTGTAGCTATAAATGAACAACTCCAAATGTCAATAACATTCTCTGAAGTACTCAAGTTTATAAGACTCTGACCCCCTCAAAAATATTATATAGTAAGTACAAAAGAAGCTAAAACAATTACTTGCCAAAAGAAAGACGTACAGCACAGACATCATACACAGCTGTAATGCTGTGCTTGAGGGCAGCACTGCATTTATATGCAGCAGCCTATATGGAACTATCTGGTGACCTGAGCTAACCAAAGCCAAACGAAAAATTGTCACAAAGAAAAATGAAAAGGCAAAAGAAGAACAGGTAAAAAGGAAAAGGCAAAATTTCACAAGTGGGATTAAAAAATGGCAGAATAAATGGCCACACTGAGGAACTAAAAGATGAGACTATTGGAAAAGTTCCTGCTATTGTGCTGTCCATTGGTGGCACAAAGAGCTTACTCCTGCTTTTTTAGCATGTCAATGTGAAGGTGATGGGTAGATAATGGTGAAATCTGCAATTCAGATGAAGTGCAGATCCTATTGATAGTTTGCCTTGATGAGCAAAGACTGAAAGCGTTGAGGCTTCCAGCCCTACTGGCTCTGCTAGAAGGGAACAATTCCTGTATTTTTCTATATTTTCATTTCTGTCCAAATTGAGGACAGGGCCACTTATTTCTTGGGGCTCTAGGCGGCCGCCTGCTTCGCCTACCCATAAAGCTGCCACTGTGGAGTGCACCCAGCCACCCAGTGATATTGAGTACACTAGAGAGAGTGCTTCCCTTAGGTGCCTATACACTTGCTTTGGGATCACCTAGATGGGTCCTTGCCTCTGACTTGGCTGAAGCCTGGTTTAATGGCATAGTGTCTATCAGTAGTCCTCTAGGGAATTGTATCTGCTGACTCTTCACACTCTCTGACTCAGGGATAACGCATAAGGGTTAGGTAGGTTCAGGCTCACAGGTAACTCAAGTTTAGGCAGGCTCAAAGGAAACTTGGATGACTCATCACAATACTAGAAAGGGGCCATATTAAAGTTGCCCAGGTAACCTTAATTCTCATATTTCTTAAGTTTTGAGAGCTTGATTTTTTTTGATGTTCTTTTAATGTATTCTTTAGACATCTGATGCATGTATGTGTATGTGTGAAAACAAATTAAAAAATGACACCTAAACTGGTGCAGAAATGGCAGGGTCTTTCACAACAAACTCGTTTGTTTGGAAAACACTATGAGCAGTAACTTATTTCCACATTAACTACTTGTCTGTAAAACATCTCACCTGGCAAAGGAAGAGATAAATTAACTCAGTCAGTAAATCTGCAAAAATTATTTTCTTTCCATACAACTATTCTTAGGTTGTTGGATGGCTATCACCATGTGTTTATGAATTTAAGTAATGGAAAGGGCACCTGGAGCTTGTGTGTAGGCATTTTTTACGTACCTAAATATACTAAACAAACATAGTTATTGAAAGAAAATAATCAAAGTTGAAGTCTAAATGCTTGTGGAAATTTATTTGTTAGTAGACTACACTACAGATACAATGCACTGAACAACACCAAAACCTGGCAGTAGGTCAATAAAAAACCATCAGTAATCAGTTTGTTTTGCCTTCTACCAGGAAAAAAAAACTAAATTAAGAAAGCCCAGCATGGGCAGAGCAGCTGTTTGACAAGGATTAGCCTGAAGCAGGTTGACAGCTAAGACACTTTTCATAAATTTGTCTGTGCATGTAAATGTATATATGCATTTAAAGCTGGATGGGAAAAGCATTTATTTCAATGAAAATGCTGACAAACTGAGTAACAGTACCACTGGTAGAGAAAGTGACTCCCCAATGCACTCCTATTCAAAATCTGTAGCTTTGCTTACAACAAAATACTTTTGAAATGACACAGCAACTCAAACCCATGGTCAAATCTTTCTCTCCACCCTCCTACATGATACCCACTCACTGCACCAAAGTAATTATTCTTTAATAGCACACACTATGTAGCCCTTTGTAAAACTGTTAAGTATAGAAAGATGGAGGATCAAAAGCAGAATTTTGTGACTGGCTGGATTGAGGCAATTTGTTCCTGTTTGTTTTTTTTAAATGCTGCCCAGTGTATTTTTCTAATTAAGTATTATGGCAAATACAGCACTTCCCCCCTTTGCACTTTATAAGATGCCAAAGCTAAAAATTTTCAAAATGCAGCTCTGCTCTGTAAAGTAGAAATCTAGAAGTGTTCCAAAAGGTTCCCTGTTTATTGTCTCCCAATTATTTCTGGGTCAAATCTGCTCAATTTACAAAAGCAGTAATGATTTTCTTAATTGTCTTTCCTGAAAGCTCCACCTAGAATCTGAAAATCATCTGTTCATTTTTATGATCTCTACACTTCTCCAGCAATGCAAATTCCACACACACAACTTGTTCCTTGAACCTGTAAGAGTTACTGTGGTTCTTTGTGTCCTACAAAGATCAATCCACAGTGACTGCACTAGGGCCAAACTTATGCAGTTCTCTTTAAAGGACTGGATCCACAAAGGGACATAAGTACCTGAAAATCCATGGAACAACACTCCTCCACAAAGCTTGCATTAAGTGCCCAGTCTCCCTATACAGTGCATAAAATGAGATGAGGTGTCTGAGATAGGAATTTATAAAAGCCAGTAGGCTGGGCATGGAATAGGATAAACAACTATTGGGATTTATGACATTAGGGGTGGGTCCTAAACTACATACTGCTCAAGAAGTTTGGTACCTTAAGTCCAAGCAATGGGGAGATGACTATTTCTGTATTTGTTCCACAACCAGGAACCCTTCTCTTGGATTAAGGGGCTCAGGTGCCTGTCATTCTTGTGGGAATGAGTAAGGTACTTGCCTCATGCCACACATGGCACTGGTGCCCACTTTTTAACTTTTTGCTTTATGATTTAGAGTGCTTATCTGAGATGTGGCAGAACCCAAGTTCAGTTCCCTCCTCTGCTTGTGGGTGAGAAAGGATATGGATAGGGATCTCCCTTCCTTTTCAGAAAGGCACACTAACCACTGAGCTATGAACCAGTAAGAGAGCAAGTAACTGTAATGCCTGTTGGTTAGGTCACCCCCCCACAACTCATGAGAGTTGCAGAGTCCAGTACCTTGCTCTACTGATTCTTTATGCAAAGTGGAGCAGTGTTAACAGGAGAAACTGGGACAATTACACACCAGGCTGATAGTTCCAGCACTCTCCTGAGACATAGGAGACCCCTTTTCAAATCCTTTCTCCCTATCAGCTGGGGGGAGAGATTAAACACAAGTTCTCCCACTACCCAGGCAAATGTGCTAAACACTGGCCTGAAAGCTGTAAGGTGGAATTATGGGGTTCAGTCACTGCTAGGCTGCCTCCTCCTGGCTGCTCTAGGAATCAACTCATTTCAAGTCTAGCACCTCCTTCTGCTACTTGCTTAATCTTTGGCTACATTATATATATACACACACACATACACACACTAGAGACTTTACAGCAACTATGCTGCTGTATGGTCTCCCATATAGCCACTCTGTGTAGGTGGGAAAGTGCTCTCTCGTTAGTGTACTTAAACCATCTCCAACAAGTAGACAGTTACATCTCTGGGAGAACACCTTTTCCATTGCTGAAACTGACGCTGGTCGGGGTTGCATGTGCTTTTTTCACATCCCTGGCTGACAAAAAGTATTACAGACAAAAGCGCTAATGTAGACATAGCCTAAAATAGAGATTTTCCTTTATTTATCTTAAACCACTCTGACACACAGGGACAAAAAAGTGGCTTTATGGTGTGAGAAGAATTTTCTTTCTTTGGCTGGGTCTACACTAGAAAAGTAGGTCAGTTTCATTATATTCTCAGAGGTTTGCACAGAGCTGCATCAATAAAGGGGCTTTAAGAACTCCAGTCCCAGGCTAAGGGGGGGGGCATACTGCACACCATCATTTGTAGGGACTCAGTTTTAATTTCATAGGTTCCAACTAGATAGCAAATGCTGAATTTATCAGGTTTTTTTTTAAAGCAGGTTTGGTTCAGCTGTTGCATTAAATTATATTTTGGCACAAAAATATCAGGCTTAGCATCTTCTATTTTTTTTTACATAGGTTTAAGCAGATTTCAGAAATAAATGTTTGAAGTTAAATATCCCACTTCCCAATTGAAAAAAATGAAGTATACAAGGGCTGCTTAACAAAAAATTAAGGCTGCATTGCCTGGGTGGGTGTAAAAATGCAGCGCTTAGCTGGAGATACTTCAAGGAACACCTGGTGAGGAGCAAAAGAATCCTATGATTGTAATGATCACCAAAATACCATTCTTCCTCCACTGCCTTTAATAGCTAAGGTTAAAACAACACAGATTATTAAAACAAATCACTTATAAAAACCATACAGTAAGTTTGGCCACCTCTTTTTAAGGCAGCTTTGAGAAAACAGGCCTTTGCCTATGCGTCCCAAGAGGTCACTGACTGTTTCTCCAAGTGTCCTACTATGTAGGACAGCACATCTAAATTATAGGGTGCTGTAGAAAGAGGAAATGCAACAGGTGATGTGGCACTGAAGCTGGTCACTCCCAGGCTAGGCAGTCAGACTTGCACTAGCAAGGTTCATAATAGCATGCTAAAAATAAGCATAGATGTTGCAACTTCAGCAAAGGCTCATGCCAGACATGAGAACTCAGACCATGCAAGTCAGGTGGCCTTAACAGCCCAAGTCACTGCCTAAGCCACACACCCAAACTGTTATTTTTAGCATATTATATTGAGCCCTGCTACCACAGGGCTGCCTGCTAATGGTGGGAAGCTCATACCTTGCTGCAGTGCATAAATGATGCTGCAGCAAGACTGCTACAGAGCATGTCAGCTTTGCCAAACTTGTTTCTAAGCAAGCCAGAGCCTTTATTCAGAGCTGGTCTCTTTGCTAGCAAGCTTCTAAGAAGTTAGATACATTAGATGAGACTCATTCTTCCATAAAGTACCCTTCCCAGTCCAAATTAGGTGGGTGATACTTTTATGTAATTAATTCAGTAAACAAGCTCAGCCCACAGCAACTTTAAACAGTGTAAGTGATGAGCACTGTGTGAAAGAGACACCTACATTTCTTGAATGGCTGTATTTGCTCAATATGGGAGGAAACTAAAGCCAGGCTGCCCTACTAGCCCCCGTCTCTCCCAGGA
The DNA here is from genome assembly GCA_007922195.1 of Podocnemis expansa. Classification (NCBI taxonomy): domain Eukaryota; kingdom Metazoa; phylum Chordata; order Testudines; family Podocnemididae; genus Podocnemis; species Podocnemis expansa. The sequence goes on from ML681963.1 coordinate 24,700,886, forward strand.
ATCTTTTGGTATTGCCACTCTACTACTATGCCTTGAACATGTCCACCAAGTTACACAAGGAAATCCTGAGATACAGTTAAGGATCCTTGAACACAAAAGCCATCCAAAGTGGAAGAATTCAGATTAGAAGCATTCTTTGAGTTCAAGTGGAAAGCTTTGCCAGTCTCTTCATAACAGCATTGAGGGAAAAGAGATTGTTACTTTGCAGAACTGGAAGGACTAAGATGTTGCTACATGCAAAGCAGGAATAAGTGCCAAGGTGTTTTTGACATGTGAAATTGATGTGGCAATATCTGAGAAGTCAGCCAAGACAGCAGTTCTAGCTTCCAAAAAAAGATCTTACTAGGTCTTTTGGCCCCCCTTTGCTTATTGGAGTGCAACCAAGTGTTGTTCTGCCCTCTCTGGAGCCAAAGTCTTGAATTCCTCCCCGTCCACCCAGTTTTCTTTCAGCATTGAGTGTCAGAAAGCCTAGACTCCATGGAGCTGTCTAAGCTTTCAGCCTGATTTTTTAGTAAGGTCTATGTAAGATGACCTCATTATGTAGTTCCTACTGCTGGCACTTAAGCTGACAGCACTCCATTTTAGTAAAATGAAGTGTTGTGTCTACACTGATAGTTGTAGAGTCAGCAATGGAGCAGTTTGAGACCAACTAAATTAACATTATCATGATATGAACAGCAAGCACAAGTTCATTTATTTATAGCAAAGATCTTGGGTTACAAGAGGTCAGTCCTTACCATCTTGAAGAGACACAGGATAAGTTATTGCATACATATGCATTATAATTTAGCAGCAAGTCATTCAAAAAACATTTTTTTTCCTACTGCTTTTTTTGGTTTAGTGTCTGAATTTATATGTAAGTCAGCTTTACAAAGTATTTACCACCACCTTTAAGTTAATGGTCTTTTATTGGAAAAAAAGACTAGCATTTACAACTTGGAATGGACATAGACTGTAATAGCTTGAACAGCGATGTTGACAGTTGTGCTGAAGTCCACAGGCTACTCCGCCAGCTCCAAGTCATGGTACAGAAGGTTTTAAAAATAGGAGAGAGAGTCCAAAGATGCTCCCTTGGTGAAGGTTTCTTTTAAAAATTTTGTGAACGGTAACAGCCTGACACCCGTTTCACTATAGTGCAATGCAGACAATGTTAAACCAATATTTTAAACAGACATGCCACCCATAGTTAAGATCATCTTTTGGAGCACAATGCTACATACAGTAGAACCAGTCAACCTATAGGGCATTTTCTCTGGAGTTTACCTTCTTGACCATTTTTGCTGCATACCATCCTGAGGTATAAACCAATTTTAAAGTAAGCCAGCTATGACAATTTATAATACAAATTGAACTAGAATCCACTGTTGGAGAAAACAATGGATATTTTAGGTTTTTTTAAATACAAATGTCTGACTGTGCTCAATTGTCAAGCTGCATGCACAAAAAACTGGCCAGCCCAAACAGTGTAATAGTCATTAGCAAATGGAACTTGGAGTTCACTAAGTGCTTCCTTTTTTTAATTTTAAGGTAGTACAGTTATTTATATTGTAAAATTGATGTTTAACTTGATCTTTTGGGGACAGGACCACCAACCATTACATGCAGTTTGTGGACAGAAGGTATTTTGACATTCAGTTTTGCTATACAGAAACAGAATGAATAAATGAACTTTTTTTGCAAGAGGTAAGTAAAAGATTCAATTTGATTCTTCTAGAGGAAAATAGGTGAAAGGAGGTCTCTTCATTTTGCAGTCATCATCTGTACGAATTCTGGAAAGACAAAAAGTCAAGGTTTTTTTGTTTAACTATCTTAAACACTTTTAAACTTTACAAGGAGTCTCAAACTACACTTGGAATAAAAACCCTTCAGGAGATCTAACCAGAGTGCTCTTGATTATGTCTTTTCACTCACTAATGTAGGCAGTTCAGCAAATTGTTAACACAACTCAGCCCCCCACCCAGTTTATACAAAACCCAACGAACTTTACTAAGAGTTTGTGATTGCATAAACACAACAAAAGCCATCTTTTTCTACCTTCATAGTTCACTTGTCCGTCTCCATCAATATCTGCTTCTCTGATCATTTCGTCTACTTCTTCATCTGTTAGCTTTTCCCCTAAGTTTGTCATAACATGACGTAGTTCTGCTGCACTGATATAACCATTGCCATCCTGCAAGGACAAAACAGTTGCATGGGACTGAAAACAATTCAAGATGGAACCACAGAGCCCAGCTGATGTTGTATTCTAAACTCAAGAGCTCCAGTAACTGGCTTTGAACTTACTCTCCCAGGAGTCCTGAAGCCTTACTGGCCTAGCACCCAGCCTGTACATCTGATGCACAGTTCATCTGAGCCAGCCACAGAGAATGCTGTAGCCATGCTTTCTACAGCATTCTGGTTGAAGACATTAGGACGACCATTTGAGAATAAAAATGATGTCTGCAACATCTTTCAGGACCAATTAAGTACCCCTCTGATTAGGCTTTGTATGCCTCTATGTAGCTTTGACTATCATCCAGATAAGCACACCCCTACATTTGAATCATATGAATTTCTCTGGAGTTGTGGCTCTTAGAAGTTCTGAATGCTTCTTGAGAGCCTTCCTGAAGTCTCCAGTATTGGAGAGCAGAATGGTAATTTATCTTTTAATTTGGGTTTCTTAAAATTTCAGTATGTGCAATAACTTAAAACCACCTGCCACTAGAATGGGCAAGCAGCAAGAAGACCTCTTGTAGCATATCTTCAACCAAGGATTTGTCTAGAGGCTTCTTGGGCAAGAAGATCAAAGCACACAAAGCATGTTGAGAAATCATGCAAATTCCAACCACAAGCTACAGTACAGAGCCTAGGATGGCGGAAAGGAACTTGAAGCTAGTCTTCTCCAGTGGTCCTACTGCTTGAGCTAATGGAGAGAAACTTCTGTAGTAGTGCCTTAGATCTGTTCTAGATTTGGATAATTACCTAGTTTAATAGCTATGGCCGCGTTAAGGTTGTCCTGTTAAATCTAGTGATATGAAGATAGCTTCTTTAACATCCTTATAGATATCTTGTATAGTCAGAGTCAAGTAGAGGAGAGAATGATCTTATCCTCATGTCTGTCCTTTGAGAAAACACGGAGCATCTGCTTCTGGTAACAAGATTCCCATAAGCAGCTTCAAATCCAAAAACCTGAACATAAAGGTTGTGAAATTTCACCTTCTCATACATATTAGAAGTTGAGCAAGTGGTCTTAACTTTACGAGAAGTCCTCATGCAGGTGCCCTCTGCCACCTGTGTTCAAGTACTTTGCTTATGTCATGAAGCCAGAAGGGGCAAGTGGAGACACCTCTGACACTGAAGTAAGTCTAATCATTCCATTGTTCTGACAAAAAGCCTACCAGGGATTTTGGCCGCCCCACCCACCAGGGCAAGCAGTTTCAGCGTTCCAGCTCTGTAATATCCAAAACAAGTTTTCCTCCTGCTTCGGTTAGAGGGGTTTATATTCACCTCCCAGGCAAACACAGGATAATGCTGGGAGAAAGATGCTCATCCTTTAAAACTGTTCCAAAAGTCTGCAGCTCTGAATTCTAGAAATACCTTGTCAAAGACTCTGAATGCCTCACGGATTTCTTCTTCGCTGTCAGTATCCTTCATTTTTCTGGCCATCATGGTCAAAAATTCAGGGAAATCAATAGTGCCATTGCCTTAAAAAAAGTGGAACTGTATTTTAGAGTCACATCATTTCCTTGATCCCAAAGCTGGCTTTAGAATTAGGAAGGGTCAAGTGACATATGGTCAAGTATTTAAGCAGCTACCTTCCATTATTTTTATACTAGAACCATAGAGGCTTTCAAGAACTTTATAAATGGTCAATTTTAAGTCAGTCTCTTCCTTAAATTACTAACACAGCATTTTAAGCTCCAGTGATGTTTTCAGTGGTTGTTTGAACATTGTATTAATGCCTTCCCACCAGTCCATGCCACAGAATTCATCAGTTCACCATCCTAGGTGATTAACAGTCTGTTCCCACTGTGCAAGGTTAAAGGAGGATTGTGCTAATGAGTCTCTCACTCTGAGCCCCAATTAGTGATACATTTATACTAACTTTGAATGTCAAGAAGTTAGCAAGGAGAACTGAACCAAAACCCTAACTGGCTGGAATGGATTTCATTTCAATATCCAGAGGGCAAAAAAGATTCTGGAGCAGATGGTCAGCAGCAGAACCCTATACTAAGGCTTTACACAACATGAATCACACAATTAAGGAATTATTGTATGCTTTCTTGTAGTTAAGCTCAACACAAAACGTCTGGGAATTGTGGTGCTTAAGCGATCAGCATCAAGGGGGTGTACAATTTTTCAGTGCTTCTCAGAAGTCCAGATATGGGTGGTCTAGTAAGTATTCCTCTTCCCCTACAGAATCAACTTCCATGCAGTGACCGTTTCCCTTCCCTACTGCATGCAAACTCTAAGTTGTGTACTAAGAATGCTACTGATTAAAAGTAAGTCAGAAGGTATATAGTAAAGTATAAACAGACAAGCTGAAGTCCAGTGGAGGCTACACTTGACCATGTTCATTCACTGTTAGAAGTGGTTTAATATGACTAGAAACATGCCTTGTGATGCTGGCAAAGCAGGTGCCAACTCATGTTAAGGTGTCCATGCCTCACTTGAATATTGACAAATGCAGAGCTGGGATCAGTCTGGTTCTCATGGGTGTCAGTGTTGTTAAAATAACTACAAGAGTTAGAAAAATGTGCTTAGAGTTTAACGCATACAGCAATTTAAAAGCAGTTAAAAAACTCTGATGACACTTGTATCTGTATCAGGTTATATTTGGGCACTTCTGTTGTGAGCCACTGTTTAAGTCAGACAGGAGAGAAACACTGACTAGTGTGAAATGCAAGCCTTCAACAGAAGGTGTTTATCATGCCCAACAAAGAAGGCCCACTGACACTAGATGAACTATTGTGGAACATCAGCAACGAGGATAAGAGACTTTGTTGACTGCTCACTTGCACAATTCCTGTTCATCATGGGGACACTTTCTTCCATCATGAGATTTAGTTCAGGGCACAAGGAGGAAAGGAAGTAAAAAATCTCTAACTGCATCTCTATTATGCTTGAACTCAAGAGGGGCAAGGATTACTCAGCATATGCAAAAGCTCCTCTGCTGTTAGCCTGGGTTAGCCCTAAAGGACATATGGACCCTTGCTTATTACCACTTTTTTTTTTTTAAACTTAAGATTGGAACTCTGTGTGCATATACTTGCCTTACCCTTGTAAGCTGATCGCTTCCTTTTTAATTAGTCTTTAGAGGAACGCTTTACTGTGGGACTGACTGCAATCTTTGCTGTGAGAGCTAAGATGCAACTCAGCTGCAGTAAATGACTGGTTCTTTGGGACTGACAATAAAAACAGTAATTGCTATGATCTATCAAAGGTAAGCTCACCTTGGTGACAAGACTGATCAAAGTACCCAAACCAGCTATCTGTGACTCCATGGCAAGATTGTCATAGTGCCTGAGAAGCTTAGACCAGATAATTGGTTTGTGAAATTGAAGTATAGAATTCAACCACTTTGGAGTTTGTGCCATTTCTTAATAGCCTGTCCTGACACTGGTACCCACTGTCCTGTGCCACAGCAGGACAGGTTATATGCCTGCCAGACCAAGGTTTGCACTCATGTTTTAGTAGCCTTGTTGCTGTTTTAACAATTTCTAATTTAACTGCATTCAAGAATTCCTTTAGAGGACCAATAGTATATAGACACTATGCTGATTGACGCTTACTTTTAAGTCACAGAACTAAAAAAAGATTAATTTAGCTACTGAAACCAATATGATATACGTAAGTGTACAGATATTGGAAAGCCACTTGGTATTCCAGTGAAACTGTAGGTTGCAGCAATTCAGGAGGTAGGAAAAAAAAAAGCCAAGTGCTGCAGAGGGAAACCGAACACTGGAAAGAAGCTGTGAGCAGGACACAGAGAAACCCTTATTAGAATTATCTTTCAACTCCAACTATCCCACATGGACATACCTCGTGGTATAGTTAATGGCAATGACTATGTTCATATTAAAAATCAAATGGTTGTTTTATGTAGAGGACAAGTTGCAAACCTACACTGCTTCTGACTAGAAGTTACTGGATTACTATGATGAAAGGAGAGAAGGGAACATCAGAGAGGCTGCTTTATCCAGTTCAAACTGGAACTTCTAGGGCACGCACAGCAAGTGAGACTCTGCCATATGAATCTTCTCCACACTTACCATCAGCATCTACCTCGTTGATCATATCCTGTAATTCTGCTTCTGTTGGGTTTTGACCCAATGACCTCATGACAGTCCCAAGCTCTTTTGTTGTGATAGTACCATCACCATCTTTGTCAAATAGGGAGAAGGCTTCCTTGAACTCTGAAGACAGAAACAGCTCTATCATTAAGTACTACAACCACCACCAAAAACAGTACCAAAACACTTTTGACAGTAGACTGATTCCAATGGACATGCCATAAGATTTTTAAAATGTATTTTGTCTGCAGTCTGTACTAGAATATTAGTGTTTTAAATGTTTTAGACTAGTTTTCTGACAAATGAATTACAAGTGCAAGCCACTGCCCTCTAACCACACTCACCAGCCTGTATGTTACATAAGGCTCTGCAAGTTTTGGATTAGCACATGCTATCCTGTTTATGAGTTACCCAGATGACTCAAGTCCACTTGTCTCCTCAATAGCAGTTATTTGTCAGGGTGTAAGTAATGAAGAACCCAGTTCTTACAATACTTTGTGGACCATATTCTGAGCAAGATTAGAAAAACAAGAGTTTGCCATACATGCCTGACAGAGATAAACTTTCTCCCTTATCAGTTATTTTTGAATTACTAAAGAAGTTCATATCCACACCAAGAGAAGTAGTTAAATAGGCTCCCAAAAGTTTAGACCTAGTGCTTTACTCTTTTAACCATTTCATGTAATTTAGAAAGGCAGTGGTGGGTTACAGATGATTTAAGAGTGGGGGAAAAAGGTTTCCTTAGATGTGTAGCCAACATGAAAGAACTAAGTTTTAAAGATTCTGCCGACCATTTGCTTTCACAAGCCTAAAGTTGAATGCAAGCACACATGTGCGCACATGCCCACACACCCACCAGTTTCACTTTCAATCTCAGGGAAGAGACTAGTGTTGCAATATTTGGATCCAAACTTTGGGGGTGATTTGGCTGTTTTGAATTAAAAATATCTCCAGACTGTTTAAAAAAAAAATCTTAATAGCTGGATGTTCAAAGTCACACCAGACCTAGGTTTTGGGCCTCAATTATCACAAAGAGCATTCCTTCAGCTTCCTTAATGCAAGCTTCCCAAGAGACAGAAGAGGGAAAAACAATTTTTAGAACTTTTAAAGATTTGGTGCAGATTGCTTATAAGCTAAAATTCAATTTCAGGAGACAATATCCAGCAGTATTTTAGAAATATATTCCAACATTCAAAGGAGACTGGTGAGCCAAAAGAAATTATTTTAAATTAGAATACTTACCAGCAATCTGCTCTTCAGTCAGCTGATCAGCCTACATGAAGAGTAGAAAGTTATTTTAGAAGACTTGTCTACAACTTTGTCAAGCCATGAGATGGGTAATGTAACATTTATGTAGCACCTCTCAACCTAGAAATCCAAGAATGCTTGATACACAGAAGGATTCCACCCACCAGTGGGACACAGCAACATCTGAAGTTTAGTCTAACACCTACTGCAGCAAAGAGACATTCCACATCTTCAGACAAGTTAAAAGTGCCATAGCCAGATCAAGTTTATGAAGAAGTCCAATATGGTTGGTGACTGGAGGTGTTTGGTATCCAGGCTGCAGCTCTCATCTGAAAGGCACCATTTCCAGTAGTGCACTGCCCCTAGCGCTATGCAGTGGTATTGGTTCAAGAGTGAACCAGTGATTAGTGTGCCACCTAGTGATGCTACACAACTAAAGTGTTTCCTGGAGATGATGCCATCACAATACAGACCTCCCACAATTCTTTTCAGCTTCTGATATGACAATACTATGACTGCAAGATTTAGATTTGTGTGTGTTCTTAGAATAACCCTCTTTCCTACTAACACTTGTTTGTTACGCCATATAGCCAAAGTAACAGTTCATTAGGCAGGAATGATGCCACACAATGAAGTGTCTTCATTAAGCTACAATTTATATTCAGACCATTTACAGTATTAAAACAGTTGGTTCTGAGACCGCCAATCCATCTGAAATTAACCGATGACTGCACATTCCTCATACCATAGGACATTTTTCTTGGTTGAAAGGAGAGCTTTCTTCATCCTCCACAGGTTCAAAGATCAACTGTGTAGACTGTCTTTCCCTTAAGAAGGGAAAAAACCTCACCTAATTGATTTTATATATTCTTAGAGGATGACACAGTAGTAGATTAATCATCTTTGGTTACAACCTTTTTAACCCCATTGTTTTAATAATATCTTTTTTACACCAAACTGAGAAACAAAAATGTTAATTGTTTAACTGATAATTTAGGAAGAACACCAAGATGTTTATAATAAACAATAACTAAGTCTCTTGCAGTTAACTACAGTAAAGTGGCTTTTTTAAAAATGAAGAATGTGTAACAAATGCTAATGTGAAACAAGAAACTATGATATTTCTTATCCTCCAGAGAATAGGGCTGAAAGGTTGTTGTGCGCTTTAATCATTAATACATGTAACAAAAAACTTCCATCTGCGTTTAGACCACTTTTTCAGATAATATAAAAAAGCAATGATTGAAAAAATTACTTGTGCTGAATCATTTATTTAGGGCTCATATGGACTAAACTTTAGTTTGTGTGCATATCTGAAGAACATATAAAGCTGTAAGTGTGAAGGGTTTGTGACCAAGGCCCATTTGCTAATAGTTTACCCTAGCAAACAAATTCTCTTTTGAGTAATTTCTAAGGGGTAGCCATGTTCATCTAGTTCAGCAAAATAAACAAGGAGTCCTGTGGCAGTTTTAAAGACTAAATTTTTTTTAATTGCATAAGCTTTCATGGGAGAAAAGTCCCATTTTGTCAGATGCTTGAAGATGGAAGCATCTGACGAACTGGGATTTTCTCCCACAAAAGCTCATATGATAAATACATCTGTTAGCCTTTAAAAGCGCCAGAGGACTCCTTGTTTGTTCTTTTGAGTAAGTGAAACTAGTCATTTACACAGCATGACAGATGAGAGCGATGCCCTGCAGAACAAGAAACAGATGGAGCCACACCTCAACAGCAAGAAACTCAGATCCATAGCACCAGTCTGAAGCCCCTACAATTTGTAAGGTATAGCATTCTGATCTTCAGGCACCATTTATGTTGATTTTTAAAAAGGTGACCTTGCATGGCACTTAGTTCACCTTCCTAGGCAACAGGCACAAACACAACCTGATCACCCTAGCTACCAGGGCAAAGGTACCTAACATCAGAGAAATCACCCCACCCAGGCAAATAATAAAATTGCGTCCTAGCGAATTCAGCCTTCTCCGAACAGGAAGGGGGAAGTGGCGGGGTGACAGGGAACACCCAGCATAGCTCACTATCACATTTGGCAAGCTGCTGCCCAGCTTTCATTGCTTCCGTAGGAAGCCGAGTTGCAAGGAGGGAAGAATCTCAACCCTTCCTTTTCCCCAGCCTCATGAAGAAAAAGCCCAAGGTTACCGTCCAGCCCCTGACATTTGGGGGAGGCCAAACTGACTGACCCCACAGCCTACTGGCTATGCACAAGCCAGGCACTTTTAAAGCCGACGTAGCCACTGCAGATGTTAAATCCAGGGCTACGGGAAAGAAAACCCCAAGTGAGCCCTTTCTCCTTAGGCTGACCGGATGCCCCGATTTTACAGCAGCGGTCCTGCTACTTGGCGCTTTTTCTTAGACAGGTGCCCTCTTATTTCTCCAAGAGCGCAACAGGCGCCAAGCCACAGGATGAGCAGCCGCCCGCCGCCGCAGTGTCCTCAGCCCCCCGCGCTCCTCGCTTTTCTCCAACATCCCCGCCAGCCTCGCTGCAGGGAGGGAGCCCGGCAGCTCCTCCGCAGCAGCCGCCCCCCCCGAGCCAGGCTCCCGCGTTGCAGCGCCTGGTCTCCAGCCAGCCGCCCGAGCCGGCAGGAGTGGAAAGTTCCTAATGGAAACGACGCACACTGCGGCCCTGTCTCCCCGCAGGGGCTGGCGAGGAAGAGGAGGAGACATGATGTAATGCAGCCTGCCGGGGAGCCGGGCGCTGCCGCCCGCAAGGACCGGGGGGCCAGAGCGCAGCGGCCGCGGAGCCCTCGCCGCCGTCCCCCGGGGCGCCCTGTGCCGGGCACTGCAGGGAGCCCGGGCCCCCCAAAACCGCTGACTGCAGCTCGCCGGCACCAGCCCGGGGCGCAAACGCGGGCACCCCCGCGGAGACAGCGCCATGCAATGCGGGGCGGGGGCTGCGGGCTCCGCAGAGCGCGGGAGAGCGGCAGCCTCGCCAGCCCCGGGGCTGCAGCCTCCCTCTCCGCTGCCGCGGCCACCTACCATCGCGGGGTGATTCGCTTGCTGGGGCTGCTCGGGCAAGGAGCAGGCGCTGCGACCTCCTCAGAGCGGCTCCCCCCGCCAAGCGCTCTAGCTGTGCGTCTGCTGCGCGGCTCTGCGCCGCCCTGCTATATATGGAGGGCTGTATCCCTCCGCCGGAGCAGCGCCTCTCCTCCCCGCCAGCCGCCGCCTGTGTGAGAGGGACTGCGGCGGACGGCCCTGCCCCCGTGCCCGGCCCCGCCCCGCCCTTTGCTGGGGGGCGGTGGCTGCAGCCCCAGCGTTCGGCGGGGCCGCCCTGGCCACGTGGGCTGAGCTGCCGGGTGCCTGGCTGCTCGCCCCCCAGCTCTCGGAGGCCCGGCCCGGGAAGCATCCTTGACATAGGATACAGGCAGGGCCCGCTCTCCTGGGAGGCAGGTGGCGGCTCTTGGGGCGCCTAGCCCCCCTGGAGATCCTGCCTCTTCAACTCTTTCCTAGCAGCCCGGGCACTGGTAGTCAATCTGCAGCTGAAGCCGCCTAGGCAGAGTGCGCTTTACATCCCTCTGCAGGCAGACACTGGCGATTTATGCAATTTGGAAAACTGTTTTCAACCTCCATGAATGCGATGGGGGTGGGGGGGGGCGCCAAATTAAAATTTGGCTTGGGCCCCGCAACCCCTTGAGCCGGCGCTGGATACAGGTGGTAGCAAAGAATGGATGGGTGGGTGGGCGAAAGTGTTTTCACAATCCTAGGAACACCGAAGTCCTCCAGTTAACGAGCAACCTTTCGATTGTGCCGTGCTGTAACCTGGCTCTCAGCTGTTTTATTTCTCCCTCTTTTCAATGTCACCAGGCTCTGCCACAACTTCTGCTAGTTTGGGGGAAGAGGCAGGGTCCAGGAGCACACTTGCCATTGCCTAGATTTTTGTAGCCATTACCATCTGTTCACCTGTGCTCTTAATTAAGTCCGAGGGTAGCAGGCAGGCAGGGAAAGAGCTGCAAAACAATGCCATTTTTGAAACGTGCTAAATAGCAGAAAGTAGCCTACAAGATAAATATATATCATAGATCCTCCTTCAAAGGCTTCACCTCCTCCAAAATTAGAACACCTGGAAGGGAGTATAGGATTTAAAAAAAAATAAAAAAAAAATCTAACCCTCCCCCAGTGTTACTTCTATCTGCCACTACTCCCTTCTGTCTAAGGTACAGGAGAAGGGAATTTAGGAGAGGGCTGACTGTCCAGACAGGAATTTATATTTGTCAAGCAAACTCTGAAGGCTATTTGATGCAAAGGAGTCAGATGTGACAGGAATTAGAAGTGGAAGGTAAAACTGGGATATTTATGATTGCCTCTTTTCAAAACAATTTTTTTTGTGGAGAACCAGCTAGATCACAATAAAGTGCTGACCAAGAATCAGATTATCTACTAATGATTTAGCAGTAGGATTCCTTCCCCACAGAGATCCAGTGCCCTACAGACCAGACTTATCACCTTTTTGTCCATGTCCTGATTCCACATTGCATGGCTTCTCTGCATTAGTGCCACATCTATATTTTTGTGTGTGTGTGTGTGTGTGTGTGTGTGTTTTATTCCCTACTGTGGTATAAAACATCCATGGTAAAGATTTTATTTGCATTCACACAATACATTCTCTATGTGTCTGGAGGCTTAAGAGTAGAGATAGGTCTAAATTAGCATGTAGGACTTTGATTCCATTCATTCAAAGGGACCCTTGGAATTTGAGCTCATTCTCCTCATTCAAGATTTTATGTTTGAAGTTTGGGCCCATCCTTTAAAAGGAAGTTCTCACACTTCCAGTAGGTGTCTTAATTCTGATTGGTTTGGAATATCTTCTTAAACACCTTACATATAATTTTCTTCTATTGATTTTTTCTTTTATTTTTGAAAAAAACACATCTAATGCTTTAAAACAGACTGTTTAACAATATATTTTTGATATGTTACTATCAATGGCTAGTTTTTCAGGAATGGAGTAGCAGATTTGCACACAGAACCTTTAGGTATTTTCGATCTGGAAGTCTTCCCCCCAACAAATTCAACAGAACCAACTTGATAGATCACATTTTGATCTCAAAAGCTTGGTAACATTATTGAAAAAAGCAGTATATGAAATAGTGTAAAAAGTTATATTTGCATCTAAAGATTCCACCGTTGGTGGATGGTTTCAGTTTGGATGCAGAATATGTTTTTTACTACTAATCCTTAAAGCGAACATTGATGTTTTGTTTACAAAGCTAGGGCAACAATTTTAAGACACTATTTTCCTACTCTCCATAAAACAGACAAATCTTTGATTAGCACAGGCTGAAGGAAAATCTTTGCATAAGTCAATCAGGTATAGGAGTCTCATGGCATGCCTGAAAGAATATTAATGTACAAATACTGACATTACTCAGATAAAGATCTCATTTATTGTATCAAGAATCATACTCAAATATTGGACTAAGAGATTTGCATGATTATCCTGTGACGTCAAACATTAAATCCAACCCAGCAGTCTTTGGCCAAAATTTTGAAATGGGGGGAGCTTGAACTGAATAGCTGCCGAGTACACTTAGGACCTCTGAAAGTCAGGACACATATGTATTTGCCTAAACATAAATGTAAATGCCTAACTTTAGACCCATATCCACTGTTCCCTCAAAGCTGTGTGCATGTGTGCGCGCACACAGGTCATGAAACCTACGCAGACAACAAAATAAAGTGCGCACAAAAAAATTCAATAGTGCTAATGCTGGTGCTCACACAGAAATGTTTTTGCACACACAAAGAAATTGTTTGTGCACACTGTAATAACCCTTGGGGAGGAAGGGGTTAACACTCTGGTCAGTGAGTCCCAGGACAGCCAATAGGAACGAAGCACAGCTTTTTGAATGGTAACAGCAGCCTGGCCTGGGCCTGTTGGGATGCAGCAGAGCTCCTGGAAGGATCAGGAGGAGGCCAGAGGGGCCTGAGGAAGAATCCAGCAACATCCTTACCAGAGATAAGCTAAGTTTCGTACTGACCAGGCGTGGGTAAAACAGGGAATGTTTACTTAGACGCGGTCAGGGTATTTTCTTTGTTTTTGGCTTGTTTTTGGATTTCTCTATGCTGAGCACATGTAACCACCCCCTTTACCCTGTAACTACCTAAGTTAATTCCCAGAGAAGCAACTCTCTGTGTTTATCATCTGTTCTTTTTGATTAAAGAGTTTACCTTTTAACTAAGTTCTGGTTCTGTGTCCTGAGAGGCAAGAGGTTTGTGTGCACGTGCCTTAGACTGCACAGGTAGCTACTAGAGGGAAACCTGTTCCAGTTCCAGCTCATATTGCAGCTGGAGTTCAGTCACTTTCCTGAAGGAGGAATAAAGAGGATTGCAAGTACCTCACAGGGAGGAATTCCCAAATGCGCCTTCCTGGGTCACAAGAGGTTTTTTTGCATTTGGGTGGTGGCAGCGATACCACTCCAAGGCCAGGAATTGGAGGCCTTGGAGACTTTTAAGAGCAGGCTTTAAGGCCAGTGGCTTTTCTGGCCTGTTGCAGGCCCCCACCTTCTGCACTCAGAGTGCCAGAGTGGGGGAAAAAGCCTTGACACACACAGTCTACGAGTAATTAGAGGGAACATTGCCCATATCTGAAAGTTTCTCTTTACGCACGTGTTCTTTCACTGATGTAAAAACTTAACCCTATTAAAAGTAACGTGAGTGATATTTTGTTACTTTGATATTACATATTGACAAAGGAATGTGTGTGGAATATATGGAAGCACACAAAAGGAAAATCATCTTAAAGAGTATCCATTTTATAATGTTTAGTCTTGTGAAGAAGTTCAGAAACACTACAAAAATGACACTAAAAGAAAACCAAAGACTACATAAAGGGACTTGGAGTAGAAGGATTATTACCTATTTATGCACCATTGATCTCACAAATTAACTTCATCTTGTTTATGGCTGTGCATATGGAATATGTATATTATATATACCAGTTTTATACTTATAGTATTTAAAAATAAAAATAAAATTGCATTTGAATATTTTTAATAGACATCTCATATTACTTTAGGATGGAACATCTTCACTTATGGATACTCAAGAGTCAGTTCTGATCTGTAATAGTTTCCACAAAATTGCATCATTCTGTATTTGAAAATCTTGCAATGTCAATGTCTCAGAATAACATTCTAACTTAAACTGACACATTATTTGATTCTGACAATGATAATGTAAAACAGACCAGAAGATTAATATTTTAACACTGATATTACTAGAATTTTCTACGCTTTATCATGTTTTTAATATATATTATATTTTGGGTGGGGGTGACATTTATTTAGAATAGGAAAACTATTCTCAGCCTTAGCATCTGTCTAGTCCTTGCAAATTTGCTTTTCCCCAACTGAACAGCTAAGTCTTGATCTTGCATTCCTTGTGCATCTAAAACTTACTCTGAGAGTTTGGGCATGCAAGGAATGCAGGATTATTCCCTAGTTTGACCAATGTACAAGGAAGTCAAATGACTTGCTCAAGATTTTAATGTATAAACAGATCCAACTTCCACTGAAGCCAAAGGGAATCTTTCTATTGCCAACCGTAGGAGTGGGATTGGTGAGTAAGTCAGTCTGTGTTTGTGCCTAAAAAGATAGAATTTAGTACCCCAAAGTTATTAGTTTGTTGCTCTGTACAGAAGGATATGCTATGACTATTATAATGAATAAATTATTTCTGACTGGGAAAAGTTTGTTGTATTGAATTATTATTACTGCATAATTCAATTAATAATTTTACAGATTTAAAAGTTTTTGTAATATCAGCAAATTATTAGTGTAGCTGTAATAGTTATTCTAAGAGACCATTCTGAATCTCTACTATTTTATACCCACACATCCACCCCCTTAATGTAACAGTAAGGTTGCAATTTAAGGTCTGCTACTGGCATCTCTACTCTGGATCCTAGCTCTGCTATCTGATATGCCCACACAAATCCAGCTGACTTAAAAAGATTCTTAATAGTTTTCTCTTGAACAAATTCACACCTAATATGTGTAAGTGCAACTTAACTGAGATTACTGAATTTACATTCACTAATACCAAGAGTGAATTGAAGCCCATGTCCCCAGGGGCATCGCTGGCTGGGGGAGGGACCCAGGGCACGGGCCCAAGCCCCGCCCCCGGCCTGCAGGCCCTGCCTCTGGCCGGGGACAGGACCAGGCGCCGCCGCGGGCAGCCAGGCCCCGGATCTCCGACTGGGGATGGGGCCGCCATGGCCGCAGGCCGCCGGATCCCGGATCCCTGGCTGGGGATGGGGCCATCGTGGCCGCTGGCAGGTGGGCCCCAGATCTCCAGCCCAATCCGGGGCACTGGCGCTGGGGTTTGGGGCACATGCCCTGGAGTGCCCAGTGCCAGCGACGCCCCTGCATGTCCCCAATCCTGCAAATATTATATACATGCTTAACTTTGAGCATGTGAATAATTCCATTGACTTCAGTAGGGCAATTCATATGCTTAAAGAGTTGTTCTATATAGGTTCTTATACTGCTCATTACCACAATAACTGAGCACCTTCCAGTAGTGAATTAAGCAACACGTCTTACAGAACAAATGAGGAGTCCTGTGGCACTTTCAAATACTAACAGATTTATTTATCACATGAGCTTTCGTGGGAGAAAATCCCATTTTGTCAGACACTTTGAAGATGAGGGAAATAACAAAATGGGAGGAAAATAAATGCAGGGAAGTGTAAATCATGGGAACAAGTCCCCTCTACATATGTGGGGAAGTTAAAATTAGTCAAGGATAAAGGTATGCATCTCCTGCTCAGCGAGGTGTTTTAAATTATAACATTAATATCATGTTATTAATATGGGCTGTTGCTGTTTCTCTGTATTGGGAAGGAGGGGGAAGAAAAAGGAAAAAAAGGAGATTAAATCTAAATTTCTCATATCTCCGATTATTTCCCTGTATTCCCCCACTGTTGTACAGGAAAAAGTATATGCGATTATAGATCTCCATGTGGAAATAACAGCACAAAACTTTGTATATGTAAACTGCTGAAGATTGCTGTTATGCTGTTTAGCCTGTGGGCATGTCCACTCTTGCAATTTAGCGGTAGTTTGAATTAAGGAGGTTTAATTCAAACTAATTTAGTACCTGTCTACACTAATCTTTCATTAGTTCAAAATAGTAAGACCAGCCAATAACTTCAAACTAAGGCCTTAGTTTGATCGTTAGTTTGAACTAAGGATGATGTAGACAAGGATTAACCCTTAGTTTGAATTTAATAAATTTGAACTGAGGGCAGTTAGTTCAAATTAATGAAGTGGACTAATGTTAGTTTGAATTAGTCCACATTGTTAATTCAAACTAAGTTTGATTTTAGTTCGAACTAAACTTGAACTTTTTAGTTTGAATTAACAAATTCGAACTTACTCTTCCCAGTGTTGACATAGCCTGTAAGTAATTCTAAAATGAGTGCATGTGTGCAAATTGATTATTCAATTGCTTAAAACTGCATTATTTTAAAATTTTAATTATTGTATATTTGTATGTATTGTTTGCAATATAAATTGACTTCACTAAGGATTAACCACTTAGAAAGTTTCATCTTGTGAATCTCAGGTATTTTTTGAGTTTTATGCCAACAGAGTTTTACAGGCCTTGATCCTACAAAGATATGCATGTGGCAGTTAACAGAAATATTCACACACAAACAGATAAACTCATGTATGTATCTTTGCAGGTTTACAGTTAGTCTTTTTTAACAGAAATACTTTTGTGTCTCTTCTACACTTATGCTGGACGAATACATTTGTTCTAACTCAAGGGCAACCCCTGGCACGTGTGCCCATTCAGAGCGGCACACAGTACCCTCGGCAGTACCACAGAAATTGCCACTCCTGCCACCAAAAGCCACTCTGGGCAGCTTCCTTCGGGTGCAGCTGGGACACAAGGATCCCTCCATGCCTATGCCTCCATGTGACACAGAAAAAAAGCTGCCTGGAGTGGCTTCTCTCTGTAGTGTGAGGCTCCCCAAAGGAGCCACTCCGAGCAGCTTCTTTCTGCAGCATGCCTGAGAATCCCTGAAAGGAGCCACTAATTTTCATGGCATGCCCCCACAGCGCCAAGATGAGCCACTCTGGGTGACTTCTTTCCATGGTATGACTGGGAAGCGCTCCCACGCCAGCCGTGACCACTGCTGAATTTTTAAGCAGCCACCACATTTTTTTCAGCAGAGGAGGCCAATGGCACCAGCTGAGGGGTCAGGGAGGAAGGACCAGCACAGGGGTCAGGGAGGAAGGACCGGCACAGCACTGATCCCTGTTCTAACTTGAAAAAAAATCTCACTTTATAACTAGGATCACATAAGGAAAATTCCAGATGAACGGAAGAATTTTTGAGAAGGTTATGGGCATTGGAAAACAAGATCTCATAATGCAAGAATTAGTTTTCACAGCCATCAAAAACTAATTCATACTACAAACATACTAGTTTTTCTTCTTGGTGAGGCAAGAAGCTAAATAATATTAATTACATTTCAAAAATCAAACAGAGATGGGCAGAATATACATCTTGTTATTAACTATACATCTCACATTTTCAGAGGCAAATATTGTTAAACACCCTTGGTATTTTAGAAAGCAGGCTATTTACCATGGGCTTAAATTATTTAAATCAGATTCTGGGCTAGCTTTTGTAAGTAATAAACCTATCAAAGGAAATTACGTATTTTACCAAAGATGATTTTAAAATGTTACTTATAAAGATATATGTGACAGCATTCACCCCAGTAACTGAAAATTTTAGTTTCTAACTTTTGTAGCAATGAACCATGCAAGAGTATAGCATATTAAATATGGATATCATATAACAAAAAACTAATAGACTGTCAAATTAAGTTTTGAGGATGGTTTTGAGTCATCATTTCCTCTCTCAAGAACACATCAGAAATTTTAATGAACCAGAAAACAGGTTTACTTTAAGCTATCAAATTTCTGTTTTGGAATCAATGGATAAAAGCTGAACCATTGTAGCTGTTTGCAAGACATTTTGAAACAGTTTGTAATTTAGAATAGCCTAATAAATAAGGACAAACACGTTTCAGAATTTAAAGTCTTAAAAACAATTTGCAGAGCTTGAGAAATTAGTTTTACTCTAATGGCATTTCTTACTTGTTTCTGATTCTATTAATTAACATTAAGAAAAAACGCTCCAAAGTTAACAAATTATTTTTTTTTACACAATTGGTATCCTTTAAAGTTTTTTTTTTGGCATTACGTTTGCAGCCCACTTCTTACATAAGTGATCCTTATTCATATGAGTATTCCCATCTGGCCAAGTTGGGAGATACAGTCGCAGCTGATTTTAATTATGAGCTGTGCTGAAAAAAAAATAAGATGCAGTAGCTCTCACTGACTTCAGTGGAGTTGATGGCAGGTGTAAGTAACAGGACAAGAGTGAAAGGTCCCAGTATCATACAAACATAAATGAAAACGCCTGTCTATATTGTGCTTGTTTGTGATGCTTTGATGGCAGTACAGAACTAAACGAATGGGAATGACACGGAGGTGGGAAAAAAAAAGGCATAGGAAATCCACAGATATTGATCCCAATGGCCAGAGCTGTCACCCTCTCTTGTGTCCCAAATTCTATAGCAATAGCAGCCCCAAGTTCTATACTTTTTTGGAAAGCAGGGAAGGGCTGACACAAACCGAGAAATGTAAGAGAACATTTAGCAACATGGAATATATAGTTCAGTGAAGATTACAAGTTTAAATGAGAAGTGTAATCTCTGGGACAGCAGATTCTCATCTAGTGTGAACTGCTGCAATTTCACTGAATTCAATGGAGCCATGACAATTCACACCAGTGGAGGATCTGTCCCTCTAGCTCTAACAAATAAGATTTTTTCATCACGATTTGCACTAAATCCCAACAGTTTTGGGAATAAGATATCATGAGATTGAAACCTGCTTGTTTTAGTAGATTTTACATGTTGAAGTCCCAGAAATATTTTATGGTCTAATTTGCCATACTATAGTACAGGCCTGAGATTAACTGCATTTTATCTATTTATATATATAAACTCTTTTGTTTAGACAACTGATTTACTGTACCTCACTTGTTCCATTATACCAAGTATATGAAGAAATAAGTAATCTTACCACTTCTCTGGACAGCCATTTTATTGCATCTAACCCCTTCAGTGAGTTACAAGCAAGTCATGCAGGAAATCAAACCCTAATTTTCCAGCAATCAGCCAGAGAAATAGCCAACTCTATTATCAGAGATGAAAAAAGTAAAAAAAAAACCAAACAAACCAGATCTTCCTTAGTGCCAGTAGCCTGCCTTTCCCCCTGCCTACCTGAAACTGCAGCATGTAGGGATCATACCAATTTAATTGTCTGTGACTCATATTTTTGAAAGGTCTTTTAATAGAAAGAAAATTTTAAAAACTTATTAAATTGGATATGACAGGAGCCCCCCAAACCACCTATATATCTAGTTTTAATCTCCCTATTGAAATAGTTCCTCTGTTCTCCCCAGAATCCAATAGCTGGTTTTCTGATTGCCTGGAACCAAAAGTATTAGTACTTAAGAACTGTAGTTTGTGCAGTGTCCAGTCTCTGAGAATAAGTGTATCCCCTGGCTCTTTTCCATACTTAAAAACCTCAGATCACTGCCGCAAGCTCTGGAGGTTGCATACAGAAAAAGAAAAATGCAGTTCTTTCTGTGAAGAAGAAATAGAGATGGCCTACTTTCACTGATTTTTTTCCCAAATTCTTTGTGTGAGCATTGCTGTCAAAGAGCTCTTGTACTTGCACCTAAATCTCTATCTTGCCTGTCCTATTCTGAGACTTACAAAGATTCAGCCTCTCTGAACTGAAAAATTGGCTATAAGTCAACCATGAGCATATCTAGCACACTGGCAAACAGTGGGACCATCCCTGTCATATGGTTATTTTGTTGTTACTTCTGTTGTGGCAGAAGTGGGCAATATGCTTACAAGAAACTAATTTTTAGTAAGATTACTGCTAGCTTACAGTCTTGAGGTTATTCATGATGGTGTTGCAAGGCACAAGCATAACACAAAGGTGCATTGCGTCAAGACTGAGATTTATATGAATTCATGGGTGGAAATAAATCTCACTAGTTTAATTTGGTTAGTCTTCTCATTTCACCTTAGGTTTGCCAATACTGACATAAATTTTCCAGTCAAAGAGAATCAGGTCAGACTTTTTTTCATCACTGCTTTGGGTCTATGCTTGGGTCAGGCCTGTAAGGGGGCTGATGCAGAACTCAGTACTTCAGATAATTTCACTTTGCCGTCCATTCTGCTTCTGCTCTCTTGCTCTCTCCATAAGGTATTTTAGGTGCCTTTAGGGTACCAACCTCCTTAGGGAAACACAGTTTAACAAAAAATTCAACAATGAATAAACAAAAATGGAAAGGACTTGAAATGAGTTCTTTTGTTATTATCATGAGGTTAATGCTCTTAAATATGGATACTCTCCCTTTCTGCCTTTTTTTTTCTTCAAACTGTCTCTTCTTACTCTGTCATCTTTAAATACATAATACTGCAGATACACAAGCTTTTGCAAAGTGGAGTTTTGCATTAAGTTCTAAGGGGGTCATATTATCATCTAGTCTGACCTCTTGCCTAACACAGGGTGTAGAATTTTACTATGTGATTCTCACATCAAGCCCATAATTTCTGTTGGACCTGATGAATGTTGTTTAGAAATGCAACCAATCTGGCCATGACTTAGGCTTATGATGAACTGATCCTTTCCCTCCCTTAAGGTGCTCAAAAAGCTAAGACCTCTCAACACTAATTTTATGCCTTATTACCTGGTAGAATTATTACTTCCCATTATCCTCAAAGACGGTACTGTTAGGATTAGAAAAGCATTAAAGACAGCCAACACCCCCAACTTTCATTACAAACAAATGGAATCGCATGGCTGGGCAGTTACAGAGCCAGAACTCCTCTGAGATCTCTTTAAACCAGGGGTCTCAAACTCAAATCACCTTGAGAGCCGCGTGAGCACTACTACTTTAGCCTGAGGGCGATACTAGTGAAATCTTTTCACACAAAGATATTGCGAATATTGGTAACAACAGTGTTGTTGCAGGCTGCAGGAAATTGCTTAGGGGTCTGCGTGTGGCCCACGGCCCATGTGTTTGAGACCCCTGCTTTAAACTTTGCTCAAAAATTGAGTTTCAGGGGCAAATTTCACACTCTTTGTTCTCCATAGCAGCAGGGCACCTATTCATTATTAGTGCAACCCATAGTGGCAACCTGAGCTAAGTTCAAGAAGCTGTGGCACACTGCTTTTTCTTCCCCCAAACTTCATTTGAGTCCGGCAAAGCCCTGTGAGATTAAAGGGGAAGTACCCTCATAAGGAAGCAGAAGCTCTGGGTCCAATCAGCAAAAAGGCTATCCCCACAAAAAGACTATTGACAGTGGATTTCCATGGTGTGTGTGGAGACTGGGTGATTAACATCAGGAAGGGAAATAAGGGGAGTTTTGTTTTAGGCAGCTTCTTTGTTGCTCCTGTTGATGCAGCAGGGGAGAGTTGTACTGAGGAAGCTGCCTCCAAGCACTGAAACACATTGCTCACCCTCTTGGGTGTTACTGTGAGCTGGTCATAGCCTGCTGCTGCTGCTGCTTTACATCGGCCCAACACTGTAGCTCCTACAAGGCAGAGAGGGAAGGATGCAAACGCACACTCAGGAGCAAAAAAAAGGAAGGAGTTTTCTGGCACTCAAAGACTAACAGATTTATTTATTGCATGAGCTTTTGTGGGAGAATATCCCACTTCGTCAGATGTTTTGAAGACAAAGTGGACTATTCTCCCACAAAAGCTCATGCAATAAATAAATCTGTTAGTTTTTAAGTACCACAAGACTTCTTGCTTTTTTTGGCTTTACTGGACTAACACAGCTGCCCCTTTGGAACTGAAGAGCAAGGAGCTGAGCCCTGGAACGGCGCCCTTAAACCCTGGCACCTCCAGGAAGCAAATCGAATAACAACCCGCTCCCAGCAGCCAGGGCCCAGCACGTGAATGAACTGACAGCAGGGATTATATCCTCCGGCGGAGGGTTACCTATCAGGCCCTCGCGCTGTACCACAACCCATAACGTAACCGAAAGCGGCTGCTGCGTCTAAGGAAGTATTTGTCAAGGGCTTCTCGATTGGCCGAACGGGCCCTGCAGTGGCTAGTTGGGAAGAGCCGAGCCTTCCGATTGGTTGCGTTGCACCTGCAATGCGTCAAGTCATGATGCCGAAGTGAGTGTGCTGGGTTTTCCTGTGGGTGCGGCGGGAGAGAGGCGCCCTTCGCGCGCGGGACCTCGCCGCCTCGCTGTGCGCGCGCGCGCCTTGCGGGGAGGGGGGAGGATGCTGCCAGCCGGGTCCAGTCGCCAGGTGCAGCCGCCCGGGGTGGCCAGGGAGCTGCGGGTTTCTGCTGCTCCTCCGTACCTCCGTGCTGAGACGCACGGTGACTGAGCCCAGGCAGAAGGGAGCTTTTCTCCTTCCACTCCGCCTTTAAAAACTCCCCTGTCAGAAAGCAAGAGACACAAACAGCCCCTCTGCTAACCGCGCCGCTGCCCGACCACGCAGACCAGCAAGATCTAGCAAAAAAACCAGGAGTGGAACACGGCTATGCCTTTGGAAATCAGCAAGATCTAACCTCTGCTATTCCTCTCTTGCTGTGCGGGCGCAATAAGCATTTCTTGCAGCGGTTATGAGACTGGCAAAGGCAATAGGAACGATAGTTAGGAGAGAATGAAATGTACAGGGGAAAGATGCACGGTCTTGTAAGCATGGTATTGAAATAGGCTGCAAAAACGTTTGTCGCCAGGTGATGCTTGTGCAAAATTAGATCCCAATGGAAACCTTCCGTGCAAACAAAGGAAAACTTGACATTTTGTCATGTATGACACCCAACAGAATCCAGAAATCTCAAACCCGTTGAGCCTGGCTAGAGATCATAACTATATTGCATAACAAGCTACAAATAAGGCTACACACCAGTGACAGTTTGAGGTTAAAGAAAAGAATAAAAAAGCTACTTTTTAAATCAACCTAATCAAATATCTAATTGACATGCTGCAAAATAACCTTTACAGTAAGAGGAAGATGTTATTAAAAACTACCTTAACATGAATCCAAAATGATAAGAGTTTCAATTAAGCAACAGTTTGTTGGCATGTCTGCAAAAGCAAGAAAGTAAGAAGCTAAATATGGGAATAGTTTACAGAGGTTTATTGTTCTATTGAAAGACAAGTCATTTTTGTTATTGAGGCTTTTGTATTGCTCTTTTGCAGAACCCTGTTGAAGGGTGACTCAGCAACAAGTCTGAACATAAGGTAGGAAGCTGTATTTAAAATGAGGCTTCACTACTAAATACATTTATTAAAAGCGTATTTTGCATATGAAAAATCCTACTGCGTCAACTGCAACATTGAATAGAAACATGGGCCCTGACTGCCAGTTCCTTGACTTCAGTGGGAGTTTTGCCTAAGTACAGAATGCACTGCTCATTGTGTTCCATTGCAAAAATTTTAAGGTTAAATTCTTTTGGAATTCTTTTTTAAAATTGCTTTTGCTCACTATGGAATAAAATGTATTTATATTTCAAAATTATCATGATTTACCTTTCACAGCTTTGCTGGTGCAACACTTTTTACTGTATTTTTTCCTGGAAAAATTCTTACAAAATATTAGAGATATTAGAGATACAAAATATTAGCTAAGCAAATTATAGCTCCCAGCCAATTGGAACAAATAGAATGAAACCTTTATTGGAAAATGATATGCCAATATAATTATTATTATAACATTTATAGTGAGGGTTTGCTAAAAGGAAGCGTATCCATTTCTTACTTGGCCTTTTTGAGTATGACAGCATTGCCTGGCACTACTATCAAGTGTGAAAAACTTAGGCCTTCAGTTTTTTCAGCAAAGGTATCTAAGGAAATTGGGTATAAATATAGGAAACTTGTTATTAAGTGATACCTTTTTTCAAGAAAAACTGTCTACTAGAAATTATTTGTGTGGTAAAAATGATTCATTTTCATAAAAAAAGTAATTTTGCTGAACTCAGCACAGTGACAGAAACATATAAATGCCAGACTCTCCCCTCTAAAAAAGGTAGTTATAAAATAGCATTTTACTGATTACACATTTATGTACATTTTAGGGGGGAAATTAATTATTTGTTACCCAAATAGCCTTTTGAATAAATAGAATTTTTACATAACAAACAAAAATAAAAATATTTGTTTAAAAGGAGCATGCCAATACTCTGAAGATGGGGGGGGAGAGGCGGAAGATGGGTGTTGTTCTGTGACAGAATATCTAATGCAAGAGTTAGTTTACTTGGTTTGAGGTTGTTAAAGATGAGTAAGTAGAAATAGTTTACAATTATTTGTTTATTAAAATAGGTCATTGATTTAGTTAAGATAATTTAAAACTGATTCATATAATTAAGACTGGTGGTTTTATCAAATAACATTGTATATTCTTGATTCTGCTTCAAAACCATTTGTAAGAGTAGAAAACACCATGGATCGTAATTAATGGAGTTTTATTTGATTGTTCCTATATTACCAAATATGTCATCATAAAAACATTCTGAGTTGAAGGAAAGTTTTTTCATAAGTAAGATGATATTATTAACCACTGCAATCTCGCGAGGTCCCTTTCAACCCTATGATTCTATTCTATTCTGTATGAATATAACATGTAGCATCTTCTTTTAAACAACCAACAGTATTGTCACTGTAATCTTTATCACACTAAAATCTGATATATAGAGGTCTGCCATCTAATGGACTGTGAATGGTACTACCAAAACAGAGTGTACAGCTTTATTTTACTAGTACCTGTATCAGGAGAATACATTTTTTTACAGGTTTTTTTCCTCTTCAGATGTGTTCTTTCCCTTGGAAGTTATGCCAGCATTTTGACCTATTATTTTTATCTCCTTTTCCGTGGTGATTATGCGCGTGCGTGCGTGTGTGTGTGTAAAATTATGAAATTTTGCATACTCACACGAAAACAAAAAAATTATTAAAGTTGAAGTTAGGCACTCACAAGTTAGAAAATGCTAGAATTAATGGTCCCTATGCAACCTTAATTTGATCCCTTGAGCATGTGTTTTATAACAATCTTTAGCTACAGGTTTACATGCTATTTTGTCCCCACAGGTTCCCTATCTTATGCATGATGGACAGTGTCCATGTAACGAGCAGTTTTGTCATGTTTTGTTCAATGTGTGGCCACATGCTTTATTTACTGCACTCTATTCTAACCGTGCTCTGAAGAGGCTTTTCTATGCTGCTAATCTTCAGCAGACAGTGTGTTTAATTGTTCATGATGCCCCTGTGAAGTGAGTGGGTAGTATTATTCCCATGTTATACATGGGAAACAAGTTACAGATATTTTCCAGAAGGACAGCCATGTTAGTCTGTGTACAGCAGAAACAACAAGAGTCCTGTGGCACCTTAAAGACTAACAGATTTCTTCAGGCATAGCTTTCATGGGCTCCAGTGCACCTGAGAAAGTGGGTTGGAGCCCATGAAAGTTTATGCCCGACAAAATATGCTAGTCTTTTAGGCTATGTCTGCACTAGCAAATTCGTCTGGATTAAGGCAGCATAATCTGGACCAATTTGGTCTCTGTCTACACCAGGCTTTGCCAAGTTCAAACAGATATTTCAAACTAAGCGCTTAGTTTAAACTGTAGTTTGAACTAGCATGATGTAGCTGTGCTAGTTCAAACCAAACAAGTTCGACCTAGCCACTATTTTTGTTCAGACTAACTTTTTAATTCGAACTACTTGCGCTTTTTTAGTTCAAACTAAAAAGTTAGTAAATAACCATGAAAAATATGGTTTACGTTACTTGAAGAGCATCACACAGGAATTCTGCCAGATTTTTAAAGGAGAGGTAAACGGGAGCCCCAAAACAGGATTTTGAAATGAAGCAGGAGTATGCTTGCCTTACCAAAACCTGATCCCAGAGTCATGCTCATCAGGCAGGTGGACTAGGTTAGCCACATAGACACCTAAGGCCCCTTTCTTTGCACAGGCCTGTTTTGAGCAATTGGACCTGGTAGAGACTTTTTTTTTGTAAGGCAGTATTACGGAGATAAATGGAGCTGCAGGCAAGAAATAGAAAGTTTGTATTAACTAAGATAAGATAAGAAAGGAACATGCAGGGAACTATTTACAGTGGACAAGATATCAATGGATAAAATAAGCCCAAAATGCAGGGGCGTCGCTGGTGCTGGGCACATGGGGCACGTGCCCTGAATCCCAGCGCCGGTGCCCCAGGTCTGGCGGGGCCTCACCCCTACCATGGTCTCTGGCCCAAGTGGGCTGGAGATCCGGGGCCCAGCCACCTGTGGCCGCAGCATCCCCATCCCCAGCTGGGGATCCGGGGCTCAGCCGCCCACGGCCGCAGAGGCTGCTTCTGGCTGAGGATCTGGGGCCCATCTGCCTGCGGCCACTCCCCTCCCCAGCTGGGGATGTGAGGCCCAGCCGCCCACGGCAGCACTTGGCGGCTTCTGGCCCTGTTCCTGGCCAGGGGGCGTGGCCTGCGGGCTGGGGGCATGGCCTGGCCTGTGCCCCGGGTTCCTCCTGGGGGCGGCAGTGCCCCTGCCAAAATGTAAGATGAAGCAAAAAGCAAATTGTGTGTGGGCAGAGCATGCAGTACAGGGATTGGTTTTTACGTGTGACCAAGCCAACCCCAAGATGTGTGGTGCTACGCATAGTGAATGCAATGTAAAGTGTAAATGTATCTAAAGGTTTGCTATGTAACTTTGGATGTGTATACCCACCCCTATACTCAAATCACATTAACCCAGCATAGCGTTGTTGTACACCAAATAAAGGAACCTGAGTGAAGAGAGCAAAGTCGAACTGAGCTTTTAGGGAATGAAGTAGAAGAGAGGTATCTCAGCTCTCCCTGCCATTTTCTCCATATTTGCCTCCTGGATAACTTAAGTGGTTCACTGTTCAGCTGCCTAACTTCTGAAAGCTTCCTTTCTCTCAACCATCCCCATCACTCTATAGAGGGTCCTCTCTAGGCATCACAGAAATGCCTAACGTAAAGTTGAGAAGTCCACTTGGTGGCAGCCACATATGGGGTAGGCATTGCGCTGCTCAGTTCATCAACATCTAAATCCCTTTAAAAACTTGACCTTCTGAGGAAGAGGTCAGTTCTTTATGGCAGCATCCAACTGCCTTAACAATGAGGCAGCCCCTTCTTTTCCTCCAATCCCCTGCCTCAGTCATGCTGTATGTTCTTTGTACACAGTGCAATTTGAACATAGCAGCATGTCTGCTCATGTGAAAGATGGTAAGAGATGCAGAAAGGGTGCTGTTAAGTGCTGTTGCAAGGAACTTCACTGTAATATCCAAAGTATTTTGAAGCTGGCTACTTTTCATGTTGCTCCCTATAGAGGTGTGAAGCACATTCTTGATCTATGAAGAGACCTGCAGGGGTCTGAAAGCTTTTTTTTTTTTTTTTTAGAGAACGTAATCTGTGATGCCATTGTTTCCAGTGAACATGCCAAGCAAAAATTTGTGAAGGCCATGAACACTGTCTGTGCTTTGAATTGCCAAGATCAGAGTCTCTACTATTTGATGGACAAGTTTCCCTCCTGCCTTAGAGTTTAAACATAGGCACCTTCCAATTTCAGCAACAAATGAAGCTGGAATCCTATAGGCAAGAGCTTCTTTCCTTAAACAGACCTCATTCATCCCCAGGACAGGCCCATCCTATGCAGTGAGTGACACAGAGGTTCTGGGGAATAAATGGTTGTGGTCATGGCATTAAAGACTGTATCACAGTGGTTCCCAAACTGTGGGCCGCGAACCCCCGGTGGGCCGCAGCATGGCTCCAGGGGGTCCACGGACAGGCAGGGAGCTGGGGCTGGAAGTGCTTCTGGCCAACCAGCAGAGAGTTTCCCCCAGGCTGGGAGTTTTTAAAACTCCTAGCCTGCGCATGCAAAGCATGCTCAGAGTTCCCTGGGGGGCAGCCAGATACTCCCCGCTCCAGTTGACAGGTAAGAGGGGGGAAGGGACCATGGGGGGGGTTGGCAAGAAGAATTGGGGGAGGGGGGCCACGGCCATGGCGGCCCGGGGGAGGGGGACTGTGGCCTGCGGCAGGGAGGCCACGGCCGCGGTGGCTCCCAACTCCCCAGGCAGACGGAGGGGCCATGGCTGCCGTGGCCTGGGGAAGGGGGCTGTGGCTGCGGTGGCTCCCAGGTCCCCAGGCAGGGGGAGGGGGCTGTGGCTGCAGGGAGTAGCGGGCTATATCCTGCCCCCGCTCAGGCCCCCACCTTCTGCACTAAAAGTGCCAGAGTGGGGAAACAGCCTTAAAAGCCACTGGCCTTAAAGCCTGGTCTTAAAACTCTCCAAGGCCTCCAATTTCCTGGTCTTGGAGTGGTATTGCAGCCACCACCTAAATGCAAAAACCTCTTGAAAACCCAGGAAGGTGCACTTGGGAATTCCTTCCAGTGAGGTACTCACAATCACTTTTATGCCTCTCTCAGGAAAATGATTGAACCCCAGCTGGGGTATGAGCTAGAACTGGGACAGAATCCCCTTTAGTAGCTAGCTGTGCAGTCTGAGGCACATGCACACGAACCCCTTGCCCTTCAGATCACAGAACCAGAGCTTACATTAAAAGGGTAAAATCTTTAATGAAAAAGAAGAGATAAGGAACAGAGTTGCTTCTTTAGGATTTAACTTAGATAGTTACAGGGTAGGAGGAGGGGATACATGTGCTCAGCACAGAGAAATCCAAAAACAAATACCCTGACTGCATCTAAGTAAACATTCCCTGTTCTACTCACGCCTGGTCGGTAACAAACTTGAGCTTATCTTTGGATCTTTCCTCAGGCCTCTCTCTGGCCTCCTCTTGATCCTTCCAGGAGATCTGCTGCATCCAAACAGGAACAGGCAAGGCTGCTGCTCCAATTCAAAAACCTGTGCTTTGCTCTTATTGGCTCTCCGGGACTCACTGCCCAAGGTGTTAACCCAGTAGCAGGTTGCCATCGTCTATAACATCCATCCAGTATTGGGGGGGAAGACACACTTTGGCCATGGGTTTCATAGATATTTGTTGAAAACAAAGCAATAGTGAAACTTGGAAATCACCAGTTCCATTCCAGGCTGTCAAAGTTAATTCCTCCCAAGCCAGCCAGTTTCTGCCATTTTCTTCAACATATCCCCCAAGTCCCACTCTCCCCCAGCCCTACTCTGACTCCCAGTCTCCTTGTCAGAGAGGTGCTGTGCCATTTTCTGGCCTCCAGTTGCCCAGCACATCTGCTTATGTTCTTCATATCAATTGGCTCCCAGTCTTCCTCCATGATTTCCTCTTCCCTCTGGCTCTTTGCCCAGGTCTCTTTGTCCAACCAGTCCCAGTTTCCTCCCAAATCTTCTTCCCACAGCCCTGCGGACTCTTAGTCTCAGTCATCTTGCCCAGCCAATCCCTGTCTCTCCCACTGGCTGCTTGCCTAGTCACAGTTCACATCCATTAGCTACCAGCTATTTTTGGTTTCCCTCCATGTTTTCCACTTCCTGTTTCCTTGGCCTCGGTAGGCATAGTTGCCTCTGAGGTCAGACCACATGACCTAATACTCTATGTCTCCCAATCATCCTCCCACCCCAGTGCTCACTCCCAGTCCTGCCCTTCCCCATTCCAGTATTCTTTACCAGTTGTATATTTCCCCCACTCCCATCCCATCCAGCTCTTCGCCTCAGTCAACTTCTCCAATCATCCAGTCTAGCTCTTCTCCCATTTTGGGCCCTGAAGGATTGGTACTGATGTTACTCCAGAAACTCAAATTATCTGACTATTAATACTGCCCTTCTATATAATATATATACTGTTAATACTATATAATACTGTAATAATATATAATATTATAATAACATATAATGTTAACACTGCCCCAGGCCTTGCAGAGCAGTGGCCACACGCCAGCCCATCCTGCCCTACTCCCCTGGGGCAGACTAGTAGGCTGGGGTCAGGAGGGCCAGAATGCTGCGCAGAGCAGCAGAGGGAGGGTAGTGTCTGGCCATGGCCCCCCATTAGCACTGATGAGGCTCCTCTTTCAGCATCTGGGACTGCAGCTGTGCTGCTGCCATTCTGGCCCCTCTAATCTGGTGTTGGTGCAGGGCAGGGCTGGTGCCCTCCTGCAGCCCTTCAGCAGACCTTGGTGGCCCTGACCTCTACAGATCCCCCCCCCCCGGGGGCCCGGGGCATGTGAGGGTGGGATTGAGAGCTTCTCCCTCCCTATTATGTGGGGGCTGCAAGACATAGGTCAGCATGGGGCACCCAAGGGAGCACAAATGTGGGTTGGCCCCTAGGTGCCGGACACCCTCACTACCCCACTACCCAATCAGTACGGATTCAGGCTGCCAACTGCAGCCTGTTTAGACTTAGTAGCAAGGCATGGGGCTGTAGTGTGTAGAGGCTCTTCCCAGGGTGTATGCAGAGAAACACTGTATCATGGACTAGGAGGTAAGGGACCACTTGTCATAGGGTAACAGTGGTGGGAGGGAGAATAGCGAGGGATGGCATTTTATCTGAAGGTTATGTAGGGACTTGCGTAGGGCACCCTTAGAGGGTTATGTGAGGGATACCATTTTCAGGGCTACATAAGGGACACCTTATGTAGGTCAGTGTTTTCAAACTTAGGGTCAGGACCCAGTGCTGGTTTACAGACCCTCAGGTGCTAGGGTCGTGGCACCCTCTGCTGCCACTGCCAAAAGATTGGAATACATTACTCAAAGACGTAATTGTTGGGTCACGAGCATAAATGATTGTTTTCAACTGGTTTCTAAGAAAAAAAGTTTGAAAACCACTGATAGGGTAACAGACAAGGGGCAACATTGCTGATCAATTGCCAGCTCTTATCTATGCGGGGCAACATTGCTGATCAATTATCAACTCTTATCTATGCCTTATCACAAATTCCCATGTTTTGCATAAGATATTTTAGTACTGTCATCATCCTGTAGCTTGTTAGTGGCTTCACTACTGCCTTTCAAGAGTTTAAATCCTTTTGAGGCTTTTCTGCCAATTTCTTACCACCATTTCATTTGACAGTTTTAAGCATTTTAGGGCAAAAAATCTCTAACTACACTGAGAATACAGGACTGAGCCCAACCAATAGTAGCCTAGACCAGTGTTTCCCAACCAGCATGCCACAGCACACAGGTGTGCCATCAGGTCTCAGCAAGTGTGCCACAAATTTTTTGAAAAACTACTCAAAGAGCTCTGGATTGGCTCATTGGTTCATGAATATTCATGAGTTCATTTGGAAACTATATGGTGGGTTGCCTCAAATTAATTAAAGGTAGAAAGGTGTGCCACGACAGAGAAAATGTTAGGAACCACTGGCCTAGACCTACAATTGTAAGGAAAATTCCAAACGGGCAGCTGTGTTAATCTAGTCCAGCAAAAGAAGCAAGGAGTCCTGCGGCACTTAAAAACTAACAAATTTATTTATCACATGAGCTTTTGTTGGAGAAAATCACACTTCATCAGATGTTTTTCTTGGCTCCCTGAAGCCCCAGGCTGGAATATGCCCAGTGTAGATGGAATCTGGAGTTTATAGCTGTGACTTTCTAACATGTCTCTACTGAGCATGTGCAAACTGATTTTTTTCCCAAAGTTTCACAGAGATGCCAAAAGGCCTTGATAAAAAAAAAAAAAAAGCCATCTCTGTGCTAAATTTCAAGTCCTTGCTCCAAAGCATGGAGTCATTAGAACTTCTACAAGAAAAAATTGGAAGGTTATGTAACCCTTCTGCCAGGGCAGGCTGGCAGGACATGGGCCGGGTTCTATACCTAGCAGTTTCCCAATAATGTAACACCACAACCGGCTTGGGCCCCCACCCAGATTTCTGGAAAATCCTGCACTGTTCCCTGGGCACCCCAAAAAGGGTAAGGCTTCCCCTCTTGCAAGCACAAGTCTGAGTGTAGTAAACAGAACTTTTAATACTACTAAAACAGAGTGTAAAAGGCCAAATAACAGAAATCAGCACTGATCTAGCAAATCAGTACAGAGCAAGGTTCCCAACAACCCACACCACATAACAGAACATACAAGACTTAATGGCAAAACCAGCACTGATCTGGGAAACAGTACTAACTAGGCTCCCAACCAACCCTAGGGTACATAGGGAGTGTCTTTCACACCAGCTGTCCACCAGCACTGTCTGCAGCTCCACCCACCAGTCACTCAAGCCACCCAGCTTGCCGCTCTCACCGTCTTCTGGCTCCTTCATCTGCTGTTCCTCTTTAGTGATTTCAGCTCAGAGAGAGGGTTTTCTCTCTCTCTCTCTAGTGATTTTAGCTCAGAGAAAGTATGCTTTTCTCTCTAGTAACTCCAGCTCTTAACTCCAAGTAGCTGCAAACAGGCAGCTTTATTTAAATGACAAAGACCTCAGAAAAAGCCTAGCCAGACATATCATTAGACAGGGGAGGTAATAGGAGGTAAGGCTGAGATAGTCTCAAACCCCCACCCATCTTCAACTTCTTTCAGGCTGAAACATGCAGTTGCCTTTCCTACAAATCTCTTTTTAACTAAGGGTAGTTTTTACCCTTTAACTAACCCGGCACTAGCAGGGCCTGTCACAGCCTCCAAGCCCTGCTATCACTGTGCTGGCCTGAATGGGATGGCAGAGGTCAGATCAATCTAGGTGCATTAGAGACTGCAGCCCGGGCTCGCACTTTGATCTGACCCTGCAAACCATAGAGTTTTCTGATAGGTTTATATGAAAGGAGATGCAAAACACTGGGCTGCAATATTTATCCAACAGATACTTGCGCTGGTAATTTTTCAGGAACCACACATAGGTCCTAATACTACTCCGAGAAAGTTAATGCCAGAACTCCAATATAGAATAGAATGCATTTTTAATGCAGAGGTATAACTCATAGAGATGACTGGCTTGAGCATGCAGTGCTCTATCTTGATCAGGATGGCCTTCAAACTTACATCAAAACAAAAGGTTCCAGAGTGAATATGTTAAATGTATTAAAGATGAGTGACAGGAAGCAGCATTATAAGAACATGTGGCCAATGAATTACATTTTGGCCGAACCTGAGGTGAGGGTAACCAAAATTTATAACTCTCAATAGGTTCAGCTGTGGTCATTTATCACTTTCATTACAGGATGATCAGCTGTGATTATTCTTCAGAGGGTTGTTCTGTATGTAACTGTGCACACATGCTTTCATTTTTCAATGTCACTAACCAATTATTAAAATACTATCTGTACAGGTTTTCACTGATAGCTACATTTCCATTTTCTTTTGTACAAATTTCTTTTTAAAAAATAGTTGATTTCTACTTTGGAAAAACATCTTTATTCAAATGTAAATGAACAGTTGAAGTATAAACAAAAAGGCTCTATACTTTATATAGGCTAATTTAAAAACAGCAAATGGAAATTAATGTACCTAGTCAGGCTGTTTACCAAGTGAAACCGCTGAAATAATAAACTTTGATAAAAGCATGTATGTTATTTTTCATATTTAAATTATACTGTTCCACTTGTGTAGAGAAATGCTTGGACAAAAAAGTTAATATGTACAAATTAGTTCAGTAGATTTTTGTCTTTTCCTAACCCTTTCACTTTTTTTGGGGGGGGGGTCTTCATTTTTTAGCCTTGCAGCTACTCTGACAAACAGATCTAAGGGATAAATAAAATATTCTGTTTCTTGTGACTCAGGTTTTTCTCTTTCATGTTGACAAGTTCCAAAGGGGTAGCCATGTTAGTCTAAAAGTTCAGCAAAACAAACAAAGGCTATGTCTGCACTAGAGGACTCAGGTAAGTCAACCTTATTAAGTCACCGTAGAGAGTCCCCATTTGTTTAAGTTGACTTTATAAAGTTGACTTAAACCAGGGGACCCATTTAAAGTTGACTTTATAAAGTTGACTTAAGTGGGTCTCCTGCCTTAAGTCGACTTTAATGGCTACATTTTAAGACAACTTAATAAAGTCAACTTAACCCTTAAAGTCAACTTTTAGGGTGAGTTATTAGGTCAGCTCAAGCAAGTGCTTAAGTCAACTTAATGAACTCCAGAGGTGGCCCTGGAGTTGCTTAAGTCTACTTAAGCCTAGTTAAGTCATCATTAAAGATGAGTGACAGGAAGCAGCATTATAAGAACATATGGCCAATAAATTACATTTTGGCCAAACCTGAGGTGAGGGTAACCAAAATTTGTAACTCTCAGGAGGTTCCTCCAAGGAATCTTGTGGCACTTTTAAAGACTAACAAATTTATTTATCACATGAGCTTTTGTGAGAGAAAATCTCACTTCATCAGATGCTTTGAAGATGGGGGACGCATCTGACAAAGTGGGATTTTCTCCCATGAAAGCCCATGCAGTAAATAAATTAGTTAGTCTTTAAAAGTGCCACAGGACTCCTTGTAGGTCTTTCTCTGATAACATTTGATTAAGAATGAATGATGCATTTGAGCCATTGTGGATTTATTCAGTACTGTTTCTTTTGTTTTAATAAAGTAAAACTTCTAAGCCTGTTGAAAGGAAGGAGGCTCAATACCTACTAATGAGAAGCTGTTCTTTTTCCTGTGCTGGTTGCTTAATGCATGAACTAATACTGTAGTCACAGACTCAGTAGTGTAAAGTTCTGGGCAGTCTTGCGATCAATGGGATCTCAGGACATTTAGCATGTTTCAAGAGGTGCTTGGCAGATAATTGGAAAAGGTCCATCAGACATAGAAGGTTAATTTGTCTTCATTGTTTGCAGTTTTTTTTAAAAAGCTGAGTTAAAAATCATTGTTTATAGTTCAAAGGAAGACATTCTCTGAAAAATAGAGAGAAAATTTGAGACCCTCCATTTTTTTCAATGAGAGAACTAGTTTAGTCAAAGCAACAGTGGGTTATTTCTTTCTGTTAGTTACTTCATTTTAAAACAATGAAATAAAGTTTTTCTCAAGCAATGAGAGGAAAGGATGCTTTGATTCTGTTCCCTACTTTGCTACTGACCTGGTCTTGGGCTTGCTTCCACTGGAGACAGTAGCAAAACTCGCATTAACTTCAGTAGGAACAGGATGGGGAATTTTCTGTGTGATCTTCATCAGACATATAACCAGAGCCTCTATGACATTCTCCTATCTATAAAACAGATAAGCAAATATGAGCTTCCAAATACTCAAATATAAAGATTTATTCTGAAGAGTAAATAGTGCCTTTAGTGGAAATTGTGATGTTCAGCAAAATAACAAATCAATATAAGTATTGTAACATATACTCTGAGTATTTTCATGTTAAATACATAAAAATCTATC
This sequence comes from Podocnemis expansa, assembly GCA_007922195.1. Classification (NCBI taxonomy): domain Eukaryota; kingdom Metazoa; phylum Chordata; order Testudines; family Podocnemididae; genus Podocnemis; species Podocnemis expansa. The sequence continues at coordinate 24,736,714 of ML681963.1, forward strand.
CATGAGCACCATATATGACAAAAAGTATTTCTAAAGGGAGTTGTACAGTTCTACTAACATTCTGAAGGGAGTTGTACAACTCAGGTGCTGAAGATACTTTCATTTGCATAAATACATATTATAAATGTACAGCTATTACAAATAGGTATTTTTATTATTATCATTATTTAGTATTATGCAATCTGATTAGCTGATATTGCTACAGACCTAACTATTATTTAACTCTGAGGAAATGAACAATAGAAATGTATACTTTTGTTTTTGACCAGTCACGTTCTATGATTTTTCAGTAATACTTACCTACTTGATAGGTGTTATGAAGCTCAATAATCTAATATTTGTAAAATATTTTGAGACTTTTTGATGGAAGAAATTTGACCAGTGAAAAAGAATAACAATTAATAAACTCCTAAGGCCTAGAAATACTAGTTTGGCACCGGATAGGGCAGGATGCCAGGATCAAAAGGAATGTGCTGGGAAAAAAATGACCGATCATCAAGGCTCGTGTAGAAAGCCAATCAGGAATAATCGGTTTTCCTGCCTAGATGAACAGTCAGTTCCCAGTCATGTCCTCTTGTTGGCAATATAAGATGTGGCTTCTTCCTGAGAAGACAGTTCTGCTAGTTGATTCAGAGGTGAAGGATGTGAGTGGGCATCCTGCTAAGAAGACACAGGGCAGCAAGTGATCCAGAGGCTGAGAGCTGACACTTGCAACTGAATCATAAGCACCTAGTATCACTAAAATCACCCTCCAGTACGTAACGCTTAGAACAGCAGGAAAGCAAGGTTGGCCTGGATTTATCCTGGTGACATCATTCCCCACACACCAATTGTGGGTTGTTGATCACTGTTATGGGGTACACCTGTGTGCCTCAGTTCTAAGCCCTCTTCTAATAAACCTAGTCAAGAGACTTTCTGAATGGTGTAATCACTTGTGCCTTTATTGTAGTTTGTTGTTCTGCACCACTTTCTATTTACAAACACAGTCCCTCTGCACACAGCAGTCTTTTGGGTTGCCTGTAGCCCCAGTCCAGTGGCATAGTGAGGGTGTCCAGCACCTGGGGGCCAAGCCCACATTTGTGCTCCTCAGGGTGCCTCATGCTGCCCCTTGCTTTGCCCCCCATGGGGCAAGAGGGGGTCTCCCCCCACCCACAGATGCCTCAGGGAAGGGGAGCTGTGGAGGCCGTGGCACTCAGGCTTTGCCAGGGGGCTTCTAGGGGGGTGCCAGACTAGGCCTGCATCAGGGCCAGATTAGAGGGGCCCTGGCCTGGCCAACATAGTTTTAGGGCACCTCCTGGTGCCCCCACTCCTCTACCATGTGGGCCAGAATAGTGGTGGGGTGGCCATGGCCCCGGGAGCTGGAGAGGGGCTTGTTCAGTGCTGAGAGGGAGCCGGGGCCAGAGGCTGTCCTCCCTCCACTGCTCTGTGCAGTGTTCCAGCCCTCCGCACCCTCAGACAGCTAGTCTGCTCCAGGGAGCAGGGCTGGGTGGCTTGGCACGTGGCTGCTGTTCTGCAGGGCCTGTAGCATCCATGCCCTCCAGTGGATCAGCCAGTTGGGGGTGGGGCAGGCTGGTATGCTGCACAGAGCAGCACAGGGAGGGTTGCCTCTGGCACTACCCCCCTACCCAAGTGCTGAACAGGGCCCTGCTCCAGTGCTGGGGGCAGCAGCCACCTGGCCACCGTTCTGGCTGCATGGTGGGGAAGGTGCCACTGAAACAGGGACCTAGCCTGGGTTGCCCACTAATCCAGGTCTGGTGCAGCACTGGCTCAGCGCCGCCCTGCAGCTCGACATCCAAGGGCTTCCCCCACAAACCCCTTATGTCACTATGCCACTGCCCCAGTCTCTGAGGGGAGCTCCTGTTTCTCCTGCCTCAGCAGCTATCTCCAACACAACCCTTCTTTCCTTTCTTTCCAGCCAGCCTCGATATAGCTTTCTCGAAACAAGGTAGAGAGCAGCCAGATGAGCCTGCTCTGTTGTTTATTCCCTGAGTGAGAGGTGCCTACTTCAGGAACCCTCAGCCAGCACGCTGTCACAATTGCTAAGAGCTATGCTAAGTAATGTGTGCCTTAACTGTATGCATCAGGCTAACTAAGATCCTCTGTTCTGACTAAGTTTTGAGTGATGCCATCTACTTAAATACAAAAATCGTTCATTGTATGTCATTACTGTCAGATGGTTCCTGACCAGCTCTGCACCAGTCTGATTCAGATGCATTCACAGCTAGACCCTTCAGAAAAATGGCAGCATATTAAACAACACATACTCACTATATGCTTTCAGGATTTGGGGGACCATTTTTCCATTTTGGGTTAATCTGTGTAAATCTAAATTTGCATACAGCTAGTCCTCACTTAGTGACCTACTCGTTTAGTGACCCCTCAGAGTTATGACCGGCTCTCTGATGAGTTGGTATTATGGCGATGTACGAGAACTCGCATCAACTCTCTCAGATTACCTATATTTACAGTACACTATGCAAACTAAGTTCAGTACATTAGAGCTTAAAACATTTAAAATATATATATGAAAAATGTTATAAATGATGCAAAGGTGACATTAAAACTATCTACCGATGGTTGAAAAACCCACTACCAGTAAAGTACATTATGCCTGAAATACCGGTAAGGGCTGCTCCTCGTTTAGTGACCAATTCGTTTATCAACCGGGTTTCAGGAACGGAACCCGGTCACTAAGTGAGGACTACCTGTATTTGTTAATAAACTGAAGCCAGATGGTGATTCATTTAACTTTAATTAGATTATATGTTTTTCTTTTATACTGATTATTGTTGTGGGGTTGGTTAAGTCAATACCAATGAAAGAGGTAGACAGTCACTAATATTCCTCAACTATATTCTGGAATCATTTGTATGAATTAGTTAAATTTTCCTAGAACAGCGCTGAGCAAGGTATAGCCTGCTAACCAAATCCAATAAGGAGAATAAAGGCAATCAATAATTATTACAAATAGCATACAGGGAGCCACAGAAGAGCTTTCCTGGATTGCAGGCTTCTTGTCCAGCAGGACGTGTTGTGTCAAACCAGGTAATCTTAGATTGATATCATACAGCTGTCTGAACAACCAAAGAACACAAGAACATCACTGACAAAAGAGCAAAGTGGACTCACGCAAACCAGCCAGTACTCTGGTGTTAGATTTTAGCAAAATGGAAGAGAGAGGCTGGAAGAAACAAATGCTCCCACACTGGAAGGAGATTGGTTGAGACCATGACTGAGAATGTAAGAGACAGCGAGTGCCAACCAGTATTCCCTCTAATTATTAGTAGGCTGTGTGCGCAAAAAATTTCTTCATGTGCGCAAAAAATTTCTTTGTGAGCACCATTATTAGCACTATTGAATTTTTTTGGGTGCACTTTATTTTGTTGTATGTACAGGTTTCATGACCTGCGTGCACGCCCACATGCACACAGCTTAGATTTAGAGGGAACAGTGGTGCCAACTAGCTTTGCAAGTATGAAATCTGTAGACCTGCAAAGATGGGATGATATCATACAAGCATTGAATGAAGCACTCAATGAAGCCGTGAGACCAATAAGTGTTAATCAGTTGATAGATATTGAGCTACAACAGTAACAGCTCATTGGCTTTACATCAACCCATCTAAATATAAATGGATCTCTCAAACAGGTCTGTTGCTGCCCCAAAAATGCCTTGCTGCATGGCTTGACCCCTCTGGGCCCGATCCATACCCCAGGCCTGATCTGAGAGCCAGATTGGGCTCCTCCTGCTGGCAGCCCAGCCTGGATCTGGACCCTGCCAACCAGCAGCAGTGCTGCAGGTGGCCCTGGCCTGGATCCAGCCCCCGCCGCTGCTGGCCCAGACCCAATCTGGCTGCTGCCAGACAGTGGCAAGCAGCCTGGGCCTGATCAGGCCCCTGCTGCTGCCAGGGCAAGACTGGAGACGGGTGGGGCTGCAGGCCCACAAGCCTAGCAGCAGTAGTGCCCCTGCTCTCAGAGCAGAGTTAGTGTGTTATAGTTTGCAAGAAATTCAAGGTTTATCCTATCCCAAAATCACTGACCAAGCTTTACTAATGCTCTGTCACAGTGGTGGTACGATGTACTCTTTAGATGAGAGATGGGAAGATGTGGAGGGTGATACACCATGATTAAAGATTGTTTGAGGGTAGACAAGATAATACAACTGATTGTCAAAAATATAACATAACAAGGCATTTATTTAAATCAGAACAAATGGAACTGGATTCCACCTACGTACAAGATGATGCATCTAACAAAGTGGGTTCTAGCCCAGGAAAGTTTATGCCTAAAGAAATTTGTTAGTGTTTAAGGTGCCACAGGACTTTGTTTTTACTTATTACTAATGTACTTAATTACAGATAACCCTCTAAATAAAATGTATATTTATGTCTCCGTATGCACAGACTATTTTTATAGGTCATTGTTATTAGTATTATTTATTAATGATATTATTTATTATTTTATTTTTAGTTCAAGGGTCCCCTTCCCCAAATATCTCACTGCATACTATCTAATGATTAAGTAAATTTTTGAGCCTCAAGCACAGGAGTGTTGCTGCCCCAAGGAAAGACCCAAGACACAGGCACAGGCCCCATCCCTCATGGCCACAATTCTCCACCCCGGGCCTGATCTGGCCTCAGGATCCTGACGCAACCAGCCCGACCCCAGATCCCTGGCCTGGGAGCCGCAGGTGCAGCCGTGGGTGGCCCAGCCTGGGCCTGGGCCAGGAGAGGCAGGTGCCATCGCTGGCAGCCAGACCATGGATCTGCATCTGGGGACAGAGCTGGGAGAGGCAGGGGCTTCCCCGGACACTCAGGGCACTGGTGCTGTGACTCGGGGCTGTAGCCTGAGATTTTTGCCATCTCTTTAGTATCGCAGATAAATAAATAAATAAAAATAATAAAATACTAAAATATAAGGACACATATGGGTAGAAAATAATGTAAGGCAATCTAGCAGAAGTTTTATGTTAAAGCTGGAAAAACAGCATAATATGTAGTAATTAATGGTAAAGAATTCATAAATCAATGTTTTTAAAAAAATAATAAAATAAATAAACACAGAAATAAATAAATAAAAGGGCATTCAGCAAGTGAAATGGAGAGATCATAGGTTCAGCAGATTCCATAGGTATATCTCTATCAGCAGATTCAACAAATACTTTTTTTTTTTTTGGAAAAGTAGGTCAAGATGGAGGAAGATTTTGAACTTTTGAACTCACTCAGTCCCCCTCCCATCAAGGATTCTAAGGTGTCCACCCCCTGTCAAAAGACCCATCAAAAGTATTGATTTTTGGTCAGATGACAGGTGAAATCATCCTTTTTCCAATTGGGTGGAGATAAAATCATACCTTTGAGATTGGTTAAGGAAAAGATAGGAGTGGCAGAAAAGCGAATAAAAAGCGCTGCACGGAGCAAAGCTTCGGAGATTTCTCCCACTCCTTACTGGGTTCCACTGGCCTCTGGCTATGTTCCCGCTGCACTAAGGAGTCTCACTCACACTCACCCCTAGAGAGAGTGACAACCTCTCTAGTGGGAGCCTGGGAGCTGGGTCTTTGGACTTAGTCTCTGAAAGACAAAAGGGGCTGTTTCTCTGAGCGGTGACTCAGGATCCAGTCCTTGAGCTGGGTTTTTGGAATCAGTCTCAGAAGGGCTTTTCGATACAACTCATAAGCAAATAGCTAACTGAGTCCTATGTAGAGCTTATGAGCCACAGCTGATATCCTAGCACTCTGGTCTCCAAGCAACTGCACCTGCAAGCTGCTGAACATTCCAAGCCGCGCCTGAGTTCCAGTCTCCACGGCAACCAGACCAGGTCTAACCGGACAGTTAGGAAGCAGCAGAGTTCCAGCCTACAGCTGCCAGCAAAAGAAAAGATATGTTGTTTCATCAATTTCTGGGGTAAGAAAAGGGTCCCAAGGAGGGGAGGAACACTAGTAGAAAGCCCTAAGATCTTTATAGGACTGCCAGGAAGCCAAAGCCTTACAATGTAACTCTATGATTATAAGTAAACTGCATAGGAAGAGTGAGACAGAAACCCAGCTTAAGATTTAAAGGAGTAGTGATAAGAGTTGAGATCTCTCCATCCAGCAAGTGCCTGATCCCCACTTGCTGAATGTTCTTTTATGTACCTAAGTGTTGTGTTTTATGTTATAATTGTATCGAGTGGTGTTCATGTATTAAGATTAATGTTGCGTGGTTTTATTAAAGGAATAGAAGCTTCTTATTAATTGTTTTAGAACAGGTACTACAATAAATCTGATTTTTGCATTTGATAAATTATTGGCTCTAAATCCTTTATTGCTTCTGGTCGGTGCATGATCGGTGGGCTGCAGCCGTATCCCCCACTTGGGACATTTACCCTGGGGTTCTGGTATCTGTCCATTTAGGTGAAAAACGGACCCTGCTGCCCCTGAAGGTTTTGATTAATTTTTGGGGTAACAGGGCATGTGCCCCATGTGCCAGGCCCCAGCGACGCCCCTGCTCAAGCACCTCTAGTGACTTCCTGAAGAGACGGACTTGACTCCAGTGATGCTTGCTTGCATGGTACATATTAGACTAAACCCACTGGATCTGAAAGACATTTGATTCTCTTTTTCTGGATCACTGGGATGACATGAATCTATGATGGAAGATGTCCAGGTTCAGTGCTCAAGAGCATACAGAAACAGATGATCAGGAACATGCTATCAAACACAGACTGACTTGACCAGAAAGGTGTTAACTGATGGAAGCTGCATCGGGACTGCATCTATCTTGCCCAGCCTCAGTCTCTTCACTTAGTCTTTGTTTCTCTCAGTGCTGGTTTCCCTCCATTCTTCTGGCTGCCCTCTCTTTCTACCCTGCCTCCCTTAGTTTATTCACAGATACTCTGTTTCTTTCAGTCACTCTCTAAAGCTCTCCCCTGCCTGCCTCTATTCTTAAACTCTCCTCCTCTCCACTGTCAATTTCTGCCCTCTGAGGGGAGGGTCTACATGCACCTCCTCCCACTTTCCCAGAGGAAAGGGCTGCTTCCTTTTCATAGAACAATGACAACCCAGTACCTGTGAACACACCCTAAATTATATAATCCCATACAGGGTCAAGTCCTTTGACCATACTTACATGACACTGTGACCCACCAGAATATTCCCTATATTATAGAACCTCAGTGGCAATGAAAATTAAATCAGAAAATTAGGTTTTGATGTCAAGATAACAGCCTGCTGGATGAATTTGAGAAAAAACTTTTGAAGAAAAAGACGGAACCAGACTACCCTGAAGATGAAATATCAGCTGAATGAAAGAGCTGTGAGAGTCATGAAGGAAAAATGGAAACAGAAGCTGATCTCACTGAGTCATAGATTTAAAAGATATTCAGCACAAAACTGTCAGAATCAAGAGAACAGACTCATCAAGACAGACCATAAGAGGTTATGGTGATCATAAAAGGAGATACAACGACTGATGACATACAGAAAAGTTTGTAGAAGATAGAAAGCTATGGGTTGGATGGCTAAATGTGCATTGTTATCGATAAAAAAGGGCACACAAGTGCAACCAGATGGTGTGCAAGATAATGAAGGTGGTATCCAAGATCTCTCTGTTTGGCTGCTACATCTACCTTGGAATCAGGGAATTGTTATAGTTACTACATAAGTCAAAGATGAAGTGAGGAAATAATATTACAGATAAATAAGAACTACTCTGAGGATAAAACTCAAAAAAATTGATCCAATCCATTAATACATGGACAATACCAATCATATGGATATACTATGAGAGTAATCAAGTAGAATCAAGAAAATATCTGACATCTAAATAAGAAGCCTTTAGGTATGCACTGAATAATCAGGTCATGGATAGAAATACATCTGCTGATGTGATAAAGGAAAAGGTCTGCTGTCTGTGGAGAGCTCTATTGACAATAAAGACTATATCTTATAAAAAGGTCTGAAAATTAGTTAGTTAGTTACCCCTGAAAGATCTCCAAAATGGTAAGAGCTAGAAACACAAAATTCTGAACAGATACTACTGATGTCCTAACTTAAATAACTGGACTGGTTCCCCTAGAGCCCCAAGGGGGCCCAGTTATAAGTAGTTTTTAGGAGTGCCTGATCATAGGCATTTGCTGGACTCTTCTGTTAAGTGTGTCACAGACTAATACCAAGACATACTAATAGCAAGGATACCAATGATACCTACAGATATACCACTCCAGTTCAAAGGATTATAGTTCCTCCTCTGCCTAGCATTTGCCATGTCTATTAAAAAATCACAGGGACAAACATTCAAAGTTGCTGGAGTAGATTTGAGGTGTGACTGCTTCAGTCATGGGTCAACTGTATATTGCTACTTCAAGAGATGGAATGGGGGAAAAATTGTATGTTCTTGCTCAAAGAAGAAAAACTAAAAATACTGTTGATTTATTGGGCAATAAGTTAAATGTAAATGCATTTTGTAAGTACAGCACTAGCTATGTTAATTTCTTACAGTAATATGATAAAAGAAAAAGTATTCCAATAAAATATGTTATGTTAAAGTAATTTATGTAGTTCATTCATCACACTTTTTGTTATCAAGAGATGAGTTAAATGTCACTGCATTTTGTAAGCACATCACTAGCTATGTTAATTTCTTAAATACAAAAGAGAAAAGTATTTCCAATAAAATATGCTATGTTAATGTAATTGATGTAGTTCATTTATCGCTCCTTTTACTATATTTTACCTGAGTGATGCTGGGTATTTCTGCTAGTTATCAATATATACAAGAATTCAACCAGATTAAAAGATCATCTGGTCACTATAACTAGAGATGGCTGAAGTGTATGCCAGCCCAAAAAAGTGTAAAAGAAGGGAGAGGGGGCAAATCACCAAAGAAGGAGCCAAAAGAAATCAATGCACAGACGGAGGTGGGGAGATTTCAAACCCAGGAGTGATCAAAGATTGACAAACTTATGCCTGAAGGATATAGAATCATAGGGTTGGAAGGGACCTCATGAGGTCATCTAGTCCAACCCCCGGCTAAAAGCAGGACCACTCTCACTAAATCATCCCAGCCAGGATATTCTCTAACCAGACTTTAAATATCTCCAAAGACAAAGATTCCACCACCTCCCTAGGCAACCCATTCCAATGCTTCACCTCTATCCTAGTGAGAAAGCTTTTCCTAATATACAACCTGTGTAATGATCTTGAGGGTTCATTAAAGACGATACTACTGAATGAGTAATGAATAGAACTTTAATCATACAGACAGATATCCAGGTGTGTACCTGGGAGCAGCCATGTTAGATCTTCTGTGGGGCACGTCTCTCAATTTACACAACAGTGGCCCATGCTAGGGAGTGTCTCTTAATTCTCAACCTTCTACAAGATATCACTACAACCTCATCTGCCCAGATGTAACTTGAAACCATTGCTCCTTGTTCAGTCCTCTGTTACTACTGAGAACAGCCTAGCTCCCTCCTCTCTGGAACACTCCTTCAAGTAGTTGAAGGTTGCTATCAAACCCCCCCCCCCCATCTTCTCTTCTGCAGGCTAAATAAGCCTAGTTCCTTCAGTTACTCCTCTTAAGTCATATGCCCCAGCCCCCTAATCATTTTGGTTGCCCTCTGTTGGACTCTTTCTAATTTGTGCACATATTTTTTGTAGTGGGGAGCCCAAAACTGGACACAGTACTCCAGATGCAGTCTCACAAGTGCCAAATAGAGGGGAATAATCACATTCCTCGATCTACTGGCAATGATCCAACTGATACAACCCAATATGCCATTAGCCTTTTTGGCTACAAGAGCACACTGTTGACTTATATCCAGCTTCCCATCCACCAGAACCCCTAGGTCCTTTTCTACAGTACTGCTGATTAGCTGATTGGGCCCCAGCCTGTAGCAGTGCATGGGGTTTTTCCATCCTAAGTGCAGGACTTTGCATTTGTCCTTGTTGAACTGCATGAGATTTCTTTTGGCCCACTGCTCCAATTTGTCTAAGTTTCCCTGAATCCTGTCTCTGACCTCCAGTGTGTCTACCATTCCCCCCAACTTGGTGTTATCCGCGAAATTACTGAGCGTGCACTCTATCCCTTCATCATGATCATTAATGAAGATGTTGAACAAAATGGGCCCCAGGACCGACCCCTTGGGCACTCCATTTGTTACTAGTTGCCAACTGGACATTGAGGCATTGATTCCTACCTGCTGAGCCCATTGCTCTAGCCAGTTTTCTATCCACCTTACAGTCCACTCATCTAACCCATACTTCCTTAACTTTCTAATGAGAATGCTGTGGGAAACAGTATCAAAAGCCTTGCTTAAGTCAAGGTATATCATGTCAACAGCTATTCCTGCATCCACAAATCCAGTCATCTTGTCATAGAAGGCAAACAGGTTGGTCAGGCATGATTTGCCCTTGGTGAATCCATGCTGACTGCTCCTGATTACTCTATTTTCCTCCAGGTTTTTCAGGATGGATTCTTTGAGGACCTGCTCCATGATTTTTTCCAGGGATTGAGGTGAGGCTGACTGGTCTGTAGTTCCCCAGAACCTCCTTTTTCCCTTTCTTGAAGATAGGTGCTAAATTGGCCTTCTTTCAATCCTCCAGGACCTCTCCATTTGCCACAGGTTTTCAAAGATAATGACCAGAGACTCAGCAGTCACATCAGCCAACTTCCTCAGTACCCTCAGATGCAATTCATCTGGCCCCATAGACTTGTGCACATCTAACTTCTATAAATAGTCCCTAACCTGACGTTCCATGACCATAGGCTGCCCTCCTTCTCTCCATTCTGCGTTACCCGGTGTAATAGGCTGGGAGCTGACCCTGCCTGTGAAGACTGAAGTAAAAAAAGCATTGAGTACTTCAGCCTTTTCCGCATCATCCATCACGAGGATACCTGCCCCATTCAGTAAGGGACCTACACCAGCCCTGATCCTCTTCTTATTGCTGACATACTTGTAGAACCCCTTCCTGTTATCCTTCACATCCCTTGCTAGTTTCAACTCCAGTTGCCCTTTGGCCTTTCTGATTTTATCCCTGCAGTCCCAAGCAATATCTTTATATGCCTCGCCAGTCATCTGTCCAAGCTTCCACTTCTTATGAGCTTCCCTTTTATGTTTCAGCTCACCGCAGAGTTCTCTGCTAAGCCATGCTGGGTGCTTTCCACATTTGCTGTTCTTTCTGCACATCGGCATGGTATTTTCCTATGCTCTTAGCAGGGTCTCTTTAAAATACAGCTAGCTCCCAAAAGAGAAACAGAGAGAGTCATCATAAATTCACAAGAGCAGTCCTTAAAGCTTAATTATGTTCAAAACAAAACTGACCAGTGGAACTGCTTCCCAAATGCAGAATGTTTGCAGAAAAGGCAGGAACTGTGAACATGTGTTGAGCATCTGCAGGACTCTGGCTGGGAGAGAAAATCTAAACAGACAAAATGTGTGAATGCATTGGAACCTCTAATCTATGGAGAGTGTAGATTTGAATGAACAGTGTGGTATTATGACCACAAAATTAAAAGCACTCTAGAAAAAGAAGAGACTGAAATTATATGGACTCTGAATCTGGGAACTGTAAGACTATGTCTACACTGGCAAATTAGTCTGGATTAAGAAAGCTTAGTCTGAACTAATTTAGCCCATGACCACACTAGACATTCCCTACTTTGAACTGTAAGGCAGCTCTAAGGCTGTGGCCAGCTCCTGCAAGGAGGGGGTGGGGGGAGTGTCTGATCTGCATAGGTTCTGTATTATGAGCATAAAAAGCACTATTAAGTATTAGCATAGTTTCACTGGTGGGTGCAGGGCATGATGGTTAGATATTTAGGTTGATGACACAAATCTGTCAATACCTGTAATTTTACTGAAAGGAAACATGAAATACTATTTTTTGTAATATGCTACTCTTCTGATTGTTCAAACTCTGTTTAGGTTTGTTAAAGGGTGAAAAACCACTATTAGCAATAAGGAACTTGAAAGAGGGATCAACCCTCTGTTTTCAGCCTGGTAAAAGCAGAAAGAGGTAGAAGTTAGTATTAGTTCAGGCTAGAACTATACCTGAGGCACTGTTTTACCCCTGCCCCACTGTCAAAGGACAGATTAATGGCCTGGCTTCTAGTAGAGACTTTCTTTTGGTATCTTGATCAGAGATGCTGTTTGCAATATTCTGAATTTAAAAGCTGAAATTATTGACTCATAGACTCTAAGGTCAGAAGGGACCAATATGATCATCTAGTCTGACCTCCTGCACAGTGCAGGCCACAAAACCTCACTGACCCACTCCTACAATGAACCTCAAACCCATAACTGAGCTATTAAAGCCCTCAAATCATGATTTAAAGACTTTAATACAGAAAATCAACCATCATGAGGGCCATGACTCTCTAAGACGGGGACCCCAAATGCAAATCACCATGAGGGCCACATGGGGACTAGTAGAGGGCTGCATGAGGATTAGTACATTAGCCCGAGGGCCGCATGACTGAAACATTTCCATACAATGATATTGCAAATATTGGTAATGATTGTGTCATTTTGGGCCACAGGAAATAGCTTTAGGGGCCGCATGTGGCCCACAGGCCGCATGTTTGAGACCCCTGCTCTAAGAGCTGAAATCACTGAAAGAGGTGACTCTTTCTCTCTCTGAGGTGAAATCACTGAAGAGCTGATAGTTGGAGCAACTAGTGGGCGGTGTCGGTGGACAGTGGGCAGAGCCAGTGGATGGTGAAAGCAGTTAGCAGACAGCTGGATGGCGGCAGCAATCGGTGGCACCGGCGGACAGTGGCTGGAGCCAGCGGCTGATGAGGGCAGCCAGCGGATGGCTGGAGCAACCAGTGGGTGGTGCCAGTGGAAAGTGGGTGGAGCCAGTGGATTGTGAGAGCGACCAGTGGGTGGTGCTAGCGGACAGCGGGTGGTGCCAGCGAACGACAAGAGTGGACAACTGACAGCTGGATGGCGGGAGTGACCAGTGGGTGGAGCCAGCGGACATCTGGCGTGAGAGACATTCCCTACATACTGTGGGGTTTTGTTGGGAATCCTGTTCTGCACTAATTCTTCAGATCAGTGCTGGTTTCGCTACTGAGTTTATATGTTATGCTGTGTGGGGGTTTGGTGAGAATCTTGTTCTATGCTGATTCCCCAAATCAGGGGCTAATTTTGCTATTGTGTCTTTACATTCTTTTCTATTATTATAAAAGCTCTGAATATTAAACTCAGACTCATGCTTGCGAGCAGAGGAGCATTACCCCTTGGCGGTGCCCAGGGAATAGTGCATAATTCCCCAGAGAACTGGGTGGGGGCTCGAGCTGGTTGGTGGTGTAACATTATTTGGAAGCTCCTAGAAACCAGAATCCAGACCCTTGTTCTGCCATCTCTTCCTGGCAGAAGGGTTAAAGAATTAAGAAATTTCTTAGTTCAAACTAAAGACGCTTAGTTCAAACTATTTAGTACCAGCACCTAGTCCGGACTAACTGCCTTAGTTCAAAAGTTAGTTCAAGCTAAGTATGGCCAAGACCCAGACTAATGCTTAGTTCAGTCTGAAGCAGTTTGAACTAAGCTAGTTAGTTCAAACTAGCTGTGTGTTCTAGTTTGAACTAAGTGTTAGTTTGAACTAGAATGCGTGGTTAGTTTGAACTTATAAGTACGAGGTTAGTTCGAAGTAAGCCGAGGTTAGTTCAAACTAACATCGAACGTCTTAGTTCAGGCTAACAAGTCTGAACTAATTTTGCTTAATGTTGACATAATATAATGGTCCATACCAAATGGTGCACAAAAATTGGCTGGAGTAATGGTTGTAGAAAAGAAGACAGACAAGATCATGTTATCAGCAGACAAATGCACAAAAAAGAAAGAAAAGAAGATAGCAAAGTAAGAACTCTGCCACAAAGTAGAATAGTTATGGAAAACCAGAACAAAGATGATCCTCATTATTACTGGATTACTTGGAGTGATCTCATGGGTCTGAATGAGCAGCAAAAGAACATTTTAGGAGTGCCAGACATCACAGTCAGTGACCTTCAGAAGATAGCATTCCTAGTTGTGAGAATTTTAAGGAAAGTAGGAGAATGAATGCACCTGAGCATGTAAAATGCAAGAATTCTGCAGAGGGTTTAACAAAACTCTTAACTAAAACTCCCCCAAAATCAAGGGGCTGGTTCATGGTCAGGATTTATTAGTGACTCATGCAGATAAATTTTAGACAGAAGCTTCCCCCTTTTATGCTTAAATATGATGATGATGATGATGATGATGATTTATTATTTATTAAAGATTATGCTGTGAATACTATTTGCTTTTCCAAAAAAATCTCCTGATAATACTGAGGGATAATGGTAATAACAACAATATATTGCATATTTGCAAAATCTTACTGATTATTAGATGCAAACTGGAAGCCTCCAAGACAAGTGTGAGCAGTTCATTAATGTTCTGCAGAATTTAGTTTTAAATAAAAGTTTTCTAGCCAGTATTGAAAAAGAAATCTTTAAAAATGTGAAACAGACAAGGAGTCCTGTACCACAAGACTCCTTGTTCGTTTTGCTGACCTAGACTAACACGGCTATCCCTTTGAAACTATTTAAAACTGAACACATGCTGCAGCCAATGGCTGGGTCTCAGAGTAGGTGCTACTATTACTGTGCTAGGCAGTAGGGGGAGCTCATTTCATTGTATGTCAGTTTGGTAGGAAAGCAAGTGGAGAAGCGACTACAAATCATATCTCCTACCAAATCTCTTTGGATTCCATATATGTTCTGTGGGGCAAATTGCCTAATTTCTTGCTTTTGGCTGGATTCTCTGGTTTACCCGGTCTGATATCTGCCCTTTTTAGAAAATTTTTCCAACTTCTGGCCAGTTGCCATGGTGGGTAAGGCCAGTCAGGGCCAGATTAACCAGCTTGGGGGCCCTGGGCTGCCCCCCAGCCTAAGGCCCCACTCACCACTGTGGGGCCCTTGCCTCCAGCGTGGCGGCCTACAGGTGGCCATCAGTGGGGCTGTCCTGGGGCCAGATGGCACTCCTGCCTGGCCCTGCTCTGGCCAGTCTGTCCCTGGGATGGGAACAGCTGGCACACATTGGGGCCTCCACTGCCACTCCCCAGGGCCAAGGGCCATGCAAGGCCGTGCTAGAGTGGAGGCCAGAGTGCCAGCTGGCCTGCACCACCCCTGGGTGCAAACCAGCTGTCCCGGGGTGGGGTGGGAGTGCAGAGTTCAGAGCCTGGCCTCTGGTCCTGCCTCCTTCCCCCCAGCATTGGCAAAGCAGGTGCACTCTCAGCACTTCCTCAAGCCTTGCTGGTGCTGAGCGGGACAGGGGAGCCAGATGAGGGGGTTTAGCTGCTGGAACCTGCCCCCCCCCATTAGTCCCTGTGTTAATTTGACCGTGAGACCAGTATGTGATGTTCCATCACTTCTGTGATATTGGAAACATACCTTTCTGTGGCTTAGTTTCAGAAACAGGGAGTTTAAGGAGGAGTGCTGTAGTAGAAGCCCATGTTCTTTCATGCAGAAGTTGTTGGAACTGGTCACTGAATGAATGTATCTTTCAAACACCTTGGGCCTAAATGAATTCCTAAAGACCACTACTCCTTCTCTGCCAGCCAATTAGTGCCCTTCCTGTGCTCAATTCCTCCCTTGTTTGCCAGAGACAGAGGCAGGATGGTCCAATGATTTGGGTACTAACCTGGAACTTATGGAACTTAGGTTCATCTCAGTCTCCCTCTCTCCCCTGCACTGGGAAGAGACTGCTGCCACCCCTGAGGCTCAGGCAGGCAAAGAACAGTGCCACAGGGAATCAGGGACAAATGTTGTCCCAGGGTCATTTAGCCTGGTGCTGGGACTTGAATTCTGCATTTTGAGATTATCCTTCCCAGTTTGGGATCAGTGGTCATCCTACTCAGGTTAATTTTTGGGAAATGGGATAGGAAATTCTAAAGTAAAACTGAGGAAATTAGAACAGTTGCCACCTATCCTGGCTGTGGAGTGATTGTGGCTCTTGTCTTGTGTTTCCAGTAGAGCCTCAATTCTTTTCACCTGATACTTTTTGCCACAGGACTCCTTGTTTGTTTGTTTTGCAGTTGCATGTGGCTGATCCTACTGAAGGAATAATGAAGGGCAGAACCCATGGACTTCTGGTAAGGTATTGGAGAACTGGTACTATACATGGAGCAGTCAAGAGAAATGATGAGGCACCAGCATTTGGGAGAAGGGTTTGCAACGGCTGCTGTAGCTGAGAGGACAGATCCTAGGAGAGGGCCTGGGACAGCTGCAACAGCTTTGGAAATCCACTGTTGAGAATTAAAAGATTTGGTGGGGCAGGGGAAAGGCAATTTACAGAAGAAACAAGAAGCGTTTCTTTATTTTAGATGGTAAACTCTGTGGGGTAAGGACTTTCTTTTCTTTTCTTTTCTTTTTTCTTGTTCTGCATAGCATTGGGTTCATGGTCTATGATTGGGGCTCCTAGGCTATGTCCACACATAGACGCTTATTTTGAAATGTTAATTTGAAATAAAATCGTTATTTCAAATTAACTTAGATTGAAATAAGCAAAAACCTCAAATCAAAATAGCAAGTCTGGACACAGGGCCATGTTGCCAGCCAATATATAGAAAAAGGAAGGCACCCTGGGAAGAAGAAGGGCAAAAGTGTTAAATCGAAATAATGGTTATTTCAAAATAACACGTCCAAACGGCATTATTTGGAAACAACTGTTTTGAAATAATGGCTATTTTGATTTCAGCTTAGGTTTTACTATTTCAAAATAAGGTTCATTATTTCAAAATGACGGGGCTCATCATTTTGAAATAAAACATCATTCAGACATGACAACTTTTAAATTCAAATAATGGTCGTTGTTTTGATTTAAAAGCATCATGTGGACGTAGCTCTAGATGCTACTGCAATAGAAATAATAATATAATTTTAAAAAAAATAGAGTTCCAGAGGTATGTGAGTGTCCGTGTGTGGGTGGGTGAGTGAGTTAGAAGATCTGGCTGTGAGGTGACACAGAGAAAGTGTGTTAAGGAATACTGTGGTATAAGCAGCAGTGGGTTTGTGTATATTGCTGTATAAACCAATATATACTGTATAGTAATAGTGGACTAGTAGATTTTTCTTAGAAATTTTGCAAGATTAATAGAACCATTCTTTTATATCTGATTTTTCCCGATGATCTATGTGGACATTCAAATATTTTTGCCTGGTTATCTTACTGGGCTAAGCATTAAGTATGAAGTACAAGTACCTATGGTTATCTCCCTGTATAACAAATTATAACAGATAGATTACCATTTCTTGCATCCATCCAAACAAGAGGAGTTGAGTTTATGCAGTTTACTGTGTAGGGTGAGGCTGGAGATGATGGTGGAATATTTGCAGCAACATATTTTCTAAAAGGTTTGGTGTCTTCTCTGCCTGGATATTAAATTCCTCATTGTACTTTTTTTATAAGTGTTGGGGGTTTGCTCAATGTCCCTGGATGTGCATGACTCCATTTTTAATGTTTGCAGTATATTGTGTGTCAATTTACTGCTCTTCTTCACCCCAGAAGTAGCTGCATTTCCATGCTGCTGCATATTTTATTTTATGATGTATAGTTTCTAGAACACTCCAGCTTCCTTTCAGATAAAAGATTTCATATAACTATAAGATATCAGTGAATATTAATAAATGTATTATGTTTAGGTAAGTTTAAAATACATGTCATCACTTACAGGACCATTCAATATTTCAGTACTATTATATTCCAGTTTAGTGCATTGCAGAGGATCTCTACAGCATATCTATTGACTGGCTCCTCTTTGTCATATTGTTTAGCAACAGCAAACAGCTTTTTACCAGAGTGATGATAGTGCATATAACTTCATCATTATACTACCTGTTCAGTGTAATAAACCACGTTTTTATAAATGCTGTACCAATAAAGGATACTTATGGGATATTGTTTATGGAAGTTGGCTTCTCAAGCATCATGGGTGGATCAAAACCTGTTATTTTGTTTGTAGCTAAATTATCAGAAGTTTGTCAGAACAAAAAAAGGTGCTATTGAGAGTCTCCTACTTAGACTATGACTGATATTCTGACTGTTGCAGGCAGAGAAACGCCGGTGGTAAAGGGGGATGCAAAGGTCTAGGAGCCAAGAGCTGGAGGCAGGATATATTTTGCTTAGACAGTGATATTGCAGGGAGCCTGCTGGTAAATTTGGAACTGCAAGAGAAGTCATGAAACCCATGGTGAAAAGTAGTGTTAAAGATTTTCAGAACATGGGAAAACATAACATCCTAGGCTATGTCTACACTTAAGAACACTAGTTCGAACTAAGTTAGTTTGAATTAATTAGTGACCTAATTTTGATTAATTCAAACTAACTTAGTTTGAACTAGCATGTCCACACTAGAAACCTAAATTGAACTAGCATGTCCATGCCCAGAACTTGCTAGTTCAGCTTAGAAGGGGGGCACCATGGGAAATGTGGCAACATGGCACCAGAGAAAGGCCATCCCCCCACCTAATACCATAAAAAGAGGAAGGCACTTCCTTCCTGGTGCCATGCACCCTGGGAGGAAGGTCAAAACACGTTTTATTCGAACTAAGAGTTAGTTTGAACTAAAGCATCTACACTGGGCTAGTTTGAATGAAAGGCAGGTTTTACTATTTCAAAGTATGCTTTCCTTAGTTCAAAGTAATGAAAGCCAGTGTGGACATGCACTAATATAGTTCAAATTAATCCTCCTTGATTTGAACTAAATTCCCAGTGTAGACATAGCCCTAGCTGTCATTAGGGCACTATTTATATATACTGGCAATGTTTTATGATTTTCATTTTTGTTATTCTGACAGACTAAATTTATTTGACAGGCCAAATTTTCAAACATTACACTGAAATATAGTCATCCACATCCCATTAAATGGTCTGACCCAGGGAAAACTTACAGTGTAATCAATAGAAGTTTTCCTGGTCAGTGACTGCAAGATGAAGCCACAAATCAATGTGCCTCTGTCCTATTACTTAAGTCCTTGCACAGTTATTCTGAATGTATACCCCCCCCCATTTCTAAGTCACATGCCATTCTATTTATAACAACTTCTCTCCTCCCCTAAAATAAGCCAAACACCTTTTCCCCAAAAGAGAAATTATTGTTTGCTATTTTATAAATAATAGGTGAAAGGAGACACCAAGCATATAGACAGAAGGGTGAATCAGAAGGAACAAATTGTCCCACATTTCTGCAGGGCCAAGTAAAGTGTCATGCCCTTTCTCTTTACATCAGTCAGTTGGAAAGGAATGCATCCACTTCTAGATATGTAGGTCTGTAGTATAAGAATTCAAGATAGGCTGGGGCCTGAGCCTTCTTATAAAATTAAGCTTCCAAATATTACTGAGAAGATGCATATTTCAAAAGCATGGTGATGGCTGGAAATGCTTTTTGAAAAGAAGTGATTGCTTCTTAGTGTATTACACATGCTATTTTTCTAACTTTACTTATGTCTGGTATATCATCAAGGTAATTGCTTTTCCTATAATTAAAGACTCCTCTTGACTGACCAGTTTCAAAGGGGTAGCTGTGTTAGTCTAGTTCAGCAAAACAAGCTGTAATTAACTCATTTATATCTCAGTGGCTCCATATCTTTCAAGGATATCTTATGAGATGCTTTCCCCCGCTGGATGCCACCTCAGGTATTACTCAATTTTCATCTCAGCAAACCACAACCCCCTTTTGTTAGGAAAAGGTGGAATTTGTGATGAGTGCCGGATTGTTGACTAAACAAAATCCAGGCAGATAACTTCTGAACTGAGTCTCTTACCGATTCTTTTTGTTTGGACTTCCTGTGTTCTCTCACATAATTACCAAAGATGTTTTGAAAACACTGAATTTAAGCACATAAAGAAGGAAGCATTCCCACGAGCAAGTGCACTTGAAGATTGAGAAATCACTCCAGATACAGAACTGTCATCTCACCCAGCTTTCTTATGGAACTATGGATCCAAGCTCTCAGTGAAGCTATCAAGAATTGAAACCACTGCCTCAGGCCTGCACTGGTGAGGAAAATTGCTTGTGCAGCTAATATACACTAAACTTTTGGTACAGAGGCTCATTTTATATGGACAGTAATTAAAGCCTTTGTATCATTATCCAACAAGTGTTGTGTCAATTCCTGAACATACTAATATCATATCCTAATTGGTCAGGTAACAAGGTCTGAGGTGCCATTAACTTTAACTGGAGTTATGAGTGCTCAGTATTTCTGAAAATCAGGACCATGCCGTTCAAGTCCTCATTTCAGCAAAACTCTCATGGAAAATTAATGGGAGTTGTATCAAAGAGAATACTGAAGGACTTGATTATTCTACTTTTCATTCTGGGCCTGATCTTGTTTCCAGTGAAGTCAATAGCAAAATTCCCAGGAACTTCAACTGGAGCAGCAGCAAGTCTTCCAGTTTTATATATGTAGAGTAATAAATATGGTTTGTAGACAACATGAGTATGTTTGTATATCTGTGATTTGTTTATCTTTCTATGAGATCTTCTACCTAACAGGCCTATCCAGGACATGGTCTTCCAAATGAAGATTTTTTTATGTTAATTTGTTCACTATTTCTGGTTTTGTCTTTAAACAGATACACAAATTTCACACGTCCACAGTAAATCTGATTATGAGTTTGTTTCAAATCCAAGTTCAAGGCTAGCACTACCATGTACCTTGAAAATTCTAGTATTCTTCATGAATACAGAAGCTCATTTACAGATCCCTCAAGAGTCACAGTAGTGTGAATTAGTATATCTAAATTGAGTCCTTTATCTTTATTATGTTTCCTCCATAAAAATATCTGCTACAGGTCATCTAACTGGCAAGTATCTAATGCAATATTGAACAGAGTTTTAGTACAATTGAAAATTTAATGGATAGCATCCAGGGCAGTAACTAAATCATAAGGGTCGTTAATTCACTAGCACTGAAAGATAGTTTGTTGAATGCTCCAACAGCCTATATAAAATAATACTAGCACTGGTGTAGAAAGAAAAAGATTAATATATTTTTTTCTATTTATTTTCAGCCTATTAGAGAAAAATGTTTTGCATTTCCATGACTTATGATTTAATGTGTTTGTTTTACTAATATGTTTATTAAGCCACTGATTTTTTTTATAAAGTAAGAAAAATATTAAACATGAAGCAGTGAAAACTAAGTAATAGATCAGGGTTATTTAGCTGAAATGCAATTTTTTGGTAAGCAATAATATTTTACTTTTATGCAGCATCTTTCAAAATATTTTAGAAATTGTCCACACAAAAAATTCATCCACCTTGGAATGCAGCTATTTCTGGGGTGAAACACAATTTGTTAATCTCATAGCTGGATAAGGCACAATAGTGTAGGATAGTACAAAATACAGTATAGAATAGAACCATAATGTCCAAAGAGGATAACTGGACATGGATTATCAGCTTACTGCTAAAAATATTAAAGGTGCTTTAATGACTACAACTGGTCAGAATCTGTTTTACATCTGAGCAAAGAGACTATGAAATGTAGTTGTTTCAGTTTGATTCACGTCTATGGATAATACCTTTAAATGATGGATTTAAAGCTATTCCATCTTTGCATCAAACCATTTTAAGTTCTGAGATATCAAAATAAATTTTGGGGGGAGGAAAAGGACAATCTACTTAGCTGCTTTCTCTAGGAAGATGCCTTTTGGGGTTGTTTAAGTCAATAATTTGAGAACACAAGACTCAGCAGGTTTTATTAAGTTACAGCATTTGAGCATTACCTTATAACGTCCTTGTCTTTTGCGGACTTTCCCTGCAAGGTTTTCCCCAAAGACACTTGTTCCATGAAATCCTTTATCTCCTATTATAGCGCTTAGTGTCTGCATACATAATACTTGTCTGCATAAGCTAGCACAAGTAAGGCGGTTGTTCAGACTTCACAAGAGATTTGACTACCAGTTCAGAGCAGCAGCCACTGAGCACTGCTTCGCCTCTTTTGTATAATGTTTAGGACCTTAATCCTGCAAACATGGACACACATGCCTAAGCATTTGAGCAATCCCATTGAATTCAATGGGAACATGAACTGGATTTAGGTATCACCAAATATATTCAACACCAAAGGCATGGAGAGGCTCAGCTAGACTTATACAAAGATCACAGGTAGCATGTGGAAAAGATGAATTAGGTTTGACTAGATGGGAATCTTTCCTCCATGAATGAGAGATCTGGGACAGGACAGATCTGAGTGCACAGCCTTTCCCTCTACCTGAGGGCAGATCTGGATGAGGAAACCCTATCCCCTTCCAAGGAGTAAAAGGCCATAAGGGAAAGTCAGGTGTAAAAAAGGGTGTCTTCTCCTCAAACAGTGAGAGCCTCCTCCTATCTCTCTCCCAGTGAGTGTGAAGACCTGTAATGGATCATAATGAATGGCGGGAAGTTAAAGCTAGACAAATTTAGAATGGAAATAAGATTTACATTTTAAACAATGAGTAATTTACGACTGGAACAGTTTACCAGGGGGTTGTAATAGATTCTTCATCACTGACAATTGGTTTTCTGAAAGATCTGTTCTAGGATTTATTTTGGGGAAGGTCTATGGCCCATGTTACACAAGATGATCAAAGTGGTTCCTTCTGGAATCTGTGAATGAGTGAGTCATTTCCGCCCCCTAGAAATGGGAGTGTGAGTGGTGAGAAGGATGTAAAGGAGAAAAGGAGTCACCTTCCCCATGCCACCAAATGAGTGCGAATAAAACTGGAAGAGTGCATCAGATCTCATCTGAATATAATATTTTCCCTGTAACCCACAAATACAAGGTGATGGGGGGGGGTGCACGACATTCATGAATAGGTTTTGCACCTCTTCTGCACTTAACGTGCCAGAGGAGAACTGTGGGGAGAGGTGAGGTCCTGGTAGGACCGTTGCTGCCCCGGGAAAGACCTGGGGCACGGGCGCGGGCCCTGCCTCCCCCGATTCTCTGCCGGGGCCCAATCCAGCCTCAGGCTCCTGCTGCTGCCTGCCTGGCCCTGGATCCCCAGCTGGGACTGGGCACAGGGCCGGGAGAGGCTGTCGCTGTTGCAGGCGGCCCGGCCTGAATTCCTGGTAGGGGACTGGGCTGGGAGCTGCAGGCGCCACCATGGCCAGAAGAGGCAGGTGCCGCAGCTGGTACCTGTACCCCGGATCACTGGCATGGGATGGGACTGGGACATGCAGGGGCTGCCCTGGACACCTGGGGCACTGGGACTCAGGGCACATGCCCAATGTGCCAGGCACCAGCGACGCCCCTGGGTCCTGGTACAAACTCCCCTTCTGCTCAGGAGGAACTTGAGAACCAGAGAGGCCTTTAAGTAGCACAGGCAAGATACCTCTAGGAAGCTTTTTCACCCATGGAAATTAAGGCACTTCACTCAGCCTTTCTAAGTATGAGCACCCTAGACAGTGGCGGGTTTAGGGGTAGGTGAAGCAGGGAGCCACCTAGGGTCCCAAGCAGTAAGGGGCCCCATCCTCAATTTGGTGGACAGAAATGAAAACATAGAAAAATATAGAAATTGTTCCCATCTAGCAGAGGGCTGGAAGCCCAAGCACTTTGCAGTCTTGGCTCATCAATTCATCTGAATTGCAGATTTCACCATTATCTGCCCATCTCCGTCACACTTACATGCTAAAAAAGCAGAAGCAAGCAATAGACAGCACAATAGCAGGAACTTATCCAATGGTCTCATCTTTTAGTTCCTTTGTGGGGTCATTTGTTCTGCCATTTTTAAAATTATGTGTGAAATATTGCCTTTTCCTTGTCTTTGTTATTGGTTCTTCTTTTGCCTTTTCCTTTGCCTTTTATGACAAATTTGCCTTTGGCTTTGGTTAGCTCAGGTTACCAGGTAGGTCCATATAGGCTGCTACATATAAACACAGTGCTGCCCTCAAGCAATCATTACAGCTGTGTGTGATGTCTGTGCTGTATTTTTTGGGGAGGGGGGTAAGTACTTTTTTAGCTTCTTTTGTACTATTTAATATTTTTGAGGGGGCCAGAGTCTTATAAACTTGAGTACTTTAGAGGATTTCATTGAAATATGGTGTTTTTCATTTATAGCTACACACCAGAAACCTTTTCACTTTTTATTAATTACAATTATTAGTATTAAACTTCTAGTGCACATGAACCCAAGCCTATATGAAAAATTTGTAAGATTTGACTGCCAAAATTTTAAATGTCATATTTTAGTTATTTTTGAGCCATCATTAATTCTACCACTTTTTCTTTGTTAATTAATGCACATACTTTTTTAAAAAAATTAAATTAATTTTAACTTTGTAGTTCAGCATTAGCTCATTTGTGTTAAGTGAAAGATGATCAACTCACAAGCTTCATGATGGAAAGATCTTTAAAAATATCACACCCAAGAATAATTTATGAGTTCCAGAGGAATAGGCATGTTAGTGTGGTTCAGCAAAACAAACAAGAAGTGTGGGGGGGAGGGGGTGAAGGGGTCGGTTAGGGCTGTAGGGGGAACTGGGGCCACAAGAACGGCAGCAGCAGGGGCCTAGAGGGGGCACCACAATGGGCCTTCACCTAGGGCCCCCAAGTGCCTAAGGCCACCTCTAACCCTAGATGCTCCCAAATGGAGCCAGGGCTAGGGTTTTCAGATGTCAGGCAAAAGGAGGACATGTCCTCTTTTTTACCTTCAAGTCCTCTGTCCAGCAGGCATTTTAAAAATACATGATTTTGTCTGGCTTTTTATTTACAGGGGTTAAAGTATGCCAGAACGTCCCAGAACACCTTATTTTTAGGGGGAAGCGTTCCAGGGCCCCCTAAAAACAGAAGACGATTACATTAATACTATATTTTCTCCACATCCTCCAATGTCCTCCTTTTCATACTTCCCTGTCCTCCCTTCCATGCTTTGGTATCTGGCAACCCTAGTGAGGGCTAAATAGGGGAGTTTTTCTCTCCAGCAGTGAGAGAACCCCAAGGACAGTGACAAGCCTGCACCATCAAAAGCCTCCTGGCAGAAGTGAGAGCACCTGCTGGGGGGTAGGATGCGGGCCAGTTTAGATCTCCTTGTCGTCCAGGTTGCAAGGAGACCCCCAAAGACTTTTTTCCTTTTCCCACCTGTCAAGCACCCAGCTCTGGGCATTCGTGGGTTTCAAGCAGAACGGAGCGGCCTGTGTGGCGCCCGCGCTCCATGAGCTTCTGCTTCTCTGTCTGACCTAAGGTTACCAGATATCAGGCAAAAGGAGGACATGTCCTCCTTTTTATCTTTACGTCCTCCGTCTGGCAAGCATTTTAAAATACATGATTTTGTCTGGCTTTTTACTTATAGGAGTTAAAATATGCTGGGATGCTATGGAATGCCTTATTTTTAGGGGGAAGCATTCCAGGGCCCTCTTAAAACAGCAGAATGTTACATTAATACTACATTTTCTCCATGTGCCCTCCTTTTTATATTTCCCTGTCCTCCTTTCCAGGCTTTGGTGCCTGGTTAGGGTTACCAAATGTCAGGCAAAAGGACATGTCCTCTTTTTTACCTTCATGTCCTCCATGCAGCAAGCATTTTAAAAATACATGATTTTGTCGGGCTTTTTGCTTACAGGGTTTAAAATATGCTGGAACACCCCAGAACACCCTATTTTTAGGGGGAAGTGTTCCAGGGCCCCCTGAAACAAAAGAATATGACATATTCTCCATGTGTCCTCAAACGTCCTCCTTTCCAGGCTTTGGCATCTGGCATCCCTCTGCCTGGTAGCCCTCCCCTAGTCTGACCCCAGGTTGGGAGGCGGAGGGACTACATTTCCCAGCATGCCCCGGGGAGCGAGCGGCGCCATCTTGCCCCGCTAGGTGGCCGCGAGGGGAGCGGGGTCTGAAGGCGAGGGGCCGGCCCAGCTCGTGCCGCCCTTCCCGCCATGGCGCTTTTCCCGGCCTTTGCCGAGGCCGGGGACGGGGGGCCGGCGGCGGCGGCGGCGGCCAGCGGCAGCGAGGCTCCCAGGCGAGGTAACGTCCTCCTAGGGTCGGGCGCAGCGGCCCCCGAGAGGGAGTGAAGAGGCCGGCCCGGGCCCCGGGCTCGGACCCGCCGCACGCTCCGAAACTGCCCGGCCTCGGCCCTACGCGCCGCCGGCTGCCCGCCCGGCCGCCCCTCACGCTGCCGCCGGGGGCGGCCCGCGTCTGCTGCAGGCCGCGCGCGCGGAGGGAGGTGGGGGCGGGGCCCTTCTGCCCTGCCCCTAGAGGTGCCAGCCGCACTCTTTGGGGGGGAGGCACCCCACTCGCCAGGCCCCTGCCCGCTCGCACCTGGCGGTGGGGCAGGCACCCCTGGCCGCTCTTGCCCAGCAGTGGGGGAGGCACACTCCCGCCTCTGGGACAGATCAGGCCCTGGGGAAGTGCCAGAAGCCCTAGTTACAGCTCTGCCCCGAGGAAGGCGAAATCAGGACGGCGTCGAAGGTGGGCCCAGTCAGTGCTCATGACTGGGATGGTTCCTTACTTAACACCCGCCAACAGAGCAGGCAGCCAGGGCCACCATTTCACGCGCTGCTGCTGCAGCATAAGTCAGCTCGCGAATGTCCAGTGCCAGGGTGCGCCCCCCCCTTAGGCTGCAAACCTTCCCACTTCCTCCAGATCACCCCGTCTGGCGATCTGGTAACATGGTGAATGCTGCTGAGGTTCGGCCCACCTAGGGGGCTCGTATATCTGCCACAGGACTGCTTGCTTGTTTGTTTTACATCTACCCCTGTGGCCTTGGTCAGGAAGCTTGTCTTTTCGCCTTCACCAGTCTCACATCACAAATAAGGCGTCTGTAAATAAAACTGCCAGTTTTGTGTAAAACTACGTCAGTGGTTCCCAAATATTCTCTGCCGTGGCACACCTTCCTACCTTTCATTAATTTGAGGCACACAATCGTATAGTTTCCAAATGAACTAATGAATTTTCATGAGCCAATGAGCCAATCCAGAGCTCTTTGAGTAATTTTTCAAAAAAATTTGTGGCACACCTTCTCAGACCTGACAGCGCACCTGTGTGCCATGGCACACTGGTTGGGAAACACTGGACTGCGTTAATGGCATAGAGAACCCAAAATAGTGATACCCATAATTTTACATGAGTGTTATTTGTCATCTCCTACCCCTAAGTTGTTAGCTTACTGTTTATGTATGTTCTTTGATACTGGACATCCATACATAAAGCTTTTGCTCTGCCTTAGTTCCCTTTTGTGTGGATCCTAGTGCATTACATGAAAGTTCATGCGCTAACAGAATTGGTTCGTCTTTGAAAGTGCCACCACCAGACTCCTTGTTTGTTTTGCTGGACAAAAATAACACTGCGACCTCTTTGGAAGTAGGATTATTTACCTATGCTTGGTTTTCTGTACATATGGTTTACTGTTTGCAGTACGTGATTGATTGTAATTGTTTTTGTCCACCTCCCCATGTAACACAGCGTCCTGGGCTTTCTCTAGAACAGTGGTTTTCAACTTTTCGAGGTTGGGGACCCCTTTTTAAGTGGAAAAACTTTTGCGGTCCCCCTGGCTGCAGGTGGGGTGCCATTGCACTGCCATGGAAAAAATCCAGCTCACACTGCTCTAGCAGTGCTGCGGGGACTGGCCAACAAGAGGAGCTGCTGCGGCCATGGCTGCAGGGAGTGGGGCCACTGCAGGCATAGCGCCGTCCTCTGCCCCTACCAGGGAGCAGGGCTTCCGCGGCCATGGCCCGCTCCCCCTCCAAGTGCCAGCAAGCAGGGCCACTGTGGCCATGGCCCTCAGCCAGCCCCTGAAAGAGAGTGGAGCTGAGCTGCTGGGCCAGCGAGCAGCAGCACCACCGCAATGGCCCTTGCCAGCCCCTGTGGTGGAGAGGAGCGGAGCTGCTGCTGGCATCGGCGAGCTGCAGCACCCCCCCCCGCCGCCACCGGGATCCACCCCTGGCGAGGAACATCGGGGCCACAGCTGGGTTCTGGTCCTGCTGGGGGGCAGTGCCACAGACCCGCTGGAGCACAACCCACGGACCCCAGGATAGGATCCACTGCTCTAGAGTAATGCTGCCAGAACCTTTGGTACTGCCTGCACAATGAGAGAGCTGTCTAGCCATGTTGGGGGCCCTTGTTGGATGATTAATGAAACATGAGACAAGGGATAGTTGGTGTTGGCTGAAGTCGAAGCCCTGCAAATTGCATTTCATGAGAAGGCCTCTGCACCTAGCAGGATTTTTCAGACATTGTAACATGGGCTGTGATGTTTGTTTAACCTTACTGTGTATAAACCTGTTATTGCCACAACAGTCTTTCATCTTATAGATTTGACATGAGTGATACCTAGAGTAAGATTGTTTCAGGATTTGAGTTCTGGTTTTTAGCACTATTTCTTGACCACTGATTTTGTCCACAAGCAATTTATCATCATTCACTTTAGAAATGTTGACAAGTTCCAAAGGAGTAGCTGTGTTAGTCTATTTCAGCAAAACAAACAAGGAGTCCTGTGGCATTTTTAAAGACTACCGGATTTATTTATTGCATAAGCTGTTGTGGGAGAAAATCCCACTTCACTAGACACTTTGAAGATGGGGGAACTTGCAGAATGGGAGGAAAATAAATGTGGGGAAGTGGGATTTTCTCCCATGAAAGTTTATGCAATAAATAAATGTTAGTCTTTAAAAGTGCCACAGGACTCCTTGTTTTTTTTAGAAATGTTGACACTTTTAGAAGGAATCATTGTTATATTGCACTTTCTCCTGTGTTGTGTTCTGTTTTTAACCCTCTAGTTGTAAAACTGTACAGATATTTTAGATAAATTTCAGTTTGTGAGGCCGAGTGCTAATATCCTTTTTGTGCTGGAGCTCAGAGAGTAAGTGACATCAAGTGATTTAGCAAACTAACACGTTATTATTTTTCCAGAATTTGGAAACTTTCTTCAATAATTTTTCAACTTCCACTAATTAGCAGATTGAGTATATGTAGTAAGCTATAACATTAAATAGTAAAAACAAAAACAAAAAAAACCCTCTTTATTATACCATCATAAAACAATCTCATCAAATTTCACAAATTAAATAGAATAAAATAAGTATGTAACAGTGAACTAGGCTTTGTAGAACGTGATATTGGTAATGCAAGTTGGCATTTTTCCTTGGCGCCATTGTCAAGCCAGTGTTCCACTTTGGTGTAAGGATTTTTGTGTTGCTGAATGTCTTTTTAAGATAATAAAATTGAGATGCTTTTTATAATCATTTAAAGATCCCTTTGCAACTTTTTGTAAGAGTTGGGATAATAACTCTGATGCCTTGGCCGGATTTCATTTTGGCTAACTGCATTTGCCTACCCATGTTTTCCCTGCAGGGTGTCTTTTTTTGATTTAGAGTAATCCAACTTCCTATCTGAAACTTTTGTTGTGTCATCTTACTTTGGTCAGACTCATTGCAATTCAGTGCTGAGTGAAGCGAAGGGATTTTACAAAGCTTAATTAAAGTCCAGGACTGCAGGAGGTTGCTACTGAACAGTGCTTACTAATGTGAGCAGCCCCCTTGATGGGACTTTGTAATACTTAAAGATTGGGCCTGTGTCTTCTAATTTGTCTTACAATAATCTTATGCTAAAAGGTGCTCTGAAAATGTAAAGTATCACTGGGTCTCATAATAGGCTTTTTAGAAGTTAGCAAAGCAAAAATCACTGTAAGATTCTTTAACGTTGACCCTTTTCTCAAGTACTATGAGGTTTTCTTCTGGTGGAAAGGATAGTCTTTTTTTCCTCTTTTTTGTTCTGGGGTTATATTCGTGAACATGGAAAATAATAAGAAAAAATGTCTTAATGCAGAATACTATAGGCTAAGAATACATCAGATGTTTTACAAAATGGTGTTAAAGTCCTTTCTTTGGAAAATATACAATTTTAGATAAATGATGATGAGATGTGAGAGTTAAAAAGTGGCTCAAATATTTGTTCCTAGCGCTATTTCACTGGAGATTTTACCTAGGCACATGTTATGAAATAGAATATTTGTGTAATTCTCCCCAGACTATTAGGTCAGCATAGTTTACCCTTATGTACAGAGTAGCAAGAGCCTTCTTAATATCTGGTTGGTGTAAATGCTGATTTAGGGGACATTTGGGCAGGCACATTGGTTATACCAAGGGCTGGAGTTGAATTTTCTACCATGATTCTACAAGCTGAAAACAATTTTGTCTTGACTTCATAGATAAGGCTTAGCTACAGACTTAATGTGTTCATCAAGGTCAAATTGCCTGTGTTGAAAGGCTCTAAAATAGTAATGTAAAGAATCTCAAATTGAATCACACCTGTTTCTTTTACTTTTGTGAGCAATCTTACGATTTTAGTGGGTGCCTTCACTTGTTCTAGGGATAACAGATTCTTCCAGTTAAAGTTCATGTCACGTTCATATTTTAGATGTGTTAGAGCTCTAGTATTTTGAATCTTTGTTAAAAATGTCGCTCAGTGAGAATGTTACCTTTTAAGAATATTTTCCCTAATTTTTGACCATAATTTTATTGAGAAATGTGCATTAAAAAGCAATGTCAACTGCTTTGCTTCTTTCAGCGTTTTGTATTTAGTTGTGGCAACTTCCAGAGGAGTAGCCATGTTAGTCTATTTCAGCAAAAGAGATAAGGAGTCCTGCAGCACTTACAAAGGCTAATACATTTATTAAGACATAAGCTTTCATGGATTACAGGTGTATGAATTGAAAACTGCAGTATGCTGCTAGGGATATATTGTACACGGAGGGTAAAGTAACAAGGTCAGTTCAATTCAAATAGTGCAGATGTAGGCCGTTATAAGCAATTGATGATAGTGAGAATGTTTAAAGTGGGAAATCTACCTTTTGTAGTGGGCTAACTACTTGCAGTCTCTGTACAGACCCAGTTTGATAGTGTCAGATTCTCATATGAATTCCAGCTCTGAAGTTGCATGCTGAAGTCTGTTTATGAATGTGTGGTTTTTTGCTGGAGTTTGGTAACTTCCACATCTGTTACTGGGTGTGCAGGAGACTGAAGTGCTCCCTTACTGGTTTTTGAATACTACTGTTCTTCCTGTCTGATTTGTGTCAATTTAAGCCCCTCCTCCCCCACTGTGTCCAGGTGCTAGTGGCCATCCGCTGAGAAAACCTGGCACCTCTGGCAAATTCAGCTGTGCCTAATCCACACTCCACAGAGCAGAGGTGACATTGAGAGCAGCGCTGGTCTTAGCAGCGCCTCTGCTTGCTGCCCTGTGCCACTCAGAGCAGGTGGGGGCCATGCATAGAGATGGTGCTGAGAGCAGCACTGCTTTCAGTGGTAGGGACCATTCGTGGAGGCACTGCCCCTCTTCACACTTCCTGTGCTGAGGGCAGGTGTTGCTCCTCAGGTTACATCCTGAGCCCAGGTCAGCAGACCCAAGCCAGCCATTGCTATATGGGTCTTTTATTGCAGCACAGACATGTCCTAAACAGCATTCTCTGTAGAACTATGGTAGTTCTTCCTATACGTCATTATTTAGATACTTCATTTATAGAGAATGGGTAAAACAATTCTTTAACTTGAGGAAATTCTTGGTTCCCTGTGTGGTGAGTAACATTGTTGATGGCTAAGTTAAATATTTTTAAAGGTCACTTGCATGGATATTTTCCAACAAGTCACACCAAAGTGGATTGATTTAAATCAAAATGATTTAAATCAGCCATTTTAATCAACTTTCGATTTGTACTTCAGTTTTTTGCTTTCTCATTGATTGATAAAATAACAATTGAAACATGTTGATTTACAACTAAATAGGTCCTTTGTTCTAGTTTGGTACATTTTTTGTTGCCTAGGAGGGTATGCTATAATTGTACACATTTATTTCATCAGAGTTATAGTTGAGTATCTTCAGATTCTTATTGATTATACATTTTTAGTATGTTAGGAAATGGGGAATGACATATTACTTATTTAATAGGTAATTAACTTTTTGCTCCTGATTTATGTGAAAGTGTTATGGTGGTAACAGGGATTGAAACACACCTAACAGCATATAAAATGACTTTTTATTAAACAGATATCCTTAAATGTTTTGATAAGAGAAGTTTATGTGTCAAAAACATGTATCACACTTACAGCTAAATGCTTTTTTAAACAGAGGGATTAACTGTATTAATTGAATTAGATTTACTAGTTCAGGTCACCTTGGGAAAATTTTCAAATATGCCTGTGTGAAAGCGAGTGGATCTTGCCTAAGTTGAAAATGAGGGAGTTTCCTGAGTTTCTGTGGCAGACCTGTTGTGTGTTATTTATAAAGCTTGACCTCAAAAGCCAGATGTTTTCCTCCTGATTTTTTTTCTTTGTATAGAAAAGCAGCTTTTGTGATAGAGACTCATGGTTTTGGCATATCTTCTTCAGTTAAATGTTTGTAAAGATACGTTTAGGCTTCAACATGTTTTGTATTAAATTAAAATTTCATTTTAAACAGATTTATTATAAAGAGAAATTGTTATCAAAATGAACAAGATTCATTACTGAATTTGGCTGGCTGATTGAATCGTTAGTTTTCTCGGTTTGGGCCTGGCACTGACAGAGAGCTGACGTGAACACTGACGCATGTCCCCAAGTAATCACTTGAAATGTATCTATATTAGAATTAAACAGTAGTGTCGTTGCTTTCATGTGATACAGGGGTGTAGATGGACTGCAGGAAGTGACCCACTGGACAGGCGCCTCTTGGTGATGTTAATGATGCTCAAGTGGCTTCCCCATCTGGTGTCCTGTGCTCTGCCTCCATCTGAGCCCTCTCATCTTCACCCCCTTTGGCCACTATCAGTCCATTCACCACCCAGTGGCAGTCCGGGAGAGGTTGGAGGGACCCAGGTCCGCCCACTTCTCCGGGCCTATGCACTCTGCCAGAGTACTGCCTTGACATCCCATTCCAGTTTGGCACACAGTTCAGATCTGGGCCATATCCTTGCCTCCCCAGGTACCTGTCACCCTTCTAGCAGGGCTACGTTTTAGCTGGACCCTGGCAGCCTGCAGTGCACTCTCTCCTGCAGCCATGTCTCCAGCATGCCCTTCCTTCACAAATGCTAGAGGACAACTGCCCAAAGCAGAGGCTGCAGCCCTCTTGTATACTGGGCTCCCAGGTCCTGATGGTCCCTGCAGCCACCTGTTCCCATTGGCTATGTCCTTCTGCAAGTCTTTTAACCCCTTTTTCCCCCCCCAGAGTGGGGAAATCACCCCAAAACAGGGGCAATGGTATTTTAGTGGTTGGGGATGGATCTAGGATTTGCATTCAAAACTTGGCTCTACTATGTGAACTTTTACAATTAACTTAAACTTACTGAGTGTTTTGGTCTATAAAATGGGTTTAAAAGAATTTTTTACAGAGATGGCATTATGAAGTGTAATAATTACTGCATATGAAGTGCTTTGACTTATTTGAATGAAATAAATACAAAGCATTATTTTTTTATTTAGATGTAGCACAATCTTGTTTCAGACGTTTTAAAGATAAAATAATTTCTGTATGGGAATGGTAGTTTTGTATTGAAATATTGTCTAGGGAATACTCCACCTGAATAGTATGGGGCAGGGGTATAAGACTTAGGGCCCGCCAGGGGCTGGATCTGTCCTGCTCTTATCCAGCCCACAGTGCTGCTGGCTGTTCCAGTGAATCAGCTCTGTAGCCTGTCTGTTGCCCTGAGTGCCACCACTAACTGAAAGAGGAGCTGCTGGCCCTCCCTTTTGCATCAAGTAGCTAGGGCAGAGAGGAAATTTTTAATCCTTCCCTCTCTGGCCCAAGCAGCATGGCCTGAACTGCAGACTGCAGTAAGTAGGGGCCCTGAGGGGGAAGCAAAGAGCTGGGGGGCAGCAGGTGCAGGTCCCTAGGGTGGGGGAGCCCAGAATCAGGTGTGGGCTGCAGTATCCCCTGGTTTGCGGGTAGGGGGGCTGGAGCTGAGGGACAGGGAAGCCCAGAGCAGGGTGCAGGCCACAGAGACCCCTGGTAGTGGAGGTTATACCCAGAGTCGGGTGTGGGCTGTGCAGCAGGGTCTCCCAGTGACTGGGGAGAGGGGTGGACCTGGCAGGGCCCCCCAGGTGGGAGCTGGAGCAGGGTGCAGACCATGCAGGGTCCCCCGGCAGTGGGCCTGGGATTGGACCCAGGGCTGGTGGGAATGGGGGGAGGGCAGACTAGGTGGGCCCTGGTAGCAGGTGAGTGTTGTGGAAGCGTGTGGGTGTGGGGGGCTTGTATGGTGGATTTGGGGGGTGAGTATGGCTGGGAAGTGTTGAATTTGAAGGGCAAGCATGGTGTGGTTGGTGATTGGGGGAGATGGAGTGTGGTGGGGGGTGTGGAGGGGCAGGGCTGGGCCCTGGGTGTTTACTTCAAGGGCTGGATTGAGCCCCTTTGAGCCAGGTAGGGGAGCTGGCCCTGCAGAGCGGCTAGGGAGATACATTGCTGGGAAGGGGTCAGGGAATCCATGCGGACATCGGGTGTTCTGCCCTCAAATGTGGCCTGCCACATAGAATGAGTTTGATGTTTCCGGTATAGCTTGCTTATCTATTATATAGTAAACAGGTAGCATGGAGAGCAGTATATTCCTTTTTAAGTCTTCTGGTAAGTTTTTATTTTAGGTACTTCATATCCATTGTTTGGGACATTAAGCCTGGTTGTGGTATTAACCATATGGTGTTTGAAAGCATGTGAAGCTCGTTATCTGCTTTTCAGTGTACATTTTTAAATACTTTGTAGCATTTTACTTAAGTTAGATTCATGTCATGGGAGGATTCTTGCACCTAGAAATGTTTTTTTCAGTGTGCTGAAATTCAGTGCTCTGCTAACTGAAAATTTCATGGATTGCTTTCTGATGTCCTTGTTGCTTATAAATGAGTTTGGGGCTGTGAATTGGGTGTTTGCTGAATAGGTGAAGCTTTAAAGAGTATAGGGAGCAAATTATTTCAGATCTTTCATATTTGTATACCTGCAGAATTGGGCTGGCTTAACAATCCAAGCTTTTGCGCAGATGAAGCACTGAAGTTACACCAGCGAACTGGGAAGACTGCAGGTCTTACCCCTGAGAGATCACAACTTGTAAGGTAATGGGTTCTTTGCAACTTTTTAAATAGCCTTCTTCTAATGTCCTGCTTTTCTTTTGTTGTGTGTCCTGGCTCAGGAGCTTTCAGTGTAGCATTTCAT
This sequence comes from Podocnemis expansa, assembly GCA_007922195.1. Taxonomy (NCBI): domain Eukaryota; kingdom Metazoa; phylum Chordata; order Testudines; family Podocnemididae; genus Podocnemis; species Podocnemis expansa. The sequence goes on from ML681963.1 coordinate 24,771,791, forward strand.
TGCATGCTTTACTGTTTGTTTCACCAACAGAAGTTGTTCCAGTCAAAGATACTACTTTTCCCACCTTGTTGCTCATTTTACTGGTAAGTAGAGCCCTGTGCGGATACAAAAATGTGGAACTGCATCCAGTCTGCATCCTCTCAGTGATAAAATTAATCCGATCCGAAATCCGCATGCCAGGATTTAGCTGCATCTGTAACCGCAGCTGCAAGTGAGCTTGGGCTCTCACACAACTATTCAGCCTTTGATTGGTTCATTCCTCACATGGGACCCACCCACTTTTTCCTTTCTTGTTTGTGGTTTGCATGTTGTGCTATCAATCAGATTTCTTTGCCCACCTATGAAATCTCTGATTGACAGCAATGGCTTCCCAACTGGAGGCAAGAAAAGGAAGAAGTGGGCAGAGGAATGAGCCAATCAAAGGCCAGCAGTGAGTCTCCAAGTCCCACCTGGAGACTCTGATTGGCTGGCAGATCACAATCTAGGATTAGCCAGAGGGCTTCCTGGTTCTGCTGACACAGACAGTGCAGCAGTTTCAGCAATGGATTACAGTGTGATAAGGTAACAATAGAAGCTGCATCACTGAGTTGATCCGCAGGAATGGGTCTGCGGTTATCCGCACTCACACCCATGGATGCGGATACCTGCGGATCTGCAGCGGATACCTGTGGATTTGCAGGGCTCTACTGGTAAAAATGCAAGAATAGTGTCTTTTGTAAAACTATGATTTTTTTATTTTTATTTGTATGCATATTCTTTGATTTAAAGTAATGAGAAATGTTCCTTTTATAAAGATTTCTCATTTAGCTTTTTCTCACTGATGCATTCAGATCCTTGCCAATTTTAGTGATGGGAGGGAACTGAGTGGTCGTGATGTTTCATTGGCTTAGAATGTTCTAAGAAGTGACCCATGAAGGAGTACTAAGGATCAGGTATCATCTTTGTGATCTCTCCCATCCCTTACCCCCCCCCTTTTTGTGAAAACCAGTTCAAATAGCCACTTTCCTACCATAGTCAAATATAGAAAATTGTCAATTTTAAAATGTGCAGAGAAGTAAGTTAATGAAATACTGCCTATGTAAAGCTGTGAAGTTGCAAGTCAGTGGTATAGATCACTTAAATGCCTGTTAATTTTTTAAATCAAAATGAGCTCTAAGGAGCTATTATTGTAGAACACAGGATTGTATCTTAAACAGTGTGCCTAGGAGGTGCAATACAAGACATACTGTACTGATTGAAGTCTTGGCCGCATTCTGCAGTAGTTAATGGAATGGGTGGGTGAGGTTCTATGGTCCATGGTATGGAGGAGGTCAGACTGGATGGATCCATGGTAGTCCCTTCTGACCTTAAAGTTTACCAGTCAGGTTGAAGTTACAAAGTTCTGAACTTCAGTCATGTTTAATTTGAGACAAAGTCCTCTGTTTGGTGTGTTGGCTGTTCTCTGTAATGACAGAAAATATGTTCATTACAAAAAATCAAAGTTGAACCCACCTCTGTTCACCAACTTAGGTTTGAATTGGTTTAAAACAATAACTTTTATGAATTGCCAACAGTTTGTGCATTTGTCATTTTTCTTCAAGTATTTACAAGCTTATAATGTGAGAAAGCAAAAGGAATGTTTGAAATGACCTTGCAGATGATGCTATGTAAACAGCATATTTTAAAGAAAAATATAATTATTTTCTTTCTTGACCGTTCAATAAAATAGAGTCAAATGAATAAATTAATTCTTACTTATGTTTTGCACATTATTAGGGTTTTTTCCCCACAGTAATTGGCAGTGGTTCCTTCATGAATTTTTTTTTAAACACCAGTTTATTTTCCTGACAGATAATGTGTAAATTTTTGGCATCTTTATAAAGAGGGTTGCCATAGGTTCTTTTCAGAGATTCAAGACCAGAAGACCTGTTATGATGATCTAACTTGATCTCTCACATTACACATGTCAGAGAACTTCCCCAGAATAATTTCTAGAGCATCTCTTTAGAAAAACATCCAGTTTGTTTTAAAAATTGTGAATGATGGAGAATCCATTGTGATCCTTAATAACTTGTCCCACCACTACATTACTCACATTATTTCTCATCTCAATTTGTCAAGCTCCAACTTAAGGGCTTTGGATCATGTTTGAGTTTTCTCTACTAGATTGAAAAGCTCATTAGTAAATATTCGCTATCTAGATACCTATAGATTGTAATCCTCACCCTTAACCTTCTTTGTATCAAGCTATATAGATTGAGCTCTTGAGTCTATCACTATAAAACATGTTTTCTGACCTGTTAATCCTTCTTGTGGCTCGTCTCTGAACCCCCTCCAATTTATCAAAATCTTTGAATTGTGGGCACAGAATTGGACACAGTATTCTATCAGTGTCTGTACTAATGCCAAATATAGAGGTAAAATAACCTCTCTGCTTTTATTCAAGATCCCCCTGTTTATGCACTCTAAGATCCCATTAGTTCTTTTGACTGTGGCATAATACTGGAACTCATGCTCAGGTTATAGTTAGAGCCCTGCAAATCCACGGGTATCCACTGCAGATCTGTGGGTATCCGCATCTGCGGGTGCGGGTACGGATAACCGCAGACCCATTGCTGTGGATCAACTCAATGATGCAGCTTCTGTTGTTACCTGATCACACTGCGATCCATTGCTGAAGCTGCTGCACTGTCTGTGTCAGCAGAACCAGGAAGCCCTCTGGCTAATCCTAGATTGTGATCTGCCAGCCAATCAGAGTCTCCAGGTGGGACTTGGAGACTCACTGCTGGCCTTTGATTGGCTCATTCCCCTGCCCACTTCTTCCTTTTCTTGCCTCCAGTTGGGAAGCCATTGCTGTCAATCAGAGATTTCATAGGTGGGCAAAGAAATCTGATTGATAGCACAACATGCAAACCACAAACAAGAAAGGAAAAAGTGGGTGGGTCCCATGTGAGGAATGAACCAATCAAAGGCTGAATAGTTGTGTGAGAGCCCAAGCTCACTTGCAGCTGCGGTTACAGATGCAGCTAAATCCTGGCATGCGGGGGTCCCATGTGAGGAATGAACCAATCAAAGGCTGAATAGTTGTGTGAGAGCCCAAGCTCAGTTGCAGCTGCGGTTATAGATGCAGCTAAATCCTGGCATGCGGATTTCGGATCGGATTAATGTTATCACTGAGCGGATGCAGATCGGATGTGGTTCCACGTTTTTGTATCTGCGCAGGGCTCTAGTTATAGTCAGCCATGATCCTGGTCGTCTTCAGAGTCACTGCTTCCCAGAATAGTCTCCTGTTCTTTAAGTATCGCCCCCATTCTTTGTTTCTAGATGTATGTATTTATGTTTAGCCATATAAAAATAAATGTTCTTTCCTTGAGACGACTGTGCCAGGCTTCTTTTATTTTCCTTTTTGTTCCTGAAACCAGGCTTTTTCTAATGGTTTTATATCTTACAAAAATCAAGAATGTCAGGCTTGGTCTCTCCTGCTTTTTACTAAAAGGCTTTTTCGAAGTATCAGATGTATATTGTTATCTTTTATCTTAACTGTAAAGAAACTGAAATTGAATCCTTAACAAAGACAGCCTTTTTACCAGCTGTTGATTAAGTGCTAATGTTAATTGTTTATAACACTTTCAGAAAAAATTAACAGTGGTTATGATTTCTTTATCCTCTCAATTACTCAGCTTTCAGTGGCCTGAAATATCAATTTTTTCCTAATTCTCTCTTGAACATAGATTCTTAGGCAAGACCTGAATTTCTAATCTAAAAAGCACATTCTTTTTTTAATATCACATCTATCAGGTCTTTTAATGCATGATAAGCAGAAAAGAACTCTTTTCCTTCCTCCTTTGATGGTCTCTCCAGTCATTTTAACTAGATGTAAAACAGCCTTGCAAAATGATCATGAAAGGTACCAGCCCACGTACAAAATGAGTTAATTTGCTTTAATTCTGGTGGTGATAATGGATAGGACTACTGATATTTATTCGCTTGTTAAACTGTGCTTACCATGGGCAAACTGAACTTGGTAAGGTCTGTCTCAAGTAATTTAAAAAAAAAAATCAGTAATTTTAAAGATGAAGGTAGAGGCTGTTATGCCGATTTCTTCCACTTTTGTGGCCAACATTGGTGCCATTAAATGTCTGGGAGCCATCCTTCCCTGTAAATTTTGGAAATGAGAAAGTTCATAACCTGTTTGCTTCACTGGTGAGATTTCTTTAAAATTGTTCTGTCTTACTATGTATAAGAAATAATTTGTTTTTTAGCAGGAGTCCTTCAAAATCAGAGCTCTCAGGAGGAAGTGATACCAGTGACGGTCTAAAAAAATCAACTAAGAAAAGAAAAGAGAAAAAGAAAAAGCATTATCACCACAAGAAAAGAAAAAAAAAAACCAGAGAGGAATCAAGTAACAGTGAGTCGGACCTGGACACTGAGTTTATGAAGGATAAAGCTAGAGGAAAAGACAGAAACCATGAAAGAGAAGCAGCAACATTGAAGTATGTACATTTTTCCTAAAATACTTTGGTGTAAATTTAATCCTATTCTTGTATGTTTTGTTTGAACTGCCTAGATGAGAATGCTGTCTAGAGGCCCTGGTTCTCATGGGGGACTTCAATTACCCTGACATCTGCTGG
>ML681963.1:24792751-24827804 GCA_007922195.1 Podocnemis expansa
TGGGCCAGAGAAGCTCTACGGAGCATGCCCAGATTTTCTGGGCATGCTCCGTTAGAGCTTTTCTGGGCGGGAGTTTTCAAAACACCCTGCTCCACAGAAGCTCCCTCAAAGCATTCTGGCTGCTGGCAGTGCGCTGCTGGCTGCCTTCCCTGCGCTGGCAGCTGCGGCGGGGTGCGCTGCAGCGCACCAGCGCAGCTTAGAGGGAACATTGGACAGCACTAGGTTGATAGGTCATGGATTTGGGGGTGGGAAAAGGGGAAAGGGTAATGAGAGCCCAAACCCAGACATGTCTCCAGTGAGGGATTCTGGGAAGCTGAGGAGAGCAGCGGGACTCTGGGCTCTTTCTCTTTTCCCCCCCCACATCCCTTGTGGACAGGGGATGCAAGTGATGCAGTGTCTACACATCAACAATCCATCATCCTAACTGATGTTAAACCTGTTGCCTGGGTCAAGTTAAGTCAACATGATGGGCGACTTACATTGGAGGGGCACCACTGTAGTGCAGATGCTTACAGAATTAGACAGACATCAGATGTAATGTAGACCAGGCCTTAGTCACAAGTCCAATCTCCTCTTAACCAGTCTACTTTTTTATTTATTTTTGTTTAGCAGTTTGTAAAGAAGCATATATCTATTAATTTGATAGTATATCAATTTAGCTGTGTTGTGAAATGAAATCTAGACATGGAACGTATTTTTGTGCTGTAGGAGTGCTAAGAGAACCCAAACATGGATGATGTTTCCTTTTGCTACTGTACAAACACACAACAAATTGGTATCTGCTTTGATTTATAATCTTAGCATTTATAATCTTAAATGTAAATTGAGTCAAGTGGTGAATACAACAGGTAGAATAGGGAGTGTAAGGATGCGTGCCTCTAGTTTACATTTAGATCAGGATATTGTAGCAAAATTAGATTATACCAGTCTGATACAAATCTGTGACATACCAGTAACCCTTTTAATTTTTCAAAAAGTTGCTTTGTTGTTCAGATGTAACAAGTCTCCACAACATTGGATGGCAGAGGAGATATGTCTCTTTGTATTTGTGTTGCAATCCAGTATTCAGAACTTATTTTAAAGTATTATCATTTTTGTTTCCTTTGCTTTCCAGCTATCTTTCTTCAGCAATGCCATTTTCTTAGGCAGGCAGGCCATTCTGAGAAAGCTGTGTCTTTGTTCCAGGCTCTGGTTGATTTCACCTTCTTCAAACCTGACAGTGTAAAAGATCTGCCAACAAGAGGACAGGTAGCAATTTCCATTTAAGACTGTTTTTTCTCTCCATCTCATAGGATTATGATATGTGTACATTGGAACTTTAGCAGTGACAGAAAAACATTTGCTGATTTAAAGATGTTAGTCAGAAATTATAAATTGATTCACTGTTTATTTGGCACTTCTTCAGGGTGGTCCCTGCATTGTCCTAAGGTTGAGAATGGCAGTCCTAGTGCTGTGAGCTTCTGGAACTTTCTGAAATACATGCCCAATAGGGAATGTGCTCCCTTTTTGCAATGTATATTGGTACCTTAAGTTTTATAAAAAGATGTAGCCTCCCCAGTCACCTTATCTCCTCTTGAGATGTTCTCACATTGCCATTGTTTGCAGCGGGCCTTTGATATTCAGAGGAAGAAATGGCCTCAGGCTACAGAAGTACCTTCTTTGGCTTTGTCTACACTAATATCTTATGTTGATGTAACTGTGTTATTCAGGGGTGAACTAACTTCCAGGGTAGACAATGCTGTGTCAATGGAGGGCTTCTCTAACTGACATAGCTACTGTCTCTCAGGGAGAAACCCTCCAGGTATGCAACTGCTTTAGTGAAGCTGTGCCACTGCAGCCTTTTAAGTATAGACAAGCCCTTGGCCATGCAGTTCTCAACTTTTGCTGAGATATAAACTTAAAAACCTTCAGTTTCTTTCTCTGCTTGCCTGCCTCAGGAAACTTTTGGCAGCATGCCAGAATAATAACAAAACAAATGAACTTCCTGAGACTGAGCTTTCATTGCTGGAACAGAAGCCACAGTACCAGGAATACCTGGGAGACATTAGGACAGTTTTAACAGAGGGGGGAATGAGAGGAGAAGAGTTGGGCTGGGCACGTGGCCAAAGGCAATCTTAGATATGGGGCAGGATGATCATTTGCCCAGGGCCCCGTGTGTGGGGTTGAGAGGGTTGGTTTGTATGCTGGATTCCAGGAGCTGGAGTGGGGCTTGGGCTGCCTGGCTCGCTATTTTAAATCACCTGGCTGCCTGCTGACCCACATTCCACACATGGGCCAGCCAGGGCAGGAGCAGTCAGGCCGGAAGAAGCCAGCCAGCTGAGGTGGGGAGATGGCGGCAGAGGAGGCAACAGGAGATGAGGACCACTGGGAGGGTGAAGGGAGTCAAGGACTTCTGCTTTTGTCTTTTCTCAGAGCCCCCAGGTCACTAAGACCACCTCTGCACATGGGCCATACATGTGCCAGAGAACAGGAATTGGGCCAGATTCTTCCCTTTCTTCCATAATCTTTCCTTCCCCCCTCAACACATCCCCTAACGAATACTCCCAGACCCTCAGCTCTGTTCCAATCCTGTGGAATAACAGACACCTTCTTCTGCCAGCTAATGGAGTTAATCATGTAGCTGAACAGTGATGGCTCAAGTACAGGCTTTAACGAATGAAACTTATTACTTAGTACCTGTTGAGGGAGAATATCTGCACAATGGGTTATCGCTATTCAAAATCTAGCATCAAGCCCTTCTTGGTGGGGGCAAGCCCTACTCTTTTTAAGTCCTTCTCTGTTAAGATTAAGAGAAAATGTATTGTGCAAAGCTACTGGCTGTTGGTGGCTCAACAAAGTGCTAAGAAGGTATCAGTAGCATTCCAGCGATGGAAGCTTAGATCTGGAATTTCCAGTGTGGAAGTCCTCTATGCCAGTGGCTCGTGATTCATCCTGATGACTCATCTGGGTTTCTCATCAATCAGGTACCAATCTACCTCTACAGATAATCTCATCTCCTCTCTTTATGCCTTCCTCTTTTGATGATCATTCCAGTGAGGAATTGGAACCAAGACCACAGCTCTTCCCTCAGGGTGTTATGTTGTGGGGTTGGCACAGGCTGTGTCCTTAGTGGTGTTAGGAATGTTTGTGAAGGCCCATGCATACAGACCTCAGGAGCAAGACTAATCCCTTCTAATTCCTTGTCTGTGCATTCAGAGTAGAATGAATTGGTTCAAGCCCCATTCCCGTCCATGATGGCATCCTGTCTTCAAAACATATTTACACTTTTATTCACTCTTCTCATTCTGGAAGTCTGACAGTTGTGATCACAGGGAACATACAGCCACTTCTTGGGAATACTTTTTCACGCATTTCTAAAGGTCTTTAGGGTGCTTCACCACTATTCACATTTTCTCCTAAATAACACTGTCCTAGTATTTAAAAATGTTAGAACTCTCTCTCTTTTACTACTTGTGTGATAAGCATCAGTGATGATCTCACTGAGTCATAAGGTGATGGTAGTTGAAAGTAGAAGAATCTTTCAGGTATACAGGTTGCATTGTTAGCATCCATGGTACAAATGACCATACTGACTCTTCTGCTCTATATCTGCCAGAGATTCCAAACTGTTATGGGAGTTGCTGGAAAGGATAGTGATTATATTACAGTTGAGTTCACCAACACCACCATGATGTAGAGAAACAGTAAGTTCGACACTCTCTTAGAGTTTTGTGGTTTATGAAGACAGTTGTAAGAGGAATGTTACTTCCTCTGCGTCTATCCAAATGGATGAAATCATTCATGCTTTTTGCAGGTTTATCTAGGTCCAACTACTCATAGGTCATAGAGCTCAATCAGCCAGAGCAAAAATTAAATCCATGGTTTGTCTGAAGTATTTTGGTACTTGAGCTCTATGGAGCAGCTTTGTGGTGTTCTTTCAAAAAGTGCTATTTTTTTGATTTATGTATTGCATTTTGTACCTCTCCTTTCATGTGAGCTGCACAGCTCATTTATCTCCCAAGATTATCTAGACGCAACCTCAGAGAAGGAAAGAGGTTACTTTCTAGTTCATGTAGTTCTTTGAGTTCTGTTACATTTGAATATTTACATTCTTTGCTTACCTTCCCCCTTGGAATTCTGTGTCTTTGAATGCTGATGTTCAGGTGAAAAAAGAAAGGAAATGGTTGGGGATTGCACTTCCTTGTATAATCTCAGGCATCAAATGTTTGTGGACCATGAAGGAGCACTTGAGCACTTGCTGGTGGGCATAGCTTTGCTTTTTCCTCCTTCTCTATTAACAAAATTATACCTGGCTCTACATGCCATGTAGTAAAGAAGAGCGACATCTATCGAGTTGTGAAATCATAAACAGTTTTTTAAAATTCATAAAATGCACCAGTCAAACATCCCTGTGTACATAAAATGAAAATACACAACTAAGTTCTAGAAGAGACTACATACACATATCTTGCTGTCAGACCAAAGCCCAGGGAAAGGATGTACTGTGCCTCATTTTTGTGCCTACAGACTAGAAGGAATTTTTTTCAAGCCCTGTTCGCATCCATGATGTGACCCTCTCTTCAAAACTTACTTACACTTTTGTTCACTAGTCTCATTTCTAAAGCTTTATTTGTGCAAGGGGTTTTTTTTTGTTGTTTGTTTTTTTTAAACATTTCCCACCTTTGCTATCACCAGTTTAGCTCATATTGTGTTAGCACCTTAGGAGCACTGGTTTAGGCTGGCTGTTTTAAGTGCTGTCCTCTAATCCTCCCAGCTGATATGGTTGCTAAAACACCAAATCTTATCTACATTTACGTTTGCATTTTTACTATTACCAGTAGAACTTTACTGTGTTAGCAATGGTGGGAATTTTTTGTAAAATTTTTCATAGTGAACACTATATATCTTTTTTTAACACTTTGATTCAATTTCTTCTTTATCTTAGTACGTTGTATCTTGTAGAACATATTCAAGTTTCTCATCTTCAATCTGTATTTCTACTGTGAGTATAGCTACATTGTGTTCTGGTGCCCATAACTATTTCTGTACTCATTGATGTGGTACCATAGCAAGGATTTTGAGATATGACTCAGAATTATATGAAACGGGTTGCACTATTTCTGATCAGTTTTCAACAGTCCATTCAACAATGTCCTGGAATAGTTCAGTGACCCATTTAGTATTTATTTCTAGAGCTGTTATCAGCACAGGTCTCACAAAGTGCTTGCATGGCCAGAGGTGGATTCTGAGTAGCTATTATCCTGTTTGACTGTTGACGGTAATTTCCAAAAGCCTTATTGCCCATGTTGTATGCAGCAGCCAGCCTGCTCATCTGTGTTAAAAATATATCTTTGAAACTTTTTTCTTTTTTGTGCTATTGTACCTTGATTACCATGTTACTACTGAATGCGGACTTAATTAAAACTTTTGTGTTGGTGATAGTTTGATATGATGGACTGCTAAGTCATTTTTAAATGAGGCTACAATATTGAAAATGATTATGTTGTATTTTTCTTGCTTTCAACAATAGGTGGAATTCTTTGAACCATTTTGGGACAGTGGAGAGCCTCGACTTGGAGAAAAAGGAGCAAAAGGCTGGAAATCATGGATGCATCAACAAGAAAAGGGAGGCTGGATTGTCATTAGTAAACCTGGTAAAGCTGCACCTTTTAGTTTGACTTTTGTTTTGTTTTTGTTTTGTTTTTTCCAGTCTCCTATTTATTAACTGATAAAGGCTTCTGATGTTACTCCATAGCCTGAGGAAATTGAGAGTTACCAAAAATATTTAAATGTCAAAAATAAATTAAGCCCCATGGACTGAGGGAAGTGTACAACAGTTTTCTTCATGTGCCTTTCCACAATACAGCCTATTCCGAGGCAAAAGTTTTCATCAAGATATCAGTATAGATGAAAATACACAGATCTTTAAAAAAACAAACAAACAAAAAAAAAAACCATTAGAAATTCACTTTAAGTTAGAACAACCTAAAACTAGAAAGTCCCATTTAATATTCCACTTCCAACCACCGTGCCATTCTTGTATTCTAATCCACTTCCCATGACCAGTCTGTAGGTTGGAGACCCTTACCTGTTACTACACTGAAGCTGAGTCTGCCTTGGTCCACACATGAATTCCAACAGTGTGCTCTTCAGTCTCACTACATGTGACACAACCATACTATGTGTGACACAATCCGTCTCGGCCAGTATCAGGTGTAGGGGTCTCCATCAGATATGAAGAAAGTGGCAAGGTTAGATCCTTTTTATCCTTAAAATTTGAGCACATGGATTTGGTGCACCATGATAAGTTTGACTGAAAAACAGTTCTTGTTTGTTAACTGTGGTGGAAATCCCACCATTTCTTGGCCGTTTTTATTATATTTGTTCGATAGGGCAGGCCTAACCCAAAAGCCAGGAAGTCAGTCATATGACGTCCCTCCTGCCTTGAATTAGAAACCATTTCCTTGTCTTGGGCTGTGACGATTCATTGCTGCAGTATTTATCATTTCCATTTAGTTAAGTGCTGTAGTGATTTTTTCAGTTCCAAAGCACCTGTTTTCTGTGTTCTATAGGGAGGTGCTTTTGTTATGTTGCTTATGGAATAGTGGATTTCATGGATGTCCATCTTTCCTTGAAAACTGCCCCTCTGCCCACTTTTCCAGCCCTTCTTTCAAGGGAGAGGGATGTAACTATCTAGCTGTGAACCCATTTGTATCTGCATGGGGATGACGATACTATTCTTAAGTGCCTTTGAGTGTATTCTTTTCTTCTGGAACAGAATGGAGATTTCCACCTCCCTTTCAAGGGATCAATCGTTGTGATACTACTTCTGGAAGGAGGCATTGTCTCCAGAGTCAGACATCCCTTACACAGTAGCATAGTGGAGTCTCTCCAGGTGGGGCAAAGTGATTGGAGCACGTTGCCTTTGGATCTCTGTCTCTTTGTTCAGTGGTGGCCGCTGAAGATCTTTCACTTTGCTGTTTTCCTGGGTATGATTGGTGTGAAGCAATGATGACTTCTGGCTTAAGGGAGTGCTGCTGTTTCTCACAAAGGAGCTGACTGAGCAAGAGAGTTCAAGGAGAGTATAAAGGGACTGAAGACCTCACCATTACCTGTTTTATCTGGAGTGTGGTGGGGAGAGTTGAGTGTCAAATCAATGCCTGATGACAGGAATAAGAGCTTGGAGTTGATACTACAGGGTGTGTGAGGATGGGCTGGACAAACAGTGATTTTTCTCTAAAAATTGCAGCTAACCCCATGCTTTGAATACTTTTTGCTTAGAAAGTGGAATTGTTTTGAAAAATCTCCTCTACAATCACAGTGTTAGGCTACATGTTTTTTCCCCATAGCTGCTCATCAGCGTAAATGCAGAACTTCGCAATCACAGGCCTAAAAATTTGCTTTTAACAATCTAAAATATTGTTCTACATTATAAAATTGTATTCTAATTCCAACACTTCGATTTTAGGTGCAAGGAATATTTTTGATCTAATGTTTGTAAATTAAGAAGTCATTGAAAATACCGGCCAGTTTAAAACAATGATGCCAGATTTAATTTGTGCTGTTCAATACCATAACAGTATTTCACATAATCTGGTGCTTTGGATTTTTAAAGTACATTCTGTACATTAATCTTCACAACGTGCATATGACATAAGCAAGCATGATCCCCATTCTCCATAAAAAAGCAGCGAGAGTCCTGTGGCACCTTACAGACTAACAGATTTCTTCGAGCATAAGCTTTCACATGGGCTTCAACCCACTTCGTTAGATGCATCCAGAGGGGTAGTCGTGTTAGTCTGTGTGTAGCAAAAGCAGTGAGAGTCCTGTGGCACCTTAAAGACTAACAGATTTCCACAAAGTGGGTTGAAGCCCATGAAAGCTTATGCTTGAAAAAATCTGTTAGTCTATAAGGTGCCACAGGACTCTTGCTGCATTGCTATACACAGACTGACACAGCTAACCCTCTGAAAATTTTATATAAAGAGTAACTAAAAATAAGTTATGGTTTTTCTTTAGGCCACAAATGGAGTTGTCAGAACCAGAAAAAGAACTTGGAATTTTCGAGCTCTGTCTGCTTTGTGCCCGTACCTAGGACAACTAAGCCTGCCAAAGTTATATTTTAAAGTATTTTATGCATATCAAGTTCAGTTTTTGAATGAGTGACTCTAAGCTTTGATGTGTGGGTTTTTTCTTTATTTTGTAGATGAGGATGAGGAAGATGTAGATGAAGATCAGGAAATAAAGGATAAAACTTTACCCAAATGGCAAATTTGGCTGGATGTAGAGTTTTTCCGTGAAACAAAGCATTGGCTGCCTTGGCGACCCGACAGAACTAAAAAGCAGACTGAAGAAGATTGTGAAGACCCAGAGAGACAGGTCGGTGTAATATATAATTGGGGGTGGGTGGGGGATTGTGCTTTCTTTTTTATTTAACTCCTCCGTCAAGGACTTCAGGCATAGTTGTTTCAAACAGAACTTTGGATGTGTTTGTCCAGAATCCCGCCACCTTCCCTTTCCAGTCTTCCCCCCCTTGGACTGCATCCTGAGGTCTCACCAAGAACAACTCCTGTCTATCCTCTTTCTCAAGAAGATCCTCAGAACAGTAGTAGCTAGATATAGAAGAGGAGAGACGCCACCTTCTCACAAATTGTCCTCCTCAAGAGATGAAGCTCTTATGCCCTTCCTCCAGCCATACTACTCTGATGACTTCAAAGTCTTTCAGGACTTCCTGAAAAGGATTTCAGAGGCCTCACAGACCCTGCAGAAGGAGATAAAAGAATCTGTGTTCCCTGCTGGACAAATGACATATTTTTCCCCAGGGCACGTTTTTCTTAATCAGCAATGATGCTTTGTTGTCACTAGTCTGCATAGTGTAGCTAATAACAGCTACCATATCGTCCACTTTTAAATAAACTGATTAAAAAGTGCTGATTCATGCCAAGCGTTTTATAGTTCTTTCATCCTGTCCCTAACTATATTGGTCTTCTGCTAGATTATCTTTTTCTGACAAGGAGCTAAAGTGCCTGAACCTTCTCAGCCACAAAAGCTGCTACTCTTTTGTTTTTTCAGAATTGCCAACTGTCAAATCTCAATGACAAAATATGTCTTTGCAAATTTATCCAGATGTTCTCCTTTTATCAAGCCTTTTGGGTCTCAGAAACTTGTCTCTCTCACAAACAAGTTGGTCCACTAAAGCAGTAGTTTTCAAATTATGGGTTGGAACCCAATACTGGGTCACAGACCCTCAGCTACAGGGTCATGATGCCCCCTGTTGCTGCTGCTACAAGACTGGAATGCAGCAGTCAAAGATGTAGTTGTTGGGTCATGGGCATAAATGATTTTTTTCAGTTGTGTCCTGAGAAAAAAAGTTTCTGAAAACCATTGCACTAAAGGAGAGTACCTCACCCACCATAACTGTTCAAAATCCTGGGACCATCATGGTTACAACTACACTACAGAGAAGATTAATGGGAGCAATTTCAAGCTCTGCTCCCAGTAAGCTAAATGATCACTAAGGCTTTCCTTTAGGTCTTATTCATAATGGCTGACACACTTCACATACCATTGTATCTGCCAAAGTCATGCGTTGAGCATCATGACTGCAATCCTCTGGCCTTTCCAAGAAAGTACAAATGTTTGTGGAAGACCTTTCTTTGGAAGGGCCTAAAGTCTTAAGTGATGTCATAGATGGATCCCTCCACTCACTTGAAGACTCCAGGGTGACTCTCTGATCCATTGATATCTACACGTGTGATAGAAATTAAATACAACAAGGTGCAGATAGCTCAGTGGTCTCACCTGGTTCTGTATCGGTCCTCCAAGAAGCCAACCAAGCCACCAGAAAGAGGCCCAGAAATCCTAAGAAGGTGCCATCTTCCATGGTGACACTGCATTCACTAATTGATTCTATGCAGTTGTTTTGAGCTGCAGGGCAAGGATTATAAATCCTCTTTCCATATCATGTGGTGCACCAACTCATCCTTCATTGCCCTAGGGGAAACTCTCTTCCATTTCCTACCCTCCTGGTAGCTCAACGTCTTGGACAGATGAATCCTAGAGTGGTTCCAACAGGCTATTCCATGCATCTCTCCCCATTCTTTTTCAAGGACCTTCTTATGAGAGCTCTTAAGACAGGATGGTACAACCCCCCTTCCTTCTAGGCCCAGTCAAATTTGTTCCTCCAGATTTTGTGAGAAAAGGTTTCTAGTTCGTGTCTCCTGGTTCCCAAGAAGAGAGTCCTGATTTGAGGCCTATGGACTTTGATCACCTTCATCCTCTCATTGGAGCTGCTCTAAACTCCAAAACCTACATGTTTATATTCAGGTTCTTTTTTATATCATTTTCATGCTATAGCAGAACCTACAAACCACATCAAGGGCTTGTTTTCAGTTCCTATGCGACATGGCAGCCTGTACATTCGTAACAATTCTGATGTCTTATAGCACGGCTCAGGGCTGTCTGCACGCTAACAAACTATCCAAGCAGGTGCCAGTACCTTAAAGTGTCCTTGATTCCTTCAACTGGTGGAAGAATCTTCAAATGGTCTGTATGGAACAAGCATTCTCATATACTGTTCCCACGAAGATCACCATCACGGATATGTCCATGCTCGTCTGAGGCATCCATTTCTGGCATTTCACAGTCTAAAGCAAATTAACTCCCCAGCAAATCTCAAAGGTCCTATATGCATGCCATCACTTCCTATTTAACAACTTGGTCAGTGCAATTTTGGACAATAGGGCTGCAGTCTAGTGGTTGCCAAAGAGAAGTAAGATTCCAGTCCTTACGGTTAGAATCCATAGTATTATGGAGTTGGTGCATATCCTGCCAAGTAGAGAACTCAGCAGTTTATCTGCCAGATTCACAAAACATCGTAGTGGACTCCCTGAGCAGGCATTTCTGTCAAGATCTTATATGGGAACTGAATGATATGGTTTTTCAGAATAATTGTCTCACCCAGGTCTTCCTGAGGATAGCCCTCTTCACAGCCGCATTCAGTTCAAAATGCCAATGTTTTTGGTAAAGAAGGGAGGGCAAGGCTGCAGCTCACTGAATGGTATGTTCCTTATCCCTTGGCCTCACATTCTGCTAAACACTTAAAATCTTGCTCCACTACCACTGCCGCTTAAGCTTCTGAATGGGTTTTAAAAAAAACCCAGAGATTAGTGACCATTCTTGTAGCTCCATAGTGACCAACTCAGGTCTAGCTCCCAGATCCAGTCCACCTGTTCCCTGCAGTGACCCCTTACCCTTCATCTGGCAGTGAACATTTTGACCCAGGAATTTGGCTCTGTGATCCACCCCTGTTTCTCATGGCTTTATCTCAAGGCCTGGCTCCTCTAGGGCTATCTGGCATTGAACATTATTGCCCTCCAGAAGTTCAAACAGCTTTGCTGAATAGAAGACCACCTTGCCACAAGGCTAACTTATCTGCAGAACTGAAAACATTTCCAAGAGTGGTATTCGCAACAATCCATATCTCCTGATGTCTCTCCTCATGCACAATTGGAGACAATTCAGTGAAGGGCAACAAAAATTATTAGAGGGCGGAAGCACATGACTTACAAGGAGATGCTGAGGCAAGTGGGCTTGTTTAGTCTGCAGAAGAGAAAAATGAAGGGAGATCTGATAGTCGCCTTCAACTACCTGAAGTGGGGTGTCCAGAGAGGATGGAACTAGGCTGCTGTCAGAGATGGCCAGTGACAGAGCAGTTGTCTCAAGTTGCAGCAGGAGAGATCTAGGTTGGATATGGGGGGTGGGGGTGGGGTGGGGTGGGGTGGTGAAGCACTGGAATGTGTTACATAGGAAAGTGGTAAAATCTCCGTCCTTAGAAGGTTTTAAGACCCAGATTGATTCACCTAGTGTTGATCCTGCTTTGAGGACTGTGTTGGACTAAATGACCTCATGAGTTCACTTCCAACCCTAATAGTCAGTGATAAATTAACTATTTTATTTCTTTTTTCTAGGTGTTGTTTGATGATCTTGGGCCATCTTTAATCAAACTTTATAGGCCGGATCTTCAGTTTCAGCTGCTATACTCATTTCTGCAATTCTTGGGAGTCCCTTGTGGACGTAGTCTCTTTCCTTCAAACCTCTATGTCGCTATGGATGATGACAAGATCTTTGACTTGGGGCAGTCTGATAGGCCACTGACTTCTTTTGACTCACTGCTTTCTGGTGTCAACAGTATTGGCCGTATGGACACAATGAGCAGAGGGAGACCATGCATAGGACACTGTAAGGAAGGAGAGGAGTTCATACAGAATGTCTTTCATTTAATATTGCCAGTGTTTTCAGGAAAGGAGAAATCTAACCTTTCTGTCTGTTGGCTACAGTATGAAATCTCAAAGGTAATTAAGTATTTGTACACTGTCTCTCAATGTACTTTTATAGTTTTATTGTACTCAATTTTTATACCATTAAAATAAGCAACATTAAGAAAAAGTGAAGGTTGAGCACTCATGTCAGGAAAAACCACAGTTCATGTGCGCTCAGCTTTAATTCTGTTCATTTAATTCATATGTATTACAGTAATCTCTAATTACGCAGTAATATTTGTTGAAAAAATAGCATCTTTTTTTCTACAACCTTACCTAAGTGTTGTATTGTCTACTACTGTGTAAAACTTTGTGTCAGAGAGAGTTCATAAGTTGTTTTTACAACATCCGCAGTTGGTGAGGCAAGAGCTCCTGTAAAATCTAACTTTGTGTAATGCTAATCTGAGAGCTTTACTAGGATACTCACTACTCACTTTACATTGTTGAAAAAAAGTATAGCATAGTATAGTAGAATGTAATCATGTAATTCAGGTTTGATTCTGTTAGCCATAACTGTGTCTGACTGCACAGAGCAGTGTTTCTCAGTTGTTTTAGTTTGGTGATGCATTATTCAGAGTAAAAAAAAATAAAAATAAAAATAATTCTTTTTACAACTCACTTTCCATTTATTACAAGAATAAAAAAAGTATCAATAAGAATGAGCCTATGTAAATTATTTGAGTATGTTTTTAAGAGGTTGACCAAGAATATGCAGTCAAGAGCTGAGGAAAGTGAGACTTTCTTAATAGTAATAAAATTCTTAAAGCTTTTGCACCTTCTCTCCTCTCCGCAATTTGCATGTCATGAAACTCCAGCACAAGTAAGGTGTATGTGAAGGCAGCTTGACAGGCAGAGGTATTCATCTGCAGTAAACAGATCAGGCAATTGGCACAGAGTTCAGTCTTTCTTGGGCCTATGTAGGACTTTTAGCCACTGGTGTCTCTTCATCAGTGAGGGCACTAGTGCAGATCTCTAGCTACCGGTATAATGCATTGGTGCGTCTTATCCCAGTTTCAAACAATAGTACAGCACATTGGTAAGTCATGGGCTTATACTCACTCTGAGTGTATATCATGTAGTTACACTACTGGCTAAAAATCCTGGTGTGGATAAGGCCTCAGTTTCGCTTTCCTAATTCTTTTTTCCATACAAACCACTTCCTACAGTATAAGCAACATATGACATGAGCCCTGGAGGGGGATGGAAGCAGATTAATTTCTTTGGGACAACAGAGAAGCTAAGGTGGTGAGGGCATTTTTCCCCCAAGTCCTCCCAGTGGTTGTGCCTATGAGTTGATTCAGCGATCTTTAATGACCTCCTGATGATT
Organism: Podocnemis expansa; assembly: GCA_007922195.1. Classification (NCBI taxonomy): domain Eukaryota; kingdom Metazoa; phylum Chordata; order Testudines; family Podocnemididae; genus Podocnemis; species Podocnemis expansa. The sequence goes on from ML681963.1 coordinate 24,806,378, forward strand.
AAGAGTAAAGAAATAGAATAATGAACACAAAGATGGCTGTGTATTGTTGTGGGTGCTTTTTCCAAATTTTGTTCTGTCCATTTTCCCTACAGGTTGTTCAGTGTCTTCAAGCAAAAAACAAGAAGAAACTGAAGTCTCAGGGAAAAAAGAGCAAAAAGCTAGCCAAGAATCTCCTTAAGGCACCTGAGAACCGAAACAACCTTTCCCTCTGGAAATTGTATGCCTACTTGGAGTGGTTACTTGGCAACACAGAAGATGCTAGAAAAGTGTTTGATACAGCTCTTTGCTCAGCAGGAACTGAGGGGATGAGAAATATCGAACTCTGTAATTTGAGTCTGCTTTATGCTGCACTGGAAGTGGAACTGCTGGAGAATCTGGAGGAAACTATTACATCACGTGCTGTCCATATATTGACTAAGCTGGCTGAAAGCGGGCCATATTTACCTTATACTGGACAAGTGTTTTCTGTGAATATTTTGAAAGCTCGAAAGGCATATGAACATGCATTGCAAGATTATTTAAATGAAAGCCCAGACTCCAGCTGTGATCAGGCTAGCAGTTCTAGCCAATTAATTAGTTTAGTTGGTTGTTATGCACTTTTCCAATATTTGACTGTGGGGATTGGTGCTGCAGTACTAATATATAGACGGATTTCTGATAAGCTTAAAGGTTCTGCTTTGAAGACATTTGAAAGCGTTGGAGAAAATCTTGGTATTCAGCACTTCCCCTCTGCCCTAGAAGCAGTCACACTCATGCACACAAATTTACTCAGGTACCATATGAAAGTTAGCATTTACCCTTTAAATCCATTGCGGGAGGCACTAACAGAGGCTTTGAAGCTGTATCCTAGCAACCAGTCTCTTTGGAGGTCATATATCCAGATCCAAAGCAAGTCACACAATGCTAGCAAAGCACGAAGATTTTTTGATAGTGTCACAAGGTCTGCTAAGTCCCTCGAGCCATGGCTCTTTGCAATCCGAGCAGAGAAGATGAGGAAGAAGCTTGTCGAGAATGTCCAAAGGTAATAACACTCCAGACAATATGAGCGCTGTTCACTTCACTCTTCGTGTGTAGCTGTCAAATCTTTTCAGCAGAAAGGATGGGTATATCATTATCCTCACTTTACAGATGAGGAAACTTGGGCTTGGAGAGGGCATTTTGTTCAAGACCTCACAGTGTATTTGTGCCAGGATCATTAATAGACTAAATCTCCTGACCATTGGTCCTGTACTCTTTCTGTTAGCTCATGCTGTCTCAAAATATTTCTCAAACCAGACCTGACAGTCTTGTTCTTGAGCTGTCAGTGTCATCAATTGTAATTTGTGATAAAATGTAAAGGAAGATAGCAAGTTGCAAGTTAAACTAGCTGTTGGTTGCAGTGTGAACACAATATTTTGACTTGCCATGAGGAGACTATTTAAGTCATCGGGTGACTAATTATCCTAACTATCAGATTAGTATTTGCTCATTGGTGGCAATTTGAGAATAGCCAAGTCCTCTTTCCTACAGACATTAATAGAAGACAATGAACTTTTGAAAAAGGGCAATCCTCAGGACTTTGATATTTGTATACTTCACATCTTTATGCCTTTTAACAGGGAGCAAATAATTGCCTAGTAGGCTACCTGGACTGTTTCTATAAATGAAAAGCGCATACTACACATTTTATGTTGTGTGAGTTCATTAAGAGAGTTGATCCTGTACCCAAGCAACACAGAAGGAGATCAAGAAAACCTGCTCTTTAACAGAGGAGATCAAATTATTATGAGCTTTTCAGAAACGAATAGTTGCAGTTCTGTTCTGTAGGTGTTTGCCTTGTCAGATTACTTGCACTACGGTTTTTCATTCCTTCTTGTGTTACCCCAGAATATTTGATCCCCAAAATCCAATCACTTAATTTATTAATTTTCAGACCGTCCAGCTGTCTGGGTTTAAATTACAATCTCAGGAGGTAACCCAAATTAGGTTATTTCGCTTAAACGGACAAATATCCACACCCTGGATAGATGTCCCAAGTTGAGGATTACGGCTACAGCCCACCGATCAAGCACAGACTCACAAAACAACAAAGATTCAGACTCAGTAATTGGTTTTGGTTAAAAGCGGCTTTATTGTAACATGTATTATGAGCACTGGCTAAAGCGCTACTGTCTCTTTAAGACAAACCGCTACTTAACATCAAGTTTAAACGCGTTAAAAATACTCTAGGAAATTACAATATAAAGACACTGCTTAACTTATAACATATAAGCGCTATAACTTACAGATACAACTAACACATATATGCAACACTTTAACTTACAATTATAACACACAGACAATGAGGTAATTAAAAGAACATTCAGCGAGTGAGGGCCAGTCACCGGCTGAATGGAGAGATCTCAATTCTTAATACCGCTCCTTAAGGTCTAACTCTGGGTTACTTGTCTTACTTAACTTGGATAAATTGCTTTGGAAGTTGCTTAAAAAGGACTTGGGCTTTCTCTGGTACTATTCCCTACGGACACTCCTCCCCTCCTTGGGATCCTTTTCGCTTACCCCAAGAGGTTGATAAACGCTGCGTTGAAATGTAGGATTTCTAGAAAAATGGTAAATGGGAGTTTGGGAAGAAGGAAAGAAGGTAAGAGGTGAGAAAAAGGCAAAAGGTAGGACGACGGGGAAAAGAGCTGGCTACTCCGGCAGGCCTCGCACAGCTCTGGGCTGGTTGCCGTGGCACCGGGGCTTCGGAACCCTCAGGGCAGACCGAGGTAGCTGATGGACGAGCGGAGCTCAGGCGCGCGGTGGATCGGTCAGCGGCAGGCAGGCTGGAACACTGGGCGAGCGGAGTTGGAACAGCGGCAGGCAGGAGTTGGAACAGCGGCAGGCAGGCTGGAACACTGGCTGGAAAAGGCCTCAAAGGCAGCGGAGCTCAACGACCTAACGGCAGTACTCGGTTACCTGCTCGGTCGTGAGATCGTGGAAGAAAGGCCTCAAAGGCAGCGTAGCTCGCAGACCTTCAAGGCAGTACTTGGTTACCTGCTCGGCTGCGAGATCTCAGAAGAAGCCTCAAAGGCAGCGTTGCTCACAGACCTTCAAGGCAGTACTTGGTTACCTGCTCGGCTGTGAGGTCTTGGAAAGCCCTTTAGAAGCCAGGCACAGAGACCCGACTTCAAGGATAATGTCCTGAGTCACCGCTCAGAGACACGACCCTGTGCCAGAGACTAAGTCAGACAATCAGCTCTTAGAGACTGAGTCAGAAACCCAGCTTTCAGAGCCTAAGTCCAAACTTAGCTCTAGGCTCCTAGTGCAATAGGTAACACAGCCAAAAGGCCATTGGAACCCAGTAAGGAGCGGGAGAGATCTCCGAAGAGCTGCTCTCTGCACTGCCTTTTTATTTGCAATTTCTGCCACTCCCAGTTTCTTCTTGACTAGTCCCAAAAAGGTGAGTTCATCTTCATCCAATCAAAAAGAGTGACTTCACTGTCCACCTGCTTGGTGCATGGACAGTGCATGACAAAAATCAATACTTTTGAAGGGTCCTTTTGACAGGTGGGTGGATACCTAAGATACTTGATGGGAGGGGGACTGAGTGAGTTCAAAAGTTCAGAGGCTTGCCTCCATCTTGACCTACTTAGAATTTCCTGTCAAATCTGATAGTGGAGCTATGTAACTTCCCCTTTTATGATCTCTCCATTTTGTCCCTTGCTGAATGCTCCTTTATTTATTTATTTATCTATTTAATTATTTATTTAATTTTAAAACACTGTTAAATGATTGATTTATGAGTGCTTTACCCCTAATTATTGCATATTATGCCATTTTCTAGCTTTGCCATAAAACCTCTGCTAAATTGCCTTACCATTTCTTACTCATATGGGTTTTTATATTTTCTTAGTATTTTTATTTATTTATTTATTTGCTTTTCTGTGATACTAAGGAGATGGCAAAAATCTCAGGCTACACTTGGATGAATTCATCTTTAATCCAAAAACCTTTCTGCAGATTGCATTATTTATTTGTATGAATTCCAGTTGACTTACAGGACAAAGATGCAAATATATAATTAGTTAGGCATCAAAATATGTTGAATGCCCCCTAGTAATGAAAAATAAGAGGGATTTAGTAAATAAAAGCTCTGCCCTTTTTAGTGATTCTTTTTAGCCTCAAGAAACAGCTTACTCTTTCAGGTTTGCTAGACAAACTATAAAAATGTATTTTGGGAAGTTTCTAGAGAATGCAGAAGGAAAACAAAATCAAAGGCTGTTAACATTGGGGTTTGGGGTTTTTGGGGGTTGGTTGGTTGGTTGGTTTGTTTGTACAACTTGGTTATAGTTTATGTGCTGAATTGCACCCCACAACCTTGTTAGTGGAATGCAAACCTATGCTTAATTTTTTGTTTTGGCTTTTGGCCTTGACCTCACACGCTCCATTGTGATCCATTATGGGAACTTTCACCTAGAGACAATTGAAGAAGACTACAGTATTGCTTCTTAAATAGCGTCAAAAATATTTTATCTCCAATTACTGTCGTCTTTGTGCTGTTTTCACTATTTCGTGTTAATTGCACTTTTTTCCTGATGAAAATTTAAATCTGTTATTCATTATATTTCAGAATGCAGAAAAGAATGTGCAGAACACATTAGCCAATTTAAATGTGTTGCATAATTTTGAGAGCATATGCTTATTTTTTGAAGTGTTACAATTGTTGATGTTGGTAAAAGCAGTTGACCTTGTTTTACTTACTTCTAACATATAAGCTAACATGTCTGAAGAATAGAAGAATCATAGGTCATATAAGCCAATCTCCAGCTTAAAGCAGGACCAACCCCAGCTGAATCAACCCAGCCAAGACTTTGTTAAACTGTACCTTAAAAATGTCTAAGGATGGAGAGGCCTTTAACAGCAATATGTCATCCTGGGTGAGGACTAAAATCCATAGGTGCTCTCCGGTTCTATTGAATTAGGATTTTGTAAACTAGGATTTTATAACCTAGATTGAAAAATTATCTTTCTCACCTGTGAGTTTGGAGTGATAATTATTTTCATATGCCAGATATGTCTTTTTCCACCAGGGAAAATAAATGCCTCACTGAGTTTTTAATTGATTTATATATTAAAGATTGCTAATTTGACTAGTATATATTCAAAATTGGTTTCATCTGATAGCAGGTAATGTTAACAGTGAAAGCAGCATGGAGTTCTAATACATTTGTGGAATTTTCTATGAAATGGAAGCAATGAAATTACTCTTGCCTTCTTGTGTAAGGGCGCAGTTGGACACCTCATATCTTTATTGCTTGCTTTTCTGTTTTAGAATAGATGTTGGAGAAATACATTCAACAATTCCTGAAACTGGATTAACAAATCGGATCAAAGGTTTATTTGAACATGCAATTCAGAGTGAAAATGGTGTCCATTGTCCCTTGCTGTGGAGAATGTATTTGAACTTTCTGGTGAGATTATAACAGTGTTTTGGCTTAATTTTATTATATTTACCATATTTGGAATTACTGATCAACAGTGGGCACTAAATGATAAGGGTGAGTTGAAAGATGCTTACATTTACCAGGTGGAAGTTGTGTGCAGATGTTAGTCATGTCAGTTCCTAAAGAAGGGAGTGGAGAAATGCAGTTCAGTGATTTAGACCAGAGGTTCTCAAACCCTTTTTCTTGCTGAGGCTCAGTATCACAAGTGGGTTTTTTTTGTCCCTGTACATAAAAACTGAGGTTGGTAGCAACCAGAGCAATAGCTCTGGAGACCTTCAGTTGCTCAGGCTTTTATAGGCAGAAAAACAGTACTTTTCTGCCATTTCCGTGTTCTTCAGCTTTAGCCTCAGCAGCAGAATTCTGGGGTTGGTGGACCCCTATGAAACCTGTTCATGGCCCGCCAGTAGAGAACCACTGGTTTAGACTGTGCTGGTTGTAATGTCCTTACAGCATAGCTTCAGCAAGTCAGAGATACAAAGTACTATTGCTGTTTACTTGTGTGTGTCTGTCAAAATTTAAGGACCTGCTGTCTCAGGAGTCAAGTCATCACTCTGCAGCTATCCATGAGGAGGGCGAAGCAGTAGGTAACGCTGCCCTACAAGTGGCACTGGCTGCAGTGGATTTGGCTGGGAGATCAATGGCCTCTGCACCAGTGTCCATGGTTTCTGTATCAGGTTTATCCCAGGAGATGCAGGAGTTGAACCAGGACCTTCCTTTAGACAGCAATGCTCTATTTTTTGAACAAACCAACACCAGACGCCACAGCCTTAAGACTCAAGGGCCACTTGCAAACATTTGGCCTTTACGCACCACAAGCCTCTAGGACAGTGTTTCCCAACCAGTGTGCCATGGCACACAGGTGTGCTCTCAAGCCTGAGATCATTTGCTCAACTCCTCCATTTTTTTTCACTGTCTAGTCTCTGTCACGTGACCACAAACCTTTACCAGGTGATTTTGTTAGCAGGTGCCCTTCTCTCACAAATCACTTCTGGGTGTGGCATATGGTCAGAGATGCTTATATTTGACTTGAGGACCACCCCAAGTTAATGAAGTTTTAATGTCAGCCTTGTATCACTCCCCCGTGGGATTTTTGTCCATTATGGAGTCAAAAGTACAACAGAGGGAGCAGCTACCTCCCTAGATATTCAAAATAGAGTTTGCAGTCTTCTAGAGGTACTTAGAGTCATCATATGACACAAATTTAATGAATTGTACAGGTAAACCAGCCAAACTTACCACAGATGCAAAGTTGATTTTTGCAAATAGATGTTTTGAAAATATTTTCAAGGAAGCCTCAATCCTTTCTCCTGTATGTATAGCTACATGCGCAGTGACTCCTACACACTTTTTTTTGGACTATCAGTTTTTCAGGCAGGTGACAGAACTTACACGTGTAACCCCTCTATGAAATGCAAATATTTTTGTGCATGTAAGTACTATTACTACCACACAAATAGCAGTATATTACCACTGCGCACACAAATGGGGGGTACTTAGAAAATTTGGTAGTGGGGAAACTCTGGAAATGAAACAATTACTATTGTAATATTTTAAAGAAAAATATTAAGATTACACAGCATTTAGAGAGTAGCAGGAAAAGATGATGTATCTCAGTTGCTGATATATGTGCTTTGGAGCCCTGGGTTTCCATGCTCTGATTTAGTTGTGTTCTTGCTTAATGCTAACCTTTTGAGTGCTGTATTGAAGGGGTGTTATGAGGGGTCAACTCCTAACTCATAGTCCATTATAGCCTATCAACATAATACCATATTGCACACATGTCTATAATACAAACTGGTCTTAAAATGACTCCTTGTTGGGGAAACACTGTACTTCTGAGTGGTAGTTCCTCTACTTCTAAAATGACAGAAAATTGCAGATAGTCATTTTTTATCACATCAGCAATCAGCATTTATTTGAAATACTGATGTTTACCCTGTCTCAGTTTTCTCTAGGAAATAAAGAAGGGAGCAAAGGACTGTTTTATAGAGCCCTTCAAAGCTGTCCCTGGGCAAAGGTAAGTGCTTTTAATATAAATTTATCATCAAGAGATGGAAAATTGTATATTTAGAAATAACTTTGAAAAGTTTAGGATGTAATTAGCCACGATAGGTATAAATATAAATGGATAGGAAGAGAATGAAAACTGAGGGAAGTCTTACTGTCAAAAGATACCAAAGATTGACTACAAATGAGGTGAATTTGCAGAGAAATGATCTCCCCGCTCCCACCTACCCACCCCCAGTTACATGGGAAAGAGTGTTATGAGTACCATGATTAATTCTGAGCACTTCAGTAGCAGACAAATTAGAAGACATTCAGAGACTAGCAGGAAATAAATAAGGAACTATAATTTGAGATAGAAAAGACCTAGTTATTTATAATCCCCCCGACCCCGTGTTGATTCTTTATGTGTATGCTGCAATTTTTTTTTTTTGCATCTGCTAGATGCATGTATTCCTTTCTATCTAGTCTCTTGTTCTATAACAGAAGGATAGCATAGTAAATGTTCTTTAAAAAAAAAAAAAAAACTTTGTGTTTATAGGTGCTGTATATGGATGCAGTAGACTATTTTCCAGATCAGCTGCAAGAGACACTAGATCTAATGACTGAAAAAGAGTTGAGAGTAAGGGTGCCAATTGAAGAACTGGAACTGCTAATGGAAGATTAAAAGAAGACATAACAAAAATAGGGGAATTTGGTGCCCAGCAGACTGACCATAACTGTCTTAAACCATAATCTGATTGGAGCGTCAATGGACTAGGCACATACTTTTTTTTGCTGAGAATAATTTATTAACTTTGCTATTACTTTGCAGTACTACTAGCTGTAAATATCCTAGAATTTGTTCCACATCTTGTAGTGGGCTGCTTTACACATGTAAATACATCTGTTTTTCTGGAAAGTGCAGCAGAATCCACAAAATGATACCTACTTATAATTAATTTGTGGTTGGACCCCACCTACAACTCTTATGCTACTGTTTCATACCGCCATTCCTTTGAACTGCAGGGAATGTCAAGACATTCCCACTATAGTTTGCTAAGCAGTACAGGAAGTAAACATCTGCCAAATGTACCCTTTACAATCTGCTGCTGTCAACAGGCTAAATATGTCCTTCTGCTTGGTGTGGATGTATATGTAAATATTCACATATGTTCCTGTATCTTTTTCTCTGTACAAAACAAGATGAATAAAATTTGAGAAAATATTCTGTCAAACAACAATTAGCTTAATTGATTAACTGTTGTTAAAAACCAAAATCTTGTTTGATAAGATACCAGTTTTATATTTGAATGTGTATATGACAATTCTATTGTAAATATTTATGAAAAATATACTTTAATATTTTTAATCCAGTAGGAACGTAGATTTTTTATTTTTAATTCTTTAAATGTTAATTTTGGTGGAGAAAATGTATTCATCTTTATTTTTAATACCTACCTCTTTTCTAGACGCAATTATTTTTCATTTTAGATACACTTTATAATTAGCTTCCCGAACATATATCTGGCAATTGTCATGTGAGAAATAGATGGTACATTCTGCTTTGAGGTGGTCCTTCCTAAGGTGAATGTTCAGGATCTTAAACTGTTTGTAACAACTAGGCACTCTACAAGATACTTACCACTTATATGAGATGGAATGTGGTAACTGTTTAACAAGACACGACACGTTTTTTACATTTCCCATTAAAAGCAAATGTGCGATTTTACTAAGTTAAATTAAAAAATAAATAGGAAATTCAGTTATATAGAAAGTGCTAAAATATTAACAAGATGCTGGATTTCACATATCAGGGCCTTAACTAGAAGTTTTGGCACCTGAGAGAAGGAGCCCCAGACCTGCCTGCCCATCGGCCCCTATCTGGGAAGGATCTGGATCCCCAGTCTGCTGGTGGTGGCGGAAGCTTCCCAACACCTCCAGTGGTGGCTGGGGACGGATCTGAATCCTCCAGTCTGCTGTGACCGCAGCTTCCAGTGGCGAGCCGCAGCAGCGCTGGACATCCCAGATGCAGAATTTTAAAGGGCCCAGGGGTCGGATCCAGCTCCCCACAGTGACTGGGGAAGGATCCGGATCCATTCCCAGCTGCTGCTGGGAGCCGGATCTATCCTGTGAATCCTCTAAAATTCCACACCTGGGACATTGCCCTGTTCGTCCCGGCCTAGTTATGGCCCTGTCACATATGTGTCCTTAAGACTGGAAGTGTTGAGATCTTTCTTTCACTGAAGATGAAAACTCAGTTCTTCCAACACCAGTGTCATCTAATATCATATGGGAGTATTGGTTGCATACTGACTCTGAAGGAAGAGTGCAAGCCACTCATTCACTTACCTCTGCAGCAGCGAGTTACACCATGGAGTGCTCCTGTCCTGTCCAACCCTTGTCAACTGGGTGAGATCTGTCAGCATCACTGTACTGTCTGTAAAGTCCATTTTAGTTGCCTTTTAATTCAATTTTCCATCTTTGTAAACATATTTTGAATATAGTTGGAACCTGCAAATTTTTACCATGTTCTTATTTATTAATGATCCCTTAACATCTTTTTCTGAAGATCTTAAATTGCTTTACTTAATAAATTTAGACTTGTGTTAATGTTCCTTCTAAACTGATAATGCAGCTGAGAAAGTTATGGTGTTTGCTGAGTGGCAGTTTGTGAGGCATGGCACCACGTAGGCAACAGGTTTTTGGTGCCAGAAGCATCAGCATGCCCAAGTACCTTTAATTCAAAAGAAATGCATAGATGTCTTTTCGTTCAAACTTTGGTAAATTAGTAAAACTATGGTATTTCAGTTTAACATTTTTATTAAACAAAGGTGAGACTATGACACTTGCTGCCTATTTAGCCTCTGCCGTCGTCTACACCTCGCAGTTTTTGTTGCCTGTCTTTGTTACATTTACAGAATACAGGTACAGAGTCAAGATCAACCTCAAATCTAGCAGTTAGGTGTGATTTGATGTGCATTAGCATGTCTAGATGAGAAACTTCCAGCCTGGTTATCTGTGATCAGCTTTTTTATTATTTTTTAGAGATTCCCAATGAATGTGCCAATTCTGACTAAATCTAACTCATTGAGCTAAATTAAGTCGGAATTAGGCCTATATTACTTGAGCTTGTGTCTATTGAAGTCAATGACAGTTTTTCCAGTTTACTGAAAAAGTTAGATCAGGCTTGTAGATGGAGAAAGTGGGACTGCCAAAACACTCTCCTTCAGTGATTTCATGTCTACTATATGTGCCAACAGCACTTGATTGAAAACTCTGGGGGAAGAACTGTGATGTACTCTGTGGTGCTTGCTGCCCTACAGCCCCCAGTACTTCTGCCACCCTTATATCAGAGCCTTGGCTCTGCTCAGTCTGAGCAGCCAGCCATTGCTCTTTTCAGGATCCTGACCTCCTGACTCCTTCAAACTCTTGGGTGGTGCTATTTGTACTTCCTGGCAGCTCCTATTTACACAGGGCCCCTGGGCTCCGCCTGGAGCTCCCTGTAATTGGCTGACACCTGTAGTTTTTGCTATAGTTTCTTTTTATTACCTTGTTGCATTTATGATTTGGGCTTTTGCCTCACTCGCCTTTTGTATTTGTGTATTATTTAGCTCTTTCCCTCTCCTCCAAAACCAAACAGAAAAAAAATCCCAAAAATGTAACAACAGCTGTTTGGGACTGACAGTACGAATACTGAATAGAATTCTCCATCAAGATTATTTGTGTCTTCCTGCTTATCCATCAACAAGAAGAAATTAAATTTGAGAAAACATAATATCTGAAGATGAAAAATTATATCAATATTTCCACATGAAACCAAATATACTAGTATAATAAAAGCCTCTTACCAGTTTAAATTAACTGAAGTATATTTATTTCAAGCAACCCCAAGTAAAAATAAAATAAGCTATTACTGCTTTCGGGCCTTAGAGGGAACATTGGACTGACTGGTCCCCTGACCCCTTTCCATGCTAACCCACGTGCTAGCTGCCAGCTCCCCCAGGCCCTGATCTCTAACCCACCCATTGGCTCCCCGGACCTTTCTCACCAACCCCCCATGTCCCTTCCCCACCAGCTCCCCATCCCTGACCTCCCCCCGAGCCCCTTCCCCCCCCACCTGGCTGCCAGTCCCTGGAGAATGCATCTGAGCATGCTCAGGGCAGGAGATTTTAAACCCCCAGCCCGGCATAAGAATGTGTCTTTCAGGCCAGGTAGGGTCTATTGCTGCCAGCTGTGTGTGGGTGTCAGTGTTTGTTACTGAGTGATGAGTTGAGAGGTCAAACTCTAACTCAGTGGTTCCCAACCTTTTTCAGTCTGTCAACGCCTTTTTAACAAAAAGAATATTTGCTGCCCCCTGGCCCATGCCACTCTGGCAGTGCCGCTGGGACTGCCGGCAAGTGGTGCCGCCACCATCATGGCCCACACCACTGGGGACTCAGGCCGCGGTGACTATGCCCCCCTGTCCTTACCCTCCCGGGGAGCGGCCATGGCCCCATCCCCTTGCCAGGATCTGGCCATGGGCGGGGAGAGGCAGACCTGGCAGGGAGCATCAGGGCTACAGCTGGAGTCTGGCCCTGATATGGAGAGGCTCCACGGACCCCCTGCAATATGTCCACGGACCACTGGGGGTTCCTGCGCCCCAGGTTGGGAACCATTGCTCTAACTTTTATTTCTTTGAGTCCTGTGGCATTAAAGACTAACAAATGTATTTGTCACATGAGCTTTCGTGGGAGAACATCCCACTATTTTGAACTTTATTTCTTTGATGAGTCAAAAGTCAAGTTGTCCTATTCTTTATTTTACTTCACAACGTGACCAGTGATTAGGGGTGTGGAAGGGGCTCTACCCATCCCCTGGAGGGCTGCTTCTCCTTTGCTGCATTGCTTTGCTTTTCTCTGCTGGAATGGGGAAGTCCCTGGAGGTCTGCTTTACATTATCCCCCCCACCCCCTGTACATTCATCCTCTTACCCAGCCCCCTCCTTTCTCAACACCAGAGATAGAAAAGTTTGTTTGGTTTCATGCATCCCATTTCTCTCACACAAGAGCAAGTCATTGATTCCATTCCACTCTGAGAAGTGTGAACAGGGTTGGGGTGTGGGCCCATTTTCCCTGTCTCTTTGCTCTGCACCTGAAGATTGAGAGTGGCAGCGATAGAGTCTCTGCTTTCCGGGTACGGTTCCCCATTCTGTAAGTGTGACCTGCTTGTGTGTTTCTTGCAGTTTGGTTGTATTAAAACACATGTTCATGTGAGTTCAGCTCACCATTTCATCCCTGTTCTATAAAACTGATCTGTCCTTAGCTGCCACTTCACCAAGATCATTGTCACCTTTATCAAGAATAGTTTTATATTGCCTTTGAAACTACTGATAAAGATATTGAATAGCATTGGATCAAGAAAAAATTCCTGCAAGATCCCACTTGTAGTACCCTTTTCATGATGATTTCCCATTTACAATTTACTTTTGAGATTGTAATCTGCTTGATGTTACATTGATATTCTTTATGGTGTTCATTTTTAATCAGAGTGTTGTGTGGTTCTATGTCAAACACTTCACGGAAGTCTTAAGCATACCATGTTCTAAACTACTTTTTATTATTCAATCTTGTAATTTCACCAAAAAAGCCTGTTGTTTGATCAGACTTATTTTTCCATAAAATATATGGTAATTGTCATCATCTATCCTTTAATTTGTCACTGATTGAGTTTGCTTGTGATCATTGGCAGGTTAGCCAGTCTGTATGTACACAGCTCTTTCAGTTTTCCTTTTTAAAATTGTGCAAAAGCATAGCTTTTTTTCCTAGTCCTCTGGAATGTCCACATATTTTAAGAGTTGTTAAAATCAACATTGATGGTTCAAAGAGTTCCTATTCTTTAAGACCTGTTGGGTGCAAATTTTCAGGTTCTTCAGGTTTAAAATGTACCTTCAATGGTTTCTGTTAAGCATCTTGTCCAGTAATTATTGAAATAGAAAATATATCATTGTCACTGTATGATGCGAATACAACATTCATCTTCAAGATCCATGTGGAGAACAGAAAGATTTATTGAATTTATTTGTTTTTTGCAGCATCATTGAAAACTGTATTATGTGTGTCTTGTAATTGATATGCCTTTAAGACTTCTGGAATTTGAAAAAAAATCCTTAAATGTGCTTCACCTTACAGGCCATAGATTTCTTTTTTAAACTTACACTTTCAATGTCCCTTATTTATTTGAATTTCATAACTGGAAATTTATAAGCACCACTACAAACTTCCTTTCTTCCCCCCCTCCCCCATTCATAATTATTTTTTAAAATGTGTCGCTGCTTTCACTTCCCTCCTTAAGCCGGATTTTTTTTTTTTCCCCAATCTAAAGAAGCCTTGTTTTGTGATATGGCATGCTGCTGGGGTTTTGGGAATCTGTGGAAATATTTTTAAGCAACTCTCAGTCATGCACATATTCTGTTTAAAATTTTATTGATCATTTTTGCTCATAATTGTTTTCAGCTTGGGAAGCTTGCCCCTCTAAACAAAGCCAGGTTTATATATCATTGGTTGGGACTGAATTCTGTTTACACAAAGCAAAAGTAATGTGGTAATATTTCTTGTAATATATAGTTCATTGAATTATTATCTTGGTCTAACAGAATAAGGGCTAATGTAGTTTCCCCATGATAGGTATAACGCTTTTTGTGCTTGAAAGTTATAATTTTTAGAAACCTCAAGAATGCTTTACTAGTGAGACCATGACACCGCTAGCATTTGTCTTCCAGGTTTAAATCCTCCCACAGTACTTTATTAGATGATGAAAGAGCTGCTAATCCTGTTCTCTAATTCAAATGTGTGGTCTATGATAGCTTCCCCTCCAGTACCTCAGTTTGTGATGTATCTTAACATTGACCCTTAAGCATTCTAGGTCCTGCACTTTGGTATTGTCTTCCACCCATGACTGACAGTAATATTTATTTTATGGTGCCCACAAGCATACTCAAAGCTTCATAAAAATTACACATCAAGGGAAGCTGCCTAGAAGAGCTTCAGAATGACAGTTAAATAATAATGTAACACCCAGGCATGACTGAAGGCAGAGAGGAAGACACAGATCACAGAAACACGTCTGTTCAGTTTCTAGAAGTGTCCTTTTTCCATGTCTCTGACCCTTTGAGTGAGAGATTAGAGCATCTCTGAGATGCCTGACAAGCTCTGCAGCAAAACCAGGAACGGGACTGTATATTTCTTCTGCTTCTAAGCTTTTTAAAAAATCAGATTTTTTTTTTTTTAATTTTTACATCTTCCAGGTCGTCATGAGGCAGCAACAGTGAGCACAAGCCCAGTACTTAAGAATTCCTTTGCAGAGCCTCTGTAAGGCAATCCAGCCCCTCAGGCATATAATAGGGAAAGTTTGGCATCACCCTTGTATGGGACCCTGTTCTTTCACCATGCAGAACCTATTCTTATATCCACTGCTCTGAATTGTATCACCAAGCCAGGCCCTGCTCCTCTGCTGGTAGTAATAAAGGGGACCCTACCCTAGGCTTTCTGAAGAACTGAAGTAGCAGCAGTGGTGCTTTAAGCCACATTCCTCATCTTCCCCGAGCCAGTTAGCAGACATGGAGTTGTTGTAAAGCAGGGGTAGGCAACCTCCAGCACGTGTGCTAACAGTGGCACCCAGGCCCTTTCACAGTGGCACACAGCACCCTCTGTGGTACCACAAAAATTGCCACTCCTCCCACTGAAAGCCACTTTGGGCACCTTCCTTTGGGTGCAGCTGGGACACAAGGGGTCCCATCATGCCTATGCCTTCATGTGACGTGGAAAAAAGCTGCCCAACTGTCTCCTCTGTGTAGTGTGATGCTCTACAAAGGAGCCTCTCCAGGCATCTGCTTTCTGCAGCGTGCTTGGGAACCCCTGAAAGGAGCTGGCTCTTTTTATGGCATGCCTGCAGAGCCCTGTCCCCAGGCACAACAGCAAGATGAGCCACTCTAGGTGACTTCTTTCCATGGCATGCCTGGGAAGCACTCCCACTCCACCCGTGACCACTGCTGAATTTTCAGGCAGCCACCACATTTTTTCAGCAGAGGGGGCCACCAACACGAGCTGAGGGTCAGGGAGGCAGGACTGGCACAGTAGTTGGCAAAGGTTGCTGACCCCTGTTGTAAAGGTAGATCTGAAAGGAGGGCAATGTCAGCTGGCAAAAACAGGAGCAGGCTGAGGAAACATTTGTCCTCCCATCCTGCCTAAAAGATGGAAGCAGAAACAACAGCATCAGGCTGGGTCCCCCACATGCAGGTAGTAGCCCCAGCCCCACAGGGAAGGAGCCTGAGGAAGTGGGGGGAGAGCCAGGTTGCCTTCTCTGCTATTGTACCTGGTTCCTCTTTGGCTTCTCCGTTTAATGGTACAGAGGTGCTTGGTGCAGCAGATTAGATTCTTGTACACTATCCATGTTCCTATACAGTCACTGACCCATGTCCCTAGGGCATGGACTTAGTGCTTATTCAGCCCTGTTTGCAGGAGGTTTGATGTACCTGCTGCTAAGAGAAGTCATGGGGGAGAAGAAGCCACCATCATACAGCAACTTTTCTATAACAAAGAGTGCCTCTGCAACCCTGAAACCACAATAAAAGGAAGAGGGGAAGGGGAGGGGAAGTGAGTCTGGAAATATGACTGGGGGCTGCCCTGGTATCTGTAAGTTCCCCCATCTTCAGAGCATCTGACAAAGTGGGATTTTCTCCCATGAGAGCTCATGTGATAAATGTTTGTCAGTCTTTAAAAGTGCCACCAGACGCCTTGTTTGCTTGCTGGACTAGACTAACATGGCTACCTCTTTGGAACCTGGTATCAGGGTAATTTACCCAAATAATGAGCCTGTGAAAAGCAGGGTCTGGATAGAGAATTGCAAATAGCTCAGAGATGTGTGAGGCATGAAAAACATTGAGAACAAGTGCTGAGGGAAAGAGGGAACAGAGAAGGAGAATATGATGGGGAAAAGACAGGGGAAATTATACCTGATTCTGTGACTGGGTAGGTAATTTAGTAAGATTCATTGCAGTAGGCCCACCCCTCACAATTGTGTATGTCTGAGGATAGAAGGTGAGGTGTTCAGATGGTGTATATTGGTGTTGCTCCACCAGCAACACTGATTACTTCAGCTGAGAATCTGGCATATTGTATGAAATTCACTCTGAGTCAAAATTTCAGTTTCCTTATGTGGAACTGGATATACTGTCAAGTTGGTTTTAGTCCCACACCATGACTGCTTTCCTCTTCAAATAGCCCTTTCCTCTGAGTTAAGTGCCTTTGAACTGGAGCAGGCAGTGCTTTCTTTTCAGTACCATAAGATTTAAAATATGAAGCTCCACATCTGTGTGATAAACTGTGCCTGGAAGACATAAATGCAAACTGGAGCTTTAATGAACTTGAATTGGCTGTTGGAAGTTAAGCTGCCATCAGTGTATTGAATAAAAAGGGTAAATGGGAAAAACTCTTCTGAACCTGAAGTGTCACTGTTTCTGTTGCACATGGCCAAGGAAAAGAGATGTTTTCTTCAGTGATTTCTTTTGTGCTCTCATTTTGGAAATCATCTGCCATGTGTCTCCTGTCCCAGGTGAGCTGAAAGATATTCTGAACATTGTATCTTAGTAACAGTGGATGATGGTTTTTATCTCAGCACTCAGAAGGGAACCAAGCAGAACTTTCCTGGATGAAGTTTCCTTTTCCATTTGGATTATGTAACTTTCACATCAGGATCTCATTAACACTGGGTGTGTTTGCCTGGAAAGTCAGTCTCCCTCCCTGTCCCCACACTCCTTTTTTTTGTGGCCTTCTTAAAATATCTATTTTCTATATCTTTGCTCAAGACTAGATGAACCCAGACTAGTTATGGTCTAAAGCAGGGGTCTCAAACCTAAAGTTATTTCCTGTGGCCTGCAACAACCCTATTGTTACCAATATTTGCAATATCATCGTATGAAGGGTTTCAGTGGTGTGGCCCTTGGGCTAACGTACTAGTCCTCATGTGGCCCTTGTGATGATTTCAGTTTGAGACACCTGTCTAGAGGATGGAAATTCAGAAATTGGAATTTGAACGTTCAGCTTAAAAAATTCTGGGAGGCAGTGCATGCTAACAGATAGAGCAGTGGACTGGGACTTAGAAGCCCAAATACAATTATTAGCTCTGTTACTGGTTTTTGGGGGGGAAATTTTGAGCAAATCACTTCCACTGACAGCTTCACAGGGACAATGACCCTAGCCTTACCTACAAAGCACGTTAAGATCTGTGAACCTATGGTGTTAATGCTGTATGATTTGGTTTGCCCTCTTTTGAGTTTTAATAATACACTAGTACCTGTCCTAGAAATACAAAGACATCAGTCTCCAAGGCTGTCAGTATGATTCTCCAATGATATTTGAGAAGCAGTTAATTAGTAAATGGGAGTGACCAAGAAAGTTGAAGATAGCGTTTAATGAACGCAAACCTCTCTTTCAGATGATGAATGCCCAGATGAAGTGCCTGCCCTTGGAAATTAACTATGATGATCTCTATGTAGATACTGCCTGCCTCTACAGTGAATATGTGACCTTTCACTTGAACAGGTGTGGGACATCTGAAGCCGTCTTTTGGGGCCATGACAACCTCACTGTAAACTGCAACCAATGCACATTATTTGGGAAAGGAGGGAGTCCATGTCATATATACAGTGTATACTGCAGTGTTGTAAATTGTTTTGGTCTCAAACTGTGAGCGAGATAAGGTGAGTGAGACTATATCTTCATGGGACCAATTTCTGTTGGTGAAAAAGACAAGCTTTTGAGCTACACAGAAGAACTCAAAAGCTGGTTTCTTTCACCAGTAGAAGCTGGTCCCATAAAAGATGTTGCCTCACCCACGTTATGTTTCATATATAATATACTGTGATCCCAGTGTGTTAATAACATACACGAGAGCTGCTAAACTAATGACTCGGTTGTTTCACTTCTTCAGTTGTTTGCTGTTGCTATGCCTCAATAAAGAGCTGATGCACTCTGTTGCCAAGAGGTCTGCACATCAATGGTAAGTAATTACATGTGTGAGATTTTACATGCATATAGATTTGATCTTTTCCAATGCTGAGTTCAGAGAAGCGGACATATGGCAGGGTGCATTTCTTCCCCTCTACACAGCCGTACTAAAGGCAGGCAACATAGCAGGATCTTTGCTTAGGATCTCTGTTCCAGAAACTGTTGAAAGAAATGCACTATTGTACCAGGAGGTTTTCTTAAAACATTTTTACTAAGCATACTGTGTTCTCAGATTGTGTTTCAAAGGGCTTTATTTTATTTCTTCTGTTTTGGTTTGCTGGAATGCAACATTCTTGTAGCTGAATGGAAGCCTTATCCCTGAAGATCTATCTCCAAAACTAAAATGGAAAAAACTCTGGAAAAATCTGCTGTTTGGAGAGGTTGTGACATTACTGTGGTGAAAGTTTAGATGACCTAGTTGTTCCTTTCCGTCTTTAATTTATTTAATCCTAGGACCTTTCCTTTAACACATATTGCCTAATTTGTCACTAACCAATTTATTTACATGGCCTTCAACACCAGAGTATCTGAGCAACTCCCCAAATTAACAAAACAATCTCACTCTTCCCCACATTTCAGAGTAAATCTTTGAAGAGTTTAAGATGTTTTTGTGGAAGTGCAGTGTGGGGGATGAGCATAAGCATGAGGGTAGAAATTGCTGCAATAAAGGTAAATTGAAGAAATAAATTTTGCATTTGGCTCTGAAAATGCAGAGATTCGGCTTCATTGCTCTCTCATTTAGGGGGAGAGGCAAGTTTCATAGTCTATCTAGGGCCAGTTTCATGGAATGTCTCTCTCCTGTGCTCATGAGTGCTCCTGAATGGTGAACAGTGGGATGTTGGAGTTGTGAGAGGTAGGTGTAATGGAGCCAAAGGTGATTTCTTAAGTAGCATGGGACTGTCCCCTGCAGAGTGTTGTATTTTGGGGCCCATATTCAATGGACCGCAAATCAAAGGATGATGCACAAAGGTGATGTGCTCATAGCCTCTGGTTGTGACACCCTGAACTTTCTCAGGATTTGTGGTTTCATTCCTAGCTATGATGATAAATTGCAGTAATTAAGTCTGGATGACATAAACATGTAGGTAACCATGGCCAAGTTATGGTTTATGTGGCACTCACTGCATTTAGGCTGGTGGGTCTCAGAGATGGGTGGGGTTAGATTTGGCTTTAGTCCGATATTAACTAAAGGGGGAAATATGAATGGCACAAACCTGAAACAGCTCATCTGCACAAAACCAAGACTATTAATCCTGACCAAGTTGTTTAGACACCACCTATCAGGAGCCTAGTCCCCAGCTCCAAAACAAAATGCAGAAGGAATTCAGCCCCATTGTCCCATTCACACTGGGGCACACACAGGATATTACGATTGTTACCTGGTGTGGTAATGTGAGTGCTCCACCCAGTCCTTCCTACTGAGTCCTGGCACATATGTGAAGTTTGCTAGCTGGGATTTCCCCCCTTCGTTTGGAAAAGACTCACTTTGCTGCTTCTTTAGTCCCCATTAGGACTTTTCCTGGCTGCTCCTGCAGTGGCACATGGTGAGCCATTTTGCAGCCCTCCGTTAGCCCTACTTGTAGAAGCCAAGGTGTGGCACTCGATCACCCTGCAGGGCCGTAACTACGGCAGGGCTGATGGGGCTTTACCTCGGGCACGCCGGAGTGGCTCAGTAGAGCCACTCATTTAAAATGCACATTTTGCGGCACTAGTCCCAAGTGCTGCAAATGGCAAGGAGCATGTTCTGATCAGAACACACCCCGGGTGGCGGATCGCCATATTATGACTCTTGTCACCCTGTAGCGATGGCTAAGCCAGCCAGCATTTGATAAGCCTGGTACAGCCTCAGCTGTTAGATGTGTCTATAACTCAGGCAGTTGCAGCTCAGGTGATGCCCACTTTGATCCCCCGGGGATGTTGGTGTGACACATGTTTTATCATTCCCTTTGTTGACCACCTAAAGCAGTGGACCTATTTCCATGCAGGAGGAACCACTTCCAACAGAAACAGTTTAAAAATATCAACCATGAACAGATTAAGTGTCAAGCAGTTATGGGCTAATATGGCTATTTAATATCAGGAGAAGAGAATCTATGTTTCAATCTTGTTTTCATGTTGAAAGCAGTAGTGAGTAAGATACTGGCAGTGAGTGATCTGTATAGGCAAATGGAACAGTTACACTGCTATTTTCACGCTCAATGGCCTCTGTCTAAATAGTTACATATGTAAGGGGACTGATAGCCCCTTACTGAAACTAAATGGGCCTTTGATTGCTCACTCCAGCCTGGAAGCAGGACTCTGAAACAGACAGACCAAGGGCCAGTGGGAGAGGCCGGTGTTCCAGGATGGCCTGATTGACTGGCTGGACAGGCCTATGAGGGAGCCGGGAGAGTGCTCCCCTGCCTCTGAGCTGAAAGGGCAGGCTGGACGTGCCTGGGCAAGCTAGAGAGTGTGTGGGGCAGAGCCAAGGAGGAGGGACTAAGCAGCCAGCAGCTGAGAGCCAGAGAACCCAGAAAAGGGGGCCAGGCTGAGCTGATTTGTGCAGAGCAGCCCCACAGCAGCTGGACCAGCAGAAAGTCAAGTCAAGCTGAGCAGAGCAGAGCTGGAGCCAGAGACAGAGGTGGAGTGGTCTGAAGCTGCAGGCCAGAGGAGTCCAAGGTGCTGATCTGATCTGCGCAGATCCACAGCAGGAGAAGCAGAGGAGCCTGAGGAGCGCTGCAGAGAGCCACGCAGAACCAGAGCTGCAGCCATCTGGAGCTGGGTGTGGTGAGCAGCTGGGGAGCTGTGAAGGGGGGCTGATGCTGGGAAGAAGGGCCCTGCCTCTGGTACTTGGGGGGGCGTGTGGCCACAGCCGGAGCCTGCATCTGGCCCCCTACATCATCCAGTTGCAGCCAGGCCTGAGCAGAGGGCTTGGGGAGCTGACCCTGGGAAGAAG
>ML681963.1:24827814-24885314 GCA_007922195.1 Podocnemis expansa
AGAGCCTGCATCTGGCTCCCTGGTTCATCCATCCACAGCCAGGCCTGGGCAGAGGGCTTGCAATGTGAACAACAGACTGAGAACATCCTCTATACCCCAGGGATGCTGTGTGTGATGTCCCTGTGCCAGGGGACTTGTTGGGTGTTTTACCTTTAACCTTTCTCCTATTTTCTTTATTTTAAATTGATTCTTCATTGCTGTTTGTTTAATAAATTGTATTACTATAAATTGCATGCAGTGAGTGGTGGGCCAGGGAGGCACCTAGTACAGTCAGCATGCCGGAGTCGGGACACCTTAGCTTCTGCCCTGAATGACGGCAACAAGATTGGGGGTCAAGCCCCCCGGAACTCTGGCACCAATTTTGTTGGGGTTACAGGGACCCCACCACACAGGAGAGTGGGGGGAGCCTTTGAGGTCGGGCAGGTCCCTGGGTAAAGGAAGTAGGAGCAAGAGCTTAGAACCTGTTGGAGGTCTGGCATATTGCACATAGTTTAAAATGGGTTATTTGCATTTCTAAAAAGGTGAGTAAGCACAATTTGCTCTCCCACCACTTGGCATTATGAGCAGAGCACATGGAAAGAGACCTGAATACATTATTAAATCCCTTTTCCTGTTTGCGAATCACTGACAAACTGTTCCTGATTTCTGCTTTATTCACAAGTATTTGCCAAACAGTTCATAGCAAGCAAAATGCTGTTTGTGGTATTTGCAAACTGTTCACTTTCTCTTCTTTACTGTTCATTATTTGTGGTGTGCTAGTGATTACCTAAGTCACATGGCATCATCCTGCCTCCTCTTTGGACCAGTGATGGTTTTTAAACAGGAGAATATGATATAACAAATGCCCAATAAACTATTAATTCTGTTGTTCTTACACAAATCCTATTGTCTATGTGTAAGTATGGAAATTAATGCACAGGAAGAATAGCCAGTCCCCAAATGTTAGTGCAAACAAAACCTTTTCTGTGCAGCTCCCTGAAAGCTGTGAATAAAGGTACAAAGCTGGTGAAAGCAAGCAGCCATTCAATAGTCAAGTGAATATTTGCAGACCTTGTTGCTCCCGTATTCACCCAATTCTAGTAGCAAGGTTTCATGAGGCATGCTCCTTGACTATCTGTATGTTCTATAATGTATAGTCCATGGTGGTCCTTCCCCCTTTGGAAAGGCCATTGCTCATTTCACCCTTTTTTTTTTGTTTGTTTCAACTCCACCCTCAATGACCTATTTCTGACAGTTTGCATTGTCAGACTGTGTACAGTTGTGCTTGAGATAATACATAAGCAGTTTGTTTTTTTTTATATTGCTTAACTTCTCTTTGGAGCCACAAGAGCTCCCAAGACTTCCAAAACATATTTTATAATTTACAAGCAGAGTGAATCTGTTAGGATATGTCCACACACACAGGGAGTTAAATCGATTTAACAGATCCCCACAAAAAAACCCAAATTGAACTAGCATGTCCAGGGATAGGACTTGCTAGTTTGATTTAGGAGGGGGTACCCTGGGAGGTGTGGCAACATGGCCCCCTGGCAGGGCTATGTTGCCACCCAGTCCCCTGCCTGGCTCTCCCCAGGCAAGCCAGTGGCAGGGGAAAAAAAAGTCCCCACTGGCTCCAGACTCCTGGAGCCCGGGGTGGGGGGGCAAGACATCCCCCCAGATGGCTGCAGCCTTCTGGCTGAGCCAGGCATGGGGGAGATGGGACCCCGCACGCCAGGCTTCCCCCATTATCCCCTTCCTGGCCCGGGGGCGGGGGGGGGGGGGTCCTTCCAGGGTGCCATGCACCTGGAAGGATTTAGGTCAAACCTCATATTGATATATAGTTATATTGATGTAACAGGTCCACACAGGGTTATATCGAAATGCCTGTTTTGATGTAACCCTCATTTTGATATAATACTATGTTTTATTATATTGAAATTATTTTCCTTATTTGAAAATATGGGAGCTTCTTATTTTGAAATAAGAAAATGTTATGTAACCTAAACTTTTTTAAATCAAACTAACCACTGTTATTTTGATGTTTTCCTCATTCAGGACAGAGCTAAAATTAGACCTCAGAACTGTTTGATTAACTAAAACATTTGTAGTTTTATGTTCAGCTCACAGACTGCTTCTGATTTTATTGCTTTCCAGTTTACCAGTAATCCAAATAAACCTTAGTTTCAAGGCTGAATTTGTGTTTCTCAAGGGAAAGAAGAGACACTTTTCAGGGTTCTTGGTCATGGTTATTTTTGACACTATTAAAAATTCCTTTGCCTGAAATACTTTTACTGCATTTTACTAGAGTAAGGATTTGAACTGAGATTGCTAGCAAAGAATCTTCCCTATTATTGTAGGATAATCTGCAAAAGTGGGGTTGGAGGGAGAGGTAGATGATCAACTAGAGACTCTAAACTTGTGGGAAATGCATGATTCTGCTGCGTGGTCGGCTATGTCCACTTCTCCATGCAGTGAGGATGGAGGGCCTCACAGGTCCTCACCCTGGAAGTAGGGCCAAATCAGGGAGGTAACTCCTTGTCTGATCCTCTTCTCTGGCATGACAGTCTGCTAAGAAAGACAGTGTAGAAACCATTCTGAACCACTTGCAAAATGAGATGAAGGCTACTGGGGCTGTACCATGGCCGTGCTAATAAAGCTATTGGCAAAAAGTTTGGAATTGCAGGCTTAGGTTAGGAGGATAATAGCTCAAAGGTACAGCTTATGTGACAGCTTGATAGTCATAAAGTTAAAATAATCAAAATTGGTTTCACC
This sequence comes from Podocnemis expansa, assembly GCA_007922195.1. Lineage (NCBI taxonomy): Eukaryota > Metazoa > Chordata > Testudines > Podocnemididae > Podocnemis > Podocnemis expansa. Next base: position 24,830,566 of record ML681963.1, read on the forward strand.
TTGGGAAGATGTTGTGGCAATGGGGCAAACCACAAAAACCAGTGACCATTTGACATAAGGTGAAGGCATTGTCCCAGTGTAGTGAAGTGTATAATGTGTTTGTGCCTGGTTATTTGGCGTAGCTTTCCACCCTCTTAATCTTATGCAACACTAGCTGAGAAGCCACCTTTTAGACAAACAGACCCAAACCCAAGCAATGTCACTACTGGGCCAGGAGCCAGCTCTCTCTCCACCCCATCCCAGACCCCCTGCCCCCCACTTTCTCATGGATCCCACCAGTTCCTTGCTCCTTTCCCTACCCCATGGATCCCACTAGCCCACCCCAAAGAACCCTACCGCCCCCACCCCATCCACCTTCCCACCACCGCCACACTCATTCTGCCCCATAGACTCCCCCACTGGCCATCCCCTACTGTCCCATCCTGCTTTGCCTCACAGGCCCCCACCTCATCCCAGGGGCCACACCATTAGCACTCCCACTGCCCTGCTTCATAAACCTCTCACCAGCCCCCCCCCCCAACTACTCCCCAAAGATCTCACCACCTTGCCCCACGGGGCCACCTCACCAGTCCCCCTCCACTGGCCTGCCTGATAGACCCCCTCCCCCAACCTTGCCCCAGGGGACTTGGAGAAGCCAGTCAGCTAGGGGACTCAGGAGAACCTGCCAGGGGAAACAAGGAGTCCTGTGGCACTGTTAAGACTACAATTTATTTATTGCATGAGCTTTCGTAGAAGAAAAATGCGACTTTGCCAGATGCTTTGATTTTCTGTTATAGTGTGACCTGATCCTATGACTTACACTTCCCTGCATTTATTTTTCCTCCCATTCTGTAAGGTACCCCATCTTCAAAGCATCTCCCACGAAAGCTCATGCAACAAATTCATTTGTTAGTTTTTAAAAGTGCCACAGGAGTTCTTGGGGACAAGGAGACTGAGTAGAGGGTGATGGAGGCTGGATATTGGTGGAGGGGACTATGAAGGGCTGGAGTAGGGACTGGCTGGGGAGGGATGGAGACGATTGTGGGGCTGGAGTGGGGGGCAGGGACGGAGGGGGCCGGGGAGGTTGATGGGGGTAGAGTGAAGACAGGAAGGCAGGGGTTAGGAAGGCTAGAGTAGGGACTTGAGGGCAGAGAGCTTAGGGAATGGGGATGGGGGCTGAGGACGACATGGGAAAAGAGGGGGGGTCTGATGTGAGCACTAGTGGACAAGGTTGGGGTGATGTGGATTTGAGGCTGTGTTTCATTTGTTAGGAAAGAGTTGGTGGGGCTCAAAAATGCCTGCCTGAGCTAGGTCATGCTGATGCTTGAAGGGGACTTGGAGATTAGGGGGGTTCGGAGGCCCATCAAATTATACCTTAACCACTGCCTGTTACGTAGAACAGCAGGTATGTATTATGCTGTCACTTTGTAACAACAGGAATTGCAACCAATGCATTTCTGAATTCACCTCTTGTTTGTGGTCACAAAGTAATTACAGCCCCTGTGGCTATACTACATGCATCTCGACTCAGTCAACCTCTAATTTGTTCTTATTTTCTCCAAAGCCAGTCAACTAGCACCTTGTTATCACCCTACATGGTATACCCTTTGCTCAGAAATTGCACTGTAGCTTTTAAACCCTTATTTATCACTTATGTAATAATCATGCAAAAAAACCCAAAAACAAATGGCTACAATTGGGAATCTATCAGAGAGATGTGCATAGCAGTAGCTAATGCAGAATATTTTATAAGTGGGTAATTCAGCACTTCTAAGAAGAGCTTTGAGTGTCCTGGTTAGAGATGAGTGAATGATTCACAGTGAATAAATTAGTTGACAAATTTAGCCTCTTTTTCTGCTAGGAAGGCATCTACAGGAAGGATATGAGTTCTATTCAGATACATTTGATGCTATTCAAGAGTAATTGCTTTTTAAACATGTTTGGCAGATTTTCTGGTGCAAGATTTTTATTTCTGTGGATTGACCACAGACGCTTCTTTGTGAGTACTCAGGGTTGATCTGTGGAGGTTGGTTTTGTTCTGTCAGATAAGCCTGCTGGTGGTGGGTCTGGTCTCAGACTGGGTGATGGGACAAACACATCTGGCACAAATGCCTGCATATGTGAATTCAAAGTTAAGAATGTAAGGATATGTCTACACCAGAGGCTCTGTTAAAGTTGACTTAGAGCATCCACACAGAAAACTCCTGTCGCCTGGCTGTGTCCACGCTGGCAGGTGCTAGGCCAACCCTTCCTGGTGGCCAGGAACTCTGGGAGGGGTTCTGGAGGCAAATTAAGTTGACAAAGGCTATTCCCCATCTGCACTGGCTTAAGGCAACTTAATAAGATTGACTTAAGCATTAAGTCACCCTCAAGAGGTGGTGCTATTAAGTCAATGTAATGAAGTGCTTGAGGTGACTTAATAAAAGCCCAGTATGGCTGTGGGGGTCTGTAGGTCAACTTAAGCTGCCTTAAGTTGACCTAAGGCTCCAGTATAGATGTACCCTACATGCTGCCATTTTGGGTCAGCACATGGTCCATCTTGCCCAGTATACTGTCTTCAATGCTGGCTTGTACCAGAGCTTCGGGTAGAGTGTACAGAACAGCAATTATGGAGTGAACCCCCCTGTCCTTTACTCCCTGGTTCCAGTAGTCAAAGACTTAGGGGTGATCCCCCACCATCTGCACTAAGAGCCACTGGTATTTTCCATGAACTTATCCAGTTAGTTTTGAACCCAGTTATGCTTTTAGACACCAAAACCAATAGAAACGAGTTCCACAGGTTGACTGTGCATTGTGTGACGAAATAGAATCACAGAATCATAGGGTTGGAAAGGACCTCATGAGGTCATCTAGTCCAACCCCCTGCCAAAAAAAGCAGGACCACTCCCACTAAATTATTCCAGCTAGAGTTTTATCCAGGCAGGCCTTAAACATCTCCAAAGATGGAGATTCCACCACTTCCCTTGGTAGCCCATTCCAATTAAAGTTTTTCCTAATATCTAGCCTTGACCTCCCCAGCTGCCACTTGAAACCATTGCTCCTTGTTCTATCCTCTGTTACCACAGAGAATAGCCAAGGTCCATCCTCGTTGGAGCATCCCTTCGGGTAGGTGAAAGTTGCTATCAAATCCCCCCTCAGTCTTCTCTTCTGCAGGCTAAATAAGCCAAGTTCCTTCAGTCTTTCTTCATAGGACTTGTGCTCCAGCCCCTTGATCATTTTTGTTGCCCTCCACTGGACTCTTTCTAATTTGTCCCTGTCCTTTTTGTAGTGGGGAGCCTAAAACTGAACACAGTATTCCAGATGCGGCCTCACCAGTGCTGAATAGAGGGGAATGATCACATCCCTTGATCTGCTGGTGACGCTCCTACTGATGCAGCCCAGTATGCCATTGGCCTTTTTGGCAGGAAGAGCACACTGCTGACTTATATTCAGCTTCCCATCTGCCATGACCCCTAGGTCCCTTTCTGTGGTGCTGCTACTTAGCTGATCGCTCCCCAGCCTGTAGCAGTGCATGGGGTTTTTCCGTCCCACTTGTTTTTGTTGAACCTCATAAGATTTCTATTGGCCCACTGCTCCAATTTGTCTTAGGACTCCCTGAATCCTGTCCCTGCCCTCCAGCGTGTCTACCATTCCCCCCCCCCAGCTTGATGTCATCTGCAAACTTACTGAGTGTACAATGTCCAGGTCATTAATGAAAATATTGAACAAAACTGGCCCCAGGACCGACTCCTGGGGCACACCACTCATTACTGGTTGCCAACTAGATATGGAGCCATTGATTCCCACACGCTGAAATCATTGATCTAGCCAGTTCTCTATCCATACTTCCTCTTGCTTATATTAAACCTGCTGCCTATAACTAAGTGTGACTCCCAGTTTGTGCAGTGAAAAGATAAACAATACATTTCTATTCACTTTTTCCACACCATTTATGCTTTTACTATAGCTCTCTAGCATATTTTCTTTGCCATTTCTTTTCTACATGTAACAGCCCTAATCTTTTACATCTTTCCTCATAAGGAAGCCATTCCATATCCTTTTTCATCTTTGTTGCCCTTCTCTTAACGTTTTCCAGTTCCACTAGAGACTTTTTAGATGGGTCAACCAGGACTGCAAGCAGTGTTCAGGCTATGGGTGTTCCATGGATTTATAGAATGGCATTATGCTATTTTTGACTTACCATTTCCTAACATACTGTTAAACTTTTTGACCGCTGCTGTGCACAAAGTGGAAGTTTTCAGAAAACCATCTGGACTCCAAGATCTTCCTTGGGTGGTAATAGGTAATTTAGAACCAGCAACATCGCTGTCCCAGTGAAAGGCCCTGGCCCTGCCCCCCTGGCCACGATCTGGTGCCCGGGCCCCATCTGGTGTCAGCCTCCTGCCACCACCAGCCTGGCCCCAAATCCCTGTCTGGGGCCAGGACCGGGCCAGGTGGGTGCTGCCGCGAGCAGCCCAGCCTCTCCCAGGCCATTGTACAAAATATATAGCAGTGACAGAGTGAGTCATGCTGGTGTGGAAATGGGACTAAAAACTTAAAAAGAGAGAGAGGTGAAAATTGGAAGTGACTCATACCATGGAATCTCTATCAATAGAAATTCTAACCTTGAATATGAGGGTTATAGCAGTAGGCTGGCAGCGATCGCAATCCCTTGATTCAAGTATGATTGGGCATGTCTACACTTACAATTTAATTTGAATTAAATTAATGAATGGCTACACTGGCTTTCATTAATTCAAACTAAGGAATTCCTTAGTGTGAATTAATTAAAGCTTCAAAGTTATAAAATCTTGCTTAAATTTGAAGATAAGGTTATTTCGAACATATTAGTTCAAATTAACCCAATGTAGCTGTGTTAATTCAAACTAACCCTTCAAATTAATGCTTTTTGACTTTCTTCCTCCCAGGGTCCTTTCCTCTTTCTATATATTGGGTGGGGGCATGGCCCTCCTTGGGGGCCATCTTGCCACACCTCCCATGTTGCCCATCTCCTAATCTGAGCTAGCAAGTGCTCTCCATGGACGTGCTAGTTTTAATTGGTTTTTTCCAGTGGGGCCATGTTAATTCAAATTAACTTAATTTGAACTAATCATTATTAGTTTGAATTAAGTTAATTTGAACTAACCTTCTAATTGTAGACATAGCTATCTCTACCCCATATTTACATGTAAATCCTGAGATGACTCAGGAGTCTAACAATCCTGAAATGACAGAGCCACCCATAATAGGTGCAGACGTTTAGCTGGCTGCTGGAAAAAGAGAGTTCTTTTTCTTTCCTTCTCTCTCTTGCATTTCAAGAGCCAGATACTTCTCAAAGCAGACCACTGCTTGATAAGAGGATATGGCATAACTGAGCTTGGTGGCATACTCCTCCCACCTGCTGATATCCACCTCAGTTTTCTTAAGATATGCTTTGTGTATCTTTGTGGTGTTTCCTCTAACCGCCACAAGATCTCTGCCCACAGGTGAAATAGGAGTAAAAAACTTCTTTTGTGAGGTTAAAACACGGCATCTGCACATCATAACCAAGCCTGTGTAATAAGTATACAAAGAGCATTGCTTCAGTGCAGGTCACAGTGGCTTTGCAACGTGAGGATCTTTGCACTTGATGGTAAGGGTCTTTAGAAGCATGGTTGATGATAAGAAAAGTAAAGCAATGAGCATACATACGCTATCTACCCTCTGAGCAGGACAGGAGGATGACAGTCATTGTAAAATGTGGAAGGTGTTTAGAGAAGCTATAAAACTAGAAAACAATAATAATTAGTAATTTCAACTACTCCCATATTGGTTGGGTATGTGTCACCTCAGGACAGGAAGCAGAGAGAAAATTTCTCAACACCATAATGACTGCTTCTTGGATCAGTTAATCCTAGAACCCATAAAGGAAAAGCAATTTTTGATTTAGTCCTAAATAGAATACTTCTTGGTAAGAGTAATCATAACATAATTAAATTTAACATCCTCGTGGGGGAGGTGGGAATACCAAAAAAGACACCACAGTGGTACTTATATTTAAAAAGGGGAATGACACACAAATGAGGATGCTAGTTAGATAGAAATTAAAAAGTTGTCAAGAGTAAAATGCCTGCAAGCAGCAAGGAGATGAAAAAAAAAGTTAATAGAATTCACACTGAATCTATACACCAAAACAAAAAGACAGACTGTGACCCAAAATAATGCCACCATAGCCATGCAATGCAGGAGGCCATTAGATGCAAAAGGACATCCTTTAAAATTAAGGCAAATCCTAATACAGAAAATTGGAAGGCATATAAACTCTGGTCAGCAAAATGTAAAAGCAGAATAAGGCAGACCAAGAAAGGCATTGAGAAACAACTTGCTAAAGATGCACAGACTAACAGTAAAGTTATTTTTAAATACATCAGAAGGAGGAAGCCTCCCAAACTGGCGAACTAGATAACAGAGGTGTTAAATGAATCTTCAGAGATGGCAAGGCCGTTGAAAAAAGAAGCTAAATCAATTCTTTTCATCAGTCTTCACTACAGAGAACATGAGGCAGGTATGCACATCAGAGCTCTTCTTTTTGGGAGACAAATGTGAAGTACTACCCCAAATTGATGTGCCCATAGAAGAGCTTTTAGAACAAATTGATGAATTAAGCCTGGGCAAGCTTTTTGGCCTGAGGGCCACATCCCCTGTATGACAGGCCACATGTGGGGACAAAGGGATGGAGGTAGGGGAAAGGGTGGGACTTATTAAATAAATAATAAAATTATTAATGACAAAATATTTTATTTATAAAAGAATAGAAGAAAATAAAAATAAAGAGAAAATAAAATTCCAATGCCTGGTGGACCCTGGGAGAGTAGCAACTGTGCTCTGCCCATAGCGCTACTGGGCCTGTGGAACAAAGAGGTGAGGCCAGGAGGGGGGTGTAGCCATTTGCACTTCAGGCTGCTCGCCATACCTAGCTGGCAGGGTGAATGAAAGGCTCAGATGGGCCATATCTGTCTTGCAAACTGTAGTTTGCATGCCTCTAAAATAACATCAATAAGTCACCAGGACCAGATGACTGTCACTCAAGAGTGCTGAATTCAAATACAAAATTGCAGAAGTACCAACTGTAGTATAGAGCCTATCAAAAGATGCTAAATGATTTCTTTGCTTGAATCCTCACTTCAGAGGAGGTGTGGGAGAGTCCCACCCCAAGCCATTTATGTTTTAGGTGACAAATCTAAGAAACTGTCCCAGATTGAAGTGATAGTAAAGTAGGTTTGGAATAAATTAATTTGTTTAACAGAAGTCAGTCACCAGTCACCAGATGGTATCCATCCAAGAGTTCTGAACAAGCTCCGATATGTAATTCCAGAACTACTAACTGTGGTATGCAACCAGTCACTTAAATCCACTTCCATGCCAGATAACTGGAAGATAGCTAATGTGACACCGATATTTTTAAAAAGGCTCCAGAGATCAGCGGGGCAATTCAAAGCCAATAAGCCTAACTTCAGTACCCAGCAAATTAGCTGGAAACTATAGTAATGAACAGAATAATTTGATTACTTCCAAAGGGGTAGTCGTGTTAGCCTAGTTCTGTAACACCAGCAAGGAGAATGTTAGAATTATTTGACACACAGATTAATACAATTTGTTGGGGAAGAGTCACAGAGCTTTTATAAAGGGGCCTCATGCCTGACCAACCGTCATTTTTTGAGTGTGTCAACAGCCCTATGGATAAGAGTGATTTGGTAGATATAGTATACTTGGACTTTCAGAAAGCCTTTCACAAGGTCCCTTGCCAAAGGCTTCTAAACAAAGTAAGCAGTCATAGCTAGAAGCAACGGTCCTTTTCATGAACAGTAATTGGTTAAAAGACAGGAAACAGAGTAGGAATAAATGGTGGGTTTTCACAGGCAGGTAAATAGCACAGTTTTACACAGAGAGGTAAACAGCACTGTCCTCTTGGGATTTGTAGTAGGACCAGTGTGGTTCAACATATTCATAAATGATCTGGTAAAAGGGATATACAGTGAGGCAGCAAAATCTATAGATGTACAAAATTACTCAGAATATCTTAGTTCAGTCAAGACTACAGAGAGTTACAAAGGAGTCACGCAAAAGTGGGTGACTGGGCAGGAAAAGGGCAGATGAAATTATATGTTGATAAATGCAAAGCAATGAACATTTGAAAAAATAATCCCAATTATACATATAAAATTATGGGCTCTAAATGTGGGCATTGCTGGTGCCTGGCACAGAGGGCACGTGCCCGAGTCCCAGTGCCCCAAGTTCCCTGGGGCAGCCCCTGCTTTTCCCAGCCCCTTCGCCCCCCGGGATCCAGGCTTAGCCTCCTGCAGCGGCCCCTGCCTTGCCTGGCCTGGGATTGAGGCTGGGCTGCCCACGGCAGCACCCGCCTTGCCACTCAAGCCTGTGACTTTGAAATCCACTTTTCAAAAACATCCATTGTTAATAAAACTTGGCTGCAAGGAATCTTAATGGAAAGGAAACAAAAAAAAAAAAACAAAAACAAAAAACAAACAAAGTGGCTACATTTAAAAATCTCAGTAAATATTCGCAGCAATTAATTTTGCTGGATTTCTCTTTCCAGTTCCTGTCCATCTCCATCTTCTGGGAAGAAAATAGAAGCTTAGCTGTGTGGGAGAGAAAAGACCTCGTATAGCATGAAATCAGGTAGTCCTCAACTGGGGGGGTTGGGTTTTGGAAGTGGTTCCTGAACAGTTTGTGATAGATCACACCACACCAGATAAGAGCAGCAAAATCCCCGGATCTCTTAAGACTGAGCTGGAGTCTGGTGCTGAAGAGGCAAAGATAACTTGCCTCTGTCTACTTTTTTTTTTTTTTCCCAGCCTTCTCTCTTCTACAGGCAGTTACCTCTGGGCTATATAAGAATTAATTATCAGAATCTGACTGCAGCGACAATAAACCACATCTGGCAGCAATGCAGTGTCACTGCATTGCACTCTGCCTGTGGTCAGAGGACAAAAATGAGAAGAATGGGTCCAATGTGATGTAAGCGATGACATTATTTATGACTAAAAGCAAAGTGGAAATAAAATGTATTAATCTAAGATTTTTTGTTGTTGTTTATTCTCTTAGGTACAGAAGCTGGGAGATTACCAACTTGCTCAAAGTACTTACAGTGCAAAACTTTAGAAGTCAACCTTTACAAAATGTGTACTTCACTGTTTGGATATGATAAAACTGTTACCCCCTTACACACAGAATGCTCTTTATATAGTGAAAGCTGTAAGTTTCAACTTTACAAAATCTCAAACTAAAAATACACCACTTGTAGGTTTAGGAAAATAATAGTTGTGTGATCTTACAGGGAAGAGTGAGACTTCACTTAACTATTTAAAACGAAAGTGTATAATTGGATGAACATCAGATTTTAAAACTTATCCAAAACACAGAAGAATGGTATCGATGATTGGACTAGTTTTATTATATTGTTGCCTTTATTTTATGTATGTGACTTTTAAAAGGGCTGTTTTAACTGACATAACCCAAACTGTCTTGTTCTAAGGTGTTCTTAATTAAAAGTTATTAGAATCAACTCTGATTATAATAAAAAGTATCTTAAGAGTTTAAAAAAATACCAAAAAAACACCCTGAGCTCCTAAACATTTTTTTAACTGCTTCACTACAAACACAATTTATGGTAGGGATGGCAAAATAGATTTAGGGTTACTACAAGATTAAATCCAAAGATTAGGTACTATGCAACTGCCAAATACAACCTGTAGTAGCAGGGTTAGAGAAGTTTCATAATGAAGCTACTCCCAGTGGTTAGTAAATTGTATAAAGATTGCACGTCTTGTTTTTGCACTCGTGAAGCCAACAGATGGATGAAAACATTTACCAAGTCACCAAAGGGTAATTAGACAAGTTACTGCAGGGTAGCCATGTCAGTCTGTACACAGCAAAACTAAGAAAAGTCCTGTGGAACCTTACAGACTACAATTCCTTCAGGTATAAGCTTTCATGGGCTGCAACCCACTTTGTCCAAAGCATCAACAAGGGTTGCAGCTTATGCCTGAAAAAATCTGTTAAGTCTTTAAGGTGCCATAGGACTTAAACTGTTTAGACAAGTTAATGCATATGTTTAAGGTGCTGACAATTAAAAAAAATCATTCTGAAACAAATGTTTTATTTGGAAATAAGTATTTTATAGACCTACAACTAAAACAGTCCACCCAGCATGCTCTGCTAGGATCTGTAAAACATTTGATGCCCTTTCACGTATTTTGAAAGTGAGAAAAGTCCCCATGTAGACATACTTAATCTAAAGATAAAGTCCCTCAGGGGTGCCTTCTTGTTTCTTATAGAGAACATTCTCTTTTGATTTTTTGAAGTCTTCATTAGTTACTTTCATTCTGCGTTCTCTCAAAGCCATCAAACCAGCTTCTGTGCAAATTGCCTGCCAAAGAGGAAAGCCAATGTTAATTTCTAACTATAGACAACTAACATAAACCACACATGCACTACTGTGACACACTGTTTTCAAATATAATCTTCTAGATGCCACTGCAGCTAGCCCTATGCTGATCATTATTACTTGCAATATTTTAAGTTATGAAGCTAATAAGACTGACTACAGAAATCAAAGTTCTATCTACACCCATTGAATAAATAGTTCTGTTTCTGATTAAACTAGTACTTGGGCATGCCAACAGGAAGGCAATCTTCACAATAATACATTTTCCAAGAAACAGTGACATTTAGTAAATACATAACAAACCCTTGTATATCTCTGAATAATCTAGTAAATCGAGGGTGCCAGAATTGTCAGCTAAAAAGAACTTTACATTCAGTGTTTAGGAGCTGGGCTGGCTCCTCGCTATTTCACCTCTCATCTCCATTCCCAAGTCTGCCAGTGATCTGCGCTACAGCTTTAGACAAATTACACTATCCATATATAACAGACGTGGCCAAACTGCGGCTTGCGAGCCGCATGTGGCTCTTTAAAGAAAAATTGCAGCTCCCAGGAGAGTGCAGGAAGGAAGGGCAGCATGGCAGGAGACAGGGGCAACAAATTTGCAGTGGTCGGGAACAGTAGAGAAACAGCAGCAGGGTGAGAGCCAGCAGCGGAGGAGCAGCGTTGTGAGAGCTGCAGGAAAAAGCAGCGTGGTCAGAGCTGAGGGAGAGGCAGCACTGGGAGAGCCCGCAGGGGAAAAGAACCCTGGTAAGAGCGGGGAAGGGAGGGGCAGGGCAGCATTGAGAGAGCCTCACCGGCAGAAAAAAAACAGTGTGGTAAGAGCTGGGAGGGAAGGGGCAGCACTGTGAGAGCCAGCAGGGAAAGGCAAGCACTCAGAGCAAGTAACTGCCAGATTCTACAGTTTGCCCACACAATATTAATTTGTACCCTCCTTGTCTGTGTGCATAATGATACAGTCTTTAAGTGCATCAGTGCATGATTTTTTAAAATACTTTTCTTTTTTGATATTGTTTTCTGGGTAAATATTTTTAAAACTGGCAACATAAATTGATCAAGAACAAGTCTACAATGAGCTACAGATAAGTGATGATAATTAGCAATTTAAACCTGAAAAGCCATTGTAAATTTTCTTTTTTAAAAATCACCTGCCATTTCCAGATATTGTAATATAATGCAAAATTGTTTCTCTTGTATTTCTATTTTGAGAATTAAGAATCATCAGAAATGACTGAAAATTGACACAAGTGTTACGTCCAAAACTGACTACTGTCAAAAGGCTATTAAAAAAACCCCTCTATTTAAAAAATGTTACAAGTACTTATTATAGATCATGTTTCATTTTCAGCATGCAAAATGATTTAGGCTTAGGATAGACCACCACTACAGACAACTGGCTTTACAAAAAAATTCCTTAATTCCACTGAACAAGTGTGCCTGAGACATCAGTATGTCATCTGTTTGCAGAAGGAACTGCTAGCACATTTATTTTATAAGAAAATTTTAATTAATATAACTAAGTCAATTACCAAGATAATTTACATTCACTGCAAAGTTCAATAGCAGTACTATACTTCTACTGATTAAACAACATGCAACATGTATTAATTCTTTTTTGTTGTAGTCTTCATGAATGACTCTATGGGTATCTGAGCCCATTAGACACGAGTAATTGTTGTGAAGGGCTGAGGATGGAAAATTGTGTTGTAAACTTTCTGGAAAAAAATCTCTCACCAATAAAGATTTTACTTTGTATTATATAAACCAAATATTGATATTTAGAATTTATACAGGCCTGATCCCAAACTGAATAAACTCAATGGGATTTTTTCCATAGCATCTTCTGTGCATGGACTCCAAAGCACTTACTGAAACAGGCTCTGATCTTGCACTTTCTGTCCCCCTAAATTCTCATTGATCTTTTGTGATTCTGAACAGTTGAAAAGGTGTCCTTGTGTGCATCTCTTCACAGGATTAAGATGAAAGCAGTATTTTCCCTTACTATTACTCTCATTTTAAAATTAATTGTGTCTGAGTTCTCAGACCGTTTGTCTTCACTGTCCATGAGTATTTTAGTGAACAAGTTTACTGACAGAAATATTGGCAGGGAAGCGGGGGCATGGTAGGTGCTGGGATGGGGTGGGAGGCAGAAGTGCGCCATGGTTGGGGAGAGCAGAGAAGCAGCAGTGTGGTAAGAGACGGCTGGGAAGCGGCAACGGGGGGTGGGGGAGAGAAGCGTGACATGGTCAGAGAAGCCATAGCATGTTTAGATTTTTTCACAGGTCCTAATGCAGCTTACTCGTTGTTAAAATAAAATCATGTTTTACAAGTCCTAAACATGATGTGGAATATTAAGAAATGAAAATACAAAGGAGAAAAGTATTAAACTGAAGGTAGATTACTTTCAATTTTTGGCACAACTTACTGCTGTGAAGCATCATATTCCACAATGAAATTCAAAGCAATATGCAATACTTAGAGATCAGCATCTGAGCTTTTACCTGCTGCATTGACAAGTTACTGCCCAGATTTAAAAAAAATTGCCACAAGCCTGTAGTGTTCTACATCTAGCAACAGCTGAATTTTTACTGTATAGGCCTAGTTTCATGGTAATCTTAAATAATTATTAGAATCTGACATTAGTGGATCAATATTTGCCCTATTTTTACGATAAAATTAAAGTGCGCAATGAATTTTAAGCTTCGTAATTTTGGAGTGGGTAAAAATATGTGGTTATATGTCTCAGTGCAGCTCTCGAAGGTTTAATAATTGACTTGTGCAGTTTTTGAGTTTTGTAAGTTTGGCCACCCCTGATATATAACGCTATTTTCATTGACTTGGGTCTAACAACATGCAGCTTCAAGGAGCCTGTAACCATGAACTACTGAAAAAGCCTTGGACGAATTGTATGCAACAAACTACTAATTAACTCCAAGACCTTGACTCAAGATGGGCTAAGAAATACCAGCACTTTATAATCCTGTTAATCTTTTAAGCATCTCAAAAGCATCATTGGAGTTCACAAAGCTAGAATTAGGCAGCTAGGCTCCCTATTCAGTGAATGGGGATTCACAAAAGGATGCTAAATTAGTCAAGGGGAGATACTAAGGCAAGGAGTATACATGAAGCTCCACTCCTTTCAGGGAGTTTGGTGCCTACAATGATTTTGCAGGAAGAGAAGCTCTCATAAAACTTTCAGCCCAATGATCAGGGTATTCACCAGCATTGTGAGAGACCCTATTACAAGCCCCCCACCTCTTAGAAGAGGGATTGGAAGAAGGTTGTGTTATTTCTCTGAAGAGTGCTGTAAGAGAGTCTGATGTGGGGCTCACTCAATCTCTCCTCCTGAGCTTGTTCCACTGTGGATAAATTAAACTACTCAATAGTGCTGGGGGACTGGATTGTGGGTCTTCCAGATGAGTGCTCTAACCACCAGGCTACAGCATCACTCTCAGACTTACAAGAGGGAAAGAGCAAATGTGAGAATGATGCCATAGCCTGGTGGTTAAAGCACTCACCTGGAAGGCCCACAGTCCATTTTCCCCACACTACTGAATGACTTATTTAGCAATACTGGAACTGCACAGCTCCTCCAACCCTGGAAAGTCACAGAATCAGTAACCTTTGTGACTTAATCATATACTTATTGGCTTCTACTATGGCTCCTAACCCCCTGAAGTCTGAGTATCGCTGCTCTAATTTAAGGAGAGGCAACAGTGAAAGCTTGGAAGGACAGTAGTAGCTAAGGAGCTGTGTATTTGGATCATAGCACAAAGTCTTACTTTACCCTAGATATTTAACTATTTATTATAGCTGATAATGTATCTTACCTTAATATCTGCACCAGACAGATCATCTTTAGCCATAATTAGCTCATCTAAAGTCACATCATCTGCCAAAGTCATCCTGCTGGTATGGATCTGAAAGATGCGCTTCTTGGTCTTTTCATCTGGTAGGGGAAACTCAATTTTCCTGTCAATACGACCTGTGTGTAAGACAGACATTTAAGTAATTTTGGGTTGAAAGCAATGGAGTTTGAGGTGCTCTATCCCCTGAACAAGTACAGAAGGAGCTGTTATTGCTGCCACATCTCTGGAATCATGTTCTGGAGAAAAATTGGGGTCAGAAGGTAGGTGAAGTTCCATGCTCATGAGAATATGGAAAAGGACGCTAACTTACATTTTATTAATGTATTACACAGTGCTGCACCGGCAGCATGTGCAAGACAAAATAGTTACTGCTCCAGAATGTTTATATAACAGAAAACTCCTATAGGCCTAGTCGTATTCACATACAGGATCAGTGAAGTTGAGAAACTGGATTAGAGGAAAGTCCGTCTCGTCCATTATCCTGTCTTAAACCATGATCAGCTTCTGAGGAAGGTGTTAAAAGCCCACAGCAGGCAGATGGGAGTAACCACTCCCCCCATCAGAGGTTTCATCCTGATTTCTAAATGTTAAGAGATTAGTTTAACCCCTAAAGAACAAGGTTTTGCATCACTTCCACAAGATCGATCATTAATTATGACAACTGTGGATATTCTTCATAACCACAAATACTCACTGTATATTTTTACACCTTAAATTCTTGACGGCATTGACATCATGTGGCAATGAGTTCCACAATTACAGTCCATGAAAGTATTAACCACAAGTTTTAAAATTCTCCCTTATTTCCTTGACTGTCCTCCTTGTTCTTGTGTTGTGACATTTATTAACCTAAATTCATTTACCTTTGCGTTACCCAATCACAATGCTTGTTTAGGTCTCTGAAGTTTCTCACAGTCTACTCTGGTCCTGACTAAGCTAAAAAACAATGACCTGCAAAGTCTGTTACTTTCCTACTCGCATCTCTTCTCCAGATTGTTAGATACTAGGTTCAGTGTTATTTAATAGAGTAAATAAATGAGGCAGGCACCCCACTGTTAACCTTCTGACACAATGAAAATTGACCATTTTCTCCTATTCTTTGCCTTCCATTTCCTAACCTGGTTTTGATCCATGACAATACTTAGCCTTTAACACCATGACTTTCGATTCTTTACAAGTCCCTTGAACGAGACTTTGTCGAATGCTAAATAAAATTACAAGATCCAGCTCTTTTTTTTTGGCATGTTCAAATAAATTAGAGAGGCATGATTTTCCTTCATGGAAACCATGCTGGTTAGATCCTGTGATAACATGGCCTTCTAGATATCATTGTTTGATTACTGCTTCCAACCACATGCCAGTCTTTTAAGGCCTCCTTACCTGTAGTTTCCCACTTTCCCCTATAGCTGTTTTTAAATATATCCCTCTAATCTTACGGAAGTGCTGGTGCCTAATAAGTGCATGTTTACTGAAGCCTCTTCAGACCACTTGCACGTATACTATCTGGATCTGATGAGATAAGACATGCTACATTTAAACTAATTTTCATATTCATCCCTCAGAATTAACAATCTACCTAATGCTTTTAAGATGCAATTTCTCCTGTAACTGAAACCTACTCTTTCTCCATGCACATATCTGATGATTCATGTTTCACATCCTGTTCATGGGGCCTGATATTTTTGTATTGCTGGATATTCAAAAACTTTCATTAAGTAAACATCTCTTCTAAACCATGAAACAATAAACATTCTATAAAGAAAGGCAGAAATGAAATTCAGTACCTGACAAGTAAGTTTTGAAGAAAATGTGATTTAATAAACATATAGATAAAAAAGTCTCTTACCTGGTCTAATTAAGGCTGGATCCAATGTTTCTATTCTATTTGTGGCCATAATAACTTTCACATCCCCACGAGAGTCAAACCCATCTAACTGGTTCAGCAACTCAAGCATTGTACGCTGAATCTCTCTCTCACCACCAGAATTTGAATCATATCTTTGAGGAAGAACAAGAAAAGAGAAATACAAACAAACTCAATTAAATCCTATAGAAAAGATACTTTTTTTTTTTAAACCCATCAGTAAAGGGGTCAGCACATCAGAAATAAATGCTCTTACGTGCTGTCAACAATTATAAACAGGTTTTTTCTTCAAAGCTTAAAATACTCATTCATACAGGAATATTATTAAAAATATGTCCTCATAAATACAAACTTTTCACAATAGTTTAGTCTCAGTCAGTATACCAAGTGTGTCCAAAAGGTTAAGCAGAGGACAGGGAAACAACCTTAAAAGGGACACTCAACATGAAAAGTCACATTTCTGTCTGAAAACGAAAGAAGCAAAATTAATTTGTGGGTTTTTTTTTGTTTTTTTTGTTTGTTTTTTTTTACTGTGTATGTTGTGGTTCTGTATGTAAAGTCAGTTTGTCCCATCTTGAAAAGACCTTTATAAACACAGAAGCAGAAAAATTCTCATCAATTTAACAAGAATTTAAAAAAAAACCCAAACCCTCCAAACGTATTATTTAGAAGAGTACTCTCTTAACAACTGATTTAGTTAGTTCATTTCAAGTTTTGCATACATGCTCAGATTTTAAGGTCAGAAAGTATGACAATAATCTAGTGACTTCTGCATAGAAAAGGCCACAGAACTGCATCCAATGCTTGCTGCATCTAGTCGAGTAATTCAGAGTTAAATCGGAGCCTACCATCTATCTAATCCCTTCCTAAGAAAACCCTACCCATTTTTAAAAACAAAGTTAGAACTAATAACATTTATAGTCATTTACTCTGCTGATACAGAATACCTCTTTCCCTTACCATTTTTATTCTCATCTATTTAGATTGTGAGCTTTCTTAGGTAGGGACCGCTTACTGCTCTGTACAGTGCCCAGTGCGATGGAGCCTAACTCATGATTGTTCCCTAGACAGTATCATAACAGAAAATACAGCTTAGAAACACATCTAATCTTAATGTAAAGACTCAAAGCGATGATAAATTGTTCCTATGATTAATTACCCTCAATGTTAAAAGTGTCTCTTTCAGTTTGAACTTTGCTGATTTCAGCTTCCAGTTCTTAGGACTTGACTGCATTTCCTCTAACTGAACTTGGTCTGTGTTGATTCAAGTCAGACCCATAACATGTTTTATTGCAAGAGGAGGATTTTTTTTTTTTTTTAAACAGAAGTATGAAAATGGCAGCTCCAGACATCAAAACGTGCAAATATATACTGCTTTTTAGGGTGATAATGGGCTGCTTTAAGGGTATGTTAAGCTGTGAAGTGCGTCAGTCCCAATTAAACCTTGCTGCATCTTCAAAACAGCACAGCCTGGATGCAAGTTGACATTAGTTCAGGTGGACATAATTGCTTTATCAGGTGGACCTATGCTTATTTATTAACTTCTGCAGTGGACAGTATTATAATTAAAAATGCTATATGTACAAAGATATAGAAAGTCAGTGAGTATGGATGTTTACGTAATACAACCATACAGTTATTTAAACTTACCAACACATCTACCTATCGGAATGCATAGAGAAGCATCTACAGATTTATATTAATAACAAAAAAAAGTTAAAGTAATCAAATGTTAGCTAATGTTGGAGACACGATGAACTTGTAACACAAAATGGCTGTTTCTGCCTCCTCATTACATAGCTACACTAGTAGGTACTGATACAATAGCAACTAACTTCCAGTGTTTCTTTTAACAAAAAGTGTTTGAGATACATTTTTATAGTTTTGAAGTGACTACTTCAAATTTTACTTGTCAAAAACTGGACATTTTTATCAATCATTTAACATCTCAATGATGAAGGAGAAATTCAACAGCAAGTCACATAAAAGGAAATGTTTCAGATAACTTCACTATTGTTCTTGGCAAACTCATTAGCATTTTCTGTTTGGAAGCTTGGATGCAATACATTACCTCTTTGTACCAATGGCATCAATTTCATCAATAAAGACGATGGATGGAGCATGCTCCTCAGCTACGCGGAACAATTCACGCACAAGTTTTGGACCATCACCAAGGTACTTCTGGATAAGCTCGGAGCCGACAACTCTCAGAAAAGTTGCTGATGTCTGGTTTGCCACTGCCTTGGCTAGCAAGGTTTTACCTATCATCAGGTATAAAGAAACACTGCAGTGAGAGTCTGCAGTAATAGTTTGTCATATAATGGAAAAATATTTTAATGAAATGCAGAACAGGGCAGATGTGCCAAGTATAATTACATTAAAATTACAATTCAGTGACTAAAGCCCAGATCCAGAATGGGATTTAGGTGTTGCAATGCTGAATGTTACAGCTCTGAACTCCTAGGCACCTAGTAAAATCACAGAAACACCATTGTGATCCACAACAATTGCTTGAGGCATGTAGATTTTCTGTACAGTGAATGGGGCAGGTTAGGTGTGTTACAACATGAACAACAAAAATCAACAAGCTAACTTTCTGACTTAGACCAATGATTTTCAAATGTTTTTCCTCAGGACCCAGTTGAAAAAAAATTATTTATGCCCACGACCCAACAATAACATCTTTGAGCAATGCATTCAAGTCCTGTGGCGGCAGCAGGGGGCGCTGTGACCAGGTAGCTGGAGGATCTGAGGCCCAGTACTGGGTCCCCATCTGTAGTCTGAAAACCGCTAGCTTAGACGAGCGATTTTCAAACTTCTTTCCTCAGGACGCAGTTGGAAAACAATCATTTATGCCCACGATCCAGCAATTACTTCTTTGAGCAATGTACTGCAGCCTTTTGGCAGTGGCAGCAGGGGGTGCCACGACCCAGTGCCTGGAGGTCTGAGACCCAGTATTGGGTCCTAACCCTAAGTTTGAAAACCACTGGCTTAGACTATGACACAGGTGTATGTTGGAGGCAGGCACTTACCTCTACTTAGTGATCCATGGAGGAAGACCTGCCGCTGTGAGTCAGGTGGCGTAGGGACCTAAGCCATTTCTTTTGGGACATTGCTGGTGCAGGGCCACTAGACCCTAAGTGTCTCACATCCCAGCTAAGCACGGTAACTACTGCAGTGTTGAGTCAGTGTCTCTTTCTCCCTAGCTCACTGACTATTTAAATATTTATCCACAGAAGACCAGCCACTTAGAGAATGTGAAAGACAATGTAACCCTCTTGTTAAGGCATCTATGTGGGAAGTGGGAGACCCAGAGCCCAATCTTCAAGCGCCAATGACTCCTTAAGTATTCATACACAGTGAAATAGCTTCAACCAGAGAAAGTGAGGAAGCCCTACATCACCCTACATCAGAATGTCCTATAGCTCAGTGGTTACAGCACTCTTCTTAAAGGTAAGCTTTGGGCAGAAGCCTCCCTTCCTTTCTTCAGCAGAGAGAGGGAACTGAATCTGACTTGCTGATGCCCTAGGCAAGCACTCTCACTACTGAAATAAAGTTATAATGGGGGGGGGGGGGGGGCAATGCCATCTCCTCAAAGAAGATTCTGAGCAGAACCGAGTTCAGTAGGTGGCCACTGGACATATCTGCCAGAATGGGTAGCACATATGACTTAAGTGGATAAACACTTATCTTCCCTCAGTTTGTGAACTGCTCTGAGGCTTAGGTGGGAGATAGGCTTCCAGACACCCACAGAGAGGCAGTAGTGTGCATGCCAGAAACTCAGGTGCTGAGGAAATTTTTACCCTGAAACTTAGGTGCTGAATGAGTTTAGGGGCTCATGGGGTGCAGTGAGAGTTTTGTGAATTACAGTGGAGCCAGAATTGGGATTTAGGCATCTAAGCCTGACCTGTAGGCAGCTAATTACCTGTGTGGATCTACACTTAATACTTTAAATGAAATTAACTGAGCATAGTTAATGTTATTGTTATGTAGAATACCTGTCCCAGGTGGGCCATATAGAATTACTCCTTTAGGTGGTTTTATACCCATCTCTTCATAATACTCAGGATGAGTGAGAGGAAGCTCCACAGACTCCTACAGAATAAGAATAAATATTAAAGCATTTTACAAATACTGACTAATTAATCCACACAGTAGTCATGTGAAGTATTTGAATACTATTGTCCCCATTTTAGAGACAAAAACACTAAGGCTAAATAGATGCCCAACCAATGGTCACATAGTAAATCAATGTCAGACCTTAATTTAAAATTAAGGAATGCCTGGCTCCCCCTCCTATGTACAGAGCATTAGATGATGCTGCTGTAATTTGAGGATTATTAAATAAATTTAATCTGTTTTCTCAATGTGTTAATTATCAAACATTAAGACCAACATTTTCAAAAAAATGTCACTTGTGTTTTGGGTGCCCAACCTGTGTCACCTTAAAAGGAACTTATTTCAGAGTGGGGAAAATCCCATCCTTTGAAGTAAGGGAAAGTAGGATACGAACAAAAAAGCTCCCAAAAAACTCAGTCACTTTTGAAAATCTTGATCTAATTGTTAAAAACAATGTTAAGGCTTTGAATTTTAAATGTACAAAATCCCAGAAAACTCAATCCTGTCACAGCAACTATGACAATTCATAAATAAATTTTGGAACATCCCCTAGATAACATCCTGATAACAGATGCTTAAAGGCAGTGGTTAAAGTATAATTTGGTGAGCCCCAGAACCCTTCTAACTGGTGGGCCCCCTTCCCGCATGTGCAGGCCCCAGCCCAGGATGGATGAAGGCATGGGACATGGAGGAACAGAACAGGGGCAGGAGGTGGGGGGTGTTGAAGGGGTGGCTAGGGGAGGAGATGGGGACAGTGAAGCAGTGGATGGGGGCAGGAGGTGGGGGGCTCGGGCAGGGGCAGGAGGTGGGGCAGAAAAGGGTTGGAGCAGGGGAGCTGAGGCCCTGGGGTAGGGGAGCTTGGGCTATACACGAAGGGGACACTGGGCCGCTCAGCTGCCCAGTGCCCTCCGTGGCTGCAGGGAGCCAGGGAACCCCGGTTGGGGACAGCTCAGTGGGAGAGAGTCTGCCCTGCACCAGCACACCTTGCTGCCCCAGGGCCTGTGCTGTGGAGTCAGAGCAGCCTCAGCCCCATGCTCCTGGCTCCTGCTGCATGCCTGGCTCCCGCTCCTCCTCCAGCCCAGACCCACCCTTGGGGCCCCTTACCTAGCCACCAGAGCGGAGTGGCTTAGAGCAGGCTCAGGGTGGGGATTTTAAAAGCTCTCAGCCTGGAGGAAGCTCTCTGCTGGCCGGAAGACTGTCTTCCAGCCAGCAGGGAGCTTTCCCCAGGCTGGGAGCTTTTAAAAGTTTGCAAGGGCAGTAAGCTGGAATGCACCCGAATGCTGCGTTCCAGTGCCATTTTCTATTTTTAGTGGCCCTGGAAAGCTGGCCCCCTAAAGATGGTAGGCCTGGAACGGCATTTTGGTGCATTCTGGCTTACTTTAACCCCCGCTTAAAGGCTTGCTTTTTAATTAGGTAAGTTAGTTAATACAAATACCTTTATTTCTTGGATCTGATTGTCAAGGCCACCAATGTCAGCATACGTCTCCTGAGGGGCCTTCTCTACTTTCATCACAGTGACCAACGGATCTGTATCATCCATCAAGACTCCTATCACAGCATGAACCTATTCCAAGTGATATACCAAACATAAATAAAGTAGCATACGATTTACCGAAGTATGATCCTAAAGACAAAATTCAGAACAATATAGATCGAGTATACTGTACATTCACATAAGAAACACACAATGCATATAACTGCGTGGCTTACATTACAGTTCTCTTGTAAGAGATTTCAGAAACAAAGGATAGTTTAGGAGTGGTACTAGAACTTACACATCACTCCATCTTCATATTGTGATACAACTTACCTTATGATTCAGCAAGACAGAGCAACCTGGTTCTAGGAGATCCTTGTCCACAAAGGACAGAATACTGACGTAGTGCTCTGATCCCACTGATGTAGACACTATAGCGTGATTATCATCAATAATCTCCTCCAGAGTACCTACAGACATTGGAGTTCCTCTCAGATCATCCACTTTTGATCTCTCTTCCTGCAAGAAACAAACAAGCAACATTAAAGAACTAAACACAGAAACAAAAAGTTAGCTTCTGCAGAACACACAATATATTGCTTTAAACATATATACGAAAGAAAGAACAACTGCCTGTGTGAAGGGGACATGGAAATCCATTACCCAGTTCTCTTGACAAATTCTTTATGGAAAAAAGCTCTCTCTCATGTGATGGGGTATAGATCCCATGGTCCCTGAAAATGTAGTTCCCACAGCACAGAAGGATAGGAACTTCCTTTTCTCTCCCCAATGATGTTAAGCCACTTGTTTAATCTGATTTTATTTTATGCCTATGGCACTTCCCTTATAAGGATGTGTAGGCATCTAGCACATTCCGTTCCATCTCAGCTGGCTTGCTACCTTGGGGAGTTCCATCTTCAGAGACCCACTGAACAAAAATACTGCTTCCTCACCTGTAATAAGCTGCACCTGAACTCAACCCACTGATCCAGTCCTTAACACTCCTAAAAGAAAACTCCTTCATCCTCTGTTCTTCAACTAAGTAGCAGTTGGGTAAAGAGACTGTACCTTCCATACTTTATTAAGTAAAATTAAACTAAATATTAAATAAAGTATTTATTCTGGCTTATAAATTTCAATCACTCTTCATTTCCAGGACTCATGCATCAACTAGTTTATACTTCTTACAGTTTTACTACTAAAGATCTAGTATCTCAGTTTTAATAAGAGAGCGGTAATTTCCTTGAGACTTACCTCTTGCTTTTCTTCCAAAGGTTTCATCTGTTCCTGATTTCTGATAAACTCTTCCTCCATAAGGAGGTAATCTTTAATTCTCTCTAATTTCAACAATTTGAGTCTGCACTGTGTGTGAGGTGTCACTGTAAGGAAAGAAGTAGAATCACTGTGTATGAGACTCTTGTTCAGACATGGTATAAGAGATTCAATTCACTGCTAGAAATTATAGGCCTACTCCTTATTAACAGGAGTCTTAATCATAACTCAAAAGGCCTGCCCTATAAACTAAGAAATCCACCATCAAAACTTTTCAAAATACTAGTTATTTAAGTTTCTATCAGATTTTCTTCCAAATTTCATAATTGCCTTCTACAACAACAAGTCACTGGCGTAATGACTTTGCTTTAGGTGTGTGTTTGACATATCTCCCCCCACTCCCCCCGCCCCCAAATAAACCTACCCAATCTCTGAACAGGATTTTCCATGGTGAATCAGTGGATAAAATCAACATACCCACAATCTAACATGCAAAGTAAGAGTGCATCAAGCAGAGATAGGCACTGAAGACTAATAACATGCTCTGGCAACCATACCTACTACCATGCTGATACCTCAGCACAAAAAAGGCTACAAAGGCCTAGTATGGATGTAATTTCTCAACAGGTTTCCACCATTCAGAGAGCATAGTAAGGCAATGCTTCACTTTAAATATAGTGGAGCATAAAAACAGCCGTAGTGAGTCAGACTTAATGGCCTTTTAGTCTAGTATCCTATCTTGCACTGGCCACTGCCATGTGTTTTAGAGTGAATGAACAGAACCTGCAATCATTGTCTCATCACTCATTCCCAGCCTCTGGCAATCAGAGTCCTGGGATACCCAGAGCATGGGGTTGCACCCCTGACCATCTTTATTAACAGCTAATGCTTTTTAGAACCCTACTGTTGTTTTCGCAAAACCTCTCCTGGCAAAGGGTTCCACAGGTTGACCATGTGTTGTGTTAAGAATTTCCTTGTGTTAGTTCTAAACCTGCTATCTATTAATTTCATTGAATGATCCCTGGTTCACATGTTATGTGAAGGAGTAAGAAACACTTTCTTATTCACTTTCTTTACACCACGCAGAATTTTACAGATCTCCTGAGCTGAATAGTTCCAGTTTTTTTAATCTCTCCTCATGAGGAAGTTCTTCCATATCCCTCATAATTTTGTTGCCCTTCTTTGCACCTGATTTATCTTTTTTTTTTTTTTTTTACAACAGGGCAACAAGAACTGAAAGCAGTATTCAAGCATGAACCATGGAGTTACATGGTGGCCCATTTTCTGTATTATCTACCCTTTTTCTAATGATTCCTAACACTGTTAGCTTTTTTGAGTTCTGCTGCACGTTGACCAGAAAAAACAAAAGAAAAATCCACAGAAGAATCACTAAGTCACCTCAGAACCACCACCACAGTATTAGAAGTAAAGTAACCCAGTAAACAAAGTCACTTCAAGCTAATGAAGCAACCAGCTCTCAGTTAACCAAAAAGATAGCCCTGAAAGCAGAGCAAAAGTTCTAAAAATCAAGCTGCAATACTCCAACACCTGAAAGATCCAATTTTAGAGAGTTTAATGTTTTTCTCCCTTCTTCTCCTCCACCTTTTACTAGAAGTCAGATAGAACAGCACTACTGAATGCACAGCTTCACTAGGGTTTCTAAGAGAATTGGGAAGCAGTTTCCTCCTTCCCTTGCCCTGCCCCATATGTTAGTTCAGGATATCTACAGTATTCACCCCAGACTCTGCTCTTCCCGGACCCAAAGTCTTCATCTTCATGAAGAACTTCAAAGAGCACAAAAATGCCCACCACAATCTCCCAGCAAAAGGCTCAGCTAAGAAGGAATTCACCAGTCTTCCTTAAACTGAGTCTTTATTCACTGTTTAGTTACCTGTGGAAAGTGCTAATGTACACAAAGTACAGAAATACAGCACAGTTTGTACAAGTGAAGCTTATTACAGTTACAACAAATTGTGTGGCACCAGAGTAAATCCTGTTTGCTCTAGGCTTTACACCAGCATGCTACATCAATGGTTAAAAACTTAGTAGAGAAAAGGCCACAGATACAAAGTAATTCATGTCCTACTCATAGCAAAAGCTTCACACTGTAAGTATTAAAACAAAAAGTTCTCCCCTTTGATAACCTTCCAAATCAAGAAAGGACCTCTTGGGGGAAAAAAGACTGCTTTTTCAGAAGCTCCACTACCAGTGCTTCAGCTGTCTCATCAGAACCATCTCACTCCACTCCCCAATTCCATTTAGTTTCATTCTGCAAGGTTCATTGGGGATACAAAGAGAACAGCACCAACAAACAATCACATACAGTAAGCAAATCTAATGTCAAGTAAATTGTTGAGGACTACAAGCAAGCACTTTCACCACAACATTGCATAATTTAACACTATATTCATCAATTCACACCTTCTGTAAGAGTTAAAAACATGATATACTACTGTCCAAACCACACATTTGCATTACTGTCAGAATATTGAACCAAATATTAAACTTACTCAAACATATCTGTTTTACAGAGAATAAATCCTGCTGGTACCACACAAGAAAAATGTGTTTCATAAGTTAATGATACTTCAAATGAATGCAAGACTAATTTTCATTATTTACACGTGCAAAAGGGACTTTCACCATCACTCTAATAATAATTTTTATTCCAGAATACCACAATAACCTTAATCAAGCAACAGGGAAATTGTAAAAATTTTATTAGCAATCCTATTTACCTTTGGTTTTGCAGGTTAATGATTTGACATTTAGGCCTAATCCAGCAGTAAGATCTGTGGGAGCTTATCTCTATATGCCCTTGTAGACCTTGTTCTAGGATTAAAACCCTAGATCCCACAATATTAAGAGAGTTTTGCGAGACTGTTGGAGAAATGAAGGTACTTACCCAGTGGGAGCTTGCTGGCTGCATCTGGTCCCTTTGTTTTTTTCTTCTTTTTCCCCACTCGAGTTGGAACTGGAGGTTCATATTTCTTCTTCTTATCCTTTTAAACCAAACACCCCCCCCCCACCAGAATTGTTATGACAAGAACAAATCATGGAATCCATCAGGCTGCCAAGGTGAAAAAGAACTCAATTTGAAAGCAAACAACAATGCAAAAAAATTGGGTTTCTGTTCTTTACCCCTCCCTTATGACGTATAACATGATGAGAGGGAGACTATAAAAAAAGAAACAGCTTTTTTTGCCCACTTACTTTATACATTAGAAATCAAGATTTAAGTTGCCTCTTTCTGATGAAGGAGTTGCCAAGTTTTGGAGAACTAGGATGTCACAGGAGGCTGAAATCTAAGCTGTAAATCTTTTAGGCTCCTGTAGCAGAGGCTTATGGGAGAAAGGATGTTGAACCTGAAGCCTGCCTAAGCTAAAGAATCACACTATTGCTCTCTATACTAGTGTGATGGTGTAAACTACAGCAAGACACAGTGTCTACATCAGTCATCCTATTTTACACAGTGCACAGCATCCACAAAGAGAACACTGCTCTGTTGCTGCAGCACTAGACAGTGGAGACTTATCCCACTGTTATTTACATCATAAAGGAGCAGCGAGGTTTTGCAGTTTGTTTACTCTGCAGTTAAATCTATGTCCAACACATACTAAAGTCAGTTGTCATTTTGTACATTTATTAATTTGCCTACATGACAGAGTTCTAGCTCAGGACTCATGTTTCTTCCTAAGCCATAAGACTGAATTTTTTAAAAATGCACATGCACCCATGACCCTAAAGTATGCAGACAAGCGCCAACTCAATACTCACTAAGCAGGTATCAGCATGTGGATTTGGGAAATTAAATATTTGTGATCAATAGATATTTTTACACCACTGTTTGTAAATAAGATTTTACTGCCCTGTAATTTTTATGGCTTACAGAGAAAAATTACACAGCTTATGGCTTGTACAGTTTATAGAGCAAGCCATTTTCTGACTAAAGCATGTACATTTTTCTGCAACATTAATATGAAAGGTGTATGGTGGGAAGCTAGGAACTTTAAGTAAACGGCAATTTTTAGGCAGTTTTAAGTACATGAAACAAAAGATTATTTAAAAACAACCCACTGCTGAAAATCCTGGAAGTAGTTGTGCTCTTCTCCCTATTAAAAAATTATTATTTACATTAAAACAAGCAAGGAGTCCTGTGGCACTTAAAAGACTAACAAATTTATTTATTGCATGAGCTTTTGTGGAAGTTTGTTTACCTTGTCATCCTTCTTGCCACCACCAGGACCATGTCCACCACTCTGACTTTGACCCTAAAGGAAAAGAAAGACGACACCCAAATAAAAGCAAGCCAATCTACTGGTATCTGGAATACTAAGAATCATGAAATGCTCAGGCTTTTGCAAAAGAAATATGTAATTTAATTCATCTTAATAAGCCTAAAACAAATTGCTGATAAATCCCAGAATAAATCAATCCTTTCAAGCAGGTGAGTTAGTGAAAGGATCTGAAGAATGGGTAACATGAACTCACCAAAAGGCAAGGAAGATAATTCTAGTGTTTGTTTAGGACTGCTACAGCACTGCATGAGCTTTGTGCGTAACAATAATAGCTTCTTCATTTGGAGCAGTGGTTCTCAACCACTGTGTTGGGGACACATTACTGCGTTGCCAGGCAGTGGTTAAGCATATCACAGAGAGCCGGGGAGATGGCTGGATTTGCCCTAGGGGATGTGGTCTGGTGTGTCCTGTAGGGTTGTGATTTTCTGCCAAGTATGTCATGACCTGTGAAAGGTTGAGAACCACTGATCTGGAGCATAAGATTCTGGCCACAGTTGAGCTAGACATGCCAGGAATAGGGCAATGCCTGTTTCCCAAGCCCATAAATTACTCACCTGTCGATAATACGACTATTCCTATAAAAGCAATGTAATCATTTGTACTAAATCAAGGATGGTATTAAAGCTAGTGAGAAGAGGGTACTATCACACAGGTATGTTCACTGAACAAACTAGTTTTTAATATGACTTCACATTTTTAGTGAGTCAGACTATAAAACAGGCTAAATAAAGCTAAAATATAAA
Source organism: Podocnemis expansa (assembly GCA_007922195.1). Classification (NCBI taxonomy): domain Eukaryota; kingdom Metazoa; phylum Chordata; order Testudines; family Podocnemididae; genus Podocnemis; species Podocnemis expansa. The sequence goes on from ML681963.1 coordinate 24,858,607, forward strand.
TTAGTTTTTTCTAAGGCAACAAAACTAATGCTGTATGTTTTAGCTGTGCCTTATATGCTTAATACACTGTCAGTTTTGGGGATGCTTTTCTTAAAGCACTAGCTAATAGAGGCATGTGATTATATGGGGATTTAAGCTACCATTAAAAAACCTCCAAAAATAAAACAGGGTTCCAGACATCATGGTTGTCAACAAAGCCTGAAAATGTGACCCATGTGATCTCCAAAAGCTCAAATAGATAAAAAGAACCAAAACTGTATTATTAAAATTTCAAGAATTTTAAGGTACTTGTGAATGTTAAACACTGGCAACACACACGACCTTGCACCATGTCAGCACTCTGAGATTCACTGATTGAGATGAAAAAGAAGCAAGGAGTCCTGTGGCACTTAAAGACTATCCGATTTATTTACTGCATGAGCCTATTTATTTATTTATTTATTTATATTCTTTTCTCCTGTTAGTCTTTAAGTGCAAGACTCCTTGCTTGTTTTGCTGAACTAGACTAACATGGCTGCCCCTGTGGAACTTCACTGATGCAGATGGTTATGCAAGGATTTGACATTTTTATTATTCAAATGAAAGGGCAACCAGCTAATTTTGGGGGGGCGAGATGGGCAGATATGGGACCAGATCTGCCAACCTGAGTTCATCTTCACTCCCAGGCAGGCTGAGGAAGGGGGACAAGAGGGAGGCTGTCAAGATGCAACACTTGCCGCTTTACCATCCTGCCCATATCCCCTGGGCCATGAAGCAGCAGCAGGGATCTGGCTGGGGTGATTTAGTGCAGTGGTTCCCAACTGGGATCCGCAGAGTTATTGCAGGGGACCCATGAATACATCCCGCCCCAGTCGCTGCCGGCCAGCAGCAGGCAGCCCAGGCCTGATCCAGCCCCAGCCACTGCCGGCCAGCTGTTCATGTTGGAGAGGGCTCTAGAAGTCTAAATGAATTGTGTCTGCCTGCTGTGAGCAGCCTCACCCCGGACACGTCCCCGCCACCTGGGAGCAGGCGGGGGGCCAGGTCCTCCACCGCTGCCTGCAGTCCATCCCTGATAACGCTTATTACCATTTGAGGGTCCACATAAAAGGGGCGCTCATACTCAAAAAGGTTGGGAACCAGAGGTTTAGCGGGAGGCTGCACTAGATGACCGCACGAGGTCCCATCCAGCCCTGTGATTCCCTTCGCTGCTCTGAGGGGCAAAGTGGGCTCTGGACCCGAGGGCACCCGGCCCCTCCTGGGCAGGCTCGGTGCCGGGAGCGCTCTCGACTTAGAGCCAAGGGGCCTCCTGAGGCCGGAGAATGACCCTGGAGCCCCCGCCCGGCCGGAGAGGGAAGAGGCCCAGCGAGGGATGGGCGATGACTCCGCAGAACCGGGCCGGCGGGGAGGAGCCGGGCGCACAGGCCGAGCAAGGGGGTCCCGGCTCGTCCCCATGGCCCCCCTCGCTTCCCGCCGCCGCTCCCCAGCTGGCGGTTGGGGAGAAACGGACTCGGCGCTCACTCACCATCCTGCACCCACCAGCAGCGCCGCGGCGTACGGAAGCCGACGAGGAACGACAGGCAGAGCTGGAGCCGCTACGGAGCGCGAGAGGAGCCAAAACAAAACGCGGCCACGGAGCGAGCGAGGGGGCGGAGTCCGGGGCGTGCGCTGCGAATGTGTGACGCGCCTCACGGGAGGCAAGGCCGGCAACGAAGCGGGGGAGCGGAGGGCGGGGCGGCGCGAGAGGCCGCTCCGAGGCGCGCGGGGGGCGAGGGCGCGCATGCGCGGCAGGTTGGCGTTGGCGGGTGGCAGAGGGGCGGCGGTTGCCGTGGGGTTGGGGCGGGTGGGAGAGGCGTCCTGCTTTCGTCACTTTTCTGACTTCTCCTGCTTCTGGCCTCAATTCCCACAGCCAACGGTCCTGATCCTCTGTGCTGTGTCGACACTGCCCCACATTTTTCGAAAAGTGGTTTTTTTGGAAAAAAAAAACTATTCCGAAATAAATTCGAAAATTGTTGTTTCGAGATGGAGACCTCCTATCTCGAAATAAAGCAGCGGTTGTTTTCGGTCCCCACCCCACCCCGAGAACGAGTCCACCCTTTTTTGAAAACGAGCCAGTTGAAAAGATGGGTGTGCTTTTATGAAAAGTGCCATTCTCGCATCCAGCAATGGGTTTTTTCAAAAAAACCCTTTTTTCAAAAGGCAAGCAGGTCTAACCAGCCTGAAAAAGCCTTCCGGTAGTTCAACATACTGGGGTGCTTTTTCTTTCAAAATGGCTTTTTTGAAAAAAGTGGCTTTTTCAAACGATGCCGGGTTTGGTTTTTTCAAAAAAGTGCTCTGGTGTTTTGATACACTGGAGCGCTTTTTTTTTCAAAAAAGCAAAATGGCTCCATGGACACGGGAAGGTTTTTTTCATGATAGGCTTCCTTACCCCAAAAAAACCTTTCCAGTGTAGACATGCCCTATGTGTCCTGCCTTTGGTGGTGTGCCCCCCCCCCTTAATGTCATCTTTGCACACCCCGGCATCCATAGGGTTAAGAAGGAGGTAAAGATCCATCACTGATTGCTGCTTGCTAAACGTGCACCTTGTCTTAGCTCAGACACACCTGCATCCAAGAGAAATGGTGAACCAACCTAAGGAAAGAGAGCAAGAAGATGACTTGATGCGATTAACTGTTGGAATAACGCACCCCCTTCTTTCCTAAGCGACTAGTCAGAAGCTAGAGTTTAACCCGTTGTTCCAAAAAAACCTGTGGATCTGTTCTCCTTTAGCTCATCTCAAGTATCTCAGGCGATATTCTTCCTAGGACTTGAAATTAGGGGGGAATGTAGGGGAAGGGGTGGGGGGTATTGGGATGCTCATTAAATTGGTATAACAGTCTTACTAGCTGACAACTGGGGGTAGTGTTGGGAAATTCAGGGGAAGTATAAGGGGGGTGTTGGGGAAATCCCTGATCTCAGGTCATTCAGTGCTTCTTGGATTCTTCTTGCAATGGCAGTACGAAAGGAAAGCTGTAGAGGGCTCTATATAACTAAAGTTCATCACTGTGCTAAAGGGATAGTAGGAATCAAATTCAAGTCGGCGGCAAGCATGATTCTTTTGCACCTGTTGGAGTTTGGCTTGGTTACATCAGGTCTAATTCAGCCATAGAAGTTTGTTTTTTGCTTTCAAAAACAATTCAGTCATCAAACCCTGTTGTAATAATGGGGTCTGTAAAGTTACTTTGATTGGACTTAGTTGTAAGAACTAAGTGCAAGTTCATAAAATGTTACAATAACCTATAACAATAAATTTTAATGGAAAAGGTGCAAAAGGGAGATAGACTGGATTAATTTGAACTTAAAAGGCCTACTTATATAGTTTAAAGAGAATATTAAAATTATGCCTGGTGAACAAAGAAAAATATGGGACTGGAAATCAAGGAACCAATGTTAGTGTGCCAGAAATTAAGCCTAAGCAATGAACAAAATAAGGGATGGACTGTTCTGGCTATCATCTCCTTTGTGGGGTCCTTAAAAAACGGGGGGGGGGAGTTGTGACCCGATAACAGCTTATAGCTGGGAGATAGGTGGATCAGAAAGTGTGTACTTTACTACCATGGCTGTCACATGCTGTCTCCTGGGACTTCGGGACCCACCATTACAACACTGAGCATGCACTGTCCTGGTCCTGAAAGATGTCTTGATAGAAGTGGACCAAACAGAGGGTCCTAAATGACATGATTATCTCTGCTGGTTCCAGCTAAGTCCTAAACTCCAGCTGGGATGTGAGACTTTAGTTCAGCGGTGAGCAAACTTTTTGACCTAACTGAGGGCCTTCTGCCTATAGAAATTGTGTGGCGGGACATACAGGGGGATGGGGGGAAGCTGCAGGGTTGTGTGTAGATGGGGGAGTGGCTGTGATGCAGCGCTGCTTGTGGCCAGGAGTGGATCTGGCTAGGCACTGCTGGGCCCATTTGGTGGGAGAAGGGTGCAGGGGAGGGGAGAGGAGAGGCTCAGATGTGGGAGCAACTGCTGTACTCTGGCCAGCTAGGACACCCACTGTGCCCACATGAAGGGTGTGGGAAAGAGGGAACATCAGGAGGTGGAAGTGCCTGTTGGGTCCATGTGATGAGAAAGGGGTGGTGCCAGGAAGATAGAAGGGGGCTAGAGGGAGCGGCCACCAAACTACAGCCAGGCCCAGCTCGAGTGCTCAGGAGGGTTGAATGTGGCCTAGGGACCCTATATTGCCCATCTCTGTTTCAGCGTCTGCGGTCACCTCCCTCCCATGTGTCCTTTTCTTTCCCTTGTATATTTCTTTTCTATCCCTCTCCTTTTGCCATCTGTGTAATAAAAGTCTGGATTAGCTTGCTAAGACTGCATATTTTGCAACATTAGTGTAAGCCTATAACCAAAGAGGTGGTTAAAAGCAATTCCTAAACAGCCTGATGCTGGTACGGTTTGCCAGGTCTCAAAGTGGCCAGCTATTGTGCTTGTGGCTCTGCAGCAGTGAGGTTAAAAGTGAAAGATAACAGTAGAGATAGAAGCACCATTTTCTGTGTTTGCTGTTCTTTTCTCTTTCCCCTGTTTCCTAGAGAATACAATTGGACTTTAAAAGCAAAAGCAACAACAGCAAATCCATTTAATCTCAACTAATGTTTGCCCTTTGTCTCAAAAAACCTAGTTATTGCCATCTTGATTAATACGGTTTAAATTTAAGAGACTGTCAGCCGGGATGTGTGTGTGTGTCCTAAAGGCACTATCCAGCTTAAAATAATGAACTAGGGACATTGTTAAAATAAAAGCCTTAATGCTTTCCATTTCAAATGCTTTAACTGTATTTCTTTTTCTGTATGTTTAATAAAGGTTAAAAAAAAAAGCTAATGATATGTTTGCTGTGGTACTAAGTTGAGACCTCTGTATACCGAACTTTATTTAAAACTAATTAATGTTGGACGGTGACAGGTCATGTTAAGACTTTTGACTCTTGGTCTGTTTATTTCATCAAAGTTAATATCACACACCCTTTTGTCTCCTACATCCCTTCTGGAGAGCAGCCAGATGTTTCCCACATAATGTTCAGAGATGTAAAAAAAGGGAAATTAGGTAATCTGCTCAACATATTGGATGCCTATACAAATGCATGGGGAATAAAAAGGAAAAACTTGAAGTATTACTTTGTAAACTAAATTTTGTTGTAATTGGCATCATACAGTCTTGGTGAGATAAGTCACATGACTGGAATACTTGTATAGAGAGGTATAACTTGTTCAGGAACAACAGGCAGGATAAAACAGGAGGAGATGTAGCATAATACATCAAAAATGCATTTACTTCTTCTGAGCTCCAGAAAGAGGTGAAGGGCAGATTGCTTGGAAGTCTAGGTAAAAATCAAAGGAATAAAAATAGGGAAGCTGTACTGTTAGGCATCTACTGTAGGCAAACAAATCAGGAAGAGGAGATGGCTGAGGCATTTCTAGAACAAAGCACAAGTTATCAAAGTGCAAGATTTGCTATAAAGGGTAACTTCAACTACTTAGACATCTGTTGGAAAAGTAATATGGGAAAATACAAATTTCCATTAAGCTCTTCTTGGAGTGCATTGGGAACAATTTTTGGTTTCAGAAAGTGAAGGAGTTAATCAAGGGCCATTTTAGACAGGATTGTCATCAACATGGAGGAATTTATAGTATACAGTGGAACACAATTTGGGTGAAAGTGATCATGAAATGATAGATTTCATGATTCTAATGAAAGGAAGGAATGACAGCAGCAAAATAAGATCAGTGGACTTTAAAAAAGCAGACTTTCCAAGGGAAGAAAATATGAAGGAAAAAAGAGTCCAGGATACCTGGCAAGAGTTGTCAAGGAGATAGCATTAAAGGCACAACTTCAAACTATTCTGGTGCAAAGGGAAGATAGGAAGAGGCAAATATGACTCCATCAAGAGCTCTTTAATGACATAAAAATCAAAAAGAAATCCTACAAACCTGGAAACTTTGCTAAGGGTGAGTACAAAGGAAAAGTACAAAGTATATAGGGACAAAATCAGAAAGAATAAGGCACAAAACAAATTACACCTAGCAAGGGACATAAAAGACAATAGGAAGAAGTTCTTTAAATTGATCAGAAACAAGAAAAAGATGAAGGAAAATGTAGGCTCTCTAATGAGCAGGGAAGGTGAGCTAACGGACCACAAGGTTGAGTTGTTTAATGCATATTTTGCTTCAGTCTTCACTGAAAAGGTGAGCAGATACTCAATACTCAATACAACAATTTAAAAGCTGTGTGTGGACATACCCTAAAGCACAAAGGTGAAAAGCTAGATTGTGCCTATTTCTGCACTGGTGGTGCACAAAAGGAAGGAAAGTGGAGAGTACCCCACGTACCTAAGTAAAGATCAGGCATAACCTTAGTGTCTGGTTCCAAAGGGGCAGCCATGTTAGTCTAGTTCACTAAAACAAACAGGCAGTCCTGTGGCTAAATTTGTTAGTCTTTAAGTGCCACAGGGCTCTTTGTTTGAGTCTAGGAGTGCAAAGACAACCTGAGTCCAGCCCTGCTCCTGGCATGACATTCCCCAGATGAAGAAACAAATTATTTAGGGCAGGGACTTCTTTTCTTCTTTTTATGTGGTTGGACAGACTCTACCATGATGGAGCCTCAATCTCAGCTGGAGCCTATATGTGCTGCTGTAATATATAATAATGTCATAAAAACAATGACTCCATCCCCCTATACATCACCCACCAAACCTTTCCAGAGTGGTACAGCAGCCGTGCTCCTTGATGGCTCGAGGAAGAAGAAAGCTTGATCTTGCTCTCCCGTTTGTAAAAATCAGGAGCTGCTGTGTAAATGTGATCAAAAATGTTATGTAAAATGACAATATTATGCTGTGTACCTGTGATCAAAAGTGTTATATAAAATGACAATTAAAAAATTGGAGACAACCAGGACTCAAACTTTACATCTTTAACAAGGGAATCTCTCCTCCCCTCTCTCACATTCTGTATTGTATGTTACAGCAGTTCACTTTAATGAGGGGAACTGAAGCCTGTTAGTTTTAGCTCTGGCTATATTAAAGTTACTCAGGATAAACAGATATGAGTTGAATAATTGGTAGAATAAGCAGACATAGCATGAGTGAAAAATTCCATGTTACCTTTCATGACTTTTGAAGGCATTGTTCTTAACTCAGATAACCTTATTGTTGTCCCATTTAGAGTCTGTCAGAATATGTTGCCAGGTTCCAAAGGGGTAGCTGTGTTAGTCTAGTTCAGCAAATCAAGCAAGGAGTCCTGTGGCACTTGTCTTTAAGTGCCACAGGACTTCTTGCTTGTTTTTCAGACTATGTTGTTATCTAAAACCACCAAGATTACATGTTATACTGATTAGCATACCTAGTATTCTTTTACATTATTTGAAGACACTGAGCCATATTCTCTGCTGCAGATGATGAATACTAGGAATAGCTGAGATGACAGTGTTTCAAACTTCAAAGATGCCCTTTGCACTACCCTGATCTTGAGGACACAGTGCAACCAACCAGTCCTATAGTGTAGATCTGAGCAACCTTCAGGTTACTCTCACTGGGAATGTTTACACTTCAGAGGCGTTGCTGGCGCTGCACTATGCAGTCTCACAAGACCTGATAGTCTTGCTGCATCACAGAGCACTTAGGGAAGAGAACGTGGTCTCACAGAGCACAGTCACAGGGTAGACAGAAGAGGTCCCCAAACCCACCTTCCTGAGGGCCAGGACCACCCTGACTACAACTCCATGCATAGCACAGAGTGCAGCTGTGTCACACCCCACTCCCCTGCTGGGCATGGAGCACAACACCACAGAACCATGCAGACCCGCCCCCCAACACTCCCTCTGACTCTAGAAAGAAGCCAATGAGCGGGGTCAGGTAGCTTCCTCCACACTCCCAAATGCTGAACCAATGGAGCCAGCAGCAGCAGGATTTGGCAGCCCTCATATAAAGCCCAGTGGGGCTGCCCACGGCTGGAGCCAGCAGCTTGGCCCAACTTCCTCCCAGCCTAGTGATGGAGCCAGCAGCAGATCCAGGCAACAGGCACAGCTCTCCCCAAGCTGAGCCAGCACAGAGCCAGCAAGGGGCTGGGAATCCCCTCCTTCCATGATGCACCATGAAGCTACCATCTCCATTTAATGGCCAGAGAACCAGATATAATCTTATGAGGCACATACTGCAGAAGGCATATATCCCTCCCCATAAGATTATATCCTGCATCCATGGTAGAGCAGAGAATAAAGCTCAGGAGTCTGACTCCTAGACCCGTCTTCTAACCACTAGAACCAACTCCCTACCCAGAGCAGCATAAACAACTCAGGAGTCTTGATTAAACCCAGCCGCATCCTCTTTCCTTGGTCTATTCTTTGGTTCCTCACTCCTCCTTCTCTACTCTTAACCTCAAGAACCAAGCTGGGATCCGTGTCACCTGAAAGAACTTCTGATGTTTGAGGATTCCAGTGGCGTGTGATGGTGGCGGTGGAGGAGTGGAGGGATCCCAAGTGGGAGGTCTGTGATGTGGCTGGGAGGAGGGTGGAATGGAGTGTGGGAGGATAAAAGCGATGAAGGACCAGAATAGAGCAAAGTCAGCTACCCTCCCCAACCCAACACACCCAGGTCTTGCTCATGTCTAGTGACATTTGTATCATGTTCCCAAGTCAAAGCTGATTTCAGATCCAAGGTGACTTCAGGGTGTGAACCATCCATCAACCACAGAGGTGCCCCACTGGATTTGATCCTGTTGTCATGGCGCTGCTGCTAGTGGAGTCACTCCTGTTTTATGCCAGGCAGAAGCAAGATCAGAATTCTCATTCTGGGTTCTTGATTAATCCCTGCCTTGTATCTAAGGCCATCATTTACCTCTGGAAAGTGTGGGTCCTCCCTTCCCACACCCTGATAGGGGTGTGTAAATGCCAATGCAGGGCCAAAGGCAGCAGAGAAGCAGTCCTTACAAACCTAGGCTTTGGGCTCCTGGGTTCTGTTCCTCGGCTTGGAAAGGCGTGGGAGCTAGAGCAGGGGATGGGGACTGCTGCCCTCCCACCCCCAACACTCCCATGGCTTCCCCAGCCAGGGATGGCTGGAGCCAGGACTTAGGCTGCATATGCACACCTGCTTTGGCTCTGCCAGGGCCAGAGGGAGTCAGCATCTGTTGCCTCATGTGGTTTCCCCAGCAATGATGGGGGGATTACATCCCCTCTCTCAGCTGCTGCCAGAGCCAGGGCAGGAGTCAGTCATCTGGCAGCATTCCCCCCACATGATTTCTCTGACCAGCAGGTGGCACTGGCAGGACTCTTTGCCTCCACTGTGCCCAGATTCTGCTGGAGCCGAGTTGATGGGTGGTCAAGTTAGATTGGGCACGGGCATCTTCCTCTCTCCCCTTCCTTGCTCAATTAGTACTTTTGGATCTGCCTTGCTCCTGACTCCCACATGGCCAGGGCTCCCTCCCTGCCCAGCACTTCTGCCTGGCCTGCCAGGGTCACCACCATTATGGCACACCCCACTCCCCAGGTTTTTAACTTGCCCATTGGGAGATGAAGGAACTTACTTACCTGGCCCATGCCTTGATAGCTTGTGCTACGGCTGCTGGGGCCTGGGGGAGCAAGTGGAGGTTTATTTTGCTGTTTGTTAACAAAGCAAGAAATGTGGCCTGCCTTTCTTAATTTCCAAAGGGATAGCCGTGTTAGTCTAGTCCAGCAAAAAAAAAAACAACAACAACAACAACAAAAAACAAAAAAAAAAAAAAACCACCACAACAACAACAAGGAGTCATGTGGCACTTTAAGACTACCAGATTTATTTTTCGCATGAGCTTTCGTGGGAGAAAATCCCACTTCCTCGTTTCTTAGCATCTGAAAACCTGAACTGCAGCAGGTGCCACATGGTTGATTTGAAGATCTAGGAGGCATTGTTGTTAAATGGCTGATGTTGTTAAATGGCTGAGTTATCAGTGAGGGAAAAGTGAGCAAGCAACAGACCCAGTCAGCACTTCCACATTGCAGGATAGGTTGCAAAGAAGGAAAGAAAAAATTCAATTCTGTCTAATTTGGTGCCCTTTAAAGCCTGGTGCCCTAGGCAACCACCTAGTTTGCCTGTATTGTTGGGCTGGCTCTGCACTCCATCTCTCTCTCTCACTCTAGTGAAGCCCACTTTTTCCCCTCAGACCTACTTTGCTCTCTCTCTCTCTTTTTCTTTCTCTCTCTTAGTCCAGGAATAACTTTCTAAACCCAACCTTTATAATCAAATTTGGGCTCAATTTCTCTGAAATCATGTAATATTGTAGCTGTTTATTTTTCTCTCTTTGTATGGTTATTACAATAGCATATAAATTTTATGTACCTGGAAATAAAATAACTTCTGTAATCAAGGTGGTTGCCAGACTCACTCCAAAACTTCTACTGTTTTGAGTTCCTGGCTTTCCTATCTTACTATGCAGTACTTTTTTTACCTAAGGCTAGGCCAAAGATCCCTGTTATGCCCCAAAATCCCATGGGCTTTGGTCATCCTGGGTGTTGCTACTATAACAGTTGTAGAGTGACAATGGGGATAGTGACCTACAGGGGCGGCCTAAGGGTTTTGGGCACTCTCAGTGAACTATGACTTTGGCGACCCCCTCCCACATTCAATATAGAGGAAAAAATGATAACATATTAATATATTTTTTAAAATAGAGAATTACAACCCCCAACAAGGAAAGTAACCCTAACAAATGAGCATACTCCCAAATGATTGGCAAATCTGGCAGCATTACTCAAATACAGCAATATGTAATTTAGATTTTTATTTACATAGGTACTTAGGAAAGTAGCAGAATACTTAATTATGCAGATTTGATAAATATTTATAGCTATGCATGATTAGCTACTTCAAGCCCTGTCTGGGGAGCAGAAGCATTCACTATAAATCTCTCTTTGAAGACAGGGTTACATTTTTGGAATTCTCATGGAGAAGAGATACTTTATTAAGCAAATAAATACTTTAAAAGTTTGTGCATTGTGAATGCTCAAAGGAAAAACTAAAATAGCAATAGAAGGAAAGCCATGTACCAGGCTGTCTTCATTAAGGCCAGGGTATCTCCATAAACTGTCAAATACTGTAATAAATAGTGCTAATGCAGCACACATTTTCTTTGGTAGTATTGCCCAGAGACTGGGCTAAATTCTGCCCTCACGTACACTTGTGCAGTGCCATGGCAGTCGCACAAGTGTAAGAGAAGATAGAGTATAGCCCACTCCTTTTTAACTGAGTGATTATGTCTATATGGAATGATCTACAAGAGCTGTCATTCAGTTACTTTTCTTCTTGGTAACTTGTTGCATCATGTTTATAGGATGTATTTATACGTACTCAGTTCTGAGGCATGTTAAAACATTTCTTGAGTTTGTCAAGATTTTGTTTTAAATATTTTCCATATATGCACTCCTATATTCAAACTCCTGACAGATTATCTTTTGGGTGCAGAAACTGGACCTGTTTAGCCCTCATGAAGGCAGGTACAACAATTGATTTTAATGCAGTTGCACTTGCTTACACTTGGGATGGGTTCTTCTCAGTCTCTTTTCCTTTCAGATCAGATCAATCATTGGGTTGGAAGGGACCTCATGAGATCATCAAGTCCAACCCCCCCCCCCCCCGGGCTTGAACCCAGGACCTTCTGCATATTAAGCAGCAGTGTTAGCCACTACACTTCAGCAATCTTACAAAATTTGGAGATGCATCAAAACAGGTGAATAATAAGTTTGAATCAAACTTCCTCATGAGACATCACACTTCCTTTCAATTAAACACACACTTAAATTTAGCTGGTAAAATCCTTATAATCATGTTTTCTTTGAAAAATGAAACTACATGAGGTTATGGGATCAACTAAGAAGGTGGAAGTCAGACAAAGTGTTCAGGTCTTTTCACCAAGATCTCTGCGTTTAAGGTTTATATGGAGGAGAGTCATCCTTAAAGTCTGATGGTGGCTACATGTGACTTGTCCAAGCTCCTGGAGGAAGAGTAGCAGAGCTAGGAATAAGCCAGATCCTGAGATCCAGTCTAGTGCATAACCCTCAGACTATTGTTTCTCCCTTCTGGCTGTAGCTGGCATAACTGGTGCAAAGGAGCCTTAGTGAGTTTCCTGTTTGTAAAAGCTGGAAATACTATCAGCCCTGAAGTTCCTTTTAAGAATCTTCATAGCTATACTACAGACAAGTCATCTGTGCTACTAAGAACAGCTAAATGAGCTCAGACTTAATAGGTTCCACCCTTTCAGATTCAGAGGTCCCGTGTTAATCAAAACCCACTGAGTGGTTGTTAAGTTTCTTTAACAACCTTACTTCTGCCTTAGTTTGAAGTCTCTGTCAGCTTGATCTGTAGTACCTGGCACTGGTAACCTTTTCAATCATGTAGCCATTCAGAAAAGGTATTCTTTATTTCTCTCTCTTTGGAAATTTAGCCCAAAGTGCAATTAAATACATTACTGGAAACATAGCTGAAGGGCAGCATCTACTGGATGTTAGGTAGAGTCATCTGAAAAATAAAGGTTATAAATTGCAGCGGGCACAGTTCACCTCAAACTTATCACTTGGGAAAAAAAATGTGTGTTATTTGCTTGTCCTTGTAGGTACACATGCAAAGATACAGATCAGTGAATAAAATAAAATCAACAGAACAGCAGGAGGAAGATTCAGATTTATTCATATGGAAATGGAAAACAGTATTTCTTCCCTGAGTTTCAGCAAGTATCTTTCAAAGCTTAAGGGTACAGTGATTAACTGCAGGAGCAAGGGTGTTCACTCCTATATGTTTGACAAAATGTGTATTATTACAAGTCTGTCTGTTGACAGTTTCAGCAGAATGCAATGATCTGTGTTTTCACTTCCTATTTTAGGCATACAACTGTTGTCTTGTACAGTTAAATAGCTGTCTTCTTCCATGCTACTGGTGGCTGCATTTCAGTGCTGGGTTTTGTAATACATTCGTGTAGATTCAATTTTTCAAAAAAAAGATGCACTAGTTTTTGTTGTCTCCATTTTGTGGTTCGAGACTTTTTATACTTTCTGCGTCATACTGTTTGTGGGTATTCACGCTTCTGAAAAAGCATTGCCAACCAGTGGTACGGTTTGTGTTTAGCATCATTAAATAGCAGACCCCATGGTGCGTGAGGTATCTTCAGTTGGACACCCAGAAACTGAAGCACCCAAGAAAAGAAGTGGTTTTTGGTTTTTTTTTTTAATTTTGGCCATAATTTAAGATGAAAAATTCAATAGGGAAGTACAATACGGTTCCTTATTATGTACCTCATACCCCAAATGTCTGATCTTATGAGGCCTTCTAAGAATATTGTAAAACAAGTTATTATGTTAAACAGAATAATTATAGTATTTTGCAGCTTTTACGGGCTTTCATGTGAAGATTTCAAAGCACCATACATGAACTAATTAAATCTCCTTAGCTATGTCTACGCTAGAGGGCTCAGGTAAGTCGACTTAATAAGGTTGACTTAAAGTAGACCTTATCAAGTTGACTTAGAGAGGCCCCGTTTGTTTAAGTAGACTTTATAATGTTGACTTAGGCCAGGGGACCCATTTAAAGTTGACTTAATAAAGTCAACTTTAGATGGATCCCCTGGCTTCAGTTAACTTTCTAAAGTTGACTTAAATGCTTTTCCTGCCTTAAGTTGACTTTATGAATTCTACTTTAATGGCCCCCTTTTGTTAAATCAACTTAATAAAGTAGACTTAACCCTTAAAGTAACTTTAAGGGTGAGAGTTATTAAGTCAACTTAATCAGGTGCTTAGGTCACGCTAATGAACTCCAAATGTAGCCCTGGAATTGCTTAAGTCAGTTTAAGCTAGGTTAAGTCGACTTAAGCCTCCAGTGTAGATACCCCTACTGCTCTCAGTGGGTAGGGAAGAGACATTACAAAGGTCAGATCATTCAACTGCCAAAGCAGAAATTTCAATGAAGAGTAATTCTTATTTATACCATTGTAAGGAAGATCAAAATCAACCCCAATGACTTCAGCAGGAACTGTATCCATGTAACTATGATGTTGCGCAGAATTAGACCATAGCAGTTCCAGTGGAGTTATACTCAAGTAAAACCAATGTAAGATCATAGTCAAGTCCATATAAGGGGCAGTTTACCACTGAAATCTCTTTTTGTAAATCACTGCTTGGAAGACTCATAAGCTCTGCATGATTTATTGTTTTTTGTACTTCTTTAAGAAAGGGCTCTGTAGTCCCTCGGCAATAGGTGAAGAAATATGTTGCTATGGTGACCTTTTGTTGCACTGCAGGTGTATGGAAACATGCAAGTTGATCTTTTCATAAGTTGTTCTGGAGCTGTAGTAACAAGTAGATTCTTATGATACAGGGGGGTTGTGGCTATAATACAGCTAACACACAGACCATGTGCAGGTGGCTGACTGTCCCTCAGGCAATTAAATACTCTTGTGGCATCTTATTAAGTCTGGGTGCAGGGGAAGAACAGGACTAATGAACTGCCAGGACTAGTTCATTAAGTGGGAATACGAGATTCCTCACCTTTTTTCTTAACAGTTACTAATGGCAGGAAGATAAATCCAGAGATGTACTGAACCACCTGCATCTCCCTCTGAGATCAGTGAGAAAGATGCCAGCATACAGCATTCCTCAGAGATTAGTTCACAGCACCTCATTAGTCAGAAGGGTCTTTGGCTTGACTTTAACAAACTGAGCAGCTTTATTTGCTAAAGGAACATGCTGATAAGTTAGCTCCTGAGCCACTTTGCAGGGCTGAGGCGAACTGACCCCCCCCCAAACAAACAAAAAGAACCAGATGACTCAAGAGAAAGGAGAAATACTGAATCAGCCTTCTCCCTTTCCTCCCCCAGGAGAACAGCAATTCTAAAGACACATTGAGATGCACTGCTGTTCCCAGGTAATGGATATGCACTTCTTACAGTACCCAATTTTTGCCAAGTTTGTGAGCATTGTCCTCCTTTCAATTATTAGCTGCTACTGGTGTTTTCCTCTATGAAAGCCCAGTGCTGATATAGTTATTTATTAAATACTGTAGTGCATGTACATTAGAAAACCCAAGTAAGAGATGGCTTCTGCTGCAGAGAGTTTATATATTAAGAAACAGAACACATGCACATTTTTAGTTATGGGATTGTAGGCACAGAGGACATTGGCTTGGAGGGATATATGAGAAGAATTCACTGAAGAAAGTGGCTTGTAGAAGGGGTCTAAGCCAGGAGAAGGCAGGACCATAACTAGAGGGGGCCAACTGGGGCAAAGCCCCAGGCACCGAATCTTAGTGCTCACTGCAGGGCTGGCAGCCACAGCTTCACACCTGCCCTCTAAAATTCAGCACCTGGGGTGGTGGGGAACCAAACCATCTCCAGCTACCTGCCACCAGTGGCTGGGCAGATCTGGCTCCCTGCTGCTGCAGGGGATGAATCCAGCTCCCTGCCACCTCCCAGAGGTGGCTAGGGACAGATCTGGCTTCCCACCACCTGCCAGCAGTGGCTGGGGCCAGGTTGGTGGAGGGCACCTTTGGGGTTGCTTGCCCTGGGCACTAGAACAGCTAGTTCCAGCCCTGGGAGAAGGAGTGCCTGTGGGGTCTGCTCCTGCCTGGCCAGACAGGGATGTGGAAGACATTGAATGCAGCAGAACCATTCAGGTCAGTGGAATGAGAGGCTGACCCTACCATAGTGGCCAGAATGACTAATGCGCAAACACAGGAACAGCCTGATAGGGCTGCAAGAGGAGAGGATTGAATGGATCACAGTAAGTATAGAAGAGTATGAGAGTCATTGCAGTAGGCTTAAATCAGCAAATGGAAAAAAAAATCTCATTTTCTCTAAAATGCCTTGAGTCACTAGCTTGAGAACCTTTCCTGTATAATTAGACTGAAGATGTCTTGCCTTTAATTCCTCCTTGCTGAAGTAGTAGGGTTTTGCATTAAATTGTTGGCTATAATATAATTACTCCTGCCTGCCATATCCTGTGACATTATAATCTAATTCTGCACAAGCATCACTCCATGTTCACATCTGCTCCTGAATAATTGAGACTTCAGTTTCATGGCCTGTTCAATCAACCCCTAATTGCAGTGCTATCTGGAGGTATGGCTGACATACCTGTATAATTATGTTTACTGTTAATAATGCAAATTGAATCAAGTTAAATTAGTCAAATCAGCTATCATCTACTCACTTGTAATAATTTCTATGGCTGTTTTCTCTGTCGGTTACAGATTGCTATGCTTGTTGTCTCCTCTGCATATTCACAGTCAGCTCTTATTCAAAAAATGAATGAAAATGATGCAAACCAGTTGTAGAAGTGGATGCACCAGTGCTGGATTTAGGCATAAGCTAAGTAAGCTATGGCTTGGGGCCTCAGATTATGAGGGGGCACTAAATATGTTGGAGATAACTAAGAAGATTTGTCATAATTGAAATTGATAATGTAAATGAAACTTTTTGCAAGATGAATGTTTTATTTAGTTGTTTTTCATTACATGATTGCCTATGTATAGGTGCAAATATAATGGTTTATCATTTATTTTTCATTACCCTTTCTGTTATAACTTAGTACACTTTTTTTCCTCTTTATTATTTATGGTATGGAGCCTCTGAATCTTGGCATAGCTTAGGGCCTCAGCATGTCTTAATACGATCCTCGGCTGTGCCTACTATTATGTTCACAATATACACAAAGGGTAGTTCTGAGGGAGGATGGAGGACATCCTACCCAAAAATACTGTTGCTGGGAGATTACAATATGTAACCCTCTTTTATTTCTTAGAATCTAGAATCCTAACAATCAAAAAGAGCGAGAGAAAAGCAAGATGCTACAGCTCAATCCATCTTGCCCAACCTAGGTGGCTTCTCCGCACGTGGCCCAAAGAGGATCCTGATAGCTATGTCTACATCTAAAAGCTTAGTTCGAACTTGCTTAGTTCAAACTATGCAGTGCCTGGTTAGTTTGAACTAACCACTGCATTTTGGTTCAAACTAACGTTTTAGTTCAAACTAGCAGCATTATTTTAAGTTTGAACTAACTTTTTAGTGTAGACATAGCCGATCACACAGCTGTCCTCAAAGCCCCCTACCCAGAAATCAGGACCAGGAAATGCCTTCAAAATATAAAGCGATATCTAGTAATTTTAACAGTTTCCAATACACCTCACTATGGACAGTTGACAGGTGTAAATCCTACCAATCCAAACCTGAAGGTGGAATGCAGTGCAAACAGTTCAGGTGTTGTGCATGGAGTGGGTGACAGCATGTAGAGATTATCCAATGTGCCCATGCAGATTTCTCCATATCAGATCATCTAACCTTTTGCAGGGTGAGGTGTCAGGATGGTGGTGGAGGTGTTAGATCCATGACTATGCAGTGGGAGGTACGGGAAGAGGAAGGAATAACAGAGGTCACTGCAGCCCCCAGGGTGGGGGAGCCGCTGCAGAGCAGCTAGGGTGAAAGGATCTTTCCCCTCACCACTAGAGATACCACCTGCACTGATACTATTTAAATGGTCTTGGCAAAGGGGCTGAGGATTTGGTTCTGTAGGCCATGAAGATGGTTCAGTTAGATGAAGTGTGATCTTTACTCCTTGCTGTAAACTGGCTCTGAGCAGAAAGCCTTCCATGTCTGTTTTGCTGTTTACTTTCAAATGTCAGCAGCATCCATTGAGCATCTTGCTTCATAATATATCATTTTACTAGGTTTAGCAAGTTATTCTAGCCTTAAATATCATCCATATGTTTAGCAATATAGACAGATACTTTCGGAGCTTTACAATTTTACTTGACCTCAGACTGTTTGTGTCAGTAATGGGTGCCTTCTATATCACATTTCCTTCAATTGTATTTGCATATACTTCACACAGTTCACAAAATACGATTTGAACCTGAATTTTATTGCAAAGCATAAAATTGACAGCTGTGTATAGTGTTCCTTTCAACGGCAACACAGCACATTACAGTGTATTTGGCAACAGGCCATCATGTGCCAATTCGTCACTGGAGATCACTGATGTTGACTTTGTGTCATCTAAAAGCACTAAATTACATCAATACTAAGTTTATAATGTGCTCCTTAGTGATCACTTATTAGGATTTGTACATTTCCCCTAATATCGTAGCAGGAATTAAGCCAGAAAAATAGATGATCGTAGAAGTTAGAGATCTGTGACTCAGAGATCACCAAGTCCATTCCTTAACGAGGGCAGAGGGTGTGGAAATGATTAGACTACTGCCCAAGCTGATGTGGGAGAAGGTTTTATGGATCGTAGCTATATTGTTTCTGTGTTCTTCTAAGCTGGTGCCATGGTTCCTTTTCCTCCTACAAAAGTTTTCCTTGTATGATGCATCTGCTAGGCCTACCCGCTGCATCTTAGCCATTGCGCATTTCCTTCCTTCCTGACCTGGTGGGGGGCAAGGTCCTGACTCTAGCCACGTTCTGTTGGGAAACTGAGGCCATATGGCTATACAAGAGTTGTAGAGAAACTGGATAAAGAGGCGATGTGAGCTAAGCAGGAACTGCAGAGAAGCTGGGTACAGAAGCCACATGGAGGGCCAGTAACTGCAAGTAAGCTGGAGGCAGAAAAGATTGCCTGGGAACCACATGCAGAGCTGTGTGTGAAACAGAACAGTCTGTGACTACTGCACATTACATCTGGGACCAGGTCCATGTGGGACTCATGGGGGAGTAGCAGCAGCAGCTGGGCAGGGAACCAGTATAAATGGCCCCAATGAGACTATAACTGTGTATGGCCTGGAAACGTGCAAGTACTTATTTGCTTGAAATACTCAATAGACACTAGGCAGGAGATGGCACCCCTGGCATTAGGCCAGACTCTTGACTGGACTGTCCCGGGACACAGACATTTACCACTATTGCTTAATTTGAACTGTAACTGTTTAAGATGCTGTGCTTAGGGAATCTGAAACCTTTCCCTTTCCTGTTGCACTTTTAAAAACTAACAAATCTATTTATTGCATAAGCTTTCGAAAGCTCATGTGATAAATAAATTTGTTAGTCTTTAAAAGTGCCAAAGGACTCCTTGTTTGTTTCGCTGAACTTGACGAACACAGTTGCCCTGTTGGAAATTTCACTTTCCTATCAGCCCTAGTAAAATACCCTTTACCTTAGCCATAGATCAGAGAGGTCATTGGCAGGAGTGCCCCTCGCCTGGAAGTCATTGGCAGGAGTGCCCCTGGTGCCAGGACTCAGGGCTTGTGTGCTTTTAAGCACGCCACTGCTGCAGCAGACCTGGAGCTCTGGTGCTGGGACTTGGGACTCGAGCCCCATAAGCCCGTTGCCAGTGATGCCCCTGGTCATTGGGATCCACCAGAGTTAGACTTACAAGGCCTTTCTATTAAAACACCTCCAGTGCTTGTCTCTGAATTGTGGTACACTTGGCATGTTAGGGGCTTGGTATACTGAGCGGCTCCAATATTTTATATTTGGTTCATTTACAGTGTTTGTGAGTAGGGAAGTATAGTGTATGAAGGGTGTCCAGAGAAGATATTTAGTGATCCCAGATATTCAGGGTGAGGGCTTGAGCAGGAAGTGTTTGTCACTTTTAACAAGGACCTCTAGCAATTTGAACCCCACCTTTGTTGCTGCTGACAATGCCTAACAGAAGAATCACACTTGTACATGTGAACAGACACAGGGCTGGTGGTACCTTAGAATCAGGATTGCTGTCCATTAAGTCCCAAGAACAATAGAAACACATTGAAACTGGCATAGTTCCATTAGTTTTATAGATGATCCAACACACCATGTCCTGAATATGTCCCTCTTAAATAAACTTTGTCAGAGGGAAGAATCTGCTATGTGGTATTAGAAAATATGTTCTAAAAGTCATGTGGGGCATATCTCATTATTGGTCCCTAACTGCTGATATCCATGCAGATGTGCACATTAATCAAGGGCGCTTAGAAAGAGCTTTTAAGTACAGTAGGCTAGGCTATTATTGATTGTTCAGTAACACATCGCTTTGAATTTAAATAGCTTTAATTATTTTAAATTCAAAACTAGTTAATTTTTTAAAAATTTGTGTTAGTTCATTAGTTGTGAAAGTGTTGCACTGTGTCAGCTTTCCAGAATGAGCTGCCCTCTTTACCTAGTGCAGAACAGTGAAAATATGGCTGGTAGCAATGCTGGCTTCTCTAGCATGCCCCATCATCAAAATCAGCCCGGAGGAAGCGGCCTTGTGGGCAAGGGGATAGGTCAGTGCACACACTCATTTAACATGTGGCCTGCCAACAAGGGATGCCAGTTAGTGCTTATTGCCTTGGCATTTTTCTATTTGGGCTCTCGTTAATTGGAAAACAGCCTGAGATCACACTCATTTGACAAAAGCCATTGGCCAATAACTCTTTCGATATTGACCTGGGATACAGTTAAATCAACAGCCTACTGGTGAAAGGGTCCATAGTCTTTCACCACCCTCTCCTTATAAAGTTTTTCACTGACTTTGTGGACTCCTGTCTAAATACTGATCCAGCCCAAGCATCGTTAGCACACAAGATGTGCCATGATCACAGCACTAAAGACGTCACGTCTGCAGTTATGACAGATAGCTTCTATGTAGTCTGAATTTGAAGGGAAGCTGGGAATGTTGTTTTAAAATACCACCAATATTTTGCTATGAGCTCTCAAATGGAGAAGACTTTGCCAACTAAAAAACAAAGCCACCCAATCTGTTAATGGTTCTTCATTTCAGAGTGGGAAGTTCCTAAAAGGTAATCATGAGCATTTACAGAGTTAGAAAAATCCCAGCTGAAATGGGGTATACAGCACAAAAGTATTGGTCTGGTTGTGAATGTCAGACTTCATTAAACCTTTCACTTCTGGAGGCCTGACTCCAAATTAGCCTTAGGGCCAAAAGTAGTCCATGCTATGGGAACAATCTAGAGTAAGAGCTAGCAGAGGTTATATCAGGTCACACCTGCAGAAGTGCATGGGACAAGCACTGAATAATGCCTTTTATGGGAAAGATGAACAGATTTCAGAAAAAGATAGCAGTATTCTTGGCAGCAATTGACAGATTGGCAGGAGCTTAAAGATGAGCAGCAAAATGATCAGGGTCTAAAGAAACTGATTTACGAAGAAAGATTAACAGAGTTCAATACATATAGCTTGGTTAAGTGCGTATGTGTAGTGGGGAGGATTGAATAATAGCTTTCAAATATCTGAAGGCATTGTATTATAATGGGTGGTACTTGCAGTTATACCTAATCTCTGGATTGAAGTTTGAGAAGGAAAATATAGGCAGGATATTAGAAAAATTGAGAATTATTAAGCTGAGGAATAGTCTTCCAAAGACAGAAGAGGAAATCTGTTACTTAGGTTTTCTAAAACTAGGTTAGACAAAACGCCTTATAAGGAACAATCCTGCACTGGCAGAGAGAGATTTACAAATGTCTGACATATATGTGATGTCTATAGATGTGGCAGAGTCACTTCTCTGATTTTATAGTTATCACTAAAAATTCACTAAATGATTAGAAAAGAAATGGGCATCTATTCTCATTTCAGAAGAATGCCAGAGCTGAACTTTCCAGCAGATATCTTTGTGTGTGTCTTGCCCTCCTTTCCATGAATAGCTGCCTCATCACACTCTAAATTGTCTTTCACTTAGTCATGTATCTAGTACAGCCCTTGGTTGTCCTATATTCTCTAAACATCCCTTGCTTGTTATTCTGTTGCAAATTTACTTGTTAGAGATACTATGTTTTGACTCTATGCATCTCTATAGAGAGCATATCATTAAGTATAAAGTCTCCCTAACTAATAAGGACAGCTGCACAGAGAAATAAGTGAGAGACCATTAGAAAATATAGACCATCATAAAGCTGCCCTAGTATGACAGAGTAAGAGACTAAACAACGACTAAGGGGATCTGATAAGGTGTAAACATCAGCGAGCAAGAAAGTGTGTAGTTTGGGAAAGCAAGCAATAATAGGTGGAATGAAGAGAAGGAAAAGTGATACCTTGGCTAATCCATGTCTACTTGAGTATGTGTGTGGTGCAGAGGGGATGGAAAAGGATAACTGTAGAAATATTTGAAAGTAATAAACACTAAAGTGGAAGGAAGATTATTTTGATTGATTCAAGTGAGTATAATTATAAATAATGGGTTAAAAGTAAGAAAAGCAACACTGCTGTAATGTTCAGAAAAAATTCCAGACAGTTTAACATGAGAGACTATGTGGTATTCTCCTGCAGTCCTGGAGATATTTAAAACTGCAATAAACAAAGTACTAAAACAAATACTGTAAGGAACAAACCAACTTTGGCAGTGTATAGTCAGTGATTCCCAGCCTTTTCAGTAACATGCCACACTTCAATGGGACAAACAATTCCCAGGCACACTCACTTTTTTCAGCTGAATTCATTGCTCATAAACATCACATTTACTTAACATTTACTATAGTTACAGTTTTACTAGAGAGGTTTTCAACATAGCATATACAACAAGCTAAAGAAGGATCAAATGCATTAATGTTTCAAATCCACCAGCAAAAATATCAGCTCTATTTTGCCCACCTGCATTTAGAATGTTCAAATTTTAGAATCAAAAGACTGATGATACCTCATTTTTGATTTGATGGTTAATTTTCATGAGTTTTATGAATTGTAGTGTTGGTTGGATAGAATATTGTTTAAGATGAAACAATGTTTGTTTTACATTGATTTTCATTGCCTTTGTACAAAATTTCATGGTATACCTGGACAGTTCTCAAAACCACTGGGGTAGATTATCTAATGGCTATGTCTACACACAAGGCTATTATTTCGAAATAAGTCATTCCGAAATGACTTATTTTGAAATAAAACCTTTATTTCAAAACAACTTATTTCGAACTAAAAAAAATTTAGTTCGAAATAAGGGAGACCCTGAAAGCGAAATAGCAGGTGCTATGTACGGATCTGCTCTTTCACTTCAGGAGAAGGGCACCCTGGGAGGTGTGGTGACATGGCCCCTTGTGGGCCATGTTGCCACCAACCAGGGCGCAGTGGGGGAGAAGGCTTGCCAGGAGCCTGGGGGTGGTGCAGCTCCTCAAGCTGCTTGCCCAGAGGGCAGGCTTGGGGAACCCTGGCACCCCCAGGTTCCCCCGCCCAGGTTGGGGGAGTTGCAAGAGGCGCTGGGTGGCTGCAGCCATGGTGGCTCACCCTGCGCCCAGGTCCCCTGGGCTGCAGCCCTGGTGGGGTGAGCCGCAGCTGTGGCAGGCTGCACCCCTTGGACGCAGCAGAGTGCGGGGGCGCCTGGGACTCACCACTGTCAGGGCTGCTCCAAAGCCCCACAGCGGGGCGCGGGGGTGCCCAGCTCTCCCTGCCACCAGGGCTGGTGGCAACCCCCATGGCGGGGTGCTGGGGCCCTGGCTTTTCCCTGACACCAGGGCTGCAGCCGCAAGGAGCCACTCCTGACCCAGCTCCCCAGCGCCTTGGGGGCCAAGCGGCTGCAGCCACAGGGAGCCAGGTCCCACCGGTTCCCCAGGCCCCCAGGCTCAGTGGTGGCAGTGGCTGGGAGCCCTGCGGCTCACCCCGTCACCAGCTCCGGGGGCTGCAGCCTCTGGCGGGGTGGCCGCAACCAGGGACCGGCTCCCTGTGGCTGCAGCCCTGGTGGCAGGGAAAAGTTGGGGCCCTGGCACCCCCCCGCGGGGGTTGCCACCAGCCCTGGCAGTGGGGAGAGCCAGGCGCCCCCGCACCCCGCTGCAGGGCTTCAGAGCAGCCCCAGCAGCGGGGAGAGCTGGGCGCCCCCACACCCTGCCATGGGGCTCCCTGCCGGGCTTGGGGGCAGCCCCTCATACCCTGGCCAGGGTGCTGAGGGGGTGCCCTTCCTCCCTGGCTGCTAAACACCCTGGGAGGAATGGCAAATCATGTTGTTTCGGAACCCGTTTGTTCCGAAACATGTCCAAATGGCCTTAATTCGAAACAACTGTTTTGAAATAAGGGCATTTCGATCACAAACGAGGTTTAAGGTTTTCTGAAAGAACACCTCTTATTTCGAAATGAGTCCATCATTTCAAAATAAGAAAACATCATCTGGACATAATCTTTTTATTTTGAAATAACCTGTGTTATTTCGAAATAAAAAAGACGTGTGGACACAGCCACTAGGTGTTTTCCAGTTTTGTCTTCCAGGAAAGTATGTGATATGTTCATAGAAATATAGATTTCTTTCAGTTTCAATACCAGTTCTGCAAATTACTTCCTTTGCTAGCATTTCTTTATTCTGAAGAATTGCTGAGATTGTGATCTTTGAGTCATGGTGACTGGATTTGGATCTGGAGATGTGAGAGTGAAGTTGGTATAACATTTAAAGTAGTGTTCCAAACAAAACATTTAACTGAGATTAAATAGAACATATTGTTACACAGAAGCGTGCATTCTCTTAGCTCAGGAAAGTGTAGGGATGCTGCTCAGTTCATGTGCATAATTGCTGAATTTTCCCACCCTTGACGCATTGTGTGATGTTCTGATGGTCCTCGGCATCTGGTTTCAACACTATAATATAGTTATTTCTGGCTAACTGTAAAGCACGCAAATCTCTGTACAGTGACTGAAAGCAATAATTAGCCTAAGTGTAGACATTTCATAATCACAATACAATTATTTCTTAATGGGTGTTCTGTGACTGCATAACTCTTTCTTCTCTGTAAAACAAACAAACAGGGAGTCCTGGGGCATTTAAAGACTAACAAGTATATGTTGTATGAGCTTTTGTGGGAGAAAATCTCACTTCATCAGATGCTTTGAAGATGGGGGAACTTCTTCAGAGGGTCTGACAATGTGGGATTTTCTCATGCAATATATATATTTGTTAGTTTTTAAGTGCTGCAGGACTCCTTGTTTATTTGTTTTACCAAACTAGACTAACAGGGCTGCCCCTTTGGATCTTGCTACTTTGCTCAGCTGTGATTAGCCCTCTGCTCTCACTGTGTCTGATACCAAATGTTCCCTCAGCTTCTCACCTGGGCCAGAAATATCTGTAAGAAAACATACTTAAAAAGCAAAGAAAATAGGGCTATCATTGCTATCACCAGCTTGCCCCACCCAAGGCAGCCCATTCCAGGCTCTCCCCACCACCATGGATTCTTGCAGCCTGCAGCTGACTCTGGGCTCCCCACCACCACAACGTGCTCACCTGCTTCCGCTCTAGCTCTTCTCCTCCCCGCCCCATTGCTGACCCCTGCTGGGGGAGGGATTTTAAATCTTCCTCTCCATCCAGGGCTACTGCTGCAGGAGGGAGGGGCAGGAGCTCAGCAGAGCAGACACAAACAGGCTGTCTGCGCCTGCTGCCAGGGAGTGCGACTCAGGGCACAACCTGGAACACTCAGGGTTTGTGCCCATGTGCCCAATGCCAGCAACACCCATGGCTGTCAAACTAATAAAATGGAAATTATTTAACCAAATAATCCCCCTAATTCCTTTGTCTTCTCCCTCCATCTCCACATAGGCCACAAAGATCTAAGTTCCCTGGATCTCTGAAATAGAGTGGCTATGTTTAGACTTGGCAGAATTAGAGTTCTATTATAATTTTATGCATATCAGTGTTTATTTTTAAGTATTTTTAAAATTTTTCTATTCTTTTAAATTTTCACAGTTATGGGAAATGATGGGAGGGTCAGACAATAATAATCTAATTACAGTAGGCATAGAGATTGAAAAGGTTAAAGATTTATAATCATTACAACATAAGTTGTCTGTAGCACATCAAAATACACAATGTTAATATCCTAAGCTCTCAAACAGAATTTTATTTCGTTTGTCTATTTATACATTTAGATTAGCAATTGGTTTTATTTGTTGGTTTTAGTGTGTATGGTAAAGTTAACAATCACTGACATTCACCAATAAAAATCCAGTCTTTCCAAGACTATTTATTTTATCTGTTCATTTTCACAGACTCACAGCTTTGTTCCCGCCTCACCCCGCCAATTTTCTGTAGCTGTTCTAGAGCAAAAAAACAGGCTGACGTCCATGGGGCAAAATGGGCAGATGGAAC
Source organism: Podocnemis expansa (assembly GCA_007922195.1). Lineage (NCBI taxonomy): Eukaryota > Metazoa > Chordata > Testudines > Podocnemididae > Podocnemis > Podocnemis expansa. The sequence goes on from ML681963.1 coordinate 24,884,590, forward strand.
GGACAGTCAAGAGAGACCCAGCAGGATTTAAACAAGTCCTCTTTCAGCAGCAACCAACCTATTGTGTGTGTTATAGCTCACTCTTCTCTTTCATGTAAAATGTGATGTTAATTAACATTTTCGGTGTACCAGTAATATACATTATCCCATTATCCCGATAATGGCCTTACCATGTACAGGATAAAGTCCAAGACCTTCAGCCTTACAGCCTAGGTACAGTTATTTGAAAATAGGAAACACCATCAGGTTAACATTGTGATAATTAAATGACACTGTCACCACCCTATTTCTGAACAAGGGTATTTGGAAGATAGCAAAGAGCCATCCCCACTTGCATCTGACATGCACCAAAATTTTACAGCTTCCATTCTGCATTGACAGTGGGATATAGTATAGAGATGGCTCTGGTGGGTGTTCTCCTCTAGCAGTTTATCCATGACAGGCAGCATTTATATTAATTCTTCTGGATCTCTCACCAATTACACTAGCCAAAATAGTGTAGTGGCTAGCACATCTACTTTACATACAGATGGTCCTGGCTTCAAATCCCAGGGGGTTAGACTAAATAATCTAATGAGGTCTGTTCCATTGTGATGATTCTATTCTATTGATCATAAGGCATTACTATTTCCCTTTCTTCCAAAACCAGTATTCTGTTCTGACATCATCCTTCTATGGAACAGTAACAGATGCCTAAAGCCTTGCAGGTCTGCTTTCCTTTGGAG
>ML681963.1:24886487-24897611 GCA_007922195.1 Podocnemis expansa
TGTGTGTGTGTGTGTGTGTGTGTGTGTGTGTGTGTGTGTGTGTGTGTCAGACTTTCTCCTCAGAGCATTTTCTGTAATGTCAGATTGCCTGAGTGTAGATAAGTTTTCTTGGAGTGTTTCTTCCATTTTCAGAAGAATTCAGAGCCTAGGGATCCTCCAGGACTCCTTGCTGATACTGAATACCCAAATAGCAACAGCTGCTAAAAATACTTTCTTTAAAATACATGAATGTTAAAGAAGCTAATCTCATACATTGCCTTGTAAGGACACTGAATCCATTTCACTAACCAAATACACCGATTATCGCATGGTAACTGGAAGTGACTGATTTGGTCTTCTTGTGAAGGCTTGTAGATACACCTCCATTCGTTAAATGAGTTTGCAGAATGAACGACATTATTTTAAATTACTTCTTTTGTCAGTTGCTTCCCAAGCCTGGATTGAACCATCTGCTAGTGTTGTTTTACATCACAGAAGACAAATTAGAATCAGGAGTCTCTAAAGCAGATGTATTCACTAGTCTAACACAAGCAAATGCATATTTCATAAATCCCTCTGCCAGTTAAGAAGTGTTTGGACATCTAATTACAGATATGATTAATATTAGATCAAAGAGCCAAAAATAATCAGAGTACGCATATTTCAGTCTTGAATACAAACACGATTAACAATTGAGAAGGCCACTCATGGAAAGAAACCAGATTTCATATTCAACATTGGCATTATTACATTTGTCAGATAAAAAGACCATACATATTCTCAGAATCCCTCGTTGATAAAGCTACCACAGTGTAGGTCGCTCTAGGAAGCTTTCTCATTGATTTATTCAACAGACGTGTGGGTGGGGTTTGATAAGAGCATTTACTGAGGAAATAATCTAGCTGGGGAGAAAGACACAACGATAGAACTTGATTATTGGTGAATACATAGGTTGACCATACATGCCCCTTTGTGGCCAAGATAGTCTTTTTTTTTTTTAACTGTGCCATGGCTGTTATGACATTGTTTGCAAAACTGGGCATTTGTTCCATTTGCTCTTGCCCTAAGTGGGCATGGATGAACTTTTGGGGTGTCAGCCCTGACAGTGGGGCTCAGACTGACAGCCCCATATTGATTGATTGTGGCCTGTCAGCCTTGCCTATCAGGGTGAGCAGCAACACCTAGTGGCTAGAGCTGCCTGGCATAGCTCCTTACCTGGTGTCCCGGAGGGAACAGTCTGGGTGTTCTTACTTGGTACTGCAAATGCTGCCTAACAAGTCTTAAACACCACTTGAGCTGTTCTTCAGTGAGCTAATTAGACTCAATTGAAAGTTCTCATTTTCCAGTAGGTGATTCCTAGAACTAACATCACAGCTGAGCAAGTCTATGAGCTAAGCATTAGACTTTGTTTGGTGGCAATAAAAGATAGCACAGAGACTGCACTGGCTGTGAGGTATCTGCCTCTCAGCTGAAACTGCTGAGAACTGAGTTAAGTGGCAGAACCACATGCCATCATGGGAGCTGCAAGCAGCATAAAATGAGAAGTAGTCGGTAGTGGTATCTAAGGGCATGTCTACATTGGGGGTGGGACTGTAATTTGATTTTAGGGTTGCGAATTATAGAAGGTGAAGGCAAGTGATCATAGCAGCTTGTTACTTTGGGGTCTCATGTCTCCACTGCTCACATTACTTCCTGAAAGGCATTGCACTGTGGGTAGTAGGTGAAGGGGCTTTTGGGGATGCTGTCATCCTCTGCTCACTGCCCTATTCCTTGTCTCTAAAGGAAAAAAAAAACAGGAAAAACTTTCCTTGTTGTTTCTCTGCTGCAAGCACAACAGAGAAAGGAATTAACTGAAAACTTTCTGGGACTTCAGGCCAGGGAGGAGCTATGTTGCTATGATGCAACACACACTGGAAAAACCGGAAGAGCTGCTCTTTGGCTACATGGACCTAAATTTGAGCTGTAGATTTTGACGTCAGTGCTAGACCGCTTGAGGGATGGTGTTAGCAGGTCAAATTACAGCTCCATTTTTTTTTTCCAAATTCACCACTCTGACAGTGGAGACAAAGGCTGTGGTAAGCAGCATTACCTCAAACTTCACTACCAGTGTAGACCAGGGCTCAGATACAGTAGACAGCTGAGGTAGAGAGTCAATGTCTACAGAGAGTGATGACAGTTGCTCACACCCTCCCAGCCTTCAACACCTTCCCTACATGAAATGTGAACCCTCAAGAATTCACCTCTGAATTCTGGCTCTTTACTGACCAAGCACAGCCACTGTGAGTGAGATGCAGTGGCAGAAGAGGGGCATGATGTGTTAAAGAGACAATTATTTTTCAAATTTTCCCACCCTAATGTGGGAAACTGAGATAAAGCACGCTCGTAAGACATCATAGGGTCTGGTTTGCTTATGGTCACATGCTTCTGAAATGTGGTTGTGGTGTTTTCCCAGGCTTGGTTACCATTCCCTTTCAGTAAAAGTCCTCTTGTTATATACAGGCTCCATCTATATGGTAGAGCTACACTGCTGTAGTGCTTGTGGTGGAAACATTCTTCTAAGCCAATGGGTAGATGCTGTAACAATTTCAGCAGGAGACATGCTTCTTCCTGCATAGCACTGTCTACATCAATGCGTACGTCAGAATAATTTATATTGTTTAGCAATGTTCCCAGTAAGCTCTGCAGCTGCGCAGCCCCCGTACCCCCGCTGCTGCCTGGTGCAGGGGACACTGAAGCTGGCAGCCAGAGTCCCTACTCGGCTGAAAGACTCTGTCTTCTGACTGGCTAAGTGCTCCTCTGCAGCTGGGAGTTTTTAAAACTCCTGCCCAGGGAAGCTCTGACAGAGCACGGTTACCAGGAGAGCAGGTTAGGGTGGGAGGAGGGGATCGGGCTGGGTTGGGGGGTTGACTGGGAGAGACGCAGGCAGGATCGGGTTGGCCAGGGTGGCAGGATTGGGCTTATGGGGGGGCATTGCGCAGCAAACAATGTAAGTCGCTCAGCTGCCTCAGGGCTTTAAAGTGAACATTGTTGCTCAGGGATTTGGATTATTCACCCCCGAGTGATATAAGTTATGTAGAAGTAGCCCATAATGTAGACCAGTGGTTCCCAACATTTTATCTGCTGTCTCTCATTTTCTCTGCTTTCTCTGCTGACGCACCTTGCTACCTTTTATTGATTTGAAGCACACCACCATATAGTTTCCAAATAAACTCATGAATGTTTATGAGCCAATGAACCAATCCAGAGCTCTTTGAGTAGTTTTTCAAAACATTTTGTGGCACACCTGCTCAGGCCCGCTGGCACATCTGTGTGCCATGGCACACTGGTTGGGAAACACTGGTGTAGACAAAGTCTCAGTGTTTGCGCGTAGGGAAGTATTGCCTTTGAGAGGTGCCCAGGGGTGGTGGTAAGTTTTCCCAGAGTGTGGGTAGGGAATTGAGCTGTTTCTTTTTTGTATTGTTACACAAAGCACCTATATATGGAACCTGGCCCTTGTTGCTGCAGCCTCCACCTGGCAGAATGCTTACATATGCCATATTGCCATTCTCAAGCATTCAGAAATCATGAATCCAGTCTCAAAAGCTATGTCCACATGTACATCGTTACCTCAAAATAAGTTATTTCAAAATGAGTTATTTCAAAATAAAGTCCTTATTTCGAAATAAGTTAATTCAAATTAAGGGAAAAGCTCAAAGTGAAATAGCATGTCCAAACACAGGACTTGCTATTTCGCTTTAGGAGAGGGGCACCATGGGAAGTGTGGCAACATGGCCCCCTCCCTGGACCATGCCCCCATCCAATATAGGCTAAAAGGAAGGCACTCTGGGAAGAACGGCAAAAACGTTATTTCAAAATAATGGTTATTTTGAAATAACACGTCCAAACAGCGTTATTTCAAAATAACCATTTCGAAATAACAGCTGTTTCGATTTAAAGAAGGTTTAAGCTATTTCAAAATGATGGCTCTTATTTTGAAATGATGGAGCCTGTCATTTCAAAATAAGAATACGTCATGTGGACCTAATCTCTTTTATTTCAAAATAACCAGTGTTATTTCAAAATAAAAGAGATGTGTGGAGATACCCAAAGTCATACGATCACCTTAAAATTAATTTCTCCTGGATGTCGTGTCTTTGCAATGTACCTGGGTCATGTTTTCAAGGTTTAATCTGCAATTATGAGGCCTAGTAGCCTACTTTTTTTTTTTTAATATATGAAAGCCGAGAGTCTTACCTAACTGGATGACACCCAAGAACTGGGCTTTGAGAAAAACGTCATATTTTTCAAGATTTACAATGCAATCACAAGAGTTGGTGATGCTGTTCAAATAGAATATTTAAGGATCATAAACCATTTCAGGTGAAGAATCAAGATCTTGCAAAGCAAGGATAGAATATCAAGAAATGGCTGTGCTGTGCAGGAGTCAACAATAGTTGCAATACGGAAGCAAGGACTTAGAACAGCACTGAGAGCTGAAGTAAGCAGGAAATTTCAGCTGCCCCATCAACTATTTACTATGGCACCCAGAAACAAAGGAGAAACTGCCAATTTGGAGAAGATGCTTAACTGTGAACTGGGAAGTGAACAAAGATGGGACCAAGAACGTTTTGGATCTTTAGCTTGTATCAAGGAAGACTGAAAGATGTTTGTGCCTACCCAACCACATAAGTACAAGGAATACTGGGGAGGAAGTCTCAGCCTCTTTAAGAAAATCCCCTAGAAACAGTCATCCCTGGTTTGTTCTGTAAGACTTCTTGGAGGATGAGAGAACTGGTGTGGGAGCTCTTAACCCTTCATTGAATGCATGAGATTCTGAATACTCAACAAAAATGTTTCCTTCTTGATAAAATGTAGCCCTTCTGCCAGTCAGAGTCGACAGAAACAAGAGCCAGGTTCAATATCTAAGAGTTTGTTTTCAAAAGTACAGCACAAAACTGACATGAGTCCCCAGCCAGTAACCTGGGAAAATTATACATCACTCCTTGGGTGCCTTTAGATGCAATACTTCCCCTCTTGGAAGCACAGAGTGTGGATAAAGAAAAGAAACTTTAAATAAAGCATTAATTTGGGAAAGTGCTGCAAGCAGGATTCACAAGCAGAAAACTATGAGCAAAACACTCACCCCAGAGTATGCTGGGCAGTTTCCATAACCTCAGGTTCTTAACTCCAGCAACCAGAAGTTCCCTTAATGTGTCCCTCACCTCAGAACATCCCCCTCTCAATTGCTGTCCTTAGTCCAGAGTCAAGAGGTGCAGCTCCAGAATTCACACTGGCCATTGTTTGGAGAAAAGGTGGCGAAAGAAGGCTCTTTGCTCATTCTGGCATCTGACCACTGCACCAGCTACTTCCTTCTCTGCTACCCATCCTATCAGCTGTCACGAATGCACACCATCACGTTCTTCTGCCTCTGCTTCTCTTTTGTGACCTCTATTGGTTTACCATCTGATGTTCTACCCAGCTTTTGATTGTGAGCTCTCAGTGATTTTCAGCTCTCATTTACGGAACTTCCTTGCTGAAGCAGGTTAGGCAGAAAATGCTGGCCCACAGCAAGTCATTTCAGCTCTAGTAATGACTTAACAATCTAAAAGACTCCTAATTAAAGCTCCATTATCTCTTTCTTTTAACAGTGGGAAGGGGAAGATTGAACCAAGCTTGGAACTCTTAGACAGAGCTCTACCTCCTAGAACAGGGGTCAGCAACCCAAAAGAGCAGAAGAGCCAATTCCCCCCCACTCTCCCACCACAACTGCATGAGCCTGAGAGGGCCCAGCAGCTGCGCCACAGCCCCTAGTGCTGGCAGGGTGTGTGTGCGGGTGGCATGTGCTCCCTCCATCCCTTTCTCCACTGGCAGGGCAGAGCAGTGCTGCCCCGCCTACCCCCAGCCGGCCACTCCTCCCAAGAGTGGCCGGCGGAGAGCTGCAATTTGAGGACGCAGGTCCCTGGAATGGCCCGCCCTGTGGAGTTCAGGCTGCTTTGAACCAACCACCCCAAGGCTGAATACATCTGATCCATGGCCTGGAGGGCAAGGCAGCCTCTGTTCAGCCTTTGGGTGGCTGGGGTGAAGCGGCCTGAACTCCACAGAGTGGGCCATTCCAGGACCCCACCTCCCCAAGCTGCAGCTCTCTGCTGGCCACTCTTGGGAGGGGTGGCTGGCTGGGGGTTGGCAGGTCAGCGCTGCTCTGCACAGCCAGTGGAGGGAAGGACGGAGGGAGCGTGCATCACCTGCATATCCCCTGGCAGTGCTAGGGGCTGTGGCACAGCCACTGGGCTGCTTTCAGCTCATGTGGTTATGGTGGGAGGGTGCATGCAGCCTTGGTGCCCCTGATTTGGCCATGATGCTGGGGCCAGCTGGGAGTCCCTGGAGCACACCTGGCTCCCTGGAGGAGACTGCCAGGGAGCCACAGGTGGCTCACTGAGCCTGCGTTGCTGATCCCTATTCCAGTAGGATCACCACCCATTCTCCCTTTCATGGGGCATTTGGCATTTCAGCCCCTTGCTTTGAGAGTTCAGTTCAGTTGAAGGTGACCCCTTAATCAGGGCAGGCTGAACACAGTTCTGCTGCCTTTTACTCATATGATAGAGATAACAACATTTCATTACCCCTGAATTAAGTGAAGTGAGTTGTAAAGCGATTTGTAACCCAACACCAGCCAAAGTCAGTCATTTAGGCAACACAGCCTCTGTCTGCTGGGTACCTGGATAGAGTGGGTGTGTTCATGTAAATACAGTCTGGTCCTGCAGTCTTTCCCCCTCTGCAGCTGTCTCCACTGAGAAGAGCTCATTCAGACCTTGCTTATATCTCATAGTGAGATAAACAAAGCCAAGGGCTTCAGTTGTCGGTCTATTAAGAGTACTTTGTGCTGGTCCCTTAGTGAAAAGCAGATTTAACCCCTGCATATCCAGTCTTCAGAGGCTTTACCCAAAGACTTTTGACTGCTGTACCAGTGGCACCTATTCCTCTCCCGTTTTTCCTTGCTCTCTCTTGCCCACTAGCATGGAGGGCATGCTTAGGCAAAAGGTGTATCAGAAGCATTATGGTATCCTGGTGCTCCTTGGCTGGGCGGCTGCTTTACTTTCCATGTTAGTGCAGAGCATCCTCTGAGCAGGTAGATGCTGGCGCAGGACCCAGATGGATGGTACATGATAGTGGGGATACTGAAGCCAGAATTGGACTGCAGAACACAGAGGCTGGAGTTGCCAGGAGTCTGGGTTGAAGTCAGAGCCAGGTAACGTCAAGAGTCAGGTAGTGGGGCTGCCTGAACAGCAGAGCATCCTACACAGCAGGGCCTTCCACAGGGAGGCAAAGCATGGACTCTGGAATCATCAATGCTGCTCTGGGTCTCTCCCTGCTGCTCTCATCTTCCTCCCAGCTCCTCATGTGACATTCCTCTCCCAGAATGTGGTCTGGTGTGCTGCTGTGATCCCCTGATCTCCACTATCTGTATTGCCACTTGATAACTGCCCTTGTGCTACGGGGTCTACCCTTCACCCATTTGTTCAACAGATTCCACAAAGCCTGAGCATGCTCGCTACGAGTTATGTCTGTCTGCTTCTTAAGGTCTCCTAACTTCATCCTGTACACCTCAAGTGTATCTCCACACCTGCTCACATCCCACCATCCATTGTGGTGAGGAACCATTATGCGGTGCTGGACACAATGAAGTAGGTAGAGGAGATACCATCCACCCCAGAGGCTGGGCAGATCACAGCCACCTCACCTAAGAGGAAACATAGGGTGGTGGTGATTGGGGACTCACTCCTGACAGGAACGGAGGCACCCATCTGTCGCCCTGACAATGCCTCTAGAGAGGTATGCTGCCTGCCAGGTGCCCGTATCCGAGATGTAATGGAGGGATTGTCAAAAATCATCTGCCCCTCAGACTACTACCCCATGCTTCTTATCCATGTGTGTAACAATGATACTACGAGAGGTAATCCTCAGCAGATCAAAGGTGACTTCAGGGCTCTGGGAGCGAGGGTGAAGGACTTTGGAGCACAGGTGGTGTTCTCCTCGATCCTTCCAGTCAAGGCTAGAGGCCTGAGAAGAGACAGATGCATCCTAGAGGTGAATGCCTGGCTGCGAAGATGGTGTGATCAGGAGGGATTTGGCTTCCTTGACCATGGAGTCCTGTTTCAGGACAGAGGATTGATAGGCAGAGATGGCCTTCACCTGTCCAGGAAGGGGAAGAGCATATTTGGGCACAGACTGGCTGACCTAGTGAGGAGGGCTTTAAACTAGGTTCAACGGGGGAAGGAGACCAAAGCCCACAGGTAAGTGACAATGTGGGTGATCTGGGGGAAGGGATGGAACTTGGGGGTGCTGGGACTGTAGCACCAGGAATAAAAGAAGGTAGGTGGAACGTGGGGGGGGGAATCAAATAAGTGTCTTAAGTGCTCTACTGAAGCCCCAATATTTGAGGAGAGTGGGGGAGGAGAACTCCAAGAAAAAATGCAAGGAGGATTATGTAATAGAATTGGAAATCAACATGACAAAGTAGGGCAATCGGCCAGGTATCTTAGGTGCCTATACACTAATGCGAGGAGCCTGGGAAATAAGCAGGAAGAATTGGTAATACTAGCGCAGACAAGGAACTGTGATATCATAGGAATAACGGAGACATGGTGGGATAGTCTGCACGACTGGAGCTCTGCCATGGATGGATATAAACTGTTCAGGAAAGACAGGCAGGGAAGAAGAGGGGGAGGAGTAGCACTATATGTAAAAGAGCTCTATGACTGCTCAGAGCTCCATTATGGAAGTGGAAGCATGCCAATAGAAAGTCTGTGGGTTACACTGAGGGGAAAGCAACAAGGGGGATGTTGTGGTGGGTGTCTGCTATAAGCCACCAGACCAGAAGCAGGAGGTGGATGAGGTGTTCTGTGGACAACTAGCAGTAGCTTGTAGATCACAGGCCCTGGTGCTGATGGGGGACTTCAATTACCCTGACATCTGCTGGGAGGCCAACACAGCAGTGCATGGGCAATCCAGGAAATTTTTAGAAAGTGTTGGGGACAACTTTCTAGTACAAATGCTAGAGGAACCAACTAGAGGCCTTGCACCTCTCGACCTGCTGCTCACAAACAGGGAAGAATTGATCAGGGACGTAGAGGTAAATGGCGAGCTAGGCAGTAGTGACCATGACATGGTTGAGTTCAGGATGTTGATTAAAGGAAGGAAGGAAAGAAGCAAAACACAAACCCTGGACTTCCAAAAAGCAGATTTTGGCTCCGTCAGGGAACTGATGGGCAGGATCCCTTGGGAAGCTAATCTGAAGGGGAAAGAAGTCCAAGAGAGTTGGTTATATTTTAAAGAAACCCTGCTAAGGGCACAGGAAGTTGCCATTCCAATTAGGAGAAAGAACAAACATGTGAGGCAGCCAGAATGGCTTAGCCGAGAACTCTGCTCTTAGCTTAAACATAAAAAGGAAGCTTACAGGAAGTGGAAGCTTGGTCAGATGACTAAGGAGGCATATAAAGATATTGCTAGGGACTGCAGGGATAAAATCAGAAAGCCCAAAGGACAAATGGAGTTGTGGCTAGTGAGGGATGTAAAGGATAACAGGAAGGGGTTCTACAAGTATGTTAATAACAAGAAGAGGATCAGGGATGGTGTAGGTCCCTTGCTGAATGGGGCAGGCATCCTTGTGACGGAGGATGTGGGAAAAGCTGAAGTGCTCAATGCTGTTTTTGCTTCAGTTTTCACAGGCAGGGTCAGCTCCCAGCCCACTACCATGGGTGTGGCAGATGGGAGAGAAGAAGAGAGGCCCTTGGTGACGGAAGGTCAGGTTAGGGACTGCTTAAAGAAGCTGGATGTGCACAAGTCCATGGGGCTGGACGAACTGCATGCAAGGGTGCTAAGGGAATTGGCCGATGAGAGAGCAGCACCGCTGGCCATTACCTTTCAAAACTCATGGAGAACGGGGGAGGTGCCAGAGGATTGGAAAAAAGCAAATGTAGTGCCTATTTTCAAGAAAGGGAAAAAGGAGGATGCAGGGAATTACAGACCAGTCAGCCTCACCTCACTCCCTGGAAAAATTATGGAGCAGGTTCTCAAAGAAGCCATCCTAAAACACTTATAGGAAAATAAAGTTATCAGGAACAGTCAGCATGGATTTACCAAGGGTAAATCATGCCTGACCAATCTCATTTCCTTCTATGATCAGATGACTGGTTTTCTGGATGCAGGAAGAACCATTGATGTGATATACCTTGATTTTAGCAAGACTTTTGATACAGTTTCCCACAGCATTCTCACTGGGAAATTAAGGAGGTATGGGTTGGATAGGTGGACTATAGGGTGGATAGAAAACTGGCTAGATCAACGGTTTCAGCGTGTAGGAATCAATGGTTCCATGTCTAGCTGGCAACCAGTAACGAGTGGTGTGCCCCAGGGGTCAGTCCTGGGGCTGGTTCTTTTCAACATTTTCATCAATGATCTGGATGATGGAATAGACTGCATTCTCAGTAAGTTTGCGGATGACACCAAGCTGAGGGGAACAGTAGACACGTTGGAGGGCAAGGACAGGATTCAGGGAGATCTAGACAAATTGGAACAGTGGGCCAATAGAAACCTTACGAGGTTCAATAAGGACAAGTGTAAAATGCTGCACGTGGGGTGAAAAACTCCCATGCACTGCTGCAGGCTGGGAAACATTCAGCTAAGTAGCAGCAGTGTAGAAAAGGACCTGGGGGTCATGGTGGATGGGAAGCTAGATATGAGTCAGCAGTGTGCTCTTGCTGCCAAAAAGGCCAATGGCATACTGGGCTGCATCAAAAGAAGTGTTACCAGCAGATCAAGGGATGTGATCTTTCCCCTCTATTCTGCACTGGTGAGGCCACATCTAGAATACTGTGTTCAGTTTTGGGCTCCCCACTACAAAAAGGACAGGGACATGCTAGAGAGAGTTCAGAGGAGGGCAACCAAAATGATTAAAGGGCTGGAGCACAAGCCCTATGAGGAAAGACTGAAAGCATTAGGCTTATTTAGTCTGCAGAAGAGAAGATTGAGGGGGGATTTGATAGCAACCTTCAACTACTTGAAGGGATGCTCTAAGGAAGATGGAGCTCAACTGTTCTTGGTAATAACAGTGGCCAGAACGAGGAGCAATGGTCTCAAGTTGCAGTTAGGGAGGTCGAGGCTGGATAT
>ML681963.1:24902611-24918257 GCA_007922195.1 Podocnemis expansa
CTCCGGCCCCGGGCTCAGCGGGGGCAGTGGTTGCGAGCCCCGCGGCTCACCCGCCACCAGCTCGGGGGTCCTGCAGCCCCGGGGGAGGTGGCCACAGCCCAGGCGGCTCACCCCGCGCCCTGCAGCCACCTCCCCTGGGGCTGCAGGACCCCCGAGCTGGTGGCGGGGGAGCCGTGGGGCTCGCAACCACTGCCCCCGCTGAGCCCGGGGCCGGAGGGGCCGGCGGGACCCGGCTCCCCGTGGCTGCAGCCCCCGCGGCAGGGAAAAGCCGCGGCCCCGGCTCCCTGCCCCGGGCTTTGCCGCCAGCCCTGGCGGCAGGGAGAGCCGGGTGCCCCCGGACCCCACTGTGGGGGTGGGCAGCAGCCCCGGCAGCGGGCAGAGCGGGGAGCCCCGGCACCCGGCCGCCCGGCTTCTGAGCACCCCAGCGGCGGGGAGAGGGGGGCATCAGCGCCCCTCCGCAGGGCTCCCCGCTGCTCTTGGGGGCAGCGCCCCGGTGCCCTGCAGCTTGTCTCCCCTCAGCACCCTGGACAGGGTGCTAAAGGGGTGGCTCTTCCTCCCAGGGTGCTAAGCACCCTGGGAGGAAGCTCAGCCAGTTATTTCGGAAGGGCATGTCCACTTGGCGTTGTTTCGAAACAACCGTTTCGAAACAACGCTCTTTCGAAAGGCAACGAGGTTTAGCTTCTTTCGAAAGGACCACGGCCATTTCGAAAGAAGCGGTTTGCTTCTTTCGAAATGGCTGTGCGTCGTGTGGCCATGCCATTCCTTATTTCGAAACAACCTCTGTTGTTTCGAAATAAGGACTGTGTGTGGACATACCCTAAAAGTAACTACAATTATAAATACATATTGAGAGGGGAGACACCAAGTCATCATGTCAATGAAAGCACAGAAGTCTTGTCCATCAAAAGATTTTGAATGGCCATCTTTTACTCTTATTATCCTCCCCAATGTTGAGTGGTAGGGATACTATACCTTCTCTTCCCCCTGAAGTATTTGGGATAAGAGGGAAGGGGCATATGGAGGTATTTGCCGGCTGTTCTGCAGTGTCTGAAGGGAGATTCTCACCTCAAGATGATTTTCCTTCATAATCCACAGCATCTCAGCCTGTGTCACATGTTCATGCTCCTGGGCTGGTCTCCTGATTTATCTGTCCATGCCCAGTTTTTCAGACAGTGAATCCTCCAGGCTCTTGGCTCCATATCCGCTGTCTCAGAAATTATTATTATCTCACTGAACATGCCATCATATTTTCCCTTTTTCCTTTTAGTCTGAGAAATCCTCTCTTCCACCAGTGCAGAACCCAAGCAGAAGGCCAAGCTTTCGACAGTGAGGTATGAAAAACACAAAGGCAATCATTGTCAGTACATACCCTGGGTCTGTGACAAAGTTGCTATTTAAAAAGCACTCCCCTTACTACACTGAAGTGCAAGCCAGAACATAATGAGCATCCCCAGCTATTCAGTAAATCAGTTTGTTGTTCCAGCTAAGGCAGCATGGGCAACCTGCACTGGAAGCACTGGTGGGCAAAGTGACAATGTCCCCTCCCTTTAGCAACACAGATGGTGCTTGGAGACCAGGGACCTGCATTAAGCCTCTCAAAGTCTGGTCTTTGTCTGAGGCTGGTCTGGAGGGAAGGCAAAGTTGCTCCGGGGGGACACAAGAACACACCCCCACTCTTTTTTCTTAATGCTGCTGTTATGGATCACCCTGAGCTTGCAGATTCTGAGGTCAACATGGAGCCCTTGCACCGAAACCATTGGCATGTTAGGGAAACTACGGTTGAGGGACCCATAAATCACCATGGATGGGGGATCACATGCCCTAGAGTTTGCTGTGTGAGCACTTGTAATGAAAATTTCCGCTGTTTCCCCTACATGACCTATGTGATATTGGTTTCCTGAGGGTAACGAGGGGTGGGGGGGATAAGGGGGAAGATGCTACAAGCATCTAGGTATAGACCCACTCATTATGTTGCTATGCTTTGTACCACAATGATGCCAGTAGACTTAATACTGGCATGCCGTGGAAAATATCCTACAATGGTGACAGAAACAATGCAGCTCTCCTCAGAAACTTTCTGCAAAGGATTTTAGAGTACCTCCTTGAAGGTTTCCTTGAAATTTCAGTGGAAGATTCCCAGGCAATCCCTATGCACATAAAGGCTATGTCCACATGTTGCTTTTAAATCGAAACAATGACCATTGTTTTGATTTTAAAAACTCATGTCCAAATGATGTTTCATTATTTTGAAATGACAAGCCCCGTCATTTCAAAACAATGAACCATATTCCAAAACAGTAAAACCTAGGAAGAAATCGAAATAGCTCTTAAATCAAAATGGTAGTTTCGAAATAACGCTGTTCAGACATGTTATGTCAAAATAACCATTATTTTGATTTAACACTTTTGCCCTTCTCCTTCTCAGGGTGCCTTCTTTCTCTATATATTGGGTCAGGGCATGGCCCTTCTAGGGGGCCATCTTGCCACACCTCCCATGGTGCCACTCTCTTGAATCGAAATAGCAAGTCCTGTGTCTGGACCTGTTATTTTGATTTGGTGTTTTTGCTTAATTTGATTTAAGTTAAATCGCTTTAATGGTTTTATTTCAAATTAACATATTTCGATTTAACTTAAATCGAATTAACCCTGTATGCGTGGACATAGCCAATGAATCTTTTCCAGAGGGACCCCCTGCATAACTGGAGTGGCCATGGGGAAGAAGATATCCACTGCACTTAACTTTTTTTTCATATTAAACATAAAACATCAGAGCATGTAACACCTACACTTTGCATATTTTGCTTTGCAGAATCTCCAGGGGCATCTTTCCGGGAATCATACTCAGCCATGATGCTGTCCTGCAACTAGCTGGAATGCTCCAGGATTAAAACTAGCTCCTGACACTCAGAAGACACTCAGGAGAATGGATCCTCCTCTTGCATGCTTCTCATCGTCCTCATCCAAAATGTCCACAAAGTGGTCCAGGAATCAAACTCCTGAGAGGTATTCACAATGTGTTTGTGTGAGGTCACTGGCAAATCGCATGTGGTGTGCCTGTGCTGCAGTGCAGAACCAGAATAACTATTCACCTCCCTTGTCTGCACACCTGCTGAAGTCCTTTGATTTACATGATTTATAGCTGTGTGTCCCAGCTGTAGCCCTTTTCCCCGCTGCTGGACAGAATCATTTTGTATATGTCTCCATTTCTTTGGGAAGATCAAATCTGTGCCTGCACAAATTCTCCTCTCTCCACAGACCAGTAAAATCTAGCATCTCCTGTGCCAATGAGCTTTCCAAGTTGATCAAACAGGAAATGGCAATTCCAGAGTTCCTGGGTCTTTAGCAGATGAAGGGCTGTTTCTTATGTACCTGGCTGCTGTGCAGGGAGTTGAAAATGATCTCCAGAGCAATCATGATGGAGCACTGGGGGGGCACCCCCTAGAAGCCAATTCAGTTGACTTACACAACATTGTGTCTACAGAGCCTCCCTGTTGACCCATCAACATAGAATTAAGCATTATGTCACTCATGGAGGTGGAGTTATTAAGTTGAAGTAAAAGGCAAGGTAGATCAGAGGAAGAGACCTGGTAGTTAGACACATAGGCTATGTCCACACATACATCATTATTTCGAAATGAGTTATTCTGAAATAAGGTCCTTATTTTGAAATAAATTAATTTGAATTAACAGTTTGTTAATTCAAATTAAGGGAAAGCCTGCTTTTGAAATAGCCATTGTTTCGAAACAAGGCCGTCCAAAAGCCGTTGTTTCAAAACAACCGTTTCACAACAACGGCTATTTCGATTAGATGTGAGATTTGACGGTTTTGAAATAATGACCGTTATTTTGAAATAACGGGTTCCGTTGTTTCGAAATAACGATGCGTCGCGTGGACATGCCACTTCTTATTTCAAAACAACCTATGTTGTTTTGAAATAAGAAGCCTGTATGGGCATACCCATACGCTATTAGGCTGATAATAAAGTGGCTTCTGGCAACCTAAGTTTGTAGCATAGACCAGGCCAGGGTCTTCACTGACCAATGTAGAGGATTCACAGAATGTGACCCACCCTTGAGAGCACCTCCTGGCGATGTTATGGGGAATTGCTCAAGTGGTCCCTATCAGGTGGGCTGTGCTCCTATGTTCCAAGCCTAGACTTCTGCCCTGTGGCTGAGTCCACTGTACTCCCTCCTTCCAGAGATCCATCCCACTCGCCAGTCCCGCTACTAGACAACCAGTCAACGGTTGCACATGTCCATTGCCTTCCCTGGCACTCAAGGGGAGTGGGGAGGGACCTGGACCCTCCCACTTCTCCAGGCCCCAGCCCAGGGACCCCCACATGCCATGTCTTCAGCACCATCTGCTGCTTCCCTCCAGTGTCTCCACCACAATCTGTTTTCCTGGTCCGCTTTCCCCTCAGACCCCAGTCTCATGCCAACGCTCACCTCTGGGTCATTCCTTTGCACTCAGGTCATGATGTACTACCCCTGATCCTCCACTGCCCCAGGCACCCTTGCTCTAGGCAGGTGCTCTGGACTTCAACTGCTGTCTGCACTTTCAGGACCCCAGTTTTTGATCAGCTCCCTGTGTTACCCGGTAAGCTCTCCAGAGTGCTTGCTCTCTCAGCTAGCTAGCTAGGAAGACAACTTTCCTACCAAAGCTTCCAAGGCTAACAAACTGCCCTGTCCCAACAGTTCCCTTTTATAGTGAGCAGATGGACTGGGAGCAACTGGAAGCCAATCTGGGGCTACTGGCTCAGCTCTCTCAGGCCCTTTGTAACCCCTTATGGGCCAGAGCAGGGAGACAACCCTGCTATAACTGAGAACACCAAGAATACATGGGGTGTGGGGAAGGGCAGGGCACATTAAAGGAGATTTTGGTTGCTGGACTCAAGAATTTGATGAAAAGACATTGCTGAGCAAACTCTGGGCTAGGTGTTTTGCTCATGGTTTTATGCTTATTAATCCTGCTTTGTGATATTTTACCAAGTTAATGCCAGGTTTTTTCTACCTTTTTATAAAAAAAGTTTCTTTATTACACTCACTCTGTGTCTGTAAGGGGGGGAAGTATTGCCACTAGAAGCACCCATACAGTGATGTATAATTGTCCCAGATTAGTGAGTGAAGGCGTGAGCTGGTTCTGTGTTGTATTGCTGAAAAGAATCCCCTAGCTATTAAACCTGGGGCTTGCTGCTGCTTAATCTAGCAGGAAGAAGAGTTATATATGCATGTTTGTAAGAATTAGCATACTTAAATGCAGTGAATGAACCCATTTGCCACTCCCCCTGAGAATGTGTTCAATCCCAGTTGAATCTTGAGCTACCACTGGGATCCATTGTCCCTTGTTTTTTCTTACATTAAGAAAAGTAAGTTCTTCTAATACCTCTTGGGGGCACAAATTTCCAATGGCAGCCATTTCCCTCTCCAGGAAGAGAGACCTTAATATTCATAAATTCAGTCTAACCTTGTTTTAAAATGTTATATGTCCATGTGTTTTCTTGCTGTTGCTTGGTTCAAATAGATCCACACCAAAGCAAAGTTGGTTGTATTTGAATTAACTGAATGATAAAAATGGCCCTGTGGATCTTCAGAAATATGTCCAGGAATGCCAACCCCCCCACACACACTTAAATGGGTGAAGAGCATTCTTCATGCCCCAAGAGTCACTATCTCTGGAACTCAGTACTTTTTCTGTGAATCCTAGTGAGGAGAGTAAACAAGAGTGAGCATGTGTCCCTCACCTTGGGCATGCAGCATCACCATGTGGCTGCTTTTTAACATCTCCCTTACATAAAATGTTGTATCAAAGATAGAGTTCTCATTGCAAGTGGTCACATGACACACACTACTCCAGAATTTGCTCAGGAGATTCAGTAGTACCCATGTTATTCTTTAAAAATGAAAATTGAGGTACACACTGGTCTCAAATCATGGAATCATAGAGACAGGGTGTGATCATGAGAGGTCATCAAGTCCAGTCCCTTGCACTCATGGCAGGACCAACAACCATCTTAAACCATCCCCTGACAGATGTTTATCTAATCTGCTCTTAAAAACTTCCAGTGAAGGAGATTCTACAACCTTCCTAGACAACTTATTCCAGTGGCAAATCACCCTGACAGTTAGGAATTTTTTCTTAATGCCCTCGCTAAACCTCCCTTGCTGTCATTTAAGCCCATTGCTTCTTGTCCTACCACTGGTAGTTAAGTAGAATAATTTTTCTCCCTCCTCCTTGTAATAACCTTTTATGTCCCCTCTCAGTCTCCTTTTTTCCAGACTAAACAAACCCAGTTCTTTCAATCATCTCTCATAAGTCAAGTGTTCCAGATTTGTAATCATTCTTGTTGCTCTGCTTTGGACTTTCTCCAATTTCTCCACATCTTTCCTAAAATGAGTTGCTCAGAACTGGACACAATACTCCAACTAAGGCCTAATCAGGGCAGAATAGAGCAAAAGAATTACTTCTTGTGTCTTTCTTACAATACTCTTGTTAATACATCCCATAATAAGTGTTTGCTTTATTTTTGCAACAGTGTTACACTGACTCATACTTAGCTTGTGATCCACTACAACACCCAGATCCCCTTCTGCAGCACGCCTTCATAAGCAGCCACTGCCTATTTTATATGTGTGCAATTTACTGTTCTTACCTAAGTGGAGCACTTTGTATTTATCTTTATTGAATTTCATTGCATTTATTGAATTTCATTGAATTTTATTGCATTTACCTCAGACCATTTCATCAGTTTGTCCAAATCATTTTGAATTGTGATCTTATCCTCCAAAGCACTTGCAACCCCTCCCAGCTGCAAACTTTATAAATGTACTCTTTCTATGCCATCATCTAAATCATTGATGAAAATATTGAACCAAACCGGGCCCAGAACCCCTCCCTGCAGTATCCCATTTGTTATGCCCTTCCAGCATGACTGTGCATCATTGATAACTACTCTCTGGGAGTGGTTATCCCACCAGTTTTGCACCCAGCTGGTAGTAGCTCCATCTAGATTATTCTTCCCTGGTTTTTTAATGAGAAGGCGATGCAAGATTGTATCAAGAGCCTTACTAAAGCCTAGATATACCACATCTCCCACCTCTCCTCTCTCCACAAGGCTTGTTACCCCATCATAGGAAGCTATCAGTTTAGTTTGATGTGATTTGTGCTTGACAAATCCATGCTGACTATCACTCAACACTTTTTGTCTTCCAGATGTTTGTTAATGGATTCCTTAATTATTTGCTCCATTATTTTTCCTGGTACAGAGGTTAAGCTAACTGATCTATAATTCCATGGGTTGTCCTTATTTTCCTTTTTTATAGATGGGCACTATATTTGCTCTTTTTCAATTCTCCGGGATTTCTCCAGTCTTCCATGATTTTTAGCCAATGATATCTCCTGAGTCAGCTCCTGGAGTATTCTAGGCTGTGTATCATCAGGTCCTGGTGACATGAAAACATTGAACTTGTCCAAATAATTCTTAATGTATTCTTTCCCTATTTTTGTTTGCAATGTTCCTTCTAAGCTGTGTGTGTGTGCGCGCGCGCAGAGGTTGTGAAACCCACACACACAACAGAACAAAACACACAAAAAAATTCAACAGTGCTAATATTAGAGGACACAAAGAAATTGTTTTGTGCACACAGCCTACGAAAAATTAGACAGAACATTGCTTCTGATCCTATCCAATTTTTACTGCTCTCTCCTACATCAGGCATCCAATCATCACCAACCTTCTTGTTGAAGACTGAAACAAATCATTTAGTTCCGCTGCCATTTTCACATTTTCTGTTATTGTTTACTCTTTACTTCTGTTATTGTTACTCTTTCTTGAGTAATAATCCTATACTGACCTTGTTCCTAATATATTTGAGAAATGTGGTCTTGTTACCAGGCCACCCTGGAGGCCATGCTGTGGCAAGCCGAAGGCAACACGCAGGGTGGATGTGCAGAGCCTGTCCTCTGGGCCGCCCTGCCCCGCCCCCAGCACAGGGGATGGTGCGGGGTCCTTGACAGGCTGTTTGGCCCTGGGTCCTGCCCTTCCCTCAGGACAGCCCTACTTATTAAACTTTATGCCGTCAGCTAGTTTCATCTCTGTTTGTGCCTTAGCCTTTCTGATTTTTCCCCTACATAATTATGTTATTTGTTAATAGTAATTGTAATTTGACCTAGTTTCCACTTTTTGTAGAACTCTTTCTTTATTTTTAGATTATTGACAATCTCCTGATTAAGCCAGGGTGGAGTCTTGCCATACTTCTTGCCCTTCCTGCACAGTGGAATAGTTTGCTCTTGTGCCCTTAATAATGGCAGTTTTTCAAAGAGACAACTGGAGCTTGTCTTCAGTTATTTTTCCTCTTAGACATGGTTCCCAGGGGATCCTACCTACCAGCCCTCTGAGTGTGTTAAAGTCTGCCTTCTTGAAATCCATTGATTTTATTTTGGTGCTCTCTTTCCTACCATTCCTCAGAATCATGAACTCTACCATTTCATGATCACTTTCAACTAAGGTACCTTCCAATTTCAAATTCTCAACCAACACGTCATGCTTGCCTTCACATTATCACTATTGATTCAGCTGATGCATAAGAAAGGAGGAAATCAAGAAAGCACCAGAGCTGCTGCTGCTTGTTCTGTGTTACAAGGGATGTAGGCTTTTGTTATCTTGTGATTACACAACTACCTGCACAGTGAGGTGTGATCCCAGAATCTGTGGTACTAGCGGTATGAGCCTCAGAGATAAAGGACTAACGTTCAGGTCTTTAAAAATATTGAAAACAATGGGCATTAGGCTCTTAAGCCCACCACTCAAAAGGTATTTAAGTCCTCTCTGTGAAGCAGTAGCAGACTTAAAAGCCTTTTAGGTGGACAGCCACTAGAGGAGTCCAAGACTTGCATTCTCCTAGCATAAATTATAAATCCATGCTTCTATTACATGTCAGCATGTCTGTACCACAGCAGAAGAATAGGACACTTTTTAGGTGACTGAAAAGCACAAACTGCATTTGGAAAAAACCTCCCTAAATGCTAGTTTTGACCCACAAGAGGTAATAACTACATCACAGAGACACATATTGTTAGCACTGGGCAATCATGTGTTGCTACTGCTCATGAGACCAGCCCAAAGGAGTGCCTGGGATTGAAATGGCTTTTATACTTCAAGAGTTAATGACTTAATATCCCTAGACTGTGATATTATTGTGCATTGCTAGAACACCTTTCTCTTAGGATCTAGGCACATTTTATAAATATTGGTAATATGACTGGATAGAGAAGGTAGGAAGCCTTGCTCCAAGACCTATGTTGTCACCAACACACCCTAAAGACCATTAACCTTTTACAATACCCTGAAATCCTTTGAGTTCTCTGCAGTAAAATCTGTGGTTTATCAAGGTGTTATGGTAATTGTTTGAAACTGATATAAAAAAAGGAGTGTTGGCTGAGTGCTAATGGAACTGTACTGTTCTCTGTGATTGGTCCCACTTACAATCAGGTTATTTAGCAACTGTTGCCTCCAGTATTTTCATTATGTCAAAGTGCTAAGTGCTTCCTTCTGTGCAGTGCTTGAAAGCCAGTCCTGTTTTGCAGAGTTCTATAAAGTTTTTGGACCTCTTTTTTAAGTATATGGGAAAATTCTATGTACTGGTACATAACTTCAGGGAGGGCGGATGGACACAGAGATAGTAGGGGTAAAAAAACACCCCTGGCTGTGATACAATTGGCAACTAATGGTTCCCTTTACTGGCTCAGTACAGACAAAGGAGGCTTTTAGAGGGAGGATTTCCCGGCACAGAGGCAATAGCACATCTAAGATAACTAAAAAGAACATTCATGGCAATCTGAAGCCATTATGTTTAATGGAGCTGAATCTGTGGTTTATGCGGAAATAGAATTGTGTTAGAGGTGGGAGGAGAAGCGAGAGGCACATCTTTTATAATGTGACAGCCTCATGGGAAGAACGAGGCTATCACTTAGAGGCTAATCAAAGAACTGTTGGTTATTCTGTGCATTGTGAAACTGAACATGGAATTGTTATTTGCATAAGTCACTAGGGGCAGCTTAAGGACAGGAACAATAACTGGCTGCCTCATTAGCGCAGCCCTATGCAATAATAGATGGGTGCTCCCCTTATCTGCTTTAATGATTCCTTCCTCTTTTATCAGCTTTTTTGCTTCCTGACACATTTGCTGTTGCATAAAATATCAGAGCATATCAAGTCTGGAGCTGATGGTAAATTAACCTTCCCAATAAGATAGCTTCTTATTTGAGGTTTTAAAAACAAAGCCAGCTAATCAATTGTCATTTGAATTCCCTGCTCGGGGGTGGGGGGGATTTGATCCCCCCCGCCCACATGCATGCATGTACTAATCAGTGCATTTTAGGCCCTAATTTGAATGTTGTTTGCCTGGCGTAGCACCCACATACAAGGAGAGGACAGTAAGGACCAAGGGTTCAGCAGCATCTACTCCCTCTGCTGTGGCAGGAGATACATGATGCAAGTTACCCATACCTGGTTCTAACATTCTCCTCAGTGCCAGAAGGTGAAACGTCACCCAGGTCATTGCAGCTATTGAGCTGGGGGTGTGCGGGGCAGGGAGGAAGAACATTTATCCTGCCTGTTGAGATCAAAAGTATTTATGCACATGGATACAGGCTCAGTATGACAAGAACAGTGGAAAGTCCCTACTCTTATCAAAACTACCATAGACTCTCTAATGTTTAATCAGAGACGCTAGGTCCTTAGCATTTAAAGTCTCATCCAAATCATGGACATGATGCAACTCCCAGATAGGTTAATGATAAAACTCCCATTGATCATCCAATTAACAATTATTATCTCTTTTACTAAAACCTAACAGTGGTTTTGGTGATACAGGGAAGGAACTCTCATTTACTAAGTGTACATGTCCAGATCAAGTGACCTGGGATCACTTCCTTTGGAGGTGTATTGCTCTAATATTAAATAATGAGATGATAATCTGACTTCAGATTAGAGTTTATAATTGATTTTCTGAAATTTTTCAACCATATTGAATCAATCAATCAGTGGTGGAGCAATAATAGACAGTGATGTGCCTGTCAAATATTTTTTCTCCCCAACTATAATTAGGGATCTCATTTTAGTTTCTCACAATTCATATCTGTTCCTCATGGATTTTTTTACATTAACTAATTTGAGCCACAATTTGAAATTAATAGGATGAATTATTCTATTTCTCAATTTATTAACGACATTAACAGTTTAATTTGATTAGAAATAGGCATAAATTTAACAGTGAGGGTAATTACTACTGGGACAATTTACTAAGTGTCATTGTAAATTCTCCCTCACTGGCAATTTTTAAAGATTGGATGTTTTTCTATGATATATAATTCAGGAAAGTTTGAGGACACTCTCTAGCCTGTTTATACAGGAGGTCAGGCTAAACGATAACAGTGGTCCCTTCTGGGCTTGGAATTTATGAACCTAGTTTTAACATACTGAATTCTTATAATATCTGATTAATGTGGATTGGCTCTTGGTCAGATGATTTGTATACATATCATTTCAGCCTTTTCCATTTCAATAATGGGTAGGAAAAATAAACTGCATTTATATTGTACTGTTTAGGCTCCAGTTCAACAAAATATTTAAGCACATGCTTAAATTGGCAGGGTGATTAAAACCACTGGAAAAGGTTGCCTAGGCAGGTTGTAGAATCCCCATCACAGGAAGTTTTTAAGAGCACGTACCCTTACACAACCTGTGTCAGGGATGATGTAAGAGGTTGCTTGCTCCTGCTATGAGTGCAGGGGATTCTATGACCTCTCACGGTTCCTTCTTGTTTCTATGATTCTAGTAGTGAGATAAAGGACAAATCCTCATTTCCACTATTGGTAGGGCCAATATGCCAAATCCCATTTGCTTTACTTAAAGAAATAGTTCCACTGATTTCAAGGATGATGAATAGGGTTTGTTCCAGAAGAGATCTTACCCTCACATTCTCTTACTTTAACAGTTGTTTCTTTCCAATAGTTCTTTACTGATTTTTTGGCAGTGAGTTTCGTTTGCAAGGCCTCTCCACTCATTATATGAATGTTACATAGCTATTTGATAAAAAAACCACCCTTAATGCAACATTGTCAGTGAAAGAAAAGTTCCTGTTCTCATAGCATAAGTAAAGCAATTGCGTTGTATTTTAATATACAGTATGCGCAACATGGGTGAGTTATGGTACCCTTTGACCACTTTACTAGTAAGACAAAGTATGTGGCCAGGGGGTGATTAATGACAACATTACAACTTCACTTTTTCACTGCTAGTTCTCTAAGCACCAAGCCCCTGATTCCACATAACACTAAAGTGCATGCTGAAACTCCATTGGAATGGTTGGGACCTATCCACATCCTTGTTTAGCATGCTGAACTGACGCCCAAACTGAACTGAGAAATCCTAAGCACCAACATGTCCCATTGATTTCAGTCAAGTTGAAGGGGCTCCAACAAAAGCACATCACTCCCAAGGATTTGGCCCTCAATTTATAAGCCTGATGTTGCATGAATGTAGTTACTTTTTGCATTTCATTTTCCTAGCTGTCTTTCTGTACAGAAAAATATAATAATGAATTCCTTGTTGCTTTTTGTTTCACGGAAGAAGGAAGCCCACAACTAACTGCATTTTTACACTGCACTAATTCATTTGAATGTGAGGTAGCATGGCAACAAAACTAATAACGATTTTAGTACAAGTGATCTCAGCGGAAGACAGGCAAACCACTGTTGATGCAAATCTGTGGCAGTAAGCGAGGTTATTTCTGCAGGCAGGACTAAGCCATTTTTCCTCCTCTGGGATGTGAAGGTTGCCAAATCAATCTGCAGCAGCCTAGCCCTCAGACCACCACCAAATCTGGTCAGAAGGCAGTCAGTGTTATTGAAAATAACACATCTAATCTCATGACATATCATATTGCCTGACTGGTACACTTGGGTTAATACATCTTTTACAAGAATAAAAAATAAAAAAGAATAATTTGCATCTATATAGCACTTTACACCTGTGAATTACAGAGTGCTCACAAACAAAAATACCCCTTAAATAAGGAAGTATTATCTTCATTTTACAGATGGGGAATCTTAGGGACAAAGAAGTGAACATCCTAAGATCACAAAGAATGGATGGTAAAGCTGAGAATGGAACTACCATACCCTACCAGCCAGTAACTCTCCTTTTCTTTTACCTAAAGGGAAGATAGCTAAAAATACTTTATGGTTTTTCTTTCAAGTAAACTATGTAGCTCTGGCTTTCTCTTTGCTGGGACCCGTACTGCCATTCATTTACAGAGAACTTCAAGTAGTTGCTAAGTTAATAGCTCTTTGGTAGATGAACAATAATTTTGAGACACTTAGTGAAGTCTTAGCCACATGTAAGTAAAAATCTCGAACTGAGGGCAGGCTACATTGCCCGCAGTTTTCAGCAGCAGTCGAATGAATGTATGCAAGTAACTTAAAATAACTTGCATATCTGACGCATTCCAAAGGGGTGGCTGTGTCAGTCTAGTTCAGCAAAACAAGGAGTCTTGTGGCACTTTTAAAGACTGACAAATTAAATAACAAATGTGCTTAATACATTTGTTAGCCTTTAGAAGTTTCACAAGACTCCTTGTTTGTTTTGCGTATCTGAGTTTGACTGCATAACGCACAGCTTGTCCACTGTGCTGAGTTGAAGGGAGAGGCATCTGTTTGACTCAGTGGTTGCTGGGCTGGTGGTATAAGATTGGCTTCCCAGTTGATTGAGCAGGCCCTCACAGTCCCCTCAAATCAAACTGCTTAGTTTGAACTAATGGCAATGAATTTGCTGTCAGCAGTGAAGACTTGCCCTGAGTCAACTACCCTGTCAAGATAAAGAAGTAATCCTTTCCTCTTTCACATAAAAATTGTATGATTAATTTTGAGCCTGATATCCTACAGCTATTACCTGAGCAATGACCTATTTAAAAATTGAATCTTTACACAGAAGACAAGGACTTTAAATGTAAGTGACAACTAGGCTAAATTTATGCTTCTTGGTTCAACCCTTCCTTTTTACGTCTTTGAATCCCAGGGTATAAAATCCAGGTCCCCCTGATCCCTCCCAGCAGGATCACATAGCAATACATATGGATGTAGTGAACTAGATGTCTATGGAAAGGCACTGGCGATGGGACCAACTACAAAGTTCAGATCTAGATTTAGGTGCCTCCCAGTCCAAATTGCTTCAAAGCTGAAGAAGTGGGGATGGGTGGGAGTTGCCATTCCAACTCAGCACCATTATATAAGCTGTATATGAGCTTCCAGGCTACCCTGAATTTGAAGCGGTGGAGTAAGATATGGATTCCAGGTTCTTGTGAAAGCCCAAATTTAAATAGGAGCAACACCGAAAAATAGGCCAGCAGTATCGAAGAGTCTTTCTGCTGAATTAACTGAAAGGGAGCTAATTACAATCAGAAACTAAGACAGGTGCATTTATGTACTGAGTAAAATCACAAGTAAACTCCATATGGCCTTCTTCCAGTTGCTGAACAAGGAAGGTTTATTGAACAGTTTCCACTGATAAACTAGGGTTACAATATCTACTAGAAACTGTGAACCATAACCAAACTCAAACAATAATATACTACTGCATCCTCATTTAGTTCAGAATGCAGCTGATAAATGAAGAGACAAGTAAGAAATCCAAACAGCTAAAGTATGCAACAGGTTGAATTTGTTACTGATCTCAGTTAGCTGAAAACTCAGTTGCTTTTCTGAATCAAGCACAAGCTGTTTCAGTTGTTCACAGTCCTTCGACAAGCCCAAGGAGTCAGCACAGTTCAAGGGAGCTGTAAAGGCCACCGTCAATCAGCAGAGCTATAATTATCATGATCATATTTGGTGGTGACTAATTAGGAATCAAATTATGATGTTGCCCTTGTTTTTTTACACAAGCCATTGATGCCTTAAATTAGATATGATCTGAGATTGCTGAAACTCTGATATCTGTTCGCTTTTAATATTATAGTTTCTGTACTTATTTGAAATGGTTGACTGTGTTCAGCTAATCCTGAGAGCAGATAAGCAGAAATTTCCATTTCTGAAAAATTCTGACCAAATATCAATAGTTCATTAGTTAATTAAATAGAAACATAGCAAAGTTTGAATGAAAGGCCTAGATTTTTCAAGGTAATTATGCATTGTTCTGCTCAGCAATGCAACACCTAAGTGACCTAGGCTGTTAAGTCAAGTAAGTGTTATGCTGCTGAGTGGAGTAATGCCTAAATGCCTTGAAGAATCAGGACTTGATTGTTTTACTTTAGGTTATATTCCTTGACAGAAAAGATTCATATGACCAGGAGCACCCCTGGCTTAGAAAGAGACCCGGGGCTTGGGTGCTGTGATTCAGGGTTCATGCACTTTAAGCACACTGCCACTACAGCCACTGCCGTAGCAAACCTGAGCCTTGAGCCCCATAAGCCCGGCACCAGTGATGTCCCTGTATATGACAGAAACCTAATGTGATACTGCAATGAACTGGCTGGCGTGTTATTACTACCACCTTCTACTGGAGTGAATCAGAACTGTACAGCTGTATTGCTGACAGCCTATACTACTAATCACTAAGGCTGTGTTCACACAGCATTTTTGTTTCGAAACAAC
>ML681963.1:24928257-25006127 GCA_007922195.1 Podocnemis expansa
TGGGGTCCCTTCCAACCCTATGATTCTATGATTCTATGTCCACACGACGCACTGTTATTTCGAAATCATTAAACCTTGCATCTAATCGAAATAGCCATTGTTTCAAAACCTAGTGGGATTTTTCAAAAGCAACAAAGAAGGTAGGCACCTTTAGTATCATTGAGTTAATTCCCATGGAGTTAGGTACTAGGTGCTTCTGAAAACCCTAGTCTGCTCCTGTGTGCATCTTTAGGCACCTACCTACCATTAAAAAAAAAAAAAAAAAAAAAGCTGAGGCTTAGGTGTCGAAGTCTCATTGAAAGTCAGTGGGACTTAGGCATTTTTGAGGATTTACTCTTAGGATACAAAACCTGCAAACAGTCACAGAGGTGCTAATCTTCAGGCACATGCATGACTGCTGGAAAACTACTTGTATGCCTAAACATAAGCAGCTATATAAATATTGCAGGGTTGGGACTGTAAGTGCATATTTAGGTACTACAGTAGGTGGCTTAATTTTCAACTGTCAGCTATTCCCACTGGGCTTTTCTACTACCTTAAAAACAAAAATCCAAAACCTTTAGCTATACATTTTCCCAGTTTACAATTGGAATGTTTATCTTATTATTTGAAGCTTCATTAATATTAAATCTGGGTAGACTGGTGAAATAGAGCAGAAATCAATTCTGACTTTGTGGACCCTAGTAGTTAGTTTCTGACCCTCATGTTGAACTTTGAAGGAGAAAAATGGAAAAGATGTTTTTTTCACAGTATTTTCAAGTGTCTTATGTGAGGGCCCAATTCAATCAAAACTACATCCATGAGAAGCAGAACTGTGCAAATCCATTTTCTGAAGCTCTACAGCCAGACTTTTATTATCAGGCTACTGCAGGGTGTTTTTTATTAAATCCAGTGAGCCCTAAGGGAGCTTTAGAAATTTATTTTACCATAAAGCTATATACAGCCATCCAAACTGACCAAATGAAAACATTGTATTGGCTAATTAACAACTGAAGACAAAAACTCAGATGATGCTCTGCCTTAAGCACCTGCCCATTTGCCATTCTTAAATAAAGAACCCCTCATCACGTAACAAAATGTTTCCCTATATAAAAATCACTTCTTGATTATTCAGGTCTAGAAGGGTGATAGCATTCTCAAAGGAAAAATCACTCCAAGCAGCTGCTACAGTCCATCAGTTGCAGGACAAATGTCACCCAAGCTCTCTCTGAAAAGTCTTCTCAGCTAGATCTTTCTGGTTTTATGGTATTGTGCTTTCTTGACTCCAAGCTTTTAGGAAAGGTTTGAGGCAACGTGGTATAGCAGCTATGGAACTGGGCTGTAAGTCAGGAGACCCAAGCACTATTCCTCTGTTACTTACTGTTGCATGACATCTTCTGTTTCCCCTCCCACTCTATCTTGTCTGTTTAACTTCTAAAGTCTTTGAGCCAGGGGCTGTCTCTGACTACGTGTTTGCACAATACCTTGCACAATGGGGCTCTGATCTCTGCTGGGGACAACTAAAGATGGGGGTAAAAGGAGACATCAAATGGTCACGAACACACAGAAAGGTCTGAATCAATCAGTTCTGGAGGTAAACTTTCAAAAGTATGGACTCAGTCATAAAGGTTCACCAAGATGATACTTGGCTGGAGTGTGTGTGGGGGTGGAGGTGTTGGTTGAGGCCCATCTGTGTCCCAAAGGCTGAGATGTTTGAATGATTGTTCTCAGTGTTAATTTTGGCCAGCACCCCCTCTTTTGGGGAGATACCATAATCTCTTCACAAGGTACATAAAACATGCCTGAAATGTAGGTCACCATTTGGCCACAAAACACACTGCATGAGTTAAAGGAAGGGAGACTTTGCCCAAGAACATAGGTCAAATTGCTACCCTGACAGTAAGAGCCAAGGAATCTTTAACAAAAGACTCAGATTTGTTTCATTAACTTTCCAGCTGATCTAAACAGTTAGATTGAGTTTGGTCTCCCAGAGCCTCCTATCCAAACCACTTCAACTTTGTCAGGGTCTGAAACCAAAGTTTCCAGAACAATGTTTACTGACAGTGAAAGATGCTGTTTATTCTTCAGCATTATCCCAATTTACAAGATGCATCTGCCTTTGTATGCATGGCGTTGATAGTCCCATTTATTTTTAAATTTCTGTAATGCTTTTCCTAATTTAGCCTTGGGCTCACCTGTCTTGTCTAGATTGCCAAGAAATAAAAAAGCATTTTATCTGACTGAGGTTCTGCTGCTCTCCCTGGGAAGTAAATCCTTTGCATTCTCAGCCTGGTTTCTGCATGGCGTTTACCAGACAACCCATTAAGAGCTTTGGGCAGATCATGTCTTCCTGTTTTACCCTTCTTGGGTTTTTCTTTATCTCAAAGGAAAGGTGGTAATTAGAAGAACTGGGAAGAGAAATTGTGCCCTTGTTTCTACTAAGAATACCATTTTTTGCAGAGAAGAATCTCTCTTTCTTTATTATATGCAGTGCTTAATTTGTAATTAAAGAGGTACCAGGCTTCAAGCAATTAGGTGCTAGGGCTGAAGAAGTTTATTTTACATTCATATGTGATTCAGGATGCCCAGAGCCAACCCTAGAGATGCTGGGGCTCAATTTTGGCACAAATTGAGCATTGATCACATGACAATCAATCTTCTAAACTACCCACATACACCCTAGTTTAAAAGAACACTAAGATTGCAATGTCACATACTAAAAATGTTAGGAATCATGAAAATTAAGGTTGCTCTTGCAACCTTAACTCCCCTTTAACAAAGTTTGACTCACTGTCTTGGCAACTCCTGCTGCCTATCTTGGGAATCCATTCTCAACCAGACAGATGACCTGGTTCATCTTGTCTCCACTGGACCTTCTTTCTCATGACTTGGCCTTTCAGCTGAGTCACAGTCTGTGTTCCCCCATTGCCAGGGGATTCTGTAGTTCATTCTAGTTACTTCCCTTCATGGACTCTGCAGTCCTGCCACCACTCTTATAATGATCTGGGCGGAGAGGGAAGGGACACTGGCCTGTTCACTGCTCTGGGTCCAGCCCAGGGGCCCTGTATGGCAGCCTTTCACTGCATGTCTGCTAACTCCTCATTGGACTTTTCTGGCTTCTTCCCCACAGCTCCAATACATTCTGCAAGCTTGCTTCAGGACATCTGCTTCTGCTGAGTCTCAGTAACCAGCCACTGCTCTGTCCAAGGTGCTGACAGTCCTCCCTCTTCAAACTCCTGGAAGGCACTCCTTCCTTCTGCACTGCAGCTACTTTTTCTTCTGAACTCCTGGGCATGGATTGGCTGCCACACAGCCCTTCCTGTTAGCTGCTTTTCCTGAAGTCTCTCTAAGGGTCCTCTTAACCCTTTCCTAGCCACTGTGGGGTAGGGTCCTGCCACTACTCCCTCTGTATATTCATCAGGAGGCATTCTTCAAATTACATTTCATGCTGTGTTTCCAAAAGACTCCCACCTTATTCAGTGCAAAGAATGGACAGTGCTCAGCAAATGAATCAGAATTGTGTAGTGAATGACCCCTGTTGAACCCTTAGATTGCAAATTCTTCTGTATACAAACCTCTAGAAATAATTTTCACATCAGTTCTGAGGGATGGTTTTTCTAGTCGGAAGAAAGACTGAGGACAAGGTGATTATTGTTAAGTACTGATAGACAAATAAGTAAAACTATATTTCTAATTAAATGGTACTTTTCAAAGCAATGAATGTATTTTTCAACTTGCTTTAAGAAGTTATGAATAGAGAACTTTCTTCCATGTGACCCTCACAAGTGTTTATAATGTTTTCTGTAAATTAACACTAGCAATGCTCAGTTGATACTAATACCAATATATGCAGTTCTACAGGAGATCTCACTGGTGGATCTCCTTTCTAATCAGCTCTTTAAGGATGAATTGCTGGTTTCCTTTTATATAATCATTCTTGCACCACTGTATAATCAAATGCTTTCTGCAGTAAATGGTGCAGAAGGACAGATACATGAAAAGGATCACAAAGGTGCTGTCTAATTCTTCTTATATCAGTCATATGAACATTGCCTGGTAATATCACATCATTCTCTTTTCTCTAAGCAGCTCTTGTTTTTTTCCATTTCACCATTTCCACCTTAAGAAATACTTTCTAAGGGGCTTCAAAACCCCCTAAAACTGGGCTCTGATATTTCAAACACCACAAAGTTCAGGGAAGATCACATCCTTGGTAGTCAAGTCCAATATAGATATAGGGGTCTCTCCATATTTGCTATTTGCATAACTCCAAAGTTTGGGTGGGGCATGCCTGGATTTTTGACTCAAGCCCATCTTTACATTTTATTTATGATTTATTTGTGTTATACTTTGTATCTTGATGCCTAAAAATATTTGTCTCCTCTGAAGTTTCAGGAATCCAATATTGGTCCTAGCGCTTGTTTAGAACCAAATGTGACTCAGGTTACAACACTATAAAAAGAAGAACAGGATGGAGAGATGGATGAACAGTTCCCAAGATTCACAAGTCCAGGGCTTAGCAGACTTTGTCAGCTAAAAAATTTATTTATTAAATACATAAATATATAAATTGGAAGTATCTGGGATTGTTCTTGTATTTCCACATGCCATAGGTAGTTGCTTATTTTATTTAAAATATTTACTCATAATCACCCACTCATTTTATATGGTGGGTTGGACTAGATGACCTTGTGGGGTCCCTTCCAACCCTATGATTCTATGATTCTATGATTCTCAGGAAACAGCAATCAGAGTCCTATTCACACATTTCACTAGGGCACAAACATAGTGCATCATATTCAGTCTAAAATAGTGCACATGTCCATTCATGTTTGAGAAATAAGAGCTGGAAAAGACCACATAGGTCTTCTAGGGCATTCCTAGTCTTTGCGATATTGTTCTTAGACTATACATTGTATCTTTTGTCCAAAGATTATGCTTAGATATTAGCATTAGGGCTTGTTTTTCCACTTATTTATTTCTATTATGATCGTATCTAGAGATCTACACTAGGATGCTATTGTCCAAATAGAAAAACAGTACCTGAAGATCTTAAATAAGAGAATGGATTAAAGCATTTTAAAAATCAGAAAGTGGTCCTGTTATAATACTGCAGTACAGTCTTTTTTTTAAACATCTCTTCCTATTTCTGAGATAGAGAGTGTCAGAGGACATCAACTATAACCAATGTTGGTTTCAATTTTTCAGATAAATTAAAATCTGAAACAATGCCACTTGTCACTGTAGGAGAAACTAAAAGTTTAGAGGAAAAGGATTAGTAGAAATGGAAGGAATGAGACCAAAGGCCTAGTGAAACAAATTAAAACAGTAGGGCTGAGCTGGATGAATGGTCAGGCTGACATCACAGAAATTGCCAAGTAAAGAAATTGCCAAGAAATTGCCAAGGAAAATACTTGAAAGTTGGGAGATGCTGGCTCGGCCTGGTGCCAGGGAGATAGGAAGAGGTTTTTGGCCAAAGCATGACATCTTGATTAATGAAAATCTTGCATTGGTGTGGTGACCAAATAAGGGAATAGATGGCATTAAGAAAGGTGTGTGCACCAGTCAAGGTAATTTTGGATGCCAAAGACAAAAATTTCTGGTGCTAAAGGGGCTGAGTGAAACAAACAGTATATAAAATGTGGCAAGGTCACCTCCCTTTCTGGGGGAAAGGGGTGTGTGAGGCCTGGCCCAACCATTCAAACCTTCTCTCCAGGCAGTATTGGCCACGGTTCAAACTGCCCCAACCCCGAGAGATCCCTGGGCCCTTTTTGGCAGCCTATGCAGTACCTTCTTTGTCTTCCTCCTTCCTTGGCCCTGGGTCCTAGCTAAAGATCCTTCAGAGCAGTAGAAGGCAAGCTGTTAGGGCTCTGTCTCTGTGCTAGAGGAGAAGCAATCTCCTCCTCAGCCTGGGAAACTTCCAAACTCAGCAGCAGCAGCTCAGCTCCCCCCCCCTTGCTCCTGGTGGCAGCAACCTTTATAGGCCTGGGGTAGCCCTTGATTGGCTGCAGGTGTCTGTAATTGGTCTGCAGAGCCCTTCTATTTGCAGCCAGGGAAAAGGGCCTTTACCAGCCTAGGGCTCACATACCTGCCCTGGTATACCCTTCTATAGCCCTCTGGCCTGACCTTATCACAAAAAGTAGGAGTCTAAGAGAGAGACTGGATTTTATGCAGGCTAGGGGAGTGAGAATCCTGTCATCAGTTGAGCTGTTTCGTTCCACTGAGAGCATGAATGCTGTCAGTATATCTGTTGATTGCTTACCATTGTGCTATGTTGCAATAAAACATAGTCTGGCACCTTCATTTCTACAAAGACCCGTGGTCATGTTGGTTTCTTTGATCATGCATGTTACCTCAGTCTACCTCTTGTACACAGGGTATGCCTAGGCTCCAGACCACTGGACTAATGGAGTTCCCACTTGAGGCCTGAGCAAAGGGTAACCCAAAGTGTTAACCAAAGGATTGTCTTGATTCAGAACCACCAAACTAACAAAGTTCCTGCCAGCGGTCCAAGCCAGGATCACTGGACTAACAAAGTACCCACTTAAAGATCTGAGCCAGGGGTAATCCTCAGGGAATGCTTATACAGAGATCCATGCAGCCAAGCAGACACCCGTGTTGAACACATAACACTGATAAGAATGGCTCCCACCTGGCATATCAGAATCATCATCTACAGTCCCAAGTCAAACCTCTTGAGTACGTCATCAAGGATCTACAGTGTATCCTTCAAGCTAATCACTCACTCTCTCAAGCGTTGGCAAGTAGGCCACTCCTTGCTTACCGACAGCGCTCCAACTTTAAATGAATACTCATCAGCAACTATGCACCATACTACAGGAATAGTAAGCCAGGTACTTATCCCTGCAGCAGGCCCTGATATCTGCCCAAATACCTACACACGTGACACAATCATGGGGCTTAATTTGGTCAGCTACCTCATCAAGGTCTCATTCACCTGCTCATCTACTAATGTGATATATGCCATCATGTGCCAACAATGACCCTTTGCCTTACACATTGGCCAAAGTGGACTGTCTCTGTGCAAAAGAATAAATGGACACAAGTCTGACATCAAGAATGATAATATTCAAAAACCAGCAGGAGAACATTTTAATCTCCCTGGACATTCTGTTAAAAACCTGGGAATTTCTGTGCATCAGCAAAAAGACTTTAAAAACAGATTGGAATGTGAAACTGCAGAATTGGAATTCATATGCAAATAGATGCATTTAGACTGGATTTGAATAGGACTCTTGAATGGCTGAGTTATTACAAAGGGTGATTTCTGTCAATCTAGCCTCACAGCTCCTGTTTATAGCTCTGACTACCCGCTCACAGACTGAATCAAAATAGCTTGTTCACAAGTCTGCAAGACTCAAACTGAAGCCCAGATGGCAGCTCATCTAAACTGTTACCAATTTGGGGGGGAAATGGGAAGTACATACACACTGCATGTATAAGTGAGAATGAAAAACCAATTTGATGAATGCTTCTTCAGAAGATGAGCAAAGCTTGCAGTGGATGGTAATCAATCCCCTTAATCATTTCTTTGGACACCACTGTGACAGGCCTCTAACATCCTTCTGGATTTCCCTGTTGCCTCAGTATAGGAAAAAAATTAATTGATGGAGGGATAATTCTATGCCTAGACTGGATTATTTTGCTACTTCTCTTATTATTTATATGACATTAACTACCACAGCATCTGAGCACCTCATAATTAGGGCTGGTTGAAAGTTTTTCAGAAAGACAAAAACTAATTTTTTTGTCAAAACAATTTTTTTGTGAAAAGTTCCTACTTCCCTTAGAAAATTTTGATGTTGCTCCAAACAACAAAGAAGCAAAAACCAAACATTATTTCAGCAGAAAATTCAAATCTTTCCAGCAGTTCCTCATGAAAGCTGTGGTTGGGGTGCTTTATATCCCTAATCCTCACTGTGGATTAGGTTCTCTGGATGGATGCCCTCTCTCATGGTTAGGATCGTATGTAATTCTATGAACGTCTTTAACAAAAAAACCTTAGCTAGTCAGTTTCAAGGATGGAGTGAATTTTACAACTACATTTAGTCAGTTTCATGCTAAGTTACAATGTCCATCTAATATAGCTGCTCTGCTTCACTATCTCCATCTATGGGGGGACATAGAGGTCAAACTTGAATGACACCAAGCTCCATTTTAACCGCTTAAGTGTTGGGAGATATGGTTACTCCATTTTACACATGGGAGACAGAGGCAGAGAGAAACTAAGTGATTTGCTCAGGGATGCACAAGGAGTCTGTGGCTATGTCCACATGTAGCCAGTTATTTCAAAATAAGTTATTCTGAAATAACTTATTTTGAAATAAAAACCTTATTTCAAAATGAAATAAAAAAATTTTAAGTCAAAAGAAGGGAACCCCTGAAAGTGAAATAGCATGCCACGCATGTGAATATGCTATTTTGCTTCAGGAGAGAGACAGCATGGGAGGTGTGACAACATGCGCCCCTGGCAGGGCCATATTGCCAACCAATCCCCAGCCTGGATCTCCCCTGGAGGGCTAGGCAGGTGAACACTTCTCCCCGGGCAGGAATCCCCCTGTCCTGACTCCCCCACTGCTTTTGCCGCAGCAGGGGAGGGACTGTGGGGCAGGGGCTGTGGGTGCTGGCTCTGCCCCCCGCCCTTTGTGAAATCAACCACAGGCTATAGATCCTGCAAGGGCCTGGGGGAACCGGCAACCCCCCTCTCGCTGCTTACGAGTGGCCAGGGGAGCCCCAGCAGGCATCTTCTGTGGCTGCTTCCAGGCATCCAGGGGCTGGGGGAGTGGGGCACCTCCACTGCCCTGCTACCGATTGGAGCAGCCGGCCAAGCCAGCTGGGGCGCAGTGGTCTGGGGCACCCAACCCCCCGCCCCTGGCAAGGGGGAGCAGTGGGGGAAGCCAGCTCAGGCACGTGCTGCCCCCCTGCACCTCCCGTCAGCACCCTGGCCAGGGTGCTGAGGAGGGGTGGGAATTCCTTCCAGGGTGCATGGCACCCTGAGAGGAAGGTCCATTGTTACATTGATATGTGTTCCATACCGATATAACACAGCCTGATGGGGTTATTTTGAAACCACAGTTTTGAAATAACCCTTATTTCAATTCAAAACTAGGTTTTATTGTATTGAAATGATTTTCCTTATTTTGAAATAAGGGAGCTCCTTATTTCGAAATGAGGAAACATTGTCGGGACCTGTCAAGTTTTATTTTGAAACAACAGCTGTTGTTTCGACATAAATCTCTTGGGTGGACACAGCATGTGGCAGATATTCAAGTAGTTAATGTTATTATCTAAACCCCAGCAAAGAGGATCCAGTTAGAATCTCCAGGGGGAGGGAATTTCAGACACTGATTAGATCAATTTTTGGGTGTGGGAGCAGGGGCAGAGTTCCTGTGCATTTAATTTCTAAGCATGTGCTAATTTGATCAAAATAAATAAAAAAGTTATCAACTGGGAAGTGTTGTGGAGATAGTTCAGAAGTAATCATGATTTAATGGAGAGATTGTACTTAAGATCAGGTGTCTCTAGTGTAATTTGTTTGCTTTTAGGATCAAACCTAACCCAGCATAACAGGGATTCATCAGAACTATGGTAAACTACATGGTCACTACTTCCTCTCTCCATAGGGGCATTTGGCTTGTTGGGCATCAGATTTAAATAAATACTAATATATTTTAAGATTTCATATATCTTCTTGTTTCTGCACATGTGGGCTGCATTTGGATTATATTTTCTCCCAAACCATGATGGCTAGAAATGTGGGTAGATTGTTTTGTTTTTCAAGTAAAAGCTCAGAGGCTTATGTAACCATTTGTCAGTAGGAGGTGAGGCTTTAAGAAAATGCACCATTTCAGAAGACTCATGATAAAACTGAGCTGGCAATGAATTACCCTTGTTTACATTTTTCATTTTTTCCATTCAACAGCATTATGTTTTGTATTACCCATTTTGGCTCATTTGTTGTTTATTCCCAATTCACTGATCCTGTACTACACAGTATGGTTAGGCGGTTATCACTGCACATAAAGGTCGTCCTTCTTCAAATGAATACTTCAGTTCCTACAAGTCATATTAGCAGAATGAAAGATGGTTGGTGTTGCTACCGCTTTCGTAAATTATGTTAGCATATATATCATGGTTCAAGGGAACAATGGTATCAGCATAAAGGTAAGTCTCATGTCAAAAATCTTACAATAGCTGTTAACCATGAACATAATTTGCACATCCTCCTTATTAAGAATCACAAATATCAGTTGTGAAATCAGTAGGAACTACCCACACGTGTGTAGGCAGAATTTGGCCTATTTGTTTGTAACCAGCGAATGACTGTCTAAATTACATGTACAGAGCCAAGTTCTGGAGCACGGCATTGCTACCATGTTCCACTAGCTGTTTCAGAAAGTAGGTGACCAGTTAGTTTGTACATTTTCAGAATGAGATGGTAGTGTGGATTTTCATTAGTAGAATGCAGAAGTGTGGATTAACACCCTGCAGACAATAACATTGCTCACTAAGAAAAATCCCTACCTCATTATTCCTACAGTAAATTATACAGTGTTTTTGTAGGCAAGTTGGTCCCAGCATATTAGAAGAGAGAGACAAGGCTTTGAACTCTGTGTAAGCTCAAAAGCTTGTCTCTCAGCAATAAGGAATATTACCTCACCCATGGTGTCTCTTGACAGAGTCTGAGATACTGCAAACATAGGATTCATTTAATGATCAAATGCCAGCTCTTCCCTCTTCCACATGTTACCCTGAATCAGTCACAGAATGGTAAATACCACGCATATAGCTCAGAGGAAAACACAGAATGTCACCAAAAATCTGTTTCAAGGGAACACCACACAGGGTCAGGCCTGCTCAAAGGAGTCACCCTACTGAGTTCATCATGTCTGATTAGGGCTTAGTATGGTTAACCATTTATTATAGAGACAGTGTTGCTCACGCACAGCATGGAATGGATGCACATTGATCTGAAGATATTGCTGCCTTGAACATTTCAGAACAAAAGCCAAAGCCAATAAAGCATGCTTGGTTTGGGTATTTGTTACAAGCCTGAAACTTGAGCTCGTGTTCTTGAGGCTGCCAACTATTTAGCACAGACTAGAGTAGAGACTACACCTGTTGCAGACAGCAATCATGATTAACAGATAAGTCACCTGTGCACTTGGACTAGAACCATGGCCCTTCAGGGGCAAAACAAATCCTTTGTTAAGTTGACAAAGGAGGATAATAGTAGTAGGTCCTTTAACAGCCCTGTGGGCCAGCCACTGGAAGGCCACAGACACTGCTCACTTGCCCTTGGGCACATTTCCAGTGCTACTTGATATATGCTTTAGTTGGGAAGCAAATGACACTTGCTGTCATGAGTGGTACCAGTGTCAACTGCATGAATCACAAACCTGCTTGAGACCAGGGGTGACTCCACCCTTCTCTAATCAACCATCAGGAACAGTTAATCAGATACCTGCCACCTAAGAAAAAAGGGGAGCTGTGAACTGTCTTTGGAGTTTGGACTGAGTGGGCTGACCAGTCTTCCTGAGTGTTGTTTGGGTGCATGCAGGAAGGTGAACACACAAACTCAGATCAGACACAGAGGCTATGTCTACACACAGGCAGTTAAATTGATTAAAATCGATATAACAATCATTAAATCAGTTTAACTTACATTGATTTAACAGGTCCCCACAAAAAACTCAAATCAAACTAGCATGCCAGGGATAGGACTTGCTAGTTCGGTTTAGGAGAGGGGCACCCTGGGAGGTATGGCAACACGGCCCTCTGGCAAGGCCACGTTGCCACCCAGTCTCCTGCCTGGCTCTCCCCAGAAAAGTCAGTGGCAGGGGAAAAGCATCCCCCACCAGCTCTGGGCTCCCTGAGCCCAGCAGAGGAGAAGACATCCTCCCCACACTGGCTGCAGCCTTGTGGCTCAGCCAGGCATGGGGGGGAAGGGACCCCTGCGCCCAGCTGCCCCAGTGCTTGCTGGGTGTGGGGACGGGACCCCTGTGCCTGGCTTTAGAAGTGCTCACCGGGTGGCATGGAAGACAAGAGCTCCGTGCCCAACCTTAGAAGCACTCGCTCGGCAGCAGGGGAGATGAGACCCCTGTGCCCAGCTTTAGAAGTGTTCACCAGGTGGCGGGGGAGACAAGAACCCTGCACCCAGCTTTAGGAGTGCTTCCTGGGCTCCGGGGGACATGAGACCAGTGTTATTTTGATTTAAACAGTGTGTGTGGACATGCCCAGAGAGTGGCAGAGTCAAAAAAACAAGAAAACCAAGTATCAGGCAATGATTCAGGTGACCCTGGGAAAAGCTAGAGAGCTTTTTGGATCTGTAGGTTTGGGGCTGCAAAGGAAGAAACTGCTCCTTTTGTTCTTGGGCCTGCTGTGTTCAGGGCAGAAGTTTGCATATCCCTTATCAATAAACAAAGCTGCATCAAAGATGCTCCTATCAAAGAAGGTATCAGATGCCATCAGATTTCTATCCAGTGGGAACATCCCCAGGTCTCTGAGCTTTGATTAGCTGCTCAGTTCAGAAAGGGGCAACAAAGCTCAACCTCTGGTTCCAGGGACCCACCCGCACCCAGAACTGGAGGTGGGGTCGGGCGGGGAAAATGCTGGATTATCACAGGGCTAAAGGGGCTGGAGTCCACGGCTCCCTTTTTGGCCAGTGGTCGGGGCTTCAGTCCCTTCATAACCCAACCCTGTTCCACAATCTTGCTATATGACCATGGGCACACCTCTCTTTCCTTCTTCTCTGACGCTCAGTTGTCTAATTTTAAAAGGCTAAGATAATGCTTCCCTACCTCTCAGCTATTATATTAATGGCTGCCCCGGAAAGAACAAACTATTGCAAAGTGGATGGGCTGTGAAACATATAAAGCAAAGTCAAATTCCTACCTTCCATGCCCCCTTGTGAGATAACACTACCATGTTTTTCACACAGTTTGGATTGCTGAAGCTAGAGCACTCAGTTCCATCCAAACCACTAACCCAGCAGCCTTCACAGTCATCACATAATTCTTTTAAATTTATTGGCTCTTCTGATTGAGCTGACATAAGAGTTTGAAAGAACAATGCTTGAAAGAATGTTTTAGGGCAATCAGATCATCCCTCAAATGAGGAATGTTAATTTGTCTCTTCACAAGCAAAGAGATGAAAAGACTGAATATTAATGTAGCGAAGCATATACTGGTGGACTGATTAATAAGTTAGTCACAGCTCATAAAAGTTATTGCTCTATTGCTGTACCTTTGTTGATCCCAGGATTGAGAGATGTGATCAATCACATTATATATTTTACTGGACCAACTCTTCATTAAAGTTAGTCAGATACCTTTCGTAATAGAAACTGCAATGCTGAGGCAAAAAGCATTGCTGTTTTTTTCTCTGAGTAGCTGTAATATGGAAGGGTGGCCTTACTTCATGTGTGTGCTTGCATTTAAAATAGGCCTGTGGAGCAAGGGTTTTCCAAAATCTGTGCATGACGGATGCAACCTTCTGTATTGGCAGTGTGCTTATCAGATGGGAGTATGGCTTTTCTTGCTATGGCTTTGGAAAGTAGAGATGGACAAACTCCAATACCTTATTTTGAACAAACTTGAATATCATACTTGATGAGAGGGATTATATTCAAGTGCTAAGTGCTTAGAATTTGGGAGACCTACATTCAAGTCCTACATCACAGCTTTCCTGTGGGATGATGGGGGAAATCCCTTAGTCCCTGTGCTGCTAAAGCTCCATGGGTATGTCTACATTGGAGGCTCTGTTAAGTTGACATAACAAGGACGACTTTAAGTTGACTTAAAGTCAACCTTGTTAAGTTGACTTAGAGTGTCCATATTCCAAACTCCTATAGACTGCTCACGTTCACACTGGCAGCTGATAGGTTGACAATGTTCAAGTTGACCTCTTTGGCTATATCTACATCTAAAAATTTAGTTTGAACTTGCAAGTCCGAACTAAATAAGTCTGAGGTTAGTCCAAACTAACAGCAAACACTTCTGGGCAGATCACTCCTTTCATTTCATTTTAAGAGGGATACTAAACTCCATGGATCCTGAAGGCAGTGGTATAAAAGGGAGAAGTGCCAGCTTTGTATTATCTTTCTTTATTGCCTGACCTTCCAGCAGGCTCTCTGCACACACCAAGAATGGAAGGGTGAGGTACGCTCTCCATGTCACTATCCTTGGACCACGTGTATAGGAAAATCAGCCAATAGGCTAATGTTGACACATTCCCTCCCTCCCCCAACCTTGCATTCGTGAATCTCTTTCCCCCATTAACAAAAAAGATAAAAGGACATCTGCAGTTGGGAATTCTATGCAAGTATAATTCCTACGGGAGTTGTCATGCTGCAGGAGCTTCAGAGGTTGGAATAAAGGCAGAAGAGATACACATAACCTTGGCTTCCAGAAGATTACCCCACAGGAGTCAGGGGACAGTCCTCCTCGTTGATGCTGTGGGAGACCAAAGTCTAAACTATGGAATGGCCTTAGTAGAAACTAAGGGGTCACTTATTCAGGGAAAAAGCTATTAAACTGAGCAGCTGTGCCATGTCTGTTTGGGGAGACCAGCCAGCATAGTGGAGCTAAGGTCCAGAGCTTCGGTGTCGAATAGCTGAATGACAAAGAAGACTGAGAGGCATTAACTTTTCTTTTCAATCAGCAATTACCTGTGATTACCATTGTTCATAAATGATCAGTTAATTCTATAGGGTGCTTGGAACTAATTGGGACATCTGGTACTGGCTATTTTAAGACACGGGACTAGATAAGAATTGCAGTACTGAATCAGATAAATTGTCTGCGTTCTTATGGAAATATAAGTAGAGTCCCTGCTACCTTCTGAGGAAAGTTAAATTATATTTCTGAAGAGATTAACTCCAATATCTCCTATAACGACTTCTTCATTTTCAAGATCTGACATTTCTAGTGCCAGGTCAGAGGATTGATTCCTCTTTGGACAAATATTATAACATTAACTAAAAATGTCATTGACAAACCTGGGAGAGACTTGCACGCTTGGGAAGTCTGTTAGAACTAGGCAATATGGAATTTGGGGCAAAAGTTACCATTGGTCAGGCATGATGGCAAGAGAAACTTTGCATTTTTAAAGTGCTCTTCCTATTGACATAAGGATCCCAAAGACCCTTTACAAATACTGATTAAACAAAGCAGCATCACTATCCCCACCAGGAGATTGAACAGTCACTCAGGGGATGTCTATGCAGCATTTTGGACTGAACCTTCCAGCCCAGGGATGACAGGCTCAGACTAGTGGGCCTTGTGTTGGAACTCTAAGCTGCGTAGGCAGAGCTTTGAAGGTGTGGCTGAGGCTGGAACTCAGGCACTCAAGCTTAGGGATTGGGGTGGACTTCAGAGCGAGAGCCACAACTTCAAAATCCCATCTCTCCAGCTATTTTTAAAGCACTAGCATGAGTCTTTTAACCCAGACTGTGAGGCGTACCCCAAACTACTGCATAGAGGACTACACAACCACAGTGACAGAACAGAGAATAGAACCCATGACTGGATTCCAGTCCTCTAAGCATAACTTCACTACTATTTCACATTAAAAAATGGCTTATGAAACTGTTTTAGCCTGTCTTTCAGTGTCTGGGTTGAGAACAATTTAGAAAGATTACAAAGACTGACAAATTTAGCAACTAAACTCTTACTCAGCATGAAGTTCTTTTTTTATCAGTGTTTCAGAGCTCCCACAGAGCTTACTGGATGGAATGGACAACCAACAGAGATCACATTATTTATGCTGTTGCTTAAATTGGATTGTCATATGTTGACTTTTAAACCTCAGAATATTATTGTCTACTCAACAGTGAGGGGAAAACAGGAGAGACTAAGAGTTCCAAAGGTTGATTGTGTTGCTTTTTTGAGTTGATGGAGAATAGAGAATGGAGTCTTGCCTGTGTTAATGGCCAGAGTTTGACCCAATGTGCCAATTGCGAATTAAATGGTGGGAGAGACCTGCTAAGTTACTCTGTTCATGTTCTCTATAATAATATCTTTCAGTGTTTCCTAGACTTGTTTTAAATGATGAAGAAACAGAACTTCCATTTGCTCCTTTGGAGCGAGAGGAATATGAGCTGAATGAGGCACAGTGGCTATGTTCACACACAGGGGGTTATTTCGATACAAGTTGTTTTGATACAACTTGTATCGAAATAACGCCTTATCTCAAAATAAGTTAATTCGAATTAAGGAAAAAAGCAGGAATCGAAATAGCATGTTTGGACAACAGTTATTTCAAAACGAGTCACCGTTGTTTCGAAACAACATGTTCAGACAGCATTGTTTCGAAACAATCGTTTTGAAACAACGTTGTTTCGTCCCCACACGGGGTTTAAGTTGTTTTGAAACAACGCTGTTGTTTCGAAACAACGGAACCTGTTGTTTCAAAACAATGGTGCGTCGTGTGAACATGGCCTTTCTTATTTCAAAACAACCTCTGTTGTTTTGAAATAAGACTGCTGTGTGAACACACCCAGTGTGTCTATGTTCCAAAAGGGCAGCCGTGTTAGACTAGTTTAGCAAAACATACAAGGAGTCCTTGGCAATTCAAGACTAACAAATTTACTTATTGTATGAGTTTCATAGGAGAAAAACATTTGATGAAGTGGGATTTTCTCCCACGAAAGCTCATGCAATAAAATTTTGATTC
The DNA here is from genome assembly GCA_007922195.1 of Podocnemis expansa. Taxonomy (NCBI): domain Eukaryota; kingdom Metazoa; phylum Chordata; order Testudines; family Podocnemididae; genus Podocnemis; species Podocnemis expansa. The sequence goes on from ML681963.1 coordinate 24,944,932, forward strand.
TTTAAGTGCCATAGGACTCCTAGTGTGTCTATGGACGTCTTAGGGAAAGTAAGGGAACATCAGACTTCACTGCCTACTCACTTCCATGACATGTGGCAGTGATGGCTTAACTATAGAGCTTTTCATGAAGAGCCATGCACATTTTCATAGTGTGCTTTGGTTTGGCTGACAAACGCAACAGAATATTAATGTAACCCTTCTGCCAGGGCAGGCTAGCAGAACAAGGGCTAGGTGCTATATCTAGGGGTTTCCCAATGATGCAGCACCACCAACTGGCTCAAGCCCCCACCCAGATTTCTGGGAATCCTGCACTGTTCCCTGGGCACCCCAAAAGGTAAGGCTTCCCCACTCACAAGCATGAGTCTGAGTGTAGTAAATGGAGCTTTTAATAGTAGTAAAACAAAAATGCAAAAAGGCCCAATAACAGAGATCAGCACTAATCTAGGAAACTTAGTATACAGCGAAGTTCCCAATAACCCACCCCACATAACAGAACATACAAACTTAATGGCAAAACTGGTACTGATCTGGAGAATCAGTGCTAACTAGGCTCCCAACCACCCTAAGATTCATAGGGAGTCTCTTTCGCACCAGCTGCCCACTGACACCATCTACTAGTCACTCACTCCATCCTCTAGAACAGGTTCCTTGACTCTACCCGCTGTCCACTGGCACTGCCCTCCAGTCACTCACATCGCCCAGCTCACCACTCTCACCATCCACTGTCTCCACCCACTGTCCACCAGCACTGCTCTCCAGTTCTCATGTCACCCAGCTCACTGCTGGCCACTCTCACCCACCAACTCCACAGGCTGGTCACCCCATTGCTTCTTTTCAGCTCAGGGAGAAAGAATTCTCCTTAGCTCAGTAATTATCAGCTCTTTTAGTTTTTAACACCTGATGATCAGCTACTTTTATAACAAAGAACAGAAGAAGCAATAGAACAGAAGGTAAATACTGCCTCAGGCATTGCTACAACAGACGCCAGCCAGCCAGCCAGCCAGCCAGCCTTCCCTCCCTTCCTTATGAAACATGCAGGGGCCTTTCTTACAAATCTTTTTCTAAGTAAGGATGGCTTTTACCCTTTAACTAACCCACACAGATTTGAAACAAACAGAGTAGTGGTTTACACAAGGACAGTATTTTATATTTCCCTGTAGTAGAATTACAGATCTTGGTAGAATTGTGAGAAAAATAACCCCAAATACTATTAGCCACTATGCTTTGCCCTAGTATGCTAATCAGCTATCTGTGCTCTTTGTATCCATGCTAATACAAGACCTATGCAGATTAGTAGCTTCCCCCGCAGCAGCTGTTAGGCATAGCTCCTAAGCCTGCCATGTATTAGTTTCAAGCTGAAACTGATTAATCTAGCTCCCAAAAATTAATTTCAACTCACACTAGAATAAATCTTTAAGTCCTTACTTGGTGTTTGCTCTGTCCTTACCAAGGCAACCTCCCCCTTCCATGGAATTTTATTTCAGCAAAGTTTGAGTAACCAATCCTAAAACTAAACCCCATTCTTTTTACTCCCTTCAAGCAAGCCTACTGAAATCAGTGGACTGATACATAAGATTAAGACAAAGGAACAGGCATAGACTGTATCAATAGTGTGTATTAAGACCTAGTGGAGAAGATGAGTTTCCCCTCATTGTTAATGTTCTTTCAGTTGGATCATGGAGCCACATTGCTAATTTTCTAGTGGATAGGTTGTGCACACTTGATCATTACAATTTTATTATCTGTAGTGCTGAGACTTCCCATTCAGGATCTGGGCCCCAGTTAGTGACTGTACAAATATATATTAAGAAACCAGTCTTTCCTCAGAGAGCTTAAATAACATTCTATGATAAGACAACAAATAGAGGGTATTGGGAAGAGAGTGTGAAAGTAACAAAGGTTCGAACATGTAGTTACATGGATTAGCTATGTGCAAACTGAAGGTTTTAACTTTAAAGTCAGTCAGTCAATTTTTTTAAAACTCATTTATACAAACAAAAAAGTGATAGATATCACTAATACTATCACACTCCTTCCACTTTCCAACTGGCAATTGACCAAAGTAATCATGTTAAGGTTTTGTTTTTCAGGAGACATGAAGGGGGGCAGGACAGTGGCTTTATGACTCATTCAGGAAAAGCATTCCATCCATCAGGATGAATGAGAGCAAATGGACAATTAAGACTGGATTCACTAGCAGAGGGTGATTTAATGAAATGCAAGAGCAGATAAACAGGGCAGCCTCATTCTGATGGGCCTTAAAAATGACTGCAAGAATTCAAAATACGATATGATGGTAAATGGGGAAACCAGTGAAGGTTTCAGAGAAGGAGCGACATGGTCAGAACTACCATAACAAACAGACTCATTAATGGTGCTTTTGTAGAATACTGTATATCTGCACCTGTGTGGGGCTGAGAAAGATGTTGTCAGTTTAAAATAGCCAGCCTAGGCAGTCTTTATTAAATACAAATCCTGGAGAACTCTTTTTCCCAACCATTATAAAATATTACCACAATTGGTGGAGGATCTGGACAACTAAAAGAGAGCAGAGGGCAGGTGTCATGTCTATTAATTGGAGCAAAACCTAATTGAACCAGATAGGACCGCCTCTCTTTTGTCAGAGTTCAATGGAGGAGCGCTGCCAAGTGACTATAAGAGAGGTTATTGTTCAGGAAAATGTAAGCCCATATCCAGCACCTCAGCTATTGTGTGTTGAGCTACAGCTTAGCCTAGATAGTGAGTTGCAAAAAATTTCAGCTAATAGGGCTCTTCAAGTATACGGTGATGCTATATAGACAGCTCACTTGGTTTCCTGACAACAGGAAGAAGGAACCAGTACAATTTACGATCTATCTTCAACTAACAGTTTTCTTCTGAAGTGTTTGGCTGAGGAACAGGGAATATGAATCAGTGGTTTAATGAGAGAGAGAGAGAATTAGTCTCTATTTCTTAAGGTTTCAATTTTGTACTTGCCGGAGCTAGGCTGCTCTCTGAGGTCTCGAAGCACCATTGTAGTTTTTCCATTCCTCGGATGGTCGTTCTTTCTTTCACAAGAGAATATTCAGCAGAGCCACTTGAGGCTGATGAGGTTTCAGAGGCTTATCAGGGAGAGGTGCAGCTGTTATATGCAGAAAACTTAAATTGAAAGTTATCTTGACAGTCTATGATAAACACAAAATCAGTCTACCATACTGGAAGCTTGATGGCAGGTCTGTGAGATCCATTTTATTAAAAAATATAGCAGCAAATTGCATACTGTTTTATGTCCAGCACAGACATGGAATGGCAAAACTGCTACAGTATGTTGTTACCCAAGCAGATTGGGAGTCCTACATTTACATTTATTTTTAGGCAAGGACCCCTCAGATTTGCCCCATGCCATCTATCAGAGCATGTGTGCAAAGTTAGCCTCTCTGAGGTCATTTCTATCTCTACACTGGAGCCTTAAGTCGACTCAACCTGCCTTAAGTTGACTTAGGCAACTCCCAGGCTATATTTAGAATTTATTAAGTCGACTTAAGCGCTTGCTTAAGTCAACTTAGTAACTCCTGCCCTGAAAGTCGACTTAAGCATTTAAGTCAACTTTACAGGGTGGGGCCCACCCCATGCCCTGCCCTGCCCTGCCCTGCCCTGGGTCCCCATGGGGCTCTGGCGCTCTGATCCAGCCTTGGGGTCCAGATCTGGCACCTGCCATGCTGTGAGGAGCTGGGAGCTGGATCCAGCTCCCAGCCACTTCCTGCAGGCAGCAGGGGCTAGGAGCTGGCTCCTGCTGCTTACAGAAGGGACTGGAGGCCAATCTGGCTCCCAGCCCCTCTGGCAGCCAGCTCCCACCCTAGCCGCTTGCAAGCAGCCAGGCGCACGCAGAGTCAACCCCTACTGTCTGCAGAGAGGGGCTGGGAGACCTATCTGGCCCTGAGTGGCTTGCCACCATGGGCTGGCAGTTTGGAGCCTGCTCAATTTCACAGGCTTGTAGCAATGATGTGGACTTTGGACCCTTACATGGATTTGGCTCAGTGACTCTGAATCAGGTAAATAACTCGATCTTCTGTAGATCCCATGTAGTCTCCTGAATAATAAGCAGGTATTGTGAAACACTGCCACTAAAATGGACAGCCCCCTGGTTAAGGGCTCCCTGGAATTTATACAGTTTTTATGCCACAGGGTGCACATGGCCTTCTTGTCCCTACACTGACACCAAATTCTTTGCACTCAGCCTGAAACTATTTGCACTTGGCACCAAACCTTTTGCACACAGCACCAGTCTTCAAGCACTGTATCTCCATGTAGGGTTTGTCAGTGGTGATCCTGCACATTAACCCTTAACGTGCTAACAACTTTTGAATCAGAAAAATCTCTATGAATGTTTAACCCCACTGCCCAACTACATTAATGAAATGTGTACTATAACTTGCTAAGTAGATCCAGAGCAACCTGCTTTGGTGTAAACCCCACTGTACATTGGTGCAGCACATCTACATAACAGCTGTAGGATGGCACAACCACACTGATGTTACACTCACAGGATGTACGTCTGTGCCTCCCTGGGTTAGGATCTATATGATTTTTCTGTTCACGTATACACTGGAATAGTATGATGTATTGCCAATTACACCATGCAATGTTTCTTTAGGGATGCTCATAATCTATTTTACATGATTAGTATGATATCATTTTTCCTATAACTCCATGCATGGGCACAGACATGTAGCATGGCTCAGGGGTTGGGAGACTGACAGAGCTCTCTCCTGACAGCCAGCAGGCAAGCACCTGGAGGCAGCGCCATTCCTTGGGGGGGGGGGGGGGGTCCGGGGACTGTTTCCTCTAAGCTGTCGCACACAGGTCATGAAACCTGTGCACACAACAAAATAAAGTGTGCACAAAAAATTCAATAGTGCTAATATTGGTGCTCACAAAGAAATTTTTTTGCACACACAAAACATTTTTTGCACACACAGCCTACGAATAATTAGAGGGAACATTTGTTCAGGGCCCCAGGCAAATCACGCTCTGCAGGGCCTCCACTCCCCCTTCCCCCCCCACACACACTGGAGGGCCCAGGCCAGCCAGCCCAGGGGAGGGGCAGGCCTCTGCTCCAGCCATCCCCTGCTAGAGGCCAGGCAAGCCAGCCAAAACGGTGGCCCAGAGCAGTGGGGAGGGGGCAGAGGCAGTGTGGCGGGGGGGGGGGGGGTAGAGATACAGGCCACACGCTGCCACCCACTGCCTCTCTGCTGCTCTGGCACAGAGCCCAAAGCAGCACGCGTGGGATAGGGGCAGACCAGCAGCGCTGAACTGGGCTGCTGCTTGTGGCTGGCTCACCCAGTCCCTGGCATGGGGGGGGGCAGCGGTGCAGGCTCCATGGGGCCCTCCAAAGCATGGGGCCCTGCGTGGCTGCCCCTCTCGCCCTACCCTAGGGATGGCCCTGCCTGGAGGAGACAAAGATATCATCTCTGCTCAGAAAGGACAGGGTCAGATCAGGTTTTTGGAGACAAAGAGGGAGACTTGGAAAGATTTGGGGCTTTCAGCTGAGACTCTCCATCTTGAAACAACTTCAAGCAAGATCTGGACCATGCCTGACCTCAGGCAGAGACTGGCTGTACAAACATCTGACAGCTGAACACCATGAGCATGAACTTTAACTATGAGGTCAGTTTAAGTAGAAATATTAGGTTAGCATGCACTTTTTATCTTTTATTTTCTTGTGGTCTCTCCTGACTCATTTATATTGTGATTCTGCCACGATTGGCCATATTCACACTTTATAATTATAATCTGATCAATAAATTAGTAGTTGTTTTTTCTAAAGCTGTGTGATCTTTAGGGGGTGTGAGTGAAGAATGCTGGGCACAATCCATTTCTTTGTGAAATGAATGGACTAGAGTGTATGGTGATTGGGAGTGGGTCCTAATCTCTGCGGACAGTGGCTCCTGGTGTGGTAAATGGGACTGGGGGGGGCATGCTTGCTGGGGGATTGTCCCTCGAGTAGCCAGCGGGCATACGCCCACTGCTTGGGACCAGCTGCACATCAGAGGCCAGAATGGACTGACTCAGGAGTGAGTGATCACTTGGCAAAGCAGGGTTCAGGAGTGGGAATTGGGGTGGTCACAGCAACACACCAGATTGGCTCTGTAGAGTAGCATGTCACATACACCACTGTAAATTTTGCTAGTGTAGACATGACATTTATTTCTGTGTCCAAAAAGCAGTGTCTGAATCCAGCACAGATCATTGGCTAAGATTTTATTAAAGTATAACAATGGGCCAAAGTCAGAAATACACCTGTTTACAGCAGAGCTGAATTTAGTCCACTTTCTCTTTTCTTATTAGAGTGAGTGGTTTGGTGGGCAGCATGATAGATGCCAAATCTGAGACCAGAACACTCTGGACTAGAAAGCGTGCTTTGGGTATTAAGAGTCTAGAATACATAGCACATATCATGTGGGGATGTCAAAGCTCTTCACTCACAGGGGTCAGTTTTAATAAGTATTTTATTGAAAGAAACTGAAGCACAGAAAGGTTAAGACCAACATTTTCAAAAGAGATTTATCTGAGAAGTTACAAGTTATTGACAAGAGGAAAATTTCTTTGTAATCTTAACTACACCCACCAGCTACTCCCAGCGTGCTAGAAGAGCCTAATCTTTCTTTGATTCTTGCTAAATTATTTACCTCCAATTTATCCTGCAGGCTTTCATTATAACATTAAAACTCCAGAAACATTAGTAGCATCAAAATCATATTTACTAAATGCACATGTAAGATAGTGCACAGTTAAAACTTTCCCTTAACTTTATATGTGGTACACTGAAGGGTATCCAGGAAAGCAGAGATGTCAGGCAATAAGAAGTGAAATCTTAAAACTGATTCTGATCCAGTGGAAATCCTCTGGTTGTAATAAGTATACTAGACTACGTATTTAATGGCCAAATGTAATTTCAAGTTTTATGAGTCATATAAACAAAAAATGTAATGAACTATGTAACTGAACAATTAGTATGTATATCACTTCCCTCTACTGGTTTAAAGGCAAACTGCTCAACTTCATGCCATGCTTCTAGAGCTAATTAAGTTATTTTGATCTCAAGTGGCAGAGACCTGCGCTTTTTGAAGCAGGCTCATCCAATTTCTACTCATTATGAAGATCCAAGTGGCCATGATGTGCTGTGTAGTAACAACCATAAAGTTCTCAGTTCCAGAACTTGCTGGTAAAAGAAAATAGCTTAGGGCTTGCTAGAGATATGTCTACGCTGCTCATTTAACTGCAGCAAATGACCTCGTAGGAGTCAGTAGTCTAAAATATTTTTACTGTAAAATTGGTCTGCAATCAAGCCCTTGCAAGGTAAATGATTCTGAAGGTCTGAGAGAAGAATCACAAGAGACTATAGATATTTGGAAGTCGGTACAAAACTGATTATTTGTTCAGAGCTGATATACAGCAGTGGATAAAGATCATACTCCATTGATGTCAGAACAGATCTACAAAGCTCTCCTCCTGCCTTCCCAGAGGAGTGAATCCCTGGCAAACAGCATAGGTTATAAGCATTTACTAAGGACCTGCATTTAAGTTCATTTTCAAGCTTCTCAAACAGCATCAATTGAAATTTAAAATTATGAAGTGCCATGGTTCACTCATCTAGCATTCAGTTACCCATCTCAGGAAACCTACAGGCATTGTCTGAACCAGTGGAACTGGAGTTTATGGGCACCAGGCTCTGCAAAGAGACTGTTACTTAATGGACAGTCATGAAACAACTGATAGTTATGCTGAAGGCAACTCTACCAAATGGACACTGCAGTGCACAGGGTTTGATAAAAGGTTTGACTTCAGCATAACTGCACTCAGTTTCACACTTTGCAAATGAAACATTTCGGAAGCATGCGAGTTCTGAGTTCTTTACAGTGCGTCAGCTGGCAGCATGAGTCATGGAACTCTGTCTGAAGCCCCCTCAGTGTCCTAGATTTTGCAGAAACTAGTCTAGTCCAGCAATGGGGCCTGGCTAATGAAGAAATTCCATCTTTGCACAGACATGGCCACTCAGTTACCAAAGAGGTAAAACCTGCTGCAGCTAGAAGGATATGGCCACTAAGGGAGATGGCCAACAGTCAGTGAAAGTAGGCACTAGCGTATGGTAGGTCATCCAGGGATCTTTCAGCTTTGCACAAAGGTAATCTTGTGAGTACCTTGCTGCTAGCAAGGTACCAGGAGTGGACTAATGGAGTCATAGGGGTGCAGTGACACCCAGGTCATACAAAAATGGAGCAAGTGATCTGAAGGAACAGGAGACACTTATTGGCCAGCAAATACACCACACAGGGAAAGCCTACAGGTATCATCACACAACAAAGAATCATCCAGGGGTCAGCTCCACAGAGAGATTGTTCTTTGGACTTTAAAACAGATGACAGGGGACAAGACAGGCCACCCTTACTGTGGTTGACTCTAGAAGAGACCAACTTACCTCAAAGACTATGTTACCAGTTGAGTCTTTGGAAGAATGAGACTCCAAATCAGCTATGTGCTAGCAATCTCCAGGTGAAAGAAAGGGTGGTGGTGGCCTGGGCATTCATTATTTGTTTCTAACATTTATATTAATCTTTGTAAAACAAGGAAGATGGATCACGATTTGTGGAACTGGAATTAACAAGACCTCTTTCCCTGAAAGACTGTTATTAAAGGGACACCAGTGAAAAAGAGAACTGGTGGAGTTAGGCTGGAACCAGAGTCATATGGCTAGAGTAGTTCACAGGGTCCACTAAGGTTCCATTTGTTCAGTGTAACCTGCATTCAGCTTCACTCTTTACAAATGAGCTGGTGTTGGGGAAATGCAACATGAAGATGGAGAAGTAGAGAAAGAATTAATGCAATAAGCAGATTAAACCCATTCTCTTCAATAGAGTTTCAGAAACCTGGGAGAATTTAGTTGCATGACCTCAGGCAGCTGCTAGGCTCCTATAATGAATAGGGCTGTGTGTTACAGCAATCACACTCTAGGTCTAATTGTCCTTGTCAATGTTATAGAATCATTGACTCTGAAGCAATGATATCTCTAGAGCAAGTTCCAAACTGGCAGCTGTTTTAGCTTAGTTCAGCAAAAGAAGCAAGGAGTTCTGTGGCACTTAAAGACTAACAAATTTATTTATTGCATGAGCTTTCATGGAAGAATAGCCTACTTCATCAGATGCTTTGAAGATGGGGGAACTTACACTCCCTCGCATTTATTTTCATCCCATTCTGTAAGACATGGGATCAGGTCATACAGTAACAGCAATTGTCTACAGCCAAGCCCTGAGATATAACCGCATCTGCTCTGTTCCCTCAGACAGAGACAGACATCTTGAGGATCTCTATCAAGCATTCTTGAAACTACAGTACCCACCTGGGGAAGTAAGAAAACAAATTGACAGAGCTAGACGGGTTCCCCGAAGTCATCTACTACAGGAGAGGGCCAAGGAACAAAACAACAGAACACCACTAGTCACCACATACAACCCTCCAGTCAGACCTCTGCAACAGATCATTAAGGACCTACAGCCTATTCTAAAAGATGATCCTTCTCTCCATCAAGCCTTGGGAGACAGACCTCTCCTTGCCTACAGACAGCCACCCACCCAATCTTAAACAGATACTCACCAGCAACTATAGATCTAACAGAAACACTGAAGCAGGCACACACCCCTGCAACAAACCATGCTGCCAAGTCTGCCCACATATCTGCACAACAGATACCATCATAGGTCCTAATCAAGCCTGCTTACTCCATCAAAGGCTCATTTACCTGCTCATCTACTAAGGTGATCTATGCCATCATATGCAAGAAATGTCCCAAAACCTTATACATTGGACAAACAGGACGATCTCTGCGCAAAAGAATAAATGAACACAGAGCTGATATCAGACATCACAAAACAAAGAAACCAGTTACTGAGCACTTCCATCTTTCTAATCATTTGATAAATGATTTGTTAACGACCCTCACCAGAGATGTGGTTGGGACATCAAGACTTCAAAGAGAAACAGCTGAACTCGAATTAATATGCAAGCTAAATTCTGTGAAAGCAGGACTCATTCGAGATTATGGGTTCTTTTCACATTACAAAAGGTAATTTGACTTCAGGCTTCCAATGGTTTGAACCTAACAACTGCTCAGATTTGCTGTTACTGTATGTCCTGATCCTATGTTTTACACCCCCTTGCATTTATTTTCATCCCATTCTGTAAGTTCACCCATCTTCGAAGCATCTGACGAAGTGGGATTTTCTCCCACGAAAGCTCATGCGAAATATAAATCTGTTAGTCTTAAAGTGCCACATGACTCCTTGGGTTTTTTTTACTGGGAAACAGCACATAGAGGAAGGTGAAGTCAAAGTACATGTTGTAATGGGAAAAGAAGCCATAGCAGGGAGGTGGAGAAGAGTGTGTAGTGAAGCCTTTCTGATAATTATGTTGCTTACTGTTGCCATATAGCTGCACTATTTCAGTGGAGTTGTATCAGCCTGACCTAGTCTTCTTCTGAGGATTTTGATTTAGCAGCCCACTTTGGATTTAACTCTCTCTCAGCATTTGTAATTACATATGTTTCTTAAAAAAACCGAAACACATCTTTGTGGTAACCAGGGAGAATAACCTGCCTTGGTATACTTTTAAAACACATGCTTAGAGCTTTTGAACAATATGAGATTTAAACTGCAGCCCCCTGTGGCTGAGAAGCTGCTGATGTTGCTTAGAATGTTCATTTTCTTTCAGCCACTCATACAGTGAACACTTGTCATTTGCAGATTTCATGCCAAGGTATCAACTCTGCATTCAGACGCAATATTCAGTGGTGTCTTTTGGCTGTTCTTGGGCCCCATCCTTCGTTTAGCCCTCCACTCAAGAAAAAAGAATGGGAGTTAAGGTACTGAGCTCTTTAGAGAAGGCATAGGGCATCTTGTAGGACTAGATCTGGGGTCAGCAGCACAGGCTCAGCAAGCCACCTATGATTCCCTGGCAAGCTCCTGCAGGGAGCCATGTGTGTTGTAGGGATGCTAAGCTGCAAGGGAGACTACTGTCTGGCCCCAGCATAAGCGCTGAATAAGTCAGCTCCCAGTCAGCACAGGCCCCCCACTTCCGGGGTGGAAGTGTCACCCCCATCCTCCCACCATAACCACATGAGCCCAAGGTGGTCCAGCGGCCACGCCGTGGCCCTTAGCACTGGTGGAGTGTGCTGGTGGGTGGCCTTCCCTTCCTCTCTCCATCCCTCCCTCCCTGTGCTGCTGGGGCAGAGCTGCACTGCCCTGCCTCTCCCAAAAGCAGCCAGTGTGGAGCTGTGACTTGCATGGGTAGGGCCCTGCAGCAGCTTCTGCTGAAGAGTTTGGGCTGCTTTGTCCCTAGCCACTCCAGGGCTGAGTGGGTTTGATCCTGGCCATGGGCAAAGTGGCCTAGAGTCTTTGGGGTAGGCTGCTCTAGTGCCCTACCTTTGCAAATCACAGCTCTGTGCTGGCCGCTTTCCTCTCTCCTCTAGGGAGGTGCAGCCAGCTGGGCTTGCTCTGGCTCATACAGTTGTGGTGGGAGGGTGGGGGGAAAATAGCTCTTCCACTCTTTTGGGTTGCCAATCCTTGAATTTCTTCAAAGCACACACAACTTCCTGTGAAGAACCCTACAACTTAGAAGATAGATACGAGTTCTTACTCTAGGTTAATATAGGACAAAGGAAATGTTATGATTCAATATCATTTGGCATTAGCTCTGTGTGTTACATTCTCTGGTAATAAAAGATATTCAAGTTAATTGCAAGTGAAAAAAGAGAAAGTAATTTTTTTCCCCACAAGATAAGCATCATTTGTCTCACATTATCCATTCCGTTTAGAAGTCTCCAAGAACCCTTGTGTATCACAATCAGGAAGAAACAGAACCTACAATCATCTCAATTTCAATCAGATATTTTAATCTAGAAGAAATATACTGCAGTACAGGAAAGTATGAAAACTCATTTTGCTGCTGCACAGCAGCTAATTAACTTCTAAAGGTTACATCAGCTGCATACAGGGGAGAAAAGCAGAGGTGGTGTGGAATTCAGAGAATGCCTTCAACATGCTAAGTTTCAAGTTCCCCCAAATGTCTAAATATCCAGCAATCCACGTACCCAGGGCTGTCTATCTGAACAGAGTTTCTGACAAGCAGAACCACAACTGATGAACAGAAGCGGCAACTGAAGTCACTTTCATTTAATTACAACAGCAATAAATAGTTTCGGATTGTCACAATGGCACTAGCATACGATGAAAGCCTGAAATCAGTCAGGAAAGAACTATTCTGAGAAAGTAAAAAAGCTTAGCAGAAGAGATACAGTGTACAGAGATGGTGGAGGGGAGAAGCCCAGAGAGGGAAATGCTGATGGTCTATCATTTCCTAAAGATATGGATATGAAAATTCATCCCCTCTTGCTGCCTAACAGTTAATGCTTGAGCAAGACTATCAAAAGGAGTTTAACCCCAAAATCACTCTGTCACTTCAGTGGACCTGCACAATCACATCTGAGGGAAGGATCTGGCACAATATTTCATTAAGTATTGTTAAGCACTATTTTTTAAATTGTCAAAATGGCAGCATCTTTGGCCAATCATATTCAGGATCAAAATTCTTAGGATTTTTAAAGGCATTTATAAGTGAATTTGTTAAATGTGAAAATGGGGGATTCCAGTAGCAAGTGTCTGGATAAGAACAAGAGGTCTCAAGAGAGCTTTCCTATATGACTGGCAGTACAACTCCATGCCAAGCTGCCATGTAACATTTTCCAAGCTTCAATCTCTTGAGCAGACTAGCTCATTACCAGATAGATGTTTACTAGATTCTGTGACAGTGTAGGGGCCTCAAGTGTCAAAACAGCTAAAGTCAAGACTTGACCCTGGCTCTCAATTGAAGTGAGTGGGCATTAAATTCTACACATGAGCTAGGTTTGTAAAATCTCCAAGCCAGGATCCAAACTCAGTTACAGTCTGCATTGTTGTAAATTCATGGTATCACCCCAGAAGTCAATGTAGAGTTAAATTCAGAGATACCCCCATCATAAGTGAAATCAAAATATTCTACTCACCAACTCTGCTCTAAAGTAGCATAGATTCCTAACAACATGTTTGCTACTTTACATGGCTTTGAAGAAGCATGGAAAAAACAGATGTTTGAAGCTAATTTAAATCAGTGAAAGAAATGAGGGTAATAGTCCTTCTCTATCTCAGTTGGTTGGTATGTGTTGCACATAGTCAACTCAACAGGCTTTCTTTCTTGCTAATTAATCACTCCAATGAAATTAATGGGCTTACACCAGGGGTGAATTTAGCCACTGTTTATTAATACAGAGGCATTCCACCATCCTGCTATTGCCCATTCAATATGTGCAATTCTGTATGCAAAAATATTTGGAACAAACATTCTCTTGAACACAGATTCCACAGAGGTCAGTAGAGTTGATGGCTCAATTACGCAGCTCTAAAGCAGGGATGCCACCACCATCTCATTTCACAGCAGTGTTGTGAAATTAAAAGTATAATTTCTGAAGTAGGTATTTATACTATTGGGACAAAAGAATAGAAGCAGCCCTTGTCTCTTTGGTGCAGAGTTTGCATAATGTGTGTTAAATAAGACCTGGGGCTACACACTGAATATGTAGGATAACAAGAGCTTTCGTGGGAGAAGATCCCACTTCCTCAGATGCTTCGAAGCATCTGAGGAAGTGGGATCTTCTCCCACGAAAGCTCATGCAAAAAATAAATCTGTTAGTCTTAAAGTGCCACACAACTCCTTGTTGTTTTTTCACTGGACTAGACTAACACGGCTATCCCTTTTAAAATTGACAGGATAACAAGAAACATTGAATAACTGAGTGACACAAGTGTCCCAAGGGAAAAAACTGTATGTTATCCTGTAATTAAAGACTGCATCACAACAGATATACACAAGGGGGCTGAATTAACTGTTGCCCAAGTTGCCATGAATCTGCATATCATAACTTTTGAAACTTCATTTTAATAGCTTTTTCTTGAAAAAAGTATTATTTCATATGCATGCTATGGAGCCCTCCAGTGAAATCTCTATGAAGCAGGCCATTAGGCCAAGAAGTGTTCTCTGTAAGGGAAATGGTGTTTACTAATGGCACCTCTTTGGTTGTACAGAGCAGTATGATGCGCAATGGACTCTGCGTGGAAGTGTTTTGATAATACATCAGTGCCTCTGCCCTGGCCAGTATCCCCGAAATAGCAGCAATGTAAAGCAAGCTCAAAGGAGCATTTTTTTTTGTCTCTAAAGCATACTAACCCCTGAAGCAAGTTGTTTGAGATGTGTGGCTTCACACCATGCCAAAAGCAGCCAAATAGACATGACTGAGCCATTGTTAAGATGATACATGAGTGGGAATGGAATTCTGCTCACTCCCCCATAGTTGTGTTGGCTCTGCAGAACTAACAGGAGTGAAAGATAGTAAGCTTATTTTTATCACTAAAGTCATCAACAGTGACACCAAATATACTGTAACAAGGAGTCCTGTGGCACTTTTAAAGACTAAAAAATTTGCAATAAATAAATTTGTTAGTCTTTAAAAGTGCCACAGGACTTCTTGTTTGGTTTGCTGAACTAGACTAACCTGGCTACCTCTATGCAGGCAGGTCTGTTGAGTAAGAAAGTGCCTTTCTCCAGAGCAGAACTGCATTTGAAAAGACTTAAAAACAGGGCTGCTGGTTTATTTCCAAAAGAGATCTCAGCTACAATATTCATCCTACACACATGCATGTGTGTGCATGCGCAAGTGCAGGAGATAAACTTTACTTCTTTATTTCACCATTACTTGCATTTGCCAGCAAGGTAAGCATGTAACACAGTCAATAGAAGGTTGAAAAACAGAAACATCTGTTTATTCTCTGCAAACAGTGTAGCTAATTTATTTCAAATAGAAAGGAACACAACAGGAATGGAAAAGCAGTCACAAAAATAACTTCCTACAAATGAGACTGAAATGAAAATGTTAGAATAGACTCAGTGGCTGTGTCTACATCAGAGGTCTCAAACACATGGCCCATGGGCCACATGCAGCCCTTAAAGCTAGTTCCTGTGGCCCACACTAACATGATTGTTTCTGATACCTGCAATAATTGTATGGAAGGGTTTCAGTGGTGCAGCCCTCGCGCTAACATATTAATCTGCATGCGGCCCTCGTAATGATTTGAGTTTGAGACTCCTGGTCTACATCCGACTGCTTAGTTCAGACTTGCTTAGTCTGAACTAAGCAGTTTGGAGTTAGTTCAAACTAACTGTGGTTTTTTAGTTCAGACTAAATTTGTTTGAACTAGCCATGCTTTCTTCAGTTCAACCTAAGCAGTTAGTTTGAACTAACCACATTTTAAGTCCGAACTAACCTTTAGTTTGAACTAGGCATGCTTTTTTGAGTAGTTAGTAGTAGGTTAGACACATACTCTAGCAACTACCAAAGGCTAGTTTCTCAGCCTGAAAAGAACCTGAGACACTAACAAGCAAATTAAATTTGACCACATTTAATCAATACATTCTTTTCAGAAGTGAGCCATGACTCGCTTATCTCACAGAGCAAGGACTAGGGGTAGGGCTGCAAAGTGGGCTGAGTAGCATCAAATTACTGTAACAGTATAATATGAATTGAACCATCAATAGTAAGGGCAGATAAAAATCATGCAGCCTCCATCTCCCACGATAGCTTGGCCATGTATTTGGAGAGTGAACCATTGCATCACTGGATTAGACCAGACTTGTAACAAAGTGTCATGTATGTGTGCGAGCATGGATATGGGTAGTAGCCAACGTTCCCTCTAACTTTTCGTAGGCTGTGTGCACAAAAAATTTCTTCTGTGCAAATTTTTGGAACCAGTGTTCAAATCCATGCGCACCCCAGGGACTGCAGTCAAACTTGTGAGTGCAGTGAAGTAAATGTGTATGATGCAACTAATAGCTAAACTTTATTTTGATATGATAATGGAAATGATTTTATAAATTACAAAACCTTATTTGAAACATGCTATTTGAAATTACCTACTTAAAGTAGCATAAAAATATTAGCACTGTTGAATTTTTTGTGCGCACTTTATTTTGTTGTGTGCACAGGTTTCACAACCTGTGTGCGCACGCACACACGCACAGCTTAGAGGGAACATAGGTAGTAGCGCTCTGCAACACTGACTTTCACCATTAGTGTCCCCAGGTAAGCCATGACTGTTGACCCAGGATAAACAGTCTCTTCACCAATGTTCCCTGTAAGCTGCATGGGCGTGCAAGCGTGCAGCAGTAGTGGTTTGCCAGCACATGCCTCACTGGCAGCTGTGCAGGACCCACAGCCACGGCTCCTACCCACTCCAAACATTCTTCTGGCTGGCAGAGAGCTGTTCAGGGGAGTTTAAAGTCTCCCCTGAACATGGTTAGGGCTGGAGATTTTAAACTTCCCAGTGCAGCTTCCTGTCAGCAGGAAGAATGGCAGCAGTGAGGGGCATGTTTGGTATGGGCATGTTTGGTATGGGAGCAGCTGAGGGAGTCAGGGACCAGGAGCCAGGGAAAGGGATGCCAGGAGGACTTGGGGAATCCTCTCCCCCTCCCACCAGTGTGCCATGGAATTGCTTATCTTGTTGAAGTGTGCCGTGGTAGTGAAAAGGTTAGGAAACACTGCTGCAGGGGCAAGGTAAGTCCTTGAAGGATTCCCCTGCTGTTTCCATTCTCCAGCCTTGCCAATCAGGGGAAAGGACCTGGTTTAAATGTGACCGTGGTGGTAAGCAGTTTTGTTTTGGAAGAAAACCATACCCACATTGAAGGAAAGGTACTAAAAGACTGATTGCAAGTGTCTTATTGAGCTAGCGGCTAGTGAGTTACAGAGTGACTTGTGCTGTGGGCTGCTCCCAACCCCAACTGCACATCCATCAATATCATCCTTAAATATATATCCTCACTTCATTTCCCCTTGGGAGTGTCCATTTACTCCTCAAATTTCACCTAGAGTGGACCAAAGCCATGTCCCATTCAAATCAATGGGAATTTTGAAGCTGATGTCACTATAATCGGGATATGAGTAACTTATGGCTGGGATGGGCAATGGTAAGGCAGGGAAGAGCCCCTAATTAATTAATTAGAATAGTTGACTTTTGCAAGAAGCTGCAAGCCACAAGCAACTGCTCAGTGCCTCTACAGTGAGGGGCCAAAATCCCTTTATTCCATGAAGCTGGGAGAGATGGCAACATGTAACTGCCCCATAAACACTGTGGCTGGGTAGAAGGGGTTTGAAAATCAAGAAAGACCAAAAACCACACTGTAACCTTAAAACACCCATGGGGGTTTGGGTTTTTCAGAGTCTGACATGTTTTTTTGAGTGTTGGCAATCCTAGGACTGTTGTAGTCACTGCACACAAAGGTGGCCTTTCTGAATATAGAGGAGGATGGATGGCAAAGGTATTTGCAAGTTAATGAGCAAGAAAATAGGTGAAAGGTACAAGAAGGTCTGTGATTTAGACCAGACTAGAATCATAGAATATTAGAGCTGAAAGGGACCTCAGAAGGTCATCTAGTCCACACCTCTGCTAAAAGTAGGTCTACTCCCACTAAATCATCCCAGCCAGGGTTTGATCCAACTGGGTCTTAAAAGTTTCCAAAGATTGAGATTCCATCACCTCCCAGGGCAACTCATTCCAGTCTAAAGTTTCTTCTAAGTTGTTTGTGGATTTGAAAGGCTGGTTCCCTCTAAGGTGGTGATGCAGGTGAGCAAGTTATGGATGCAGCTGAGTAAGTTCCCTGGCCTATATCAGGCCCCTTCCCCACTGGCTTCTGGCTCCCTGAGCACATCTATAAATTGCTGAGCTGCATCATCAACTTAGAAAGAACATTGCCATCATTACCATATTATGCCATCAAAAATGGGTAATGATTAATGAATGCAGCATTAAAACAGTGCAAAGTCATGTGTTCTTTAAATTATTTTAAACTAAAAAATTACCAAAATGTATTTTTACTGAAAACAGGATTTTTTCAGTAAATGAAAGTTTTTTTATGATCCTTTCATTAATGTTTGAGACTAAAAGTTGAACTTGAAAAGCACCTAAAAAAGTGGAAAAAAAACCCAGTTAACTTGCCTCTCCCTTTTCATTTTCCACAGTAACCTATCCTATAATTTTTTAAAAAAATTGTCCTAAATTGTTTCTAACCAGTTCAAGTGTGCCCCTTTGTTTGTTTTACTTTACTGGTCCCTGTTAGTAACTTTATTCCTGGTATACTTTATTTTCCTTCATTTTATTAGTGTTCACTATATTTTTCCTCAATTTCTCTCTGTCATAGGGAGCAACAGTCCAAAAAGTAAAGGTACCCAACACAGGGCTTGAACCCATAACCCTAGGCTTAAAAGCCTGCTGTATGCTCAGCTGAACCATTGAAATTTGCACTTACAAAAAGCTTCTAGAGATAAGGTAAAATGTGTGCACCACTCTCCCTTAATTTTTATTCAGGCCCTTCTGTTCCCTGGGCATACAGCAGACAATCTCAGGTTCATAAATTCAAGCCCCGTGTTGGAGCTATATACATTCTAAAACATTTTAGTACTCAACAGTAAAAAGCCTGGACAACATCAGCTATTTTTAGAAACCTGGTGGAGGGAGGACATGATGATAAAAAGAAGGACATGTCTTCCTTTTGCTGGACCTCTGGTAACCCAGGTCCAGGGGAAGCTGCTTGCAACTCCCAGAACCTTTCCTCAGAGCCATCCTTAAGGGGAGGCAAAAAGGGCAACCACCCTGGACCTTGCACTTTGGGGGGCCCCGGGCTTTTGGGGGTCCCACACAACTGGCAGGAGTAAGGGAGCAGGGACCTTCTTCAAGCTGAGGAGCTAGCCTGCCCAGGGAGCAGCTCCGGCTGGTCAGGGAAGGGGGAAGGGAATTCAGACAGGCAGCGTTTGGTTACAGTAACTCTGCACTTAAGTAGCCACCTTCCCACAACTGCTCCCCGAGGGGAAGAGAAAGGGCAAGTGTTGAGATAAAACATATGGAGCCAGCCTCAGTCAAGCAAATGGGGACAAAGTCAGGAGAATGTCACATCCCCAACCTTTACAAATCAGGACCTTCTCTTTGAATTTACATCATCAGCTCTAGAAAGCATTTGAGATATTAAGGAACTTTTTTCCTTCTACACTTAGCAAGAGTTTTTAGTCTTCAGGGATGTCTTTTTGAGCAAACTTCTCTGTGCAGATAATCTATTATACCTGAGAGAGAAGACCCCAGGCTAGCACCTTATATGGAAATACTGGGTTTTTAGGGTTAATGGCCATCAATTAACACATTAAAGAAGTTTTTTGTCCTTCCTTCTGCACTGTAAGTATGCCCCATTGTCATTGATTGCAGTCAGACCACCAGTTCCAAAGCATGGCAAAGAGGAAAGCAGCTGTGGCCGCGTGGGTCTAGTTTAGTGAAACAAACAAGGAATCCCTAATGTAAAATAAACAAGGAGCTTGTGGCACTTTTACAAGCTAACAAATAAATACATTTGTAAAATCTTTAAAATCTTTAAAAGTGCCACAAGACTTCTTGTTTGTTTTACATCAGGGTATCTGAGAAGAGGCCAAAGGCCCCCTGTTTCTTCCTCTCATCCTCAAGCAGTACCTGAGCGTCATTAGTTAGATCACCTGCAAAGCAATGAGGAATGTATGAATACATATATTAAAATAAGATGGGAAAGGAGAGAGTCAGGCAGCATAAAGGAAATAACATGCATTAGGCAATTGGAATCCAGTGCTTTAAGGTGAGAGAGGACCTGGATTTATTTCTTGATATCATCCAAAAATAGCATCTCTCTCTCTGAATTTTCAATTTAACAAAAACTTGATCTAAGAAAAATTATTAAACTTGTAAAATTGTGTGCCCATCTTGAACAGAAAACCAGAACCACAAAGAAGAGTACCGCCAGATGCTCCTGTCCACTTGGCTGTGAGGTTGATGAAACATCACCATGACACATTCAGTATTGCCTACTCCAAACATCAAAAATAGTCACAAATCAGGCTTAAATATATCATTAAAACTCACTTAAAAATAAAGAGATGTTTAAAGAAATAATAAATGAGGGGGAGCTATTTTCTTTGACTTCTGGGTTTTGAGTCTTTAGGATAAAGTCAGGTCATCTTTTTCTGCTTCTCTCTGCAACTTTTTAGCTTGAGGGCTAGACATTTATGATTTTATCAAAGAAAAATTATGACACTGCCCAGTGTTCCCTCTAAGCTGATGATGCAGCTGAACAAGTTATGGGTGCACTTGGGGAGCCAGTGGGTAGCAGGGAAGAAGCCCGTTGGGGCCTGGAGAACCAGCAGGGAACTTGCTCAGCTGCATCATCAGTTTAGAGCAGTGGTTCCCGACCTTTTTCAGGCTGGGGACCCCTTTGTAACAAAAACAAAAAAAA
Organism: Podocnemis expansa; assembly: GCA_007922195.1. Lineage (NCBI taxonomy): Eukaryota > Metazoa > Chordata > Testudines > Podocnemididae > Podocnemis > Podocnemis expansa. Next base: position 24,965,347 of record ML681963.1, read on the forward strand.
AATATTTGCAGACCCCCCAGCTGATTATGTAATCTGGCCTGCATGGGCAGACTCTGGCCTGCACCAGTGGGACAGCCGGTGAGCAGCGCTGCCACCACCATTGCCTGCACCACCGGAGAGCTGAGCCATAGCAGCTGTGGTCCCCTGTCCTTGCCCCTGCTGGGGAGCTGCTGTGGCTCCATTCCCCTGCCAGGATACAGCCACAGACGGGGACAGGCAGCCCTGGCAGGGAGCATCAGGGCTGTAGCTAGATTCTGGCCCTGGGTAGGGAGGGGCTCTGCAGACCCCCTGCAATGTGTCTGTGGACCTCTGTGGGTCCACAGACCACAGGTTGGGAACTGAAGGGTCATGAGTCAGCAGACTCCATTTTGGGTCCTGAGACACCATTTCAGGGACCCAGGGTAGTCACATCTCACCTGTCCTCACCATCTCCAGGTTAGTCACATGGGCCCAGAAGCATCAGATGAGGTGAAGCACCATATTAGGAAATAACCCTTCCCTGACCAGGTGAGGTGACCAGACATATAAGGTATACAGCCCCCGACCCTGAATTATGATTGGCTCTGTGCCTGCCTTACCCCTTTTCTGTAGACTGTACTATAAAACCCACTGTATTGTACCCCTCGGAGAGCTAGCTCCACGAGATTTCTGTAAGGTAATAAAGCATATATGCATTTGTGACCTCCTCTGTCTTTGTGTGTCTTGGGACCACTTGGACTGACTCGGGGACTACCAGAGCTTTGTGCTCTAACAATTGGGGGCTCGTCCGGGATTCCAAGGCAAGAGCTGCGAGAAGCCAAACACCCACAGCCGGCAAACAGTCCTGTTTTGGGACCACCGGGTCTTTTGCTTCTCCTGGCCGGTAGCTAAGGGTCCCAGCTGGAAAAACTGATTTCCCGAGCAGAGGACGTCACTGGGGAACAGGTAAGACAGGGTGAGCCTGACTGGCAAATACCCCTTGAACCTGAGAAGGGGGATTTTTTGTTGTTGTTGGGGTTCTGAGCAAGAGGGGGTGAGCTGACGAGCGAGAGCCCCTGAGCCGAACCTGGGGGATTTTTATTGAGGTTCCATGCAAGAGAGGGTGAGCTGACAAGCGAGAGCCCTTGAGCCCGAACCTGGGGATTTTTGAGGTATCAGCAAGAGAGGGTGAGTCGACGGACAAGAGCCCTTGAGCCTGAACCTGGGGGGTGGGGAAGATTGTTTTCGAACTTTGGGTAAGAGGGGGGTGAGCTAACGGGCAAGAGCCCCTGAACTTGGAAGTCTGTATCACGATCTCATTATGGGTCAGGGGGAAACTAAGGTAATTCCAGACAGTCCGCTGGACTGGACTTTGAAACATTGGAAGGAATTGGGAGGAAAGGGACTAAACAAGAAAAAGGCTGCTAAGCTGTGTATTCTTGAGTGGCCAAGCTGTACTCGTAGAAATTCTGCTTTGCAATGGCCCCCTATGGGCACTTTTGATATGAACAAGGTGCTTTATCTTGGGGAAATATTGTCAAATTCGTTCCCGGGGCATATGGACTATTATTATGTCTGGTATGAAGCTGTGTGTAAGCATTTGCCCCCTAAGAGGGCCACCTCGATCGTTTGTGCCTTGACCGCTTCTGCGCCTCTGGCGTATGATGATGATGAGCTTTGGGTGGCAGGACAATCTGACCGAGCATGGGGAAGGGGGGTTCACCTGGTCCACGAGCATGCAGAAGGGGGGGCTTTTGGTCCGGACCCCAACCCAACCCAGGGAGGGGAATCCCTGAACTCTAATACAGGAAAATCAGAGACAGCAGAGACAGCAGGGACTGGGTGTGTTACTCTTAGCAAAACCCAGAAGGCAACCCCACCTGCCAGCGAGAACTCTGTGAAGGGAGAATCTGCCTCAAATACATTGTCTCAGTCTCTCCTGGCTGAGGGAAAAAGCTTTCCAGCAGGAGCTCAGGCTTCTGATGCCTATTGTGATCAAATTCCTGTAGTAGAAAGATGTGAAAGTAGCCTGAGGGAATCATCTCAGCAAGGATCCCTGTCTGTAGCCCCATCTACCAATCTGTGTGTTGAGGAAGGTGAAAACAATTCTGATTGCCAAAATGTTTTACATGGAAATGAATTTACTGACTTGGTTTTTCAAACATCTAGTGCTGCAAATACCTTGGAAAAGTTTCCTGCATTTAATCTGTGTTTTGAAAAAACAGTGGTAATAACATCCGATTGCATTCATGAAGCTAAACCTGTAAGTGAACAGATAGTGCCTCACGCTACAGATAATGTCTCAAACATGGAAAGGGGAACAGAGCAGCTTTTACTCCTAAATGCTTTGAAAGCTTCATGCAGTCTCCTTGTCACTTCAGGTACAACTGGGAATATGGGGAATGCAACTTTGGGAACTGAATATCAGAATCCTATTTGTAAAATGCTAACTGAAGTGTTTGGTGTAACTCTCAAACAGAGTCCAGACTTGAAATTGTCCATGAGTAAAAATCTGAAAATTCCTATGCAAGCTAGTGTCTGGTTTCTTGCAATTTACCTAACTGATTGGGGTGGGAAAATTTACCCACCGGACTTACAGCTGCTGGCAAGGCAGACACACAGACACAGAAAATGGATCATGTTACCAGAGAGTCCAGGCTTTGTGGTCAAGGCAAAGGGTTAAATCAACCTTGGAAATAGATTGCCAGAACAAAGGGTGTAATATAAACACATAAGCACCCATCTATCAAGACAATTTATTACTGATATCCGCTTAAGTGGTAACAATTAAATGTAACAACTATACAATCTTTGTACTTAACAGTAATGGCTGTAAACTCTTGGTAAAAGTTTTGTGAATGTATTAAAATAGTAATTGGGTAAACTAAGGCAGGCAGCCTCATGCTTTTCATGGTATAATTTTACAAGTTTTTGCAGGTTTTGCCTCTGCATTACATAGTTCCTAAACCTCCAACAGTTTTTCTTTTATTATTATTTTTTGTTTTATCATTTGGTTTTTTTTTCTTTTATTATTATTTTTAGTTTGGTTTTTAATAACAGGTTTTTTCTCTTATTATTTTTGTTTCAGTTTTTGGTTTTTCATAACATTTTTTTCTTTTGTTATTTTTGTTTTATTCTTTCATTTTTGATAACAGTTTTTCCCTTTGTTATTATTTTTGCTTTGGGTTTTGCTTTTTTGCACCAACAGTTTTGTTTTTCTTTATTCTTTTGTTGTTGTTGTTATTATTATTATTATTATTTGTTTTTTATAATCCTTCCACATTTTTTCTTTTGGTATTATTTTTTGCTTTGGTGTTTGGTTTTTAATAACACACTTTATGTAACAGCATGTATGGCTTCCCAATTAACAGCCTGCCAGCAATATATTTTCTTTAGATTTGTGTTGGCCTACAATCCAATCCTTTAGTGTTTTGCACATTTGTAGTAGCCCCATATTTGTTAGCTTGTTATTTTATCCTATTGTAATTGTGTTGTGGTATTTCTTTTTGTTTCTTATTCTTTTTGCTTTATTTCAAGATTTAAGTCCCTCCATTGCCCAGGGGTGGAGTGCAGGACAAACGGAAGACTTTGTCACGGTATAGTAATAGTGGGCAATGGAGGCCTTAAGTGAACTGAGCTTCTGTACACCTAGGCTCAGCCCAGGTTTTCCATTGGACTTTTTCCAGCCTCCATTACAGCTGGTGCATGCAGTATGTTTTGCAGGTAAAAAAAACATGACCCCTGAACAATAAACAGTGATCTGTCAGCAAACCCCACCACTGGATGTTCCACTCCACAAGGATGAGAAGCAGATGACAGGCACCCCTCTGCTGAGGGAGGGGCTAACCAACACTCCCCCAAATACCGGAGTAGAAGAAGGACCTGTAGCACCTGGCAGGTTAACCAACGCGATGGCACCCCTGAAATTTATTGGACTCCTTTTGCTGTTTGGAGCTGTACAAAGGGGGGTGCAGGGGGGATGGACCACACCACTGCCATCTCCCCCTCCCTTTTGGCCTTAACTGTTCCCTTTATAGACGAAAGATTACATGTGCCTTAGATAAATCTGTTAATCTAACCTCACACATGATTGCTGCCCTTAACGATGAACAAGCCCAGCTCCGCCAGGCGGTACTACAGAACCGTCTCGCTCTGGACTATTTACTCCTTAAAACTGGACATGGATGCCATGAATTTGAGGGGCTGTGTTGTTTCAATCTCTCTGATAATTCCCAGGCTATTAAAGCAAGCCTGAAGGACCTCCACAGAGTGGAGCAAGGTCTAACTGAGCACATCGAACAACACTGGTGGGACTGGCTCACTTCCTGGCTGCCATCCGCCGCATGGCTCCACACCTTGCTCTTTTCTCTCCTAGGCATTGTATTTTTCCTGGTGGGTGGCTTATGCCTCCTCTAGTGCTGCTGTGGTCTCTTTCGGGAGATGGTCAGCACCTTGCGGAGGGGCACGAGCCCTCAACACTCTCACCACCGTAGACTTAGGCACCTCACCCATGCCAACGCACAACAGGGCACCCCCTTCCTTGAACTGACCTCCCTAGGTCACGGGACCTCCTATGTGGAGGCCCCGTGAAAGGGGGGATTGAAGGGGCATGAGTCAGCAGACTCCATTTTGGGTCCTGAGACACCATTTCAGGGACCCAGGGTAGTCACATCTCACCTGTCCTCACCATCTCCAGGTTAGTCACATGGGCCCAGAAGCATCAGATGAGGTGATACACCATATAAGGAAATAACCCTTCCCTGACCAGGTGAGGTGACCAGACATATAAGGTATACAGCCCCCGACCCTGAATTATGATTGGCTCTGCGCCCGCCTTACCCCTTTTCTGTAGGCTGTACTATAAAACCCGCGGTACTGTACCCCTCTGAGAGCTAGCTCCACGAGATCTCTGTAAGGTAATAAAGCATATATGCGTTTGTGACCTCCTCTGTCTTTGTGTCTCTTGGGACCACTTGGACCGACTCGGGGACTACCAGAGCTTTGTGCTCTAACAGAACCATTGGCTTAGAGGGAACATTGCCTGCAAAGTTTAAAATGGGGGGGCCCTGCACAAACTGATTCGCCCTGGGCCCCGCTCCCCCTCCAGGGACAGCCCTGGGCACACCCACTCTTTTCAGCTGAACTGATGGCTCGCTAATAAACATCAATTTACTGTGGTTATGGTCTTACTAGAGAGGCTTGGGGTGGCAGAGGAAAGCCTGGGAAGCAGGAGGGAAGGCCAGCACCAGGAAGCATGGAAGAGCCATTCCCTCCTCTCCACCCAGGACCTCAGCTATGGCACCTGGTGACCCCTCCTCAGCATCTCGTGGCATCTATGGCTCCTCTCTGCTTCTCAGCACCTTATGCCACTCATGGAGCCTACCGCCCTTAGGGCACCATGGCTTCCCAGCCCACCTCAGATACGCCCCCCCCAGCATTCAGCATCCCCCTTCCCCTGGCATCCCCAGGCAGCTCCTTCCATCTTTGGTGCTCTCTTTTCCCCCACCTCACCTCCCTCACAGCAGCTTGTACCACTCATGGCACCCCCTTTCCCCTGACACTCCCCTTCCCCAGGAACCCCCAGGCAGCTCAAACCACCCACAGTGCCCTCTTTCTCCCCTGACACTTCCTTCCTGCTTGGCAGCTTGCCCTGCTAGTAGTAACCACTTTCACTAACACACTTTTTCCTCCCCACCAGACTCCCAGACCCTCCACTGCTTCCCCCACCAGCCTCCCAGACCCTGCCACTGGCCTCTTACAGGAGCTCCCACCAGCCCACCAACCTCTTGCTGGATCTACTGGGGCCACCACCAGTCGTGCCAGCAACCTCACCATGGTGCCAGATGGCCCCCTGGCCCTGCTGCCCCCCCCCCCAGTCCCACCACTGGCCCTGCTGCCAACATCACAGGGACTCCCAGCCCTGCCATCAGGCCCATTGGAGCCCCCACTGCCCCTGCACCTCATCATCAACTCCCCCATCAGCCTCCTGCTGGCCTTGTCAGGATCCCCAGCAGCCCCTGTGCCTCATCACCAGTGGCAGTGGGGGGGAGTGGGGGCCCTAGTGAGGTCAGCAACACAGGGCAGGAGGCTGGCAGGTTGCTAGCATTGGCCCTGGTCAGCCCAGCAGGGTCTCAGGGTGCCAGAAGGAGCCCCCATGAGGCCAACAGCAGGATCCCGAAGGCCAGTCAGGGGGAGGAAGGGGGCCCATAAACTTACCTCTGCAGAAGGCAACAGTCAGTGGCACAGAGCAGGAGTGTTGCTTCCTCGGCTGTGCAGGCCAAAAGATTTAAAGTGTGCTGCAGCACACTTGGGGAGTTGCTAAAATGCCAGCCAAGGTTTAGCCAAGCTAAAATACAGTAGTACACTTGGGAAGTTGCACACCACAGCACCCTGGTTGAAAACCACTGCTCTAGATCCACTATCGCTCACGCTTTGCAGACACAGCCATAGACAAAAACCATAACCAACATTTCCAACTTTCCACTGATTAAGCGGGGAACTACCTTTATATTCCCCAGCATGAAGTTATGTGACCTAGTCAGCTGGCCCCATTTTCAGCTGGGGTTAGTGATCTTACAAGTCCCAAACACATGATCTTAAAGTGGACAGCTCTTGGAACTGCAGCAGGGGGCCCCTGGCTCTGTTGCCCTGAAAAGGAAAGAGTGCCCTGTTATAAACTCCAAACTGCTATTTGCGAAGTAATGTGTTCTGTGCTGTGTACTCAGTAGTAAGACAAAGCAAATAGCAGTTTTGTTTGGATTATCTGAAAAAGAAAAAAGTCATCATATTCATGATACCATCACTGTCTTTTATTGAATAGAAAAATAGCATCAGTATATGAACTTTTTAAATAACTTACAAACCATGTTTTAGCCAAGAAAATAAATGGATTGCATGCTATCAAATACTTACAATGGCTTCTAACATTCAGAAGACAGACTCTGAAGCTTTATGATCAAGGTTCTTTCAGAAAGACAGGTTTTATATTATCTTATTGCTTATCAACATACTACTCAAATTCCTCTCATGACTGGTCAATGACTTAACATCATCAGGACACCTCACTGAGAAAATGTCATTAAAAATGGCACAGAATGATTCCCAAAATATTTGAATTGGAGAACATCTGAATCTTAGTTTATGTCTATTTTTACAAACCTTACTCACCTGTCTTTACCCTTAGGTTACTGTTCTAGACCAGGTGTCTCAAACTCAAATCACTACAAGGGCCACATACAACAATAACAATAGTGTTGTTGCAGGCTGCAGGAAATAACTTTAAGGGCTGTATGGGGCCCACAGGCTGTGAGTTTGAGACCACTGTTCTAGACTAAGTTTTTGTGCCTGTTCTCAATCACTTCAAGCAGTAAATAGCCACTAAAAGTAGAGACAGCCGCAAACAATTTTTGATAATCCAGTCAAAAATGTTCACACTGGGACATGTATTAATTAGTATGCACATATTTCTTTTTTTCCATTTGGGGGCTCTTTGGCTAAATGAGGCCTCAATACTATAGCTATTATGCTGTTGTTCACACTACCAGCAATGTGAGAAATACAGGAATTCAGAACTCTCAAAGAAAATCAATATAATAATTTCATAAGAAAAAGCAGGCCTAATGTACTAGTGGCTAACGCTTCAAATGCCAGATTCTCATCAGGTGTAAATCTGTGTATGGGAAGTTATGCCAGTTTACATCAGCTGATCACCTATTTCCATAACTGCTCGATTCAAAAGATTTGATAAGATTCACTGCAGATAAGAGGGCATTTCCAATATTTTGTATCTAAGTATAATAAACCTGCATTCTTGTTAAATACCCTTGAGCATAATAGAATTATTTATGCACAATATAGCAGCTGTTGTACAAAGAATTATACTATTTGCTATTTTCATAAAGATTTTACTCTGATATTGAATATAGATTGTTTTTGCCAGAAATATATTTGAGTGAATTTGTTTTATTTAAATGGTCCTATTACCTTTTACTATGCAGTCTGAGAACACAGAAAATGCCATACAGAATGTCAATAGAGGTCTATCTAGTTTGATAACTGGTGTCCACTGCCAGATGCTTCAGAGGACAGTGCAATTTAATTGTGCAATAATATACCTATGAAATGAGGTGGCTATTTCTTCCTGATCCTGACTGGTCATCACCTTATGCTCTGGACCATGACAACTTAAAACACTTAGAATTATATCCCACCTGGAGCAAATATTATTTATGTAAATTGCAAATATGTAAATATTTATTTGTATAATATGGGGGTTAGCTACGCATTGTGTAAGAAACATGCTATTTCCTTCTATGTGTTATCAGTGTTTGCCTTTTAATTTCAATAGATGCTCCTTTTTAATTCTTTTATGAGAATTCACACAAATTGATCTTCTATGATATTTTTCTCCATTAATTTACAGACCTCTCTGACACCCCTTTTCACCATTCTCCTGTCCAAATTATGGTTCTGAGACTGTGCACGTCTTACATAAACAAAGCTCTCGATGATTCTGTGAATCTGTAAATAGTCCTATAATTTTTAATCACTTCTTGAAGGTACCTCTTTGTATTGAAGTCTGTATCATTTTCACTATCTTGCTTTGGTCTCTGGCTCTTTTGATTTCTGCAGTGTGGCTTTTAATATGTGATGACAAAAGTATAACTGAGTAATCACAATGCGGGTATATCACATATCTATATGATGCAATAACAATAATTTCTGTATTAATATTTATAGTCCTCTTCATACAGTCTAGCATTTTAAACATTCTTTTGACTCTCTTTGCCCAGTGAGCAGATAGTCTTCATTCAACTGCCCACAAGGGCACCTGCTGTGGATCTGTTTCTTGACTATTTACATATAATTCAGAACCTGTTATGGGTAATTTAATGTTTTCTCTTTAATGTGCAGTACATCATATTTTTCTTGGTGTATTATATCTGCTACCATGTTTCCCAACAGCTCAGTGCTTCTGGAGTTCCTCAAACTCCTCCAACAACCAGATTGTGGAAGATCCCAGAGAATGGGAAGGGCAAAGTAGGCCTCTCCATTCTTTCAAGGGCTGTCACAATGTGAGCCACCATTGCATTCCTTGTGCTCTGTGAGGCACAGATGGTAAGGAATTAGCATACCTGAAGTTACTAGCCACCCCAAAGTAGGAGAGAAAACCTCAGTATCATTTCCCATACTGTCTCTGATCAAGGAGAGTGATATACATGGCACCCCTTCAGTGGTGTGGTAATGGCCTGCCTGCCACACAAAAACCGTGTACTACAAGCATTCAGTAGGATTTGGTCCAAAGTACATGCTTGTAGTAGTTCAATGGCTTTGTACTTGAAATGTGGTTTGGGGCTAGTGAAAAAGTGCCAGGCTGACTCCCAAGGAGATTTGTTTGTCTGTCCACAGTAGTAGCCCTGCTTGGGCAACAAATGTACTCTTTCACATGACCTCACCAATATACCACAGCCTTCTTTTGGAGGAATAATCTCTACTGTGGAGAGAAGAATTTGAACTCAGGACCATAGTCAGACCTGATGTAAATTCAGTGCAAATTCAGCCAACTCTGGATTTGGTGCCATGCCTGTTTAATATTTGACCTCTCTGCTGAGACTGGTGACAGTAATGATGGCTGTATAATGTGGAGTCTGGACTGACATCATCAGCTTGTGTTACATAAGTCACCAGCACATGGCAGTGGCCTTTTTATTATGGGGTATTTTGAGATGGGTTAGAACTAGTGACCTAGCTAAGGTTATAGCCTCAATTCTCAGAACATGCTCTGCTCTACACAGAAGGGGCATGGAGGACCTTGCAGAAATGTGCTATTCTTTTGCCATTCATTACAGTATATTTTTAAATGGTATGGTGTGGCATGAAGCATGCTTTAGCCTTAAAGGAAAACTGTGGAGTAATTTTAATGAATTACAGAACAGCATGTTACCTCTCAGGGTTTGTTTGTTCAGTTACTGATGTCAATGGTAAAACTTCTGTTGATTTTCAGTGGAAGCTACAGTGAGGCCTGAGGCCTTAATTCATCAAAGCAATGAAGCACATGTGTAGCTTGTGCCCATGTACGTTGTTGAACTGGAACCTTAGTTCTTAATTATAATTTGAAGACCCAAATAATTAACAGTTCAAAAGAGATTACCATTTTAACAGTCTGGCAATGAATGAGGTCACCTTCAGAACAGGAGGCAAAGTAGTACAGTCTTCAAAGGTCGTCATCAGCTAAAATCAATTACGTTTATGGTTTTAGAACCACTTTATTAGCAGAAAAAGTTTTAAAACAACTGATCTTACCTCTCCACAACTCTGAGGGAAGGAATCTCAAACTGCCTCTCTGAAACATATCCACAAAACCTTCTGAGAGGTGCTGTTCGCCTGTGACCTAGCATATGTGCATACTTGAGTGATGATCAATCTCCTCACATTTAAGAGAGGGGGAAACATAATAGGAACTGACAACACTTGCCAACTAGAAGGGCAGTCAGCAGGTAGAAATGGCAACCTTTGGTGTGGAGTTGCTTGTCACTGTCTGCTAACCAACAGGAGCATGACTCACGTGCCAGAGACATCACTGGTGACTAGGTTAATAGAGACAACGACATTCCTGGGGAAGAGGATGCACACTCACCTTTCTGTGGTGATGGGATATGAGGTTTATGGAGATCATTTCCTAAGGCCCCTTGGCCGTTGAGGAGGCTAAGTCTCATTTTCAAAAGTGACTGAGGCATGTCAGAGCCTAAATGCCATTAACGATCAATACGACTTAGGCTTCTGAGGCAGCTAAGTGCTTTGGAAATTTTACCCTGCAGCTGGAGCCTGACGTGTTTGAGAGTTATTTTCTTTGCTTTGCTGTTAGTTTCACATAACAACAATGCAGATGCTTTGCTCTTTGTGTTTAAAGTTCATCAGGCCAACAAGATTATCAGATCTGTGCATACAAGAGGAACTCGTGCTGGCACAGTTAGGGAAGGCACTTGGAAATACATCTGTGTAAGCCTCCAGCTTTGCCACGTTCAAATAGACAGCTGCAATTCTCTGGGCTAAACCCTGCTTTTGTGGAGTGAATAGTGAACTTTCCTCATTTAGGTTTATCCTGGGAGGCATGTTTGGATGTTTCTATCATCCAGATTTAGTCACATACCTTTGATAGATGCACTGATTCCAAGGGCAGAAGTGACCATTGAGATATCTAGGCTGATGTCCTGTATACCACACAGACCATAGAATTTCACCAAAATAATCCCTAGAGAAGATCTTTTAGAAAAATATCCAAGCTTGATTTAAATATTGTCAGTGATGGAGCATTCACCGGAACCCCTGGTAGATTGATACAAGGGTTAAGAACAGTCACTGCTAAAAATGTCTCTCTGATGTCCAGTCTGCATTAGTCTAGCTTCAGCTTTTAGCCATTGGATCACCTAATATGTGTCTCATCCCCCACACAGATGCATGCTTCAAAAAGACAATCAAGAGCATGAAGACTCAAGGCTACTTAAAGGTAAAGAGCTTATTGAAAAAGCTTTTAGTGACAAAAGGACATAGCTGTTCTCTACTGCAATACCCTTTCCAATCAGGTTAAGAGAGATAATTGCACTTACTATTACACTCAACAGGCAAAGTTAAATTAAAAATTGAACGTAAATATATTGCTGATGGAGAGCGATATTCTGCTTTGCTCTCAGATGATTTGTTTGTATGGATTTATCTTTAGAACAGAAATGTTTGGTGTGAAGGAACGTCCATGTACCCCCAGACTACTTTTTAAAAACAGAAATCTCCTATTTGACTTTTCAACTAGATTCACCCTCTTTTCCAGCATTTAAAGTGCAGTTATTATCTAAAAAGTGACTCCTCAAAATGGCAATGTAGAGTTCCATGTTTGTGTTTCAGTGAATTTAGTTCATATTTGCTGGATTTACAAGTAAAAATATTTTTTCCTAATGATCATCCCTGCAAACTCGTGCCAGGAACTGAAAAGTCTCATTGATTTTCTAGCACATGCAACAGCACTATCAAAACAGGAGACTTTTTTTGCTGCATCATATTTTTTCATTAACAAATGCATTTTTTAGAACCCAAAACTATTCACAGAAAAAGTTGAAAAATTGAGTAATACCTATGGTTGCTTTTTTTTAGCCTCTAAAATGTTTCATTTTGACCATTTCAAAATACTCTGTTTCAACTGTCTGATTTGAAACAGCATTTTACCATCAAATCTGGCCAATTAAAAAACCAGCAAAAATCCTGAAGCAATGAAAGGGGTAAAAAATACACCCAACTAGCTGAACTGAAAAGAAAAACTTGGCAAAAAAATCATTTTGAACTGACAGAAATATTTCAGTTTACTTAAAACAAAATTTTTGCAAGTTTTAGTATTCGACAGAAAATTTTTTTTTGATTTGGTTCAAATAAAACAAGATTTCCCCCCCAGATTATTTGGTTCGGACTTCATCCTGAAATATCTATTATTTGCTCAGCGCTAATCACAACTACAGTTGGAGCTTGTTGTCATTAACAGTTTGCTAGAACAGAATTTAGCTCACTTTTGTAACTAACCATTGGTCTGTGGACACTGACTTCTGCCACACATGTTTATTACAGTGTTTCAAATTTAAACAAGAGTGTTTGCAAATATGATGATTTACCTCAGCTATTCTCTTGAATAGGAAAGTATAAGTAACCTCATCTTGAGCCTGATACAGCCTGATGGCATAGCTGTTACCAAAAAAGTTTTTCAGCCCTTGTCTGTTTGAAATCTAATATTCTCTCCCATTTATAATGAGAGTAGAAATATTGCATTCTAATGATGTTTTTTCCCCCTCCTTTGTTAATCTCCTGGTATGTGGCTATTTTGTAACTAATGCCTTAGGATCAGGAACTTGTTCCATGTTGGCACTAAGACTTTTGTTCATCTGTTTATATGTCAGTGAATTGATAATTCTTATATAGCAAGTTGAGGACTGTTGTTAATATTTTAATGCTGCTAAATTAGGATTTTTTTAACCTGCCAGGATTTTTTTAATATAGAGTATAGGATCACAATTGAAAATAATTTAGACAAATGGTGAAATGATCTGAGGTAAACAGGATGAAACGCAATAAAAAGAAAAGCAAAGTACCACATTTAGGAAAGAACAATCAACTACACACACACACAAAATGGGCCCTGACTGCCTAGGAAGGAGTAATGTGGAAAGGAATCTGGGTGTCATAGTGGACCATAAGCTAAATATGAGTCTACAATGTAACGCTGGTGCAAAAACAAAAAAAAAGTCATTCTGGGATGTATTAACAGGAGTATTGTACGTAAGGCATGAGGAGTATTTCTTCCACTCTATTCAGGGATAATTAGGCCTCAGCTGGAGTATTGCGTCTAATTCTGGGCACCTCATTTCAGAAAGGGTGTGGAGAAATTGGAGGAAGTCCAGAGAAGAGCAACAAGAAAGGTCACTTGATGTGTGAGGGAATATTGAAAGAGCTGGGTTTGTTTAGTTTGGAAAAGAGGACACTCAGAGGGTACATGATAATAATTTTCAAGTACCTAAGAGGTTGTCACAAGGAGAGAGAAAACTTGTTCTCCTTAACTGCCGATGATAGAACAGGAATCAATGGGCTTAAATTACAGCAAGGGAGGCGTCATTTGGACATTAGGAAAAAATTCCTATCTGGCAGAGTGATTAGCCACTGGAAAAATTTATCTAGGGAGGTTGTGGAATCTCCATCACGGGAAACTTTTAAGAGCAGGTTTGACAAACAACTGCCAGGGATGGTTTAGGCTGGTACTTGTTCCTGCCACAAGTGTGGGAGACTGGACTCAATGGCTATGTCTATGCTACATGGCTCAGATAAGTCGACTTTATAAGGTTGACTTGAAGTTGACTTTATTAAGTTGACTTAGTGAGATCTCATTTGTTTAAGTCGACCTTATAAAGTTGACTTAAGCCAGGGGACTCATTTAAAGTTGACTTAATAAAGTCAAATTTAAATGGGTCCCCTGGCTTAAGTCGACTTTATAAAGTTGACTTAAATGGCTCTAATTCACTACTTTATTAAGTCGACTTTTATTTAAGTTGACTTAAAAAAGTTGACTTAACCCCTAAAGTTGACGTTAAGGGTAGGAGTTAGTAAGTCGAATTAATGAACATCAAATGTGGCCAGGAAGTTGCTTAAGTTGACTTAAGCCCAGTTAAACCTCTAGTGTAGACACACCCAATCACCTCTCATGGCTTCTTCCAGTTTCTATTATTTTAATATTCCAATCAACTTCTTTGCTATTTGCAGTGGCATCACACATATAATCACTTTTTTTAATGACAACTACGTTTTACTGATAGAAGTGGACAACTCCTAAGACCAGTCATGTCCATGCTGCTGTTAACAATACCTGCATCATCTAAGCCAGTGGTTCCCAAACTTTTTGGCTCAAGGGCCACAGATATCATTTTTACAACCCTGAAGGGCCTCCAGTCTCTATTAGTAGGTACCCCCCACTGCAGCCACAAAGAAGGAGGTCATTGAGGAGGCCACCTTCTCATTCATTTGCCATTTCCCTGGCTGCAGTAGAAAAGCTACATGCATCCCAAATTCCAAAGGGGCAGCTATGTTAGTCTAGGTCAATAAAACAAACAAAGCATCTTGTGGCATTTAAAGACTAACAAATTTATTTATCACATGAGCTTTCATAGGAGAAAATTGTCAGATGCTTAGAAGTGGGATTTTCTCCTATGGAAGCTCAAGCAATAAATAAATGTGTTAGTCTTTAAGTGCCACTGGACACCTTGTTTGTTTTACATGCGTGTTATAGCCTTGTGTGCTCCACCAGGGCCCCTAGGCAGTGACTTCCTTCTGCAGCCATGGTAATGGAAGATCAGTGCTCTGCTCTCTCTGGTCTCAGCAGGACCCCCAGTGCCTATGGACCTAGGTGGAAGCCTTTGCTATGCTCCCTGCTACAGACAGGGGAAGGAAAGAGCTGATCTCTAGTCTTTTGGTCCTATGGGATTACACTCCATCTGTGTCCTTAGGCCAGGCGTCAGCAACCCCTGGCACCTGTGCCAAAAATGGCACAGGGGCTGAACTTGAGCAGCAGGCAGCGCCCCGCAGTCTCTGCTGCTGGCCCTGCTCCCCTCAGCGCTGTGTGGCTGGCTGCATCTGCACTTTCCTGCTGGGGAGCGTGGCCAGCAGGAACAAAGAAGCTGCGGTGTGTCCTGCTCCTGATCCCTGCTGGCCCCACACCCTGTTGGGCAGGGCTGGAGGGGAGCAGAGTGGGTAAGCCTGCCTGCTTCCAGCTCCAACTGTGGAAGACGGCCACCTGCAGGAGCAAAAGCATCCCTAAACTGGAGGCCTGGCCCTGCCCCCTTTTGGCCTTGTCCCCAGCACCCACTGAGGGTGCGTTGGGCAGGGCTTGGACGGGGGCCAGTAAAGGTGGCTGACCCCTGCCTTAGGCAGTAGCTCCCATCTGCAGCCAGCAAGAGGACAGCCACAGGCCACTTTGAAAAGCTCCATTGGTCATTCCATCTTGCTCAATTCTTCATTACACAAAAAGGCTAAGAAAAAGCCTTAGTTTGTCAAAGTCATTGAACCTCATGAAATAATTAACTACAAAATCTTCTTTACTCATGATGAAAATACTTGAGAAGACCCAGATTCTGTGTAAAGACCAGCTTTAATTTAAAGGATGGGTTTTGTCCAAAAGTAAGCCCTATTATTCTGTATGCTAGACACAGATCCCAGGGCATTTATGCTCAGATGAAGCTCAGCTAAGAATGAGCAGGATCTATGTAGAATCTGAACAGCTGCCAGTGAGAATGAAACCTACCCTTTTAAAGCACCTTATCTCCCCATGCTTTGTGAGCTCACTAGCAACAGTCCATTGCTCAGACTGAGATCTGATCCCTGGGATTTGGGCCTAAATGTGTAAATTAAGTATTTCAGTTCATTATTTTTAACTGGAGTTGACCATTAAGAAAACCTATCCCTATCAGCCAGCAGAAGGTGAACCCAGCTGCTGAATTCTTCATGCTAAAGAACTGGACTGGGATCGAGCAACACAGAACAGAAGCATTGTCCTAAGCATGTCATTTTTGTTTTATCTTCTCTGCATATATAAATGTTATTTAAATGCAACAGAGACAGGTGAAGTCTCTCAGGCCAAAAGCAGAAAACCTCCATGTTGTCTGATTGCTTAAAGACAGCAAAAGAGAGAACCGCTTATCATGGCATTTCAAAGACAAAGTTTGAAACCTGGGCCACCTGGAGTCACTTTCTTAAAACCTGCTCAGATATACAAGCATACAAGAAAGCCATGGTGAATCCTAAATAATGGCACATATCAAACATAAAAAGTGAGGCTGCCATGGGAAGTGTGGCAATAATGGTCCCCAAGAAGGGCCATGCCCCCTCTGAATATATGGAAAGAGGAAGGCACCCTGGGAGGAAGAAGGGCAAAAAGTGTTAATTCAAACTAATGATTAGTTCGAATTAACATGGCTACACTGGGTTAAATTGAACTAATATATTCAATTTAAACACTGTTTTGAATTTAAGAGAGGTTTTATAATTTTGAAATGACTTTTCCTTATTTTGAATTGAGGGAGGTCCTTATTTTGAACTAGGGAAAGCTAGCGTAGCCATGCAACACTTTAAATTAAATTAATCATTAATTCGATTTAAAGTGTAAGTGTAGACATAGCCATAGAGATTTTACCTTTGGCTTCAACAGGGATAGGATCAGGCTCTTAAAACCAATGCATCTACCAATGGCACCATTGCTCTTCATATGATTTTCAGTTATTAAGCCTAAAGCAAGTTAGTCAAAAGAATACAGTTTAATATAGGAAGGCATAATATATGCTACCAAGAAGTGGTTGGGGGTGGGGGTGCAAGGTCTTATTGTGCAAAGCACAGTAAATTAATCCCTCCGACATCCAGTATATACACACTCATATTGAACAGTATTTGCTGCCCAAATGAAAAGCATCAGTCTAACGATGCCCCACGGGTTCAAATGTAACTGCAGAAATGAATTTTCACTGCTTGGAAAAGCCTGAGAATCTGTGGGGAGCACAGCTTTGCCCCAGATTCCAGCAGCTAAAATTATGCTGACAAGGGATGAGAACTAAGGTCACTTTAACTATCTTGCTATCTCAACAAAGACAGTGATATCTGCAGACTGTATTTCCCTTTGTACAGGCACTGAAGGTGAGAGAGTCCAAAAGATGCAATATCCTCCACCTTGAAATGATCGTTCAAAGGGAATGTAATCAGCCTGCCAGAAAGCTCTCCCTCCTCCTGTGTAATCTTCTCCCAAAAATTAAAGATGAGAAATGAAACCATCCTACTCTTCATGGCAAGCCCCAACTTCTACTTGCTATTCAACTTCTAGACGTCACAAATGCAATTAAAACTGGAGGACAGCAAGATGAAATGAATGAAACAGTAAACATCACAGCTGCTATTCTGGTCCATGTGAAACCTTCACTACAAAAGACTTTTTAATAATTTTGGTTGTAATTTCTGAACACGCCTAAGGGAAGTAGGAGTCCAACACTTACTGGCCATGTCTACAGTAGAGGGCTTAGTTAAGTCAACTTAACAAGGATCCAGGCCACAAAGTTTTCTAAACTCTAAGGCCAACTGAAAAACATCAAAGAACTATTATTTGATTAATTCCCGGGATAACTGTTTTTTATTTGCATTCAGCATGTATAACCTAAAGGTTGCTGCACAGTGCTAGAGCAGTGGTTCTCAACCACTGTTGGGACACATTTACTGTATTGCCACTCCGTGGTAGGCGTGTTGCAACTAGCTGGATTTGGCCTAGGGGTACAGCCCTGCAAAGCCATTGGTATATGCTGCAGATCCAAGGGTATCCACATTAGTGGATGTAGGTGCGCATAACTGCAGACCCATTCTTTTGGATTGACCTTTGGGTGCGGATTCTATTTTTATCTGCCCAGGGTGTGATCCATCATTGCAGAGACTGCTATGATTTGTGTCAACAGTACACAGGGGAACAAGGAAGCACTCCAGCCAGTCCTAGCTCAGCTCTTATTGTGGTCTGCCAGCCAGTCACAGTCTCAGTCACAATAGGGTGGGACTTGGAGAGTCACCGCTCACTGGCAGTCAGTCAGCAGTGCTGGTCTTTGATTGGCTGATTCCTCATGACTTTTCTGCACACCTCTTCCTTTTCTTGTTTGCAGTTTGCATGCCATGCTGTCAGTCAGTGATTTCATTGGTGGCCAAGGAAATCTGATTGACAGCACAGCCTGTGAACTGCAAATAGGAAAAGGAAAAAATGGGCGGCACCCATGAGGGGAATGAGCCAATCAAAGGCTAAAATGCTGACTGTAAGTCAAAACTCGGCTGCGGGTGTGGTTAGGGATAGAGATAAAACACGGCATGTGGATTGCAGACCAGATAGATACTGTCACTGAGCAGATGCGGATCCACATTTTTGTGTCCATGCAGGGCTCTACTCATGTGTCCTGTAGGGTAATGATATGCCACGAAGTGTGTCACAAACTGCAGAAAGTTGAGAACCACTGTGCTAGAAAATAAGAACCAAAGGGTGAAAATGCTTAAATATTTGCTTGTGTTTTCATGTCTCAGACTGAGTGAACTGTAAAAACAAAAACTACCAAAATAATTATTAAAAGGAAATTAGAGCCATAAATCTCTTCAGGTATGTCTACACTTACAAATTAGTTCAAATTAATGAGGATTAATTTGAACTAAATTAATGCATAACTACACTTGCTTTCTTTACTTCAGACTAAGAAATTCCTTAGTTCGAATTAATGAACGTTTACTTTGAAGTTATAAAACCTCTCTTAACTTTGAAATAATGGGTAATTCGAATTTATTAGTTTGAATTAACCCAATGGAGCCGCATTAATTCAAACTAACCATTAATTCGAATTAAAGTTGTTTGACCTTCTTTGTCCTTCTATGCATGGGTGGTGGCATGGCCCTTCTTGGGGGCCATGTTGTCACACATCTCATGGTCCCCCCTCCTAAATTGAATTAGCAAGTCCTGTCCATGAACAGGCTAACTCGATTTAGGTTTCTAGTGGGGCATGTTAGTTCAAATTAACTTAGTTCAAATTAACCATTATTAGTTCAAATTTATCAAGTGTAGACATAGCCTTCCAGTTTTAGGGTCCAGTCCTGCAGTGCAGATCACTGTGCAAGCCACTGCTTTCAGTCATGGGAGCTCAAGGCCTACAAGTTGCAGGAACAGGGCCTCATTTATCTGAAGTTCTCTGAAGTGGCACTTGCATTTTTAAAAATATGATCCAAAACCTGTTCTCCCCAATGCAAATACACTGCAGCAATGGAAAGACAGGAGAATATTGCTCTATGGACTGAGACTTCCAAACCTCAAGTGATTTGGACGCCTAGTTCTAGTTCAAATTAAAAATAATTAGGCATGCAAATCTCCCATGTGGCTTTGAAAATGCCAGCTATGACTTTTAACCTGAGAGTGTCTGTTTAATTCTCTAGCACTATTTTAAAATGGCATTTACTGCAAAACACCATGGTAGCCTAGAAACTATTTGGCTCACAAAAGAGGAGATTTGGTGCCACTAAGCAAAGTCCCAGGCTTTGCCACACTGATGCTGAAGCTCACAAGCAGTTCTAAGCCCTCCTCATTCTCATGATGAAATGTGACTATGTCTTGTTGGCGTTGAGAGTTTTTCTGTTCGGTGCAACTATTATAGTGTCATTGAAATGGGGACTGAGGTTTTTCTTTTTTTCTTTTCCCCAATTCTGAGAACTTCTAATGTCCACAGATGTTTCTCTAACAATCCTTCTCTTGTTGGAGTCAGATATTCACAGTTCAGCCAGGCTTCAAAAGGCTGGGGAACAGTGTAATATACCATCATAAGTTAGCACCCATAATAAAAGCACTAGCCCTTCATCTCTGAGGTATGGATTCAAATCTGAACAGGAGAAACTAGATAAAATGAGTGTGATTGTCCCCTCTTATGACTTAATAAATGTTTGACCAGATCATAAAGCCACTACTGAATTCATTACAACTGGCAGCTTCTGCTCCTAAGAAGCCCATGGATGGGATAGCAGAGGAAGGTAAAGTTCAGGATTGGTATACAGTGGCAGAGCTGCAGTATATCAAAAAACTTATGCAGCTTATGGTCTACCATATTTCTGGTTCCAGATTGTACTACTGGTTGGGAAGGAGTCAACCTGGCTTTTGCAAAGGTAAACTGTGACTCAACAATTTATTAGAATTCTCTGAGGAGGACAGCAAACTTGTAGATAATAGTGAGCCAGTGAATATACTATACTTGGAGTTTCAGAAAACCTTTGACAACGTCCCTCACCAAAGACTTAAGCAAAGAAAGCTGTCATGGGATGAAAGGGAAGATCCACTCATGGATCAGAAACTGGTTAAAAGAGTAGGAACAAACAATAGGAACAAACAGTCAGTTTTAACAGTGGAGAGAGGTGTCATTCAGGGATTTCTCCTAGAACTAGTGCTGTTCAACATATTCATAAATGATCTGCAAAAAGGGGTAAACAGTGAGGTGACAACATTTGCAGATGACACAAAATTACTCAAGACGACTAAGTCAATAGCAGACTGCAAAGAATTACAAAAGGATCTCATAAAACAGGGTAACTGGGCAACAAAACAGCAGGTGAAAGTTAGTGTTGATAAATGCAAAGTAATACACATTGGAAAACATAATCCCATCTATATATGCAAATTTATGGGATCTACATTAGCTGTTACCATTCAAGAAAGATCTTGGAGTCACTGTGGCTATTTCACTGAAAACAACCATTCAATATGCAGCAGCAGTCAAAAAAAAGCTAAAAGAATATTAGAAACCATTAGGAAAGGGGTAGATAGAAAAACAGAAAACATAACAATGCCACTACAGAAATCCCTGGTACACCCACACCTTCAATACTGCATACAGTTCTGGATACCCCCATCTCCAGAAGAAAAGATAGATTAGAACTGGAAAAGTTAAAGAGCAGTACGGCAAAAATGATTAAGGGTATGGAACAGCTTCCATATCAGTAGAGATTGAAAAAGACTGGGTCTTTTTTGCTTAGCAAAAAGATGATTAAGGGGGGATAAGACATATTTATGTATATACAGTAGTAGATAAAATTATAAATGGTATGGAGAAAAAGTTATTTACTCCTTCACATAATACAAGTACCAAGGGTCACCCAATGGACTTAATAGGCAGCTGGGTTAACCAAACACAAGGAAGTACTTCTTCAAACCTGCACAGTCAACTTGTGGACCTTGTTGCCAAACTTAAAAATGGTTAATAAAAGCATTAGATAACTTTGTGGAGGTTGGGTCCATCAATAACTATTAGCTAAGATGGTAAGGATGCAGCCCCAAGCTCTGGGTGTCCCTACCCTATGACTGCCAGAAGCTGGGTGTGGAGAACAAGGGATGATCACTCAATGATTGCCTGTGCTCTTCATTTCCTCTGAAGCATCTGGCATTGGCCATTGTCAGAAGACAGGATATTGGGCAAGAGGGCCCACTGATCTGAATATGGCTGTCCCTTGGTTGCACAATCAACAAATTTTCTCTTTGGTTTTTTAAGGGTGGGAAACATTCCTTTTTGAAAATGAATAAACTGCGGTTTAGGAGCCCAGAATAAGATTCCTTAGCTAAAGATTGTGATTTTCTCTTATTTGGAGAACACTGAAAAAGCCAGTTTAGTCATCTGCTATATGGATGCACTAAATAATCACCACCATACTCTTAGCCAACTCTGCAGATCATAATAGTTAATCAGTCCCTTCTACCATACAACTGTCAAGTTCTTGTTCTGTTTTCTTCCCCATCACTGCTGTCCAAGACAGGTACGTCTCTAAACAGAAGCTATTTCTCTTCTAATTTAGATGTCACATTCTATCTAAGCTATCATGTTTGTGATACGTTTAGATTGTTAGCTCCTTGAGGGAGAGACTTTGCCTTTATCTCTGTTTGCATACCACTGACCAGTGAATGGACTAATGACATTCAAGAAGTAATACACTATTTGCTTATATATTTACAGTCAGAGTGTGCCTTGTCTCACTCAGCTGAGATGGGAGTAAGTGGAGTACATCTTACAGTTTATATTTAAAGTATTTAAATGTCCTGCTGCACTGTTATGACTCCAGACATAAGAGCAACTAGTGATGCAGAAGAGCCAGAACATGGAACAGCTTCCTAAATAAATTAAACTAACCAGTCTACATACATTGTTCCACATAAATGAAATGAAAAAAAAACCACCCTCCATGCATGGTGAAAAATATAGTAGATGTTTAAAATGTTTTAAAATTGTAATAATCTAAACTATATTATGGGTGCCACAAGCAAGACTTCATTTAACTCTGTGAGCTTATATCCAATGCCTTTGACTTTAATAGGCACTAGTTTAAGCTGTATGCCACATTCTGCTAAGTTACTTCCATGTAATCTCATTGACTGTAGTAGAATGGCAGGGAAGTAAAGGAGGGAAGAATTCAGGCTAGAATTTTTACTTACCAATATCCCTTTTATTTAATCCCTTATTTCTACTTTTACCTAATGCAAAATGCACTCTATAGCCATTATCTCATCTAATTTCCTTTTTCCATGTTTTTCTGACCATTAATACATTTCTCATGTAGGTCTTCAGCCAGTTCATGATGAGCACTCTGATGGTTTTATTCAGCAAAATGATACATTTTCCATTTTCTCAATCAAGACCCTGTCATTATCATTACCAAAGGCCAGAAACCAGGTGGAGTGTGATAGAGTTACTCAGACGTTAAAAAAAGGACACTCTCAAAAGTGTTTTTCATCATTTCTTACATTTCCTGTGCTAATGGTTACTTGTAAAAATGCCTTGGAATGTTGAAGTTGCAATCTGTTTCTGTTTATTAAGTGTTCATATTACATCAGCGCTCTTTCACTTCAGTCAGGACAGGGCATTGTACACAAAGATGTAGAAACAGTCCCCCTTTTTTTACTAGTGGGCAGCTCATTAGAGCTGCCTGTCCATATTTAATTTAAAAAAGAAGGAAAGAAAACTGCAATGATTCAATATTTGGAGGAAAAAACCTAGAAAGTATTATATGTATTTTGCAAATGGATATGAGAAAGCAAACATATGTCTGATTTTGACTCTGCCACTTTTGACAACGTCCTTTTAAGGAGAAGACTAAATTACATTCTCAGGGCCTACTACTGCTCTCAGTTACACCTATGTAACACCAGCATTATTCTGTCGGCTCTGATGGAATTACTCCAGATTCATATCAATGTATACAAATTTACACCAAAGCAAAATTTGGCTTTACCAACATAGTTTTTTCCCAGCAGGAATATGTTTTGAGAAGTTACATTTAAAGAGAAATTGTTTGCTTTCACTCATTTAAATTAGGAGTGTAATAGAATAGATATTGCAAAGAAAAAACTTACGATGATTCCTCTTTTGGTTTCAGACAAGCTATATTCAGAAACCAAGTCTAAGAAGAATGGGACAAAAAATACACTAAAAAAAACCCTCAGCTCCTACTTTGAACTAAAAATCAGTTCAGTACAGAATTTCAGACTTGTGGTGTGGAAGGTAATTTCTAACTTTGAACTAAATATCAGTTCAATACAGAATTTTAGTTGTATGATGTGGAAGGTGATTTCCCCCAAGGGCATCAATTCCTTATTCCTGAAACTGACCTTACTGTAAATACAGGAATGACAGACCACAGTAGTGCAAAAAACAAGATATTAACTGACAGACCCCTTCCCTGTGAAAAGTGAGAGAGCTTCTAATAGGAGGTGTCCTGATCAGTTAGCTCCAACTCT
Organism: Podocnemis expansa; assembly: GCA_007922195.1. Classification (NCBI taxonomy): domain Eukaryota; kingdom Metazoa; phylum Chordata; order Testudines; family Podocnemididae; genus Podocnemis; species Podocnemis expansa. The sequence goes on from ML681963.1 coordinate 24,989,147, forward strand.
CTGATGACATTCATTCCCTACTTATTTCTATTCTTGTTGATATAGTTCACATTGTTTTGTCCTTTTTTCTTTCTTTTTTTTTTTTACCTATCCACACTTGTCTCTGCCAGCCTATTATTCATAATCGCTAGGGCTCCAACACCACCAGAAAATCCATTCTGTTTAGAACTAGAGCTCAATTGCCTTGGGTAGCCATTGGCAGTTTCTGAGAGCTGTTTCTGCATGATGGCCAGTGACACTTTGTTGGAGGCTAAGAAGTCTTTCATGGAGATCATCTCACCAGACAGCCGGCGTCCATCCGTGTCACTCTCATTAACACCATCTGTCTCAATGGAGATGTTCCGCCGGCTCCGCACATTTCCTGGCATCACAACATTCCTCCGTGACCTAAAGAATTTTCTTTGGCATCTAGGACAGCACCTGCAATCCAGTTTCTTTAATATCCAGTTTATGGACTGTTTGATAACGATTGAGATCACATTAAATAAGGAATAGATACAGCAAACCCCCATGAGTATGAATACAAAGTTGCCAAATCGGTAAAGGCCTTGGCTTTCATACTGGGCATTTTGGCTACTGACGAGGTCACCAAAACCAATCGTGCTGAAGGCCACGAAGCAAAAGTAAAGTGAGTCAAAATAACTCCACCCTTCAATTGGTGTGTACATTGCAGAGGCACAACAGGAAATGATGAGCGATGCTACACATAAAATGAGCATGACATAGTACACAGATGGCTTCCACCCTGCCAAGCTGTCCACCTCAGAGTTCCCTGAGCCCCGTCGGCTATCATGAGGAAGGACCCCTTTCCTCCTCAGCTGTCTCTCATGGCAGGATTTCATGATGTAGGCTATGACTGTGATTAAGCGCTCCAGGAACAAGTTAAAGAATAAAATGGTCCCTGCACATCCTATAAGGCCATAAAATATCAGAAAAATTTTTCCTCCAATGGTGGCTGGGGTGGTCATGCCAAACCCTGGAAGACAAAAGAGAAGAGTTTAGTAAAATATCCCCTTAGTTCAAGCATCAAGGGTCAAGCATCAAGGGTTTTGCCACATGCAAAGCAACATGACTGGCAAGAAATTGCTGTGGCTCATATTAGCTTTGGAAAAGCAGCTGGAAATTCTCTCCAGATGCAACATACATATGGCCGACATTGTTCCAATGCTACACATAAGCAGAGATCACAGAAGCAGAGCATGTGCACTTCCCCCTACTTAGAACATTAATGATATAAAAGAGGAAAGCAAATAAATTTGAAGAAAGAGCTGTTTATCTGAGGACCTGCACTACTGTCTGCTGCAAAGCTCACTTTATCACAACCTTCTGCTCTGCTCCCAGTTTCAGCGCTGATCTTCTGAATTACAATAGCAAGCTCTTTTTCTGCCCACTTGCTCTGGTCTGCTTCATGGGTCTGATCAAAGTCTATTGAAGTCAATAAAAAGATCCCCATTTACTTCAATAGTCAATTGATCAATCCCACAATCAGACCTAGGTTGATGCATCACCAGATTTTCTCTGCTTTCTTGTCTCCCCATATGTGCTCCACAGTTCAGGTCTGCGCTAGAACACTGCTGGAGAGCAGCTCTGTTTCACCATGCCCTGTTGTTTGGCTTTCCAGCCCACTCCAGTTTTGCAATTTTACAAATATTTTCTCATAGGTTTTTTTCTTTCCAGTTTGAAGATCCCATTTGTGCTTGGGGTCATTTGACTGAAAAAACAAATTTTCTGTAAATCAGTTGTTTATGAAGAATCAAAATGAATAAATGTGTCCTGAATTAGATGCTGAACATGTTTGCTGTCATTTAAACAGGTTCTAGAGAAATTTAACAAGTGATTAATTAACTGTCCAAGTTAAATTAAAGCTGAGGGAGCAAAAACTTAGAATAAGACACACATCTGCATTTATCCTCCTCTGCTTGTAAGTGCGGATATTAACTATACATGAAATAAAGGAACTAGATTATTGGAGATAAGCAAAACATATTCAGTATTTCTAAGTGCAAAGCCCTTGTCCATGGGGGAGTCAAATACATGGTGAGGAGCTGAGAACATTGCTGTTTTGACGTTTGCAGCCTTCTATCAGCACATCTCCTTGTATCCACAGTCTCCTCTTATTTCTTCACAGCTCCATGATGCAGCCATTGCTGATAATTTAAATCCTCATTGGACATTTTTTTTTACTTGAAAAATAAAACCATTTTATTAACAAAAATACAATGGCTCCAGGCTGGCATACTGAACAGTCCCCTTTTTACTTTTCCATCCAGCTCAGAATGATATAATATAAGTCTGTACTCTTGAGTGTAACTGAGTATCCTGAAGTGTTACAAGCACAAGCAGGAGATTACTGAAGACTAGCACATCTCAGAACCATAGGGCTAAAAGGGACCAGAATGGTCTTTGAGTCTAACGCCCTGCCAAGATGCAAGATTTGTTGTGTCTAAACCATCCAGGATACAAGGTTTAGACACACTTCATGCATCCTTACTTTTCCTCACTAGATGGACTATTAGTGCGCTGCAGCTCAATTTTAGGAAAAGTAGCCAGTAGATTTGAAGAGAATTACATGGACACAGTCAAGTAAAACTTTTTGCTACTGCTCCATCCTCTTGTTCCCAGCACAGACACTGTTCCATTCACACATTAGGTCCCCATACCTCTCTCTGAACTGATTTACGCATGGTGTTGGAACCAAGAATCCTTGTACTCTCATCCTTAAATCTACTACCACCATCTTCTTGCTGCATTTAAGTTTAGGTACAAATCCCAATCTTCACTCTGTGGACATGTGATGGCTGGCAGGAGGTAGGAACCACTGCATAGATAATCTGTGGGACAGTGGGGTGGGGAAGCTATAGAGGCTGCATAGTTGAGCTTCCCAGATTGTATATAGGGTGAGGGAAAATAAGGAAAGAGGTATTAGCAATGGATGTTGAACTTTGCAAGTAGCAGAGGTGGGCTGCAAGTTGGGAGGAGTGGAGATAATTTGTAGATACAGAGCAGACCAGTCACACATGGAAAGGAAGTGAGGACCTGCACAGACTAATCCCCCCAGGGCACAGCAAAACCTTGGCTGGCCCTAGGTAGTTAGGGCAGATTGTTCAAATTATGTCAATGTTAGTGATGTGGCATAACCTCTGCTGAGGCTGCAGTCCATGCCAATTGAAACCAATGTGAATTTTGCTACTGATTTAGTGGCTAACGCCTGAGCCTTAGCCCATCAACGCCATATCCCTTGTCAATTAAAATTCCCATCTGAGTTCAGCTTTCTATAGAAGAAAGCCTAGGAACAAAGACTCCACAAAGACACCCAAACAGTTAAGACTGGAAACCCACTATGGGTACCATCTATACTGGAGCCTTAGATCAACTTTAGGAAGGGTAAGTCAACCTACAGGCTCCTGTGGCCACACTGGGCTTTTATTAAGTCAACTTATGTGCTTCCTTAAGTTGACTTAATAATACCACCTCTAAAGGTCGACTTAACGCTTGAGTTGACCTTATTAAGTTGATTTAAGCCAGTGTAGATGGGGAAAGCCCTTAAGTCAACCTAACTGGTCTCCAGGCCCTCTCCCAGAGTTCTTGGCCACCACAGACAGCTACCCAGAATGCACCATTCCTCCATTAACCTAGCACCTGACAGTGTTGCCGCAGGCAGTTGACAGGAGTTTTCAATGTAGACTCTCTAAGTTGACTTAACAAGGTTGACTTTAAGTTGACTAAAGTCAACCTTGTTAGGTCAACTTAACAGAGCCTCCAGTGCAGACATACCCTATGAATTGTAAATAATGGAAAACACAGGACATTAAACTAGAAAGCTAGTGAGTCCAGCCTCCATCCCTTGTCTTTGTTCTTTCACAGCATGGAAGACCTTTGGGAGAAAGAAAAAAAGGCATCTTCTTTCTGCTTATAAATCTCAAAATATATTAATCGAAAGTAATGATAACTTGTCTTGGTGCTAGAGTGGAAAACCTAAAAGCACAGATCAGTAAAAATATTAATCTACATCTAAATGCCTGTGGCCAAAAATGATCCTTGCTGTCACTCTATGGACTTCAGTCCATGATTCTGTTTAAAGATACTGTCAGGCAAACACCCCAGCTGAGCACAGCAACTACTGTACAAGGCCCTATTGTTTCCTTTTCATCCTGTTTTTTTTTGTTTTTTTTCTATTAGTGTGACATAAAGGGTGGTGTTGTTCATTCAATGACTAAAGAGCAAATTGATAGAACTCATAATTAGGTAAAAGTATCCCTGATTGTATGCCCTGCAAACACAGCAACTCTGTGTCTAAAAAGCAATTTCTTTGCTAGGTTAGAAAAAGCTCTAAAACAAAAACTACTCCTTCTAATCAAACTGCAACAAAACAGCATTGGTGTCTGGTTTATTTCCATATACATCCTCCCTAAGACTTCAAGGGGCCTGGCTGGGGAACTTACTGTACCTGTGAAAGAAATCAGAAAGTTAGTGCCTAACCTAATTTTGCTAAGCAAGATAATTGACTGACAGCCTCTGTCACACCTGTCAAGTTTAGGTATCCTCACTAGAACTGGTTGGAAAATACTTTTCCCCATCTCCTGCAGAAAATTTTTACTTTTAGGCAAAACACCGCTGAACAAACAAAAAACAAACAACCCTCACCGCAAACAACACCAAAACCCCCAAACCAAACCAAATGAAACTAAAGCAAAAAAAGTCAATGTCTGTTGCCAACTGAAATAGCGCTACAATACATCTCCCATGATGCACCACAGACCACAGGCTCCCTTGCTGGGGAGTAGAGATAGCACATCTCAGGAGGTGGAGTCTTACCTGGGAGCCTGGCCCAGTGAGGAGAACAGGAGCATGAGACAGCCTAATAATTACTCCCATGAGGACTGTGGCAGTATTTCTGAATCAAAATATTTCAGTTTGTGGCATAAACATGTTGATTTTCTGATTAAAGTTTTCAGTTTTGGGGCAATTTTTTGATGAAAAAAATAAAAAAATCCTGTGGAAAAGTGCACACTTTTTGGGAAATTTTGTTTCTTCCAAAACCTAATTCTATTGAAAAACAGTTGTGACAGAATTTTTTTTGCCAACCTTAAAACTGAATCCCTCCCAGATCTACTTCAGGCTAGGACGTGATACAAAGACATTTCTTCCTCTCGTAGTTAGCTTTCTTCTGTTCATAGCCTATATTCATCCATCCAGACCTCTCTGTGGATTAGATATCACAGATCATCCACATATAACATGGATGCCCCAAGCTTTTGGGACCAACCCAGGCAACTCTGGACCAGACACACATTAGAATGACTCTTTGTATTTTCTACTCCTCTCATACACAATCGGGCCCATCATATTTGTGCCAAGAAAACATACCCTTCAGAACTAGAAAAGAAACTCATTGCCACAGTCATGATCATATAATGTGTCAGCACTGAAGAATGGAGTGGGCACCTGTGTATCACCAAAGAGTGATATTGCCTATGTGTTTCAAAGGCTTATACTTTAAATATGAAGGATAATCAGAAACAGAAGTGAAAATATTTTCTAACTAGGTTCACAACCAGATAATGGTGTCTTCTTTAGTCATTGATTTGTTAGGCAATGGAAACCCCAGCAATACAAACGGAGGGCTTTCAGTTATTCCTATGTCCCTGCACATGCAAATCACTTAATCTGATAAAATTAGAGTTTGGGATGCACTCACTTGAATATTCAGTTCAGTCTTCAAGAAGCTGGCCATGCACATAGGCCAGTCCTTTATTTTTGCTATCTTCTTTGGATGTGGAAAAGATTTGAACCTGCTAGTATTAGTCCATTCTAAACATCACATGCACATTCTAAGCATTCACAAATTGTACCTACTTATTTTTTGGCAGATTCAACTCATGTACATAGATCAGAAAACATAGCTCAAACTGTTGTTATTGGCCCTTTGGGTGCACAAATATGCATTTGCATTTTGTGAGTACGCTTCTACCTACTTGTGTTAAACATTTTGAAGTACATTATTAAATATGGTTACCATTCTCACACTCCTCAACTACTTTGGAGTAGTTAACAGCATGGGCAAGAAAGTGAACATTAGGGGTCTCAGTTGGATTGAGACTATGGACGTCAGTTATTGACTGAGTGAAGTGGATTGGGATCTATGTCAAATGGAAAGCAGACTCACTGTAGACAGAAGATGATGATACTACAGAGAAGGAAAAGAGCTACATGCAGGCCCAGACTCGGGGGCCTTGGGGCACCAACCTGCTCCACCACTGTGGACCCTCCCCCTCCTCCATATATACCCCCCTTGCCTTGGGAGTCCAGCCCCCAAGCATTCTGAGGGCCCTGTCCGGGCCGGCACTGGGGCAGGAGCGAGGAGCCATGCTCCTGCCTCGCCCCTGGATCAGCTGGGCTGCCCTTGGGGATGAGGCGGGCCAGCCCTGTTGGCTCTGCTCCACTACAGGGGTGGGACTGCTGGCATGCAGTGAAGCTCTGGCATGGCCTTCCAGACCTGTGGAGGGCTGCACCAGCGGCATTGTATGGTACCGTGCAGCAGCCAGCCCCAGCTCCACCCTCGGAGGGGAGTAGAATGAACAGGGCCAGCCCGCCTCACCCCATGGGGCAGCCCAGCCGGCCTAGGGGTAGGTGGAAGCCTGACCTCTGGCCTAGGGTTCCACACCCCCAAGTGCTGGCAGGTCAGCGACTTTCTCAGCACTCAACCTCAGCGCTGTGGGAGCTAAGCAGGGTGGTGGTGGGAGGTGGTGGATCTGGCAGCGGCCATAGGGGCTGGAGCCTGGGGTTCCCTTTCGGGGCTTCAGAACTTATAGGCCTTGAATAAATCTGGACCTGGATACATGAATAACTAGAACAGCAGACAGGAGAGACAGTGAAAGAGCTAAAAGCTCAGTTGCAAACTGAGCAAAGAATGAAGAGAATGAAATTTTATGAGAAAATATAAACAGTGTGAAATACATGCACAATACATTTATGTGAGGCAGAACTAAATGGAAGAGACAAATGCAGAATGAAAAAAGCACTGCACGTAAAGGCAGAAGGCTTTTATGATAAGAAATAAAGTGATCAGGAACAGTCAGCATGGATTTACCAAGGGTAAATCATGCCTGACCAATCTCATTTCCTTCTATGATCAGATGATTGGTTTTCAGGATGCAGGAAGAACTGTTGCTGTGATATACCTTGATTTTAGCAAAGCTTTTGATACAGTTTCCCACAGCATTCTCATTGGCAAATTAAGGAAGTATGGGTTGGATAGGTGGACTATAAGATGGATAGAAAACTGGCTAAATCAATGGTTTCGGCATGTAGGAATCAACGGATCCATGTCTAGCTGGCAACCAATAACGAGTGTTGTGCCCCAGGGGTCCGTCCTGGGGCCGGTTCTGTTCAACATTTTCATCAATGATCTGGATGAGGGAATAGACTGCACTCTCAGTAAGTTTGCGGATGACACCAAGCTGGGGGGAACAGTAGACATGTTGGAGGGCAAGGACAGGATTCAGGGAGACCTAGATAAATTGGAACAGTGGGCCAATGGAAATCTTATGAAGTTCAATAAGGACAAGTGTAAAATCCTGCACTTGGGATGGAAAAACCCCATGCACTGCTACAGGCTGGGAAACATTCAGCTAAGTAGCAGCAGTGTAGAAAAGGACCTGGGGGTCATGGTGAATGGGAAGCTGGATGAGTCAGCTGTGTGCTCTTGCGGCCAAAAAGGCCAATGGCATACTGGGCTGCATCAAAAGAAGTATTACCAGCAGATCAAGGGATGTGATCATTCCCCTCTATTCTGCACTGGTGAGGCCACATCTAGAATACTGTGTTCAGTTTTGGGCTCCCCACTACAAAAAGGACAGGGAGTCCAGCAGAGGGCAACCAAAATGATTAAAGGGTTGGAGCACAAGCCCTATGAGGAAAGACTGAAAGCATTAGGCTTATTTAGTCTGCAGAAGAGAAGATTGAGGGGGGATTTGATAGTAACCTTCAGCTACTTGAAGGGATGCTCCAAGGAAGATGGAGCTCAACCGTTCTTGGTTGTAACAGAGGACAGAACGAGGAGCAATGGTCTCAAGTTGCGGTTAGGGAGGTCGAGGCTGGATATTAGAAAAAACTTTTTTACTAGGCAAGTGGTGAAGCATTGGAATGAGCTGCCTAGGGAGGTGGTGAAATCTCCATCTTTGGAGGTGTTTAAGGCCCAGCTGGACAAAACCATGATTGGGGTGGTTTAGTGGGAGTGGCCCTGCCTCTGGCAGGGGGTTGGACTAGATGACCTATGAGGTCTCTTCCAACCCTATGATTCTGTGATTCTATGAATAGAGGATGTTGAAATCAGAGTGATTAATACATTTTACTTTAAAAGTTGTTTTTTGACAGATGTCTTGAAACCCACTTACTGATGGACAAAATACATAGGCTACAGAAGACAGGATTATGTGTAATCAAGTGGAAATCATTTGGGTTTGGTGCGGGAAAGGGGAACTGCAATGTTTTTAAGATACTCAGAAATATGCCCTCTATCCACAGTTGCCTGGATATAGCTAGGTCAGGGGTTGGCAACCCAAAAGAGCAGAAGAGCCATTTCCCCCCACCCTCCCACCACAACCACATGAGCCCGAGCTGGCCCAGCAGCTGTGCCACAGCCCCTAGTGCTAGTGGGGGGTGTGCAGGTGGTTCACACTCCCTCCATCCCTCCCACCAGTGGCGGGGCAGAGAAGCACTGCCCCACCTACCCCCAGTCAGCTGCCCCTCCCAAGAGTGGCCTAAACTCTGCAGGACCATTCCCAGACCTCACCTCCAAAAGCTGCAGGTCTCCCCTGCCGCTCTTGGGAGGTATGGCCAGCTGGGGTAGGCGGGGCAGGGCTGCTCCACCCTGCCAGCAGAGAGAGGGATGGAGGGAGTACGTACTGCCCATACACCCGCTGCCAGTGCTAGGGGCTACAATGTGGCCGCTGGGCTTCTTCCAGCTCATGCGGTTGTGGTGGAAGGGTGGGGGTGACCCCGGCAACCCTGATTTGGCCATGATGTTGGGGCCAGCCAGGAGTCCCCGGAGCATACCTGGCTCCCTGGAGATTGCCAGGGACCCAGAAGGGGATGCTCAGGGAGCCACAGGTGGCTCACTGAGCCTGCGCTGCTGATTGCTGGGCGAGGTGCTACTGACATTGCTAGAAATGCATGACACAAAGGTTTCCAATCAGAGGGAAGAAAGACTGTACTATCAACAAGTATTCTCACTTTAATTCAATTTCTGTTTGTGCAAGAGCAAGACTTAGGAATGTATGACAACCATCAGCTGAGAGTTCCCACAGACTAAGCATCTATGATCTGACAGTATTGTGGGCATCTCTAAAGAAAGGGTCTACAATACATAAAGGAAATATCAATTTTCTTATAGAGAAAATCCACAGACTTGTGGTCTTTCTGTACAGCTTGTTTTCTCTAGGCTCATTGATTTACTTTTACATAAAAGAAATCTCTGGCCCATTTTGTGGCAGAGATAGATTTTTCTGTATAAATCAATACACTGCCTTCCTTTTAAATCTGGATCTAAAACAACTGAAAAACTGGTACCAACAAAAGTGCAAGCATCTTCATTTGTCTTCATCAGGCTTTGGTGGGGCCAGTTAACTGCTAAAGTTGTTAAACCAAGCCAAGCACAAGACCCAGCTTGAGTAACTGGAACACACTTGTAAATATTACTTTATAATATCAAAATCATATACACACATAAAGTTGGTTTTGAAAATTAAAAGGGAAAGAAAATCAACATTAAAGTAGATCCACTTTTTTTCCTTCACAGATTTAAACACACAAGCTATGTCTACACTGGCACTTTAGGGTGAATTAAGGAGGCTTAATTCCAACTAAATTAGTCCCTTTCCACACTAGACTTTCATTATGTCAAATTAAGAAAATGCTTAATTTAACTTAATGAAAGCTTAATTCAAATTAATAAGAACCGCCTGTTAGTTTGAATTAAGCCTTAATTCGACTCCTTAGTTCGAACTAAGTACAGTGTAGACCTGTATTAATCCTTAATTCAACTTTAATAAGGTTAAATTAAGGGCAATTAGGTTGAATTAACAAAGTGGACTAAGTTGACTTAACTTTAAATTGACTTAGTCCATTTTGTTAATTCGACTTAATAAGGTCGAGTTTAGTTTGAATTAAAATTGAACCTATTAGTTTAAATTAACAAATTTGACCTAACTTTTTCTAGTGTAGACACAGCCATAATTACATGTACTGAACAGCTACTTCTAATCTTCTATTTAGATGTTAAATGTCATTATTACAGCCCAACAAGCTCTGTTTTAGGATGAAGTTATTATAGTGCCATCAAGTATTCCTGTCCTGGACATAAGCTTTATGTGTTGAAGCCATCATCTCACTTCTCCCTCTTGGAAGACAGATATAGGAAGATCAACAATCAGAACCTATGGCATGAAATCCTGCCCCACTGAAGTCAAACAGAGGCTTTGCCACTAACTTCAGTAAGGTAAAAATTTCACCTGAAGTTCCCATGAAAAAGTCTAGATCATGAAAAGTCTAGACCACTTCTGATCTGTTTTCCTTTGACACAGCTGACCCTCCTCCTGTTCTTCACTGTCTAGAAGATCCTTTCCACATGGTTTCCTGTCTTACCTGTCTGCTTCCTATCCTTTTATTCATGTGATACTAAGGTATATTTCCATGGTTTGCTCTTTATATTTTAGATAGAGCTGATCAGGAATTTTCCAATGAACTAGATTTTCTGCTAGAAAATACAGTTTTTGCAAAATAGAAATTTTCAATTTTGCTGAAAATAATTATTTTCTGTAGGGAAAATGCCATGTTGGTTTGCTCTCAGTTGGAATATTTTGTTTTTTTGAACTGATCAAAAACATTTTATTTCACATTAGTTCAACAAAAGCTTAAACTATATCTCCCTATCAGTGCATTGTATTATGGAAATTGTAATTTGACCCCATTCTTTCATGTGGCCCACATCTCCCATAATACAAAGTGAACTTCCCTATGACTTAGCTACATAGTGCATGATGGGAGTAATAAGAGTCTGAGTGCATTATGGGAGATGTAGTCTTTCCAGGGATCCTGGCCCATAGGGAAGAGTAGGGTCTTCAGGCTCCTGAACTACAGTTCCCATGAGGCAAATGTCCCGCTTTGGGAAAATGCTGTTTAATATTGAACCGAATCAAAATATAGCATTCTGGATCCATTCAGTAAACCAAAATGAAACATTCTGACTTCATGAATATTAGCAAATGCCAGTAAGTCCACTTAAGAGAGGGAAGAGACAAGTCTTTGCTGAAAGATTCAGTGCTTAAGATGATGAGTGTAGCAGGGAGCTATGGCCACCGTCTGAGCCTGAGCCAAAGGACTGGCCCGAATTCCCTCCCTGGCCAGAATGGGGAACTGCAAGCCTTAGGCCCTGGAAGTGGAAGGGCGGGGCTGGAACAGGAAGGGGAAGCATAAAAGCCCAGACCAGGAGCTCAGTTGGGGCTGAGCTCTCAGAGGGGAAACAGGTATTGGCCTGTAGGGAGCCGAACCAGAGAAGGCAGACCTGAGCTCGCCAAGGGGCCGCTGACCTTTCCACCTGCCAGTCTTATGGCCCACCTAGCCTCCCTGGGCTGGGCGACTGGGAAGGGAACCTGGAGGCAGCAGACTGGGGAGGCCATTTCAAGGCCTGCAGATTCCAGAGGCAGTGACCGGCCCCAGAGCCAGGGCCAGTCCCTGGTGAGGCCAAGGACCCCCTAACTTATGGTATGTGTGACCTGAAGGAGCTCTCCTCTGCGGAGGAAGAAACCCCTGCAGTGTGTGGACCCCAGGACCTTGAGGAGCTACCCCTTGCCGAGGAGACTGATGGCTGCAGACCCCAGGACTTCAAGGAATTGCCTCTCACCGAGGAGGCTGAGATGAACCTGGATCTACCCCCACTGGATGCAGAGGAGTTCAGTGGGATACCCCAGGCCTGCTACAAAGGGGATATGGAGGATGGCTACCCCCTCTGGAAGTAGGTACCTGGACCTCAGAGAGGGAGGAAGTGGCCCAGGGAAGGCTGTGAGTTAGGGATGCCCTGTGCCAGCGTGTTGCAGTTGGGAACCCCGCTGGCCCAGTGACTCCCCTCACAGTCACTGGTAGGGCCCTGGGCTGAGATGCAGTGGAGTGGGTGGGCCTGCGTCTCCCTCCCCAACCCCTCGCCTGTTGTCCCTGACAAGAGGAAACCCTACAGTGATCCCTATCCACCAGATGTTGCGGTTGCCCGCCCCGCCCCACCTGGGGGCCGGGGCTCCAGACATTGCGGTTGCCCGCCCCGCCTGGGGGCCGGGGCTCCAGACGCTGCAGTTGCCCGCCCTGCCTTGGGGCCGGGGCGCATAGACTTGGGACAGGCTTGTGTGGCTAGGGGGCCAAGCCAGAGACCTGTGTTTGCAACTGGGAGGGATGCCCCCCCAGCTAACTCTCCGATGTCCCACCAGCAGGAGGCACCCTCCCAACCGGCCAGCGGCCTCGATCACTTACAATGAGATGTCCTTGGGAACGCACACGCACACGCACACATACAGAGTACTGTCCTCTTCATTCTCTATATTGAGAGGCCGGGGGTTCTCTGGCCTCCTGTAGCCAGGCCTCATGGCACAGGGTTACCGCTGAGGCCATGGTGTGGTCTGCTGTATCCACTGCGTCCCATGCTGACAGGAGGAGGTCCTGGGAGGCTATTTTACCTTCCTCCAAGAAGGCGGCATACTATTCCTTGGCCTCTGGTGGGAGTAGGTGTCTAAATCTGTTAAATGCCTCCCATTCATCCAACAATGCCACCTCAGAGGATTGAACCTCGATACCCATGTGAGCTGATGCATGGCACAGGAAATCAAAATGCACTGACAAGTCGCCTGTGTAAGATGACAGTACTAAATTTAGGGCTCTTCCCGGTGCCAGGGGTGGTGCCAACATGGTTGCAGAGGCCTCCCGTGGGGACCATTCATGAGGGTGGTACAGAAAGGGCAATGGCGCTGTAACCTAGCGCTGAGGCCAGTTAGAGCCCTTGAGGCTCCTTCCCCAGGGCTGGAGCAAGGGGAATCATCTGTGGACCCACAGATGGTGCAGGGGACAGCAGGGTAATATGCTGCCAAGCAGATGGCTCCACGGTACCAGGACCCAAAGTGGGGGTGAACTCTGCCTCAGAGCCCACGGCCAGTGGTGGGGAAGGGGAATGGTGCCTCTTGTGCTTCACCCATGCCTTTGACATAAAGGCCAGTTTCCCTCTTCTAACCAGCACCGGAGAAGGAGGTGTAGGCAGCATGAGGAGGGCCCTGGCAGCCTCCACTGCCTCCGAGGTCATCAGGACTGGTACCGATCCCGAGCAGTCCTGTGAGGAGCCCCATGTTGAAGGCGCAGGGCTAAGTTGGTGCCACGGGAGCCCTGTCTCAGTGATGTAGGGCCATGTCAGTGCCACGGTACTGGGGTCAACTGTGCCTGGTCCCAGGGGGAGCCTGTCTCAGCGACACAGGGCTGTGACGGCACCGTGGTACCGAGGTCAGTACTGAGCTTGTCCTGCGGCCCCTGTCAGCGCAGTGCCAGGCAGGTTCTGGTGCCAAACCAGCACACGGTACTGCAGGAGGCCCTGAAGCTCAGGGGAGGAGTGCCGAGCCTGCTTGGAGGCCAGGGCATGGCACCTTTGCTCCCTGTCCTTGATTGTCCTTGGCTTGAAGGACAGACAGATGTAGCAAGTGGTGACTATGTGGCTCTCGCCCAGGCACCGAAGACACTTCTCATGGGAATCGTCCCGCGGGAAGGCCTTGCCGCAATCGGCACAGGGTTTGAATCCTGGCATGGCAGCTGATGAGGGAGCGCAGTGTTCCAGTCTGAGAGGGGAGACCTTTGGTGGAACTACATCCAAAAATAGGTGCTCCCAGCCAGGCGAAAATCTCACAAAGTGAATGATGGACAGGCTGCTTGTGAAATGCAAGGAGCAGGCAGTTTCACAACCGATGCAAAGGCGGAAGAAATGAAAATGGGGACGGGTAGGGCGGTGGCCACATATATAGCCACGGGGTGGCATGGGGGGGCAGTGGCTGCCTGCCCTCTTCTGACAGGCTAGGGCAAAAAGTTCTGACCAATCCTACGCTCTGGCATGGAGACACCTATTTCTGAATGTATCCGAGCAGCACTCAAAGAAGAGACATTTTCATGGGTTTGCTCACTCTGGCTATGTCCACACATACATCGTTATTTCAAAATGAGTTATTTCAAAATAAAGTCCTTATTTCAAAATAAGTTAATTCGAGTTAAGGGAAAGCCTGCTGTCAAAACGGCTGTTATTTCGAAATGGTTATTTTGAAATAACGCCGTTTGGACATGTTTCGAAACAATGGAGTTTCGAAACATGTCCAAATGGCGTTATTTTGAAATAACTATTTCGAAATAACAGCTGTTTCGAAATGAATGGGGTTTAAGCTGTTTTGAAATGATGGTCCTTATTTCAAAATGAGTCTGTCATTTCACAATAAGAAAACGACGTGTGGACCTAATCTTTTTTATTTTGAAATAACCAGTGTTATTGTGAAATAAAAGAGATGTGTGGACATACCCTCTGAGTTTCATGCCAATTTCTTCCAGAATACAAACTATTCCAAGGATTCAGTGTAACAAAGTGATGACAAGAGCAGGTTCTACCTGTGCTACACAGGCAACAACAACAACAAAATTAGAAGTCAATGTGAGAATTGTATGCAGAGGGGCTAGATGGTTGGCGAGGCTGTTTATGTTGATGGCTGAAACTGAAACTAAAACAGGCTCTGCTTTGTTCTGACTGAATTGAAGCACACATACTGGGAAACAAAAACAAAAAACACCCACCAATGCTAGTGGGGGGGAAATTGCCGGCAACTGTGTGAAAATGAGCCAACGCACATGGATAAAACACACTAGGGGTGTGTTCACACAGCAGTCTTATTTCGAAACAACAGAGGTTGTTTCAAAATAAGAGAGGCCATGTTCACATGATGCACTGTTTCGAAACAACAGGTGGCGTTGTTTCGAAACAACTTAAACCCCATGTGGGGATGAAACAATGTTGTTTCGAAACAATTGTTTCGAAACAATGCTGTCTGAACATGTTTCGAAACAACGGTGACTTGTTTTGAAATAACTGTTGTCCAAACATGCTATTTTGCTTTGAGCTCTTTTCCTTAATTTGAATTAACAAACTGTTAATTCAAATTAACTTATTTCAAAATAAGGCGTTATTTCAATACAACTTGTATTGAAATACCCCCCTGTGTGTGAACATAGCCTAAAAGACAAGAGAAAAGAATTAAAAAGAGGGAAGGAGGGAGAGAGGCAGAAATTACTACAGTTATGGGGCCTCTGTAACCTTCTGATGACACTGGAGCAATAGTAAGCATATATTGAGCATTTTCTGCTTTTTGTTACTGCAAATGAAATTACAGAAACAAGGAAGGTGCCAATCTTACACCATACTGCACAATTTAATGCACCCTGATAAAGAACAAAATCTTAAAGTGACATTGTGAAAATCTTGGAGGCATGTTGCTCCAAATTTCCTGATAATTAAAGAAAAATATAGGTTCCACTAAAGGAAATCAAGAAGCAAGTGAAACAGCTGTGCAATTTGAAGAAGCTTGCTAAGCACTGTGAGTATAATGAGATGTTAAATGACTCCCTGGGTTGGGAACCACTGTATGCTACTGGCCATTATAAGGCTCCAGGAAAGGCAAGTTATTGTGGACACTCCATATCCTCGGGTATGTCTACACAGTAACTGTTATTTCGAAATAACCCATTTTGAAATAACTCATTTTGAAATAAAATCCTTATTTTGAAATAAGTTAATTTGAATTAACAGTTTGTTTGTTTTGAATTAAGGGAAAGCCTGCTGTCGAAATGACTGTTATTTCGAAATGGTTATTTCGAAATAAGGCCATTCAGACATGGTGTTGTTTCAAAACAACCGTTCTGAAACAGCTATTTCGGTTTCCTGCTAGGTTTAACAGTTTCAAAACAATGGCCATTATTTCAAAACAATGGCTGTTTCAAAATAAAACTCACATCTGAACACAGCCCTCAACACATAAGCCAACTCTGCTCTTTTTTTGCATTGAACTATTACGGAGAGTTTATTCCACAGCTGGCAAAACGACTAAAACCACATGAGCTCCTTGGCCAGAACAAGGTCTGGAAGTGAACTGAAGCTGTGATGTTGCATTTAACAAAGCAAAATGCACATTGCTAAATTGAAAAGTTCTGAAGCATTTTAATCATTCTGACCCCCCACAGTTGGCCTGTGATGCCTGCCATTACAGAGTGGGAGTGGCCATGTCACATGTTATGGGAAGGGGAAAAGAGCAGCCCATTGCTTTTGGCTCATGCCACCTTAAACAAAGCAAAAACTACTATGCCCAAACTGAATATGAAGCACTGGGAATTGTTTTCAGAATCTGGAAATTTTACCAGTACCTGTTTGGATGGAAATTAATACTTTTCATTGACCATCTACCTCTAAGGTCAATTTTTGGACCACACACAGGCATTCTGCCGTAAGCTGCTAGTCATATGCATTGATGGGCATTGTTGCTTTTCATGCACACATGAGATCAAATATCTACTCTGCACTGCAATGCAGATAATCTCTCAAGGCTGCCTTTACCAGTTGAACATCAAGGGTATGTACACACACACTTCTTATTTCGAAACAACAGAGGTTGTTTCGAAATAAGAACTGCCATGGCCACACGACGCATGGCCATTTTGAAACAAGCAAACCGGTTGTTTCGAAATGGCCGCCGTTCTTTCGGAATGGCTAAAACCTCATTTGGTTTCAAAACAGGGTTGTTTCGAAACCAGTGGTTTAAAAACAGCCCTTTGCGGACATGTTGTTTCGGAACAAAGTGTTCTGAAACAATATTTGACCATCCTCCCAGGGTGCTTAGCACCCTGGGAGGAAGTGCTGCCCCCTCAGCAC
>ML681963.1:25006527-25048350 GCA_007922195.1 Podocnemis expansa
TGCCTGCAATCCCCTCCCCAAGTGAAATAGCAGGTCCACACTGTGGACCTGCTATTTCGCTCCCTTATTTCGAGGACACTGTTTTTGTCCTTCGAAATAAGGTGTTTCAAAATAGAGTATTTCAAAACAGCTTGTTTCAAAATGTCTTGTTTCGAAACAAGCCCTCCCTGTGTGAACATAGCTCAAGAGATTGCCCAGAAAGAAATCTTCTTTTAACAGATAGAGAATACACCCATCATAGCTACTCAAGTAAAGAATGCAACTCGTGTTGACCCTGTACTGCCCCAAGTTATGGACCTAGTGATGCATGGAACATCTCTATGGGACTCTCAGGTCTCACTTGACCTTTTCCCCTACATGCCCAGGAGGATGGAGTTCTCAGTTCATTCTGGTTGTTTATTGTGGGGGATGCATGTTATTATGCCATCACTACTAAGATTTCAAATGTTAGAACAGCTACGTTCAGGTCACTGTGGAATAGTGCGCAAGAAAGAACCTGCATGAAGCTATTTTTGGTGGCCTTGCCAGTACAGTGCCATTGATGAGAAGGCAAGTGCTTCTATTTCATGTAAAAGTGTGAGGAACAAGCCTTAGCTGATGCTCCTACACCCTCGGGACCGGCCTGAAAACCTGTGGCAGTACATTTACATTGATTTTGCTGGTTGATTTGAGGGAAGGATGTTCCTAGTTGTTGAAGGCCCCATTCTATCTGGCCAGAAGTCTCTATAAAGTTGTCCGCTACTGTTGCAAGTACTATTCAGAAACTGCATAGAATCTTTAGTTGTATCATCTGCCAGAATGCCTTGTGAGTGACAACAGACTGCAGTTTGTCTCTCAGGAGTTCAAAAATTTTATGAAAGCAAATGGGATACGTCACATCATTTCAGCACCATATCATCCATCTATCAGTGAAATAGCTGAAAGGTTTCCACAGACAATGAAACAAGCTTTAAAAGCTGCAAGGGGATATTTGTTCATTTAAAAGTCTTTGGACTCTTTCTTGCTACCCTACAGAAACACACCTTATGCTACAACCAAAGCATCCTCAGCTTTCCCAATGAACATTTGCTTTGATCTGCTGACACCCTCCAAAGCACAAGTTGTACAAGTCAGCAGCAAAACCAAGTCATAAGATGTGCATGCAGAGCAAAAGACCAAACCTTTAGTCTTGGATAGCTCATCCTAACTCAGAACTATGCTTCTGGAGTTAAGTTGGTCTCTGTTAGTCATTATCCAGACAGGAGCAGTTTCTTACACTGCCCAGACTGCAGATGATCTTACCTGGTGGTGGCATGTAGATCAGTTATTGCCATGTCATTCATGTTGCAAGATTTATCTACAGTTGAATGGCCTGAACTCATCATTATAGGTGAAATACCATCAAGTCAAGAATCGCTCATTTCTGACCCCCCTTCGCCAACCACTTCTGCAGCACATAAAGTTTCCTCCCTTGTTCAAGCAGACACAACATCCACACCTGTTCAAGCTACATGTCTTGAGCCCATTGCTAGACATGCACTAACAACACCTTCTGGTGCAAGAACATCATAAGTCTGCTGTAATCCACCTAGTGAGAGAAGGCTACCTCAACATCTGGATCTTTAGCTAGGGGCAAATTCCATGTTTATGAAGTGGAATAATTCCTGGGGGTCAGCCGGGAAATGAGGCAGGCCTAAGGATTGGATCCCACAACCTTAATTTTAAAGTGAACTAAATATATTTTAGAATAGATAAATATAGTGACAAACTACTATCAATCTGGCAAGATTTTAATAACATTAAAATATTTTACTATTAGGTTTTTATACTTGTTATATTATTTATGTTTTAGCTGCATTCTGATGGTTAGCTTATCATTTCAGCAAAATTATGAGTTTGAGCTACAGAAAGGCTATGATTTCTAAGACCCATTGGTCAATTTTAAATCATTTTCTTTTCTTTGCTCTAATTAGATATATCCTTCTGAATGTCATTTTAAAATGATAAGATAAAAGTCAGAACAGTGCACCTGATTATTAATTCATTCAAGCCAGTATCTCCTAAATTCTACCAGTTTAACTGAGAAGATTATGACATCCTCTAATTGCAGAATGAGATTGTGAGATTTCTTACTTGTTCTCTCACTCTGGCTTCCAGATCAGTTTTCAGTTCAACTGATTTTTTTGCTAACTGCCAAATTTGTAAATTCAATTTGAGATCTGATAGTGAAGCTGGGTACTTTCTAGTGGCAGCATCTCCATTAGTAATAAGAATTCTGTAACTTGAATGTAGATACTAAATTGGATATAATATGTTACCTTTGCAGGGCTAACAACGTTTTCATTAGCTTTTGTTATTAAGTAAGGGGAATATAAATTGAAGGCAAATGGGAAAAAGTTCAGCCCAGGGGTGTCGCTGGCACCGGGCTTACAGGGCTCAAGCCCCGAGTCCTGGTGCTACAGCCCTGGGTCTGCTGCAGGGGTGGCTGCAACAGCAGCATGCTGAAAGCTTGCGAGCCCCGAATCCCAGCGCCTGAGCCCCGGGTCTGTTTCCAGGCCAGGGGTGTTCCTGGTTCAGCCTCCATTTGGAAGCAGAAATTCTACACAAATTTCTACCTGCACAATTAAATTGCATGTACAAATCTGAGCCCTTGCACTTCTAACTGCTGGTGGTCCCCACAAAATGGAAGGGAGGGCCCAGCCCGGCTGATAATATATCTCTGTGCATATTGCTTTACAAAGAAACCAAAGACACCAGACTGGCCTGCTGTATGTAAAAAAGTTGCAGCAGTATAACTACATCAGAGATATGAAAAGAACCACATCCCCGACCAACACAGGTGTGCTGGCAAAACCCCTAATGTAGATTCAGGCCAGCTGACAGAAGAATGCTTCCATCTGCGTAGCTAATGTCATTTGGGGAGGTAGTGTGCCTACACTGACAGAAAAAGTCTTTCTGTTAATGTAAGCTGCACCCACACTAGGAGGCTGCAGCAGCATAGCTATGTTGTCATAGTGTCCATAATGTAGACATACCCCCCAAGGAGCTTACAGTGCAAGAACCTGATCCTGCAAACCTTTACTCATGCAAATTATCCTGACTCCCACACATCACAGAGGTAAGATCTGCAAGATCAGACTTTATACCTTGGATATGAAGGTACCTTTTCAGACTGTAATCTCTTTGTGGCTGACAGTCTCTTACAATATGTTGATTTTGTGCTGAACCCAGTGGGGCTCTGCTTCTGGTAAATAAAAATAAACAATAATAGTAATTTTGAATAGATGAAATCATAGGAGTGGAAGGGATCTTGAGAGGTCTTCTAGTCCAGTCCCTTGCACTCAGGGCAAATCCAAGCACTATCTAGAAGACCAACCTGGCAAGTGTCTGACTGACTTCCTCTTAAAATTCTCCAGTGATGGAGATTCCACACCCTTCCCAGGCAATTTAAGTACTCTGACAGTTAGGGAGTTTTTCCTGATCTCTAACCCAGTGGTTCCCAACCTGTGGTCCGGGGACACCCAGGGATCCACGGACATGTTGCAGGGGGTCTGTGGAGCCTCTCCCTACTGGGGCCGAATCCAGCTACAGCCCTGATGCTCCCTGCCAGGGCTGCCTTTCCTGTCCCATGACCATATCCTGGCAGGGGGGATGGGGCCGTGGCAGCTCCCCGGCAGGAGCAAGGGCAAAGGGCCACAGCTGCCACAGCTTGGCTCCCTAGAGGCATAGGCAATGGTAGTGGCAGCGCTGCTTCCTGGCTATCCCAGTGGTGCTGCCAAAGTGGTGAGGGCCAAATTATATAATCAGCCAAGGGGGGCCACAAAGATGTTTTTTTTTGTTAAAAAGGGGTCCCCAGCCTGAAAAAGGTTGGGAACCACTGCTCTAACCTAAACCACCCCTGCTGCAATTTAGGCTCATTGGCTCTCATTATATCCTCAGAAGTTAAAACGAACAATTTTTCTTGCTATGTCTTGTAAAACCTTTTATGTATTTGAAAATATTATCATGTCCCCTTTCAGTCTTCTCTTCCTCAGACTAAACAAACTCAGTTTTTCAGGCTTCCCTTACAGATCATGTTTGCTAGAACTTCAGTCATTTTTCTTACTCTTCTCTGAACTTTATTCAATTTGTCTACATCTTTCCTAAAAACACGATGCCCAGAAGTGGACACATAGGCCTTAGGTAAAGCAATCAGTGTGAACAGAGTGCAATAATTCTCATGTCTTGCTTACAACATTCTTGCTAATTCATCTCTGATGTTTGCTGAGTTTTTGCAACAGTGTTACACTGTTCATTCATATAGAGTTTCTCAGTGGGTTATTTATGTAAGTAAATGATGCAAGATTTGGCCCTCTGGCTCTGTCACTGAACTTTAAGATGTCTGAACAATTCAAGGTAAAGGCTCGTTCAGATACATGTTACTTAACAAGCACTTGTCCGTATGAGTAGTTTGCCTTACAGAAAGGGGACTACACACTATGGCTGTAATTCTGAAAGTTGCCTAAAGGATTTGATCACCTAATTTCCACTAAAATGAATGGCAACTGGGTGTCCAAATTCTCCAGATGGCTTTGAAAATCCCACACTATACCTACTATTAGTATTTTGCAGGATCAGGCCCTAAAAGAAACGTAGCTCTCTAAAAATACGCTTGACAATATTTTTCTTCCATTTACTAAAAATATTAAAATGCTAAGTAACTATTATTTCAGTACAATCCCTACTGGAGTCTGAAAAACAGAATTAAGAATACCACACTTCCTTCTGCATTGTTCTTTTGAACAGAACCGCAAACTGTGCAAAAGGTTGCTTGCCTCCCCACCAAGTAATCTCACAGAACAGGAGAGGCAAAACTTGTTTTAATTTTAAGATTTTTACATTTTCTTCCACGGTTTTTAAAAAATGCATTTCCTCTTCCTTTGTAAACCTGGCCTAATCCCTATTCAATACAGCAATAACTCAGAGTGTATTTATAAAAAAATAACCCTTGGCAGTAACAACAAAAAACAGACAAGTACCATTTGACCTTTACTCTGTGTTTTCAATGCTGTGGATAAAGTCATTCCTGGATGGCTCTTATGTGTTAGATACTGAGGAAGAATATGATATGCACAGGTTCCTCAGATATCAATTTAAAAGAAAAATAAATGCTAAAGAAAAGTTAAGGGAATGAAATAGAAAGATGCAACATGGATCAGTACTGTAATATTCATGTACAAAACCCACCCCAACAAACCCATTGGAATAAAGTTTAAAAATCTGTTACCTTTTTAGATTTAATGAGAAGTCTTGTGAAAATTCAACTACAAACAGTTTGTTCCATGCTAACTAACCAGAACAAGAAAGAGAATTCAGCATTTGTAGAAGTTATCCCTTTTAACATCTGCAATTATTTCATTATTGGAACATTTACAATTTAATCCCTGAAATGCTTTATTGCCTGGCTAAATTCTCTCTGTTCTACACCGTGGAGGATGTGCTTTCAGACAGCAAGGACACAAAATGTGGAGCTGTGCCTTCACAATGAATGGATTTCTATAATCAAAGTACATAAATGATAAAAACAAAATGAATAAACGTGTCCTTTCTGCCAGCATTTTATCTTTAGCAGATGCATTCTGCATGCAATTAGTATTACAGAGTCCTTTGGGAATTTATAGGGCCACCATCACCTGGGCATGTGAGTGCCTGATCCTGCACCCTTTGAAATTAGTGGGGGTTTTGCTATTGATTTCAGTGGGAGCAGGATCAAAGTCTAAATGCAGAATCAAACTAGGAAAAGTAAAAGAGTGGTGAAGAGCAGGGATCATGTATTTCTCTGATGTACTAGTCCTCTCTTTCCCAGTTTCCATAGGTTTGCCTAGCAATGGTATTGTCCAGGATCATATGGCAACACTGTACAACCTGGCAGCTTTGCCTCATAAATGAGAGAGTAAGCCACATGACCTCCCAATCAATTCTGCCTTGAATTCACATAATTTTATTTACAGGAGAGAGAATTCACTTCTAGAGTGACCAGCTGCTGTACTGTGGAGATCTCATTGACACTGGATGCATCTCAGAGAAATACTGGTATGAGACACATATATTCATTGTGAAGCAAATCTTGAAATCATTACCAGATCTTTTAGCCAGGCACAATTCTTGGTGACTGAGTAACAAGTTCAGGACCTAAATATAAGGGACTCTATGTGCTTCTAAGTTGTGGTGGAAGGAGCTAGTAGAACCTAGCACTGGAGTCCCCATCAGTGTAATTCATGGCCTTCCTCCAGAGGTACAGTGCTTTCAGGTGGGTCAGAGACATGTCAATTGCCGAGTGAATGAGTCACAATGAATAGCATATTCAGGCTCAAATCTCCACCCAGCCATTGCATGGCTGCATTGGGGCTCCCTGATCATGGTATGGGCAAAAGGGAGAGGGAAGGGAGCATGAGCTGCACTTTTGGAATTCCTGGCCAAGCAGTTGGGCAGGGAAGGGAGCTGTTCCAAACTTGAGCTAACTACTGGAGGTAGGCCAGGATGATGGGGGTG
This sequence comes from Podocnemis expansa, assembly GCA_007922195.1. NCBI lineage: Eukaryota > Metazoa > Chordata > Testudines > Podocnemididae > Podocnemis > Podocnemis expansa. The sequence continues at coordinate 25,013,038 of ML681963.1, forward strand.
GAGTATGCTATACTCTGTGAAGTGCTGTAGCAAATTCCTTCTCCACTCCAGAATCAAGAAAGAGCAGGAGGCATAGAGGACGAATCTAATTGCCCTTCAAAGACTCTGCCTACTGCAGTGTATCTGCATAAACATCTAACTCTGAGGCCACTGAACAAACCTCAGAGTTAATCTTTCCTCTTTTCCTGTCTGCAAATTGCCTCAGAGCAGATGGTGATTTTTTTCAAATTCACATTGTTTTAAATTATTTGTGGAATGATTTGTTCAAACAATCCCTAGTCTGTAAATTCTTCCCAAAAAGCTCAGTGCCAGTCATTGATATTAAAAATTCAGGCTGTGTTGCTTGGTTTTGATTGGACACATAGATCACATATTATATCCCTTTCCTGTCTGGACAGGATTAGAACTGGAATTAGTGCTCCTGTGTAGAGATTACACGATTATGAACTCAAAGTTAACTTCCTGCAAATACCTTTCCACAGATGTTCCTGCCTGTTAGATCATCACATGAATTGGTCTAGAAATATAAATATTGGCAGAAAATATTATGCAGTATTTGCTAATCAGGCACAATGGAGACTATAAAATTAATGTGTTTGTAAATGGAACCAACCAGAAGACCTCATTTTGACTGTTCAGAGGCAAAACTCACATTGATTTAAATAGTTGTTTATGCCCGAGAAAGAATTGAGTACAGTCTTCAGGATCCGTACCACTAATAACCATTCTAGAATACATCAGACAAGAGAGTAAACCCACCGGATTGTAGCTGGCAAGTCACTGACAAAGAGCTCAATTTTCTGAAGTGCAGAATATCTTCATCTCCTGTCAATTTCATTGGGAATTGGCTATATTCAATATCTTGTAGGACACAGCCCAGGAAGAGCGCCTGCACTGGCCAGTTTTTCAGTACCATGAAGTACTTTTGGTCCTACAGTATAAAAGCCCATTAGATTATGAATAAAAATCAGTGGCTTTAGCCACTTTCCAAATGCATGAGAGTGCATCACAATGTGATGGAAACTCCACTGGTGTACAAATTGTGCACAGGAGTGTAATAGTGTAGTTAGAGAGCCAAGGTGGGTGAGGTAATATCTTTTATAGAACCGACTTCTGTTGGTGAGAGAGACAAGCTTTCAAGCTTAGACAGAGTGTCTCTCTAATATTCTGGGACCGGCAGGGCTACAACCTCATGGCATACAGTAACAGAGGAGTTGACCTTCTTCTTTGAGTGCTGCTTGGATGCATTCAGTATTAGGTGTCTCCATGCTGGAGCACCAGATTGGTCGGCAAAAACTTGTCCTAGCCTGTCAGAAGAGGGGAGGCGGCCACCGCTCCTCATGCCACCCGTGGCTACATATACGGCTGCCTGCCCGTCCCCTCCTCAGTTTCATTTCTTCCACCTTGTGTGTCGGATCTGGAACACCCGTTCCTTGCTATCACAAGCAGCCTGTCCCTCAAGATCAGCTTTTTACTCGACCAGGAGAATCTCTTTGTGGATTTAATTCCACTACAAGAGCCTTCTGCCTTTGGACTGAAACAGCCTACAATCATGCCAGGGTTCAAACCCTGTGCCGAATGCGTCAAGGCCTTCCCCAGGGGTGATCCCCATGGGAAGTGCCTCAGGTGCCTGGGCGAAGACCACATAGTCTAGGCGTGTTCCATTTGTCTCTCTTTTAAACCCTGGACCATCAAGGAGAGGGAACAGCGATGCTGCACCCTAGCCTCGGAGGAGGCTCGGCACCTTTCACCCAAGGCTTTGGGTTTGAGCCCAGCTCCGAGATCCAGCTCGGTGCCGGTGCCTACACAGCACTGTGCCACCGATCAGGGTCGCCCTCAGGCACCATCGGCACCGGGCTCGCCTTGGCACCGATCGAGGTCGCCTGCAGGCAGCCCGGCATCATCGGCTCTGGGCTCGCCCCGGCACCGAGCAAGATCATCCCCAGTCAGCCTGGCACCATTGGCACCGGGCTCGCCTTGGCACCGTACTGTATCACCTCCGGTGCCAATGACCCCGCATAGCCCAGCCTCACCAGTGCCGACCTCACCTTGGCACCAGCTGACCCCACCTTCAGCACCACAGAGTCTGGTGCTGATGGAGTGGGAGTCTTCCCGCCCAAGCAGTTCTCCCTTCCCCATCAAGGACTTGCCCACGACCCATGCGGGAGAGATCTTCGTCCCATCCATGCCAGAGGCAATGGAGGCAGTATGAGCCCTGCTGCTCCTCCTGAGTCCCCCTGCCCCACCTCTAATCAGGAGGGGCACACTGGCCTTTTCATCGAAGGCCTGAGCTCAAAAGGGACGCTCCCCTTCTCCCCCCACTACGGGGGCCAGTGTTACTCCACTGCAGGCACAGGGCTGGGAATCCCAACCCCCTTCTCCCAGCTCCAGCCCAGAAGAAGGGCCTTCCAGGGGCTCTAAATGGTTCCGGTGCCGAACAGCGTCCCCCTTTTACTTTCAGGCGCAAGAATGGTCCCTGGCGGGAACTCCCTCCCTTCCCCAACAAATCCCCAGTGCCATGCTGTCCCCGGCACCGGAGGCCTTTATGGGAACCCCTCGGCACACTTCGACCTGCTGCGCCGAGCTACGGCCCACTTAGTTATGCAAGTGGAGCCTCTGAGCCTTTCCTCCGATACCCTGTTCGGGCCAGCGTTCGCCTCCACGGCGCCTTAGCAATCCCACCCCACCCAAGCATATGGGATCTTGCACGCTCCCGGTGGCAGCACCCATGCTCCGTTTCCCTGGTTTCGGATACAGTGAGCATGAAGTATCAGGTACCAGAACTGGACTACCCCTCACTCGCTGGCCACCCAGTTCCCCCTCAGACATGGTACAGATTGCAACAGGGGCCAGAGATCCCCATAGGGACCTCGTCCCCTCCTCGAGGGAGAACAGGGAAATGGATCTGCTGGGCAGCAAGGTGTATTCTTCATCGGCCCTTCAATTGCGAGTGGCAAACAACCAGGCTATAACCAGCAGGTACCTGCTGGATGTCTGGGAGTCACTTGGGAGATTTAGGAACATGCTCCTGCCCGAGGCCAGGGATGACTATGATGCCTTCCTGGAAGAAGGGAACACAGTCTCACAGGACCTCCTCCTTTCAGCCCATGATGCGGTGGACACTGCTGCCAGGACCATGGCTTCACCGGTTACTCTCCGCGGGGCAGCTTGGCTTAGGGAGGCTAGAGTGTCTCCTAATGCACAGCAGGTGGTCTTGGACCTGCCTTTTGAAGGAAATGTCCTGTTCCCCACTGAAACTCTCTCAGTGGTGGGCACAGCCTGAGATCTGCGGGGAGAGGCCAAATATTTTGGCCTTCTCCCTCCCGGTCCCACCCCACTGACTTAGCTCCCAACTCTTTGGGCGGGTCAGCCCCTTGCTCCTTTCTGTTGCATTCATGGAAAGCAGAAGGTTTTCATTCACCCTCCCAAAGGTGTGGGTCTTCTGGCTACCACTACCCCCGTGACTTAAGGGTGCAAGGAACCTAAGGTGCCACTGCTCCCCCCCACACACATCGGGGGGACAGGTCTGCCAGGAACCTTCCAGGTCCTGCCTTCTTATTCCTCTGGCCTGGTTCCTGCAACATCAGGGGTTTGACAACACAATGACGCCCATCTACGGTGCATGCACCCAACACTGTAGTCACCACCCTTTCCCCTTAAGCAGTGACTTCCCCAACGGAAACCACCCCTCTCCCACTGCAACAGTTTCCCTTCCCAAATACTTCCCACCGTGTTCCCCACCCTAACCCCCCGCCAAGGGATGGAGATGCATCTCGTTGTAGCCTAGCTTTGGTGGGGCTCTGAGACGTGCACATCCGAAGACTCCCCGTAATAGGACTGTGCCTGTGGCCATGATGCATGTCCCAGGTAAGGCCCCATGTAGCCAGATCAAGGGAAGTAGGGGGGACATCCCTGGTCACACTGCTGCCTCCTGCACTGTTACCTCAACCTCACCTGACAGGATCATCCTGCACAGTGAAGGGGACACATCTGTATGGGAATACAGCTGCCTGGGAATTCATTATCGGGAAGGTGCATATAGAGTGGGTTTTACTCCTATATGGGCCTTAGGTACGGCTCATTCCCCCCCCTTTCTTTTTTTTCCCTTCCCTCGCATGGTTCCTCATCTCTACCTCCTGGTGATCTAGTGGGAACTAGGGACCCACCTCAGGAACCTTCATCTTGGTCTACCACCTTTGGGGTCACCCACGGTACCACGGTACCCCGGCCCTGCCAAAGTAAGGCTAGGGACACCAAAAATCCCGGAAGAGGAACACCTTGTTGTGTGCCATACGTCGGGAAACCGGACAGGACCTACCCCTTCAAGTGCCCTCGCACATATAGTACCCGCCTCAGTATCCGCTGCCTTCAGGACGGCTGTCTATGTCAGACAGAGGGTCCCTTATTTCCAGGGCACTTGCATAACCCATGCCCTTCGATCTTGCCCCTGGCAGGGCACAACTCCCAACCTCCCCTTCCACCCCACCTCCCTGAGGGACCGCCCCACTAGACCCTGCGTAGCCCCTTAGGGCTACTGCTCCTTCCCCATACGCGTTGGTGGTGCCTGGCAGATCTGCGGTCTCCTCTCAGCTTTCTCAAGGACCCCATTGATACCACTGCCATTCCCATGGCATGATACGCAGAGAACCCTCTTTCTATACAACATATGGTGGTTTCGGGTGGTTTTTCCCAGCCCCCCCTCTCTTTTATTTGCCTCTAGTTCCACTCTGGGAGGGGATTCTGTTTGGTTCTCTGATGCCAAGGTGTCCTTCAGACGTGGCAGCAACCACTCTGTTTAGGCTCCATTCTCGAGCCTAGGAAGGACCCTCCTTGGTAGCTTTTTCCTCAATATCTATGTATTGAAGAACGTCCTCCTTGGCAGCCCTGGCTAGCAAAATGGTAGCGCTATCCTTCAGGCAAGCACCATAGGTACTGAGTCCGCGGTTTTTCTTCCGGCTCTCCTCCGATCCCTTCGGTCACCTAGGGGCTGACTGGATGACAGTGAGAGCTCTCTTCCGTTTCTCTCCTTTCCCCTCACACTCTAGTGCGAGCTTTGAGAGGCAAATCTGGTAAGCCTAGACTGGGGGGCCCTTCCCTACATTCTAGCACCCAGCGAGCCCCAATAGGCCTTCCCGTCAGCATTGCCCAGGTCATATTGCAGCCAATACCCTTTTCCGAACTTCTCTCCTGCGAGAGCCAGTCATAGTGCCAACTCAGCTGAAATCACACGCTTCTGTGCTACCAGGTCTTTAATTAACATGCCACAGGCCTTGTCTTGCTTGGCGACTCCATATGCCATGGGCTGTGTTTCGTGGCCTTCTCAGTCGACCTTGAGCCATCTTGTGGGTTTATACCCTTATTCCTCTCTTGTTCAGACAACCTGCATGGCCGCATCCTCTATAGCGGGCATTGCCTATTCTTTTTTTGCTTCATGTGCACCTAGCAGTCGCCAAACCAGTCCATGATTATGTGGCTCCTGGAAACCTTCGGTGCTCTATGCCTTTTCCCTTTGCGTTCTCGCCCGAGACGCGCCCATTCGGCTAGTCCCATTTGCTAGCCTTTAACATTTTCTCTTGTGCATCCATGTGGCACGACCTAGGCCAGACTTGTCGGCCAGTTACATTCCGAACTTCCCTCTTAGGCAGGGCACCCACGCAATCTGTTTTTAGATTGCACCCCTTCTCCAACCCAGATGATCTGGCCCGACCTATATACTATCTGCCTTGGTGGATTTGGGCCTGCCCTGTTCTGGCGGACCCTCAGCCCTTGCCCCTCCGGGCCATTAGGCCCACTCAGCGCTTTTCTTTGGCAAGTGTCTTGCTGGAGGGTCTGCCTCTCGGGGCTTGTTGCTGTGCTGAAGGCAGAAGTACCAACTCCACCTGCCATCCGTCAGCATGGCTAGTAGTCACCTAATACTGAATGCATCCGAGCAGCGCTTGAAGAAAAACGGTGAGTTACCTACAGTAACCGTCCTTCTTCAAGCTGGGCTGCTCGGATCTATTCAGGTCCCTCCCCTCCGTCCCCGCTTCTGGAGTTGGCGACTCCAAGGAACTGAGGAGGGGGCAGGGAGGCAGCCGTATATGTAGCTGCGGGTGGCTCGAGGGGCAGTGGCCTCCTCCCCTCTTCTGACAGGCTAGGACAAGTTTTTTCTGACCAATCTGGAGCTCCAGCATGGAGACACCTAATAGTGAATGGATCCGAGCAGCCCATCTCGAAGAAGGACAGTTACTGTAGGTGACCCACCGTTCAAACTGCTGCATTCATATGCACTTACATACTGGAGTAGAGAATGACTATAAGTAGCACTGCATTACAAATAACACATTTTAAGGGGAGAAGCATGCTGTATCACAATTATTATGATGGCATAACAAACAAAAGTATCCCTTTCCTACACATCAATTTAAATTTGAATAGGGTGTTCTAAACCTGAAAACATATTCAAAGTCCAAATCATTGTACTCTATCCATATACTACAATAGTATATGTAATCACAGGTTTTCTTTCAGTAACAAAATAACAATTGCTACAAATGCTCCAAACAGCCTTGTGTGTTTTTCACCTGTTAAAATTCACAGTGCTTCCCTACTCCTGCTACATCACAAATGATTGCATTCAAGTCTACAAGGTTGTACTGTACACTACATTGTCCTCCTTCCACAGAATGGTCGCAGCTACAATTAAATACTTATCCATTTTTGCCTTGTGACAATTGATTTGGAGAAGATTTGAACACACCAGTGGCTTTGCGATGCTTTCAATGGGAGGAAATCACCATTCCTTTCTCAAAGGTACTTGAGTCGGTAACAGTGAAATCTTTCTGAGCATAGCTGTCATCATCAGTTAGTTACTTTGATAACTGCAAAAATGCAATTGTCATGGGATGGTACTAGCCCTTTAACATGGTGCAGGGCCAGAGCACCTATGCCTAATCAGACAACCCAAACTAGGCCATAGAGAAGGCACTTGGGCTCGAAGAGGGAAAGCATGACTGAATAAGGTGGGGATGGGAGTAGGGACCTGGAAGGACTGAAAGATTAAGGAAGCTGGAGCTTGTGCTGGGCTGAGCAAATGTTTTGTGTTGTGTTTGTTTGATGTTTAGAGCAGTGGTTCCCAACCTTTTCTCTGCTGTGCCACACCGTGATACCTTCAAATTTTTTGAGGCACACCACTATTAAAAACTCATGAATATTCAAATTAGCTCAAAATAACATGAATATTTATGAACCATGGCACAGTGATTCAGAAATGCTGCCATGTGGGGTAGTAGGGGTAGCAGGGCAGGGATGGCAAGACAGAGGAGGTCAGGAGTTATTTGCAGTGGCAGGAGTAAGTGTGGGGAGAAGAGCAGGGCAGGGGCAGGGGCATTACAACCCAGTAAGCCTGGTAAGCATTGCAGGGGGGCGCTGGCATCTGCTCTGCTTGCAGGGAGCCGCCAGAAATGGTAGCACTGTTCCTGGGCAGGGGTGGCCAAAGAGGACAAGGGTTTCAAGAGAGGAGAGGGGAAGGGAGAACAAGAGTGACTTGGGGGGGGGCAGGTGGGAACCTGGGGAGTGGGAAGTTAGGGCAGAGGAGCATGGCACAGCACCCACTTCCCCCTTTCTCCACAGTGGCTCCCTGCCACCCAGGGCAAATCCTCAACCCACTGCTACTCCCTCCCACCCCAGTGGGTCCTGTCCTCTCCTCCCCCAGCCCCCTGCTGCCTGTGATGGACCCTCCCATCACTGCAGGGGCCAGAACTATCCCTCCAGCCCCCAGCTCACCCCCCCCACTACACACACCCCAACCAAACAGGCACCCCACAACCTCACCTACACACCCTCTGCTGCACATCCACTCCCACCCACCTCTGCTAGACACATAACCCCTGCCCCCCACAACCCCCAGCAGCACCCCTCAAAGCCCTTACCTTGGCTGTTTGCAGGCTAGCTGACAGGCTGGGAGCTGCTTCCCTGCCACAAACTACTTTGTGGGCCCCCCTAAAGAGCTCACTATTGGCCCCCACTGCTACCTTCCCTGTGGCCCCAGTCCCCCCCTGCAGCCCTAACCACCCCACACGACCCCCCAGGACTCCTTTTTTGTTTTGCTGAACTGAACTAACATGCTTATCCCTCTGGAACTTGTAAATTATTCTTGGGTATGATATTTTTAAAGATCTTCCTATCATGAAGCTTGTAAGTTGATCATCTTTCACTTAACATAAATGAGCTAATGCTGAACTACAAAGTGAAAATGAACATTTAAAAATTTTTTTAAAAGTATGAACATTAATTAATAAAAAGTAACATTAATGATGGCTCAAAAATTACAAATACCACATTTAAAATTTTGGCAGTCAAATCTTACAAATGTTTCATATAGGCTTGGGTTTATGTGCACTAGACATTTAATACAAATAATTATAATAAATAAAAATAAGTAAAAAAAAAGGTTCCTAGTGTGTAGCTATAAATGAAAAACACCAAAGTTCAGTGAAATTCTCTGAAGTACTCAAGTTTATAAGACTCTTGCCCCCTCAAAAATATTAAATAGTAAGTACAGAAGAAGCTAAAAAATTACTTACAAAAAAAAATACAACACAGACATCACACATGGCTGTAATGATTGTCTAAGAGGGCAGCACTGTATTTATATGTAGCAGCTGATATGGACCTACCTTGGTAAACTGATCTAACCAAAGCCAAACTAAAAATTGTTGCAAAGTCAAAGGGAGAGGCAAAAGAATAGGTAAAAAAGAAAAGGAAAAGGCAATATTTCACAAAATTAAAAAATGGCAGAATAAATGGCCACTGAGGAATTAAAAGCTGAGCCCAAAGGAACATTCCTACTATTGTGCTGTCTGTTGTTTGCTCCTGCTTTTTTTAGCATGTCAATGTGCAGGTGATGGGCAGATAATAGTGAAATCTGCAATTCAGATGAAGCACAGATCCTAATGATAGTCTGCCTTGATGAGCCAAGAGTGAAAAGTGCTTAGGCTTCCAGCCCTACTAGCTCTGCTAGATGGGAACAATTTCTATATTTTTCTATATTTTCATTTCTGTCTACCAAATTGAGAACAGGACCCCTTATTGCTTGGGCCCCTAGGTGGGTGCCTGCTTCGCCTACCCCAAAAGCTGCCACTGCTTTTTGCCAGCCCTGCACAGCCCACGTGGCTGGAGCTCTAACTCTAGCTCTCCCAGATGCTCATGACACACTTTGGGTATTGCCGTGGCACACTGGTTGGGAACCACTGGTTTAGAGAAATACAAGTGCCTGGAAAGGGATGCTGGGTTTGGTAGTGGGTCTTTTGTGAGTAGTAGCTTGCTAAAAAACATTTTAAAAACTGACACCTCCTGCAAATGGGAAGAAGAAGTTTTATTGGGTTGGGCTTGTTTCATCTGCAATGCTGAAGTAGATGATTATGCCCGGCATTTTACAAGTGAATGTTCACTTCCCCCCATTTGTTAATACTAACACTTTTTTTTATTATGGCATCCACTAATATCTCCAATAGACCTAAAATGTGTCTCTTTAAACTCCCATAGCTCTATGACTATAATTTGGTACTGTGCTCCCGAACACATATATGCTTAAGCATGTGAGTAATTCCACTGAAGTTAATGAGTCTACTCATGAGCCTAAAGTTATGCCCATGCTTAAGTACCTTGTGTTAGACTCACAGAATCACAAAAACCAGAAGGGACAATGACAGATCATTGAGTCCAGTTCCTTGCACTCATAGGAGGACCAAGTACTCCCATTAAACTATCCCTGACAGATGTCTGTCTAATCTGCTCTAAGAAACCTCCAGTGGAGGAGCAGAGGCGGCCTTAGGCAATTGTGGGCCCTAGGCAAAGACCCATTGTGGGGCCCCCATAGGCCCTCAGTGCCACCCTCACTGTGGCCCCAGTTTCCCCTGCAGCCTTAACCACCCCCTGGTCCCAATTCCCTGCCCTTCCCCCACCACGGCTCTGCCTCTCCTATCTGTAGGCCCTGTAGCCCCTGATTTCCCCTGCCTCCAGTCCAAGGGAAAGTGCCACAGACCCTAGCACTTGCAGGCAATATTCCCTCTCATTTTTTGTAGGCTGCATGTCCAATTTCCTTTGTGCAAATTTTCAGAACCAGTGTCCAAATTTGTGTGCACTCCAGTGAGTGTGTTCAAACTTGTGAGCACACTGATGCAAGTGTGTATAATGCAAATAATATATAATTTTATTTTGATATGGTGATGGAAATGATTTATAAATTACAAAACCTTATTTGAGACATGCTACTTGAAACTGCCTTCTTGAAGTAGCATAAAAATGAATATACTTTCAATCTGCAAAATATTTTTCTGCAAAAAACAGAAATAGTGCTAAAAATTGCAAATGACCTCTTTTAATTATTCTTGTGTTGATAAGCATGCCACAATTGTCTACTTAAGAAAAATTACAACAGATAAATTGCAATGTCAGACAATTAATGCCCACATATTCACTGATTTTCTGAAATATTTGTTAAATTATATTATAAAACTGGCTCTGCCACATAGAAAATAGCAACGACAAACTAGAATATCACAGCACTGAAATGCATATCTAAACACACAAAGTGAGTGAGGTAATATCTTTTACTGAACTAAATTCTACTAGAAAAAGAGGCTACCAGTAGTTCATGAACATACCCAGAGCTCACCTTCAGGATCTGAAGCCAATCCAGTAAAAATTATACCTCATCCACCTGGACCAACATTGCTACAAGAGTACTGAAAAATCTAACCTCATATCAATAACAAGTATAACAAAACAATTTGCACGTGCACATATAAATAAATAAATCTGTAAAATTAACCTGAATTTATTTTGTGTACTGCCAACTTTCCAGTCTTGAGAAATAATCAAGGAATTGCATGGCTGTCAGTGTCCTGAGAGCATTTGCTATAATAAATCCTACAGCATTAAGTAAGAGTAAGATCTGAAAGCTTTTCAGTAATAGTCTGGGCAAAGACAGTTTGCAAGGCCTGACTGTGATCCCTAGCCTTAACACACAGTTCAGTCAAACAAAGGCTCAATCACCCCCTGGGGGGAGGGGGGAGGGGTGAAAAGGGAAACAAACACATGGCAGGGAGGTAAAACTGAAATGAAAAGGGGGTGGGCAGACACAGTAGATTACTTGCCAGTAATCGTGTTCTTCGAGATGGGCTGCTCACATACATTCAGTTACAGGTGTCTACATGCCGCAGTGCATAGTAGCTTGGAAAGTTCAGCCTTAGCCTGTCAGGTCAGGGCACATGGCCAATGTCTCCTCTGTGCCACAGCTGTGGCTATATAGGTGACCATGACCCTCCCAGTCCCATATACCTTAGAATCATAGAATCATAGGGTTGGAAGGGACCTCATAGGTCATCTAGTCCAACCCCCTGCCAGAGGACCACTCCCACTAAACCATCCCAATCTGGTTTTGTCCAGCCGGGCCTTAAACACCTCCAAAGATGGAGACTCCACCACCTCCCTAGGCAGCTCATTCCAATGCTTCACCACTCGCCTAGTAAAAAAGTTTTTTCTAATATCCAGCCTCGACCTCCCTACCTGTAACTTGAGACCATTGCTCCTTGTTCTGTCCTCCGTTACTACTGTGAATAGTTGAGCTCCGTCTTCCTTGGAGCATCCCTTCAAGTAGCTGAAGGTTGCTATCAAATCCCCCCTCAATCTTCTCTTCTGCAGACTAACTAAACTGAATGCTTTCAGTCTTTCCTCATATGGCTTGTGCTCCAGCCCTTTAATCATTTTGGCTGCCCTCCACTGGACTCTCTCTAGCATGTCCCTGTCCTTTGTAGTGGGGAGCCCAAAACTGAACACAGTATTCTAGATGTGGCCTTACCAGTGCAGAATAGAGGGGAATGATCACATCCCTTGATCTGCTGGTAATACTTCTTTTGATGCAGCCCAGTATGCCATTGGCCTTTTTGGCTGCAAGAGCACACAGCTGACTCATCCAGCTTCCCATTCACCATGACCCCCAGGTCCTTTTCTACACTGCTGCTACTTAGCTGAATGTTTCCCAGCCTGCAGCAGTGCATGGGGTTTTTCCATCCCAAGTGCAGGATTTTACACTTATCCTTATTAAACCTCATAAGATTTCTATTGGCCCACTGTTCCAATTTATCTAGGTCTCCCTGAATCCTGTCCTTGCCCTCCAACGTGTCTGCTGTTCCCCCCAGCTTGGTGTCATCCGTGAACTTACTGAGAGTGCAGTCTATTCCATCATCCAGATCATTGATGAAAATGTTGAACAGAACCGGCCCCGGGACTGACCCCTGGGGCACACCACTCGTTACTGGTTGCCAGCTAGACATGGATCCATGTTGTTGATCTAGCCAGTTTTCTACCCTCCTTATAGTCCACCTATCCAACCCATTCTTCCTTAATTTGCCAGTGAGAATGCTGCGGGAAACTGTATCAAAAGCCTTGCTAAAATCAAGGTATATCACATCAATGGATCTTCCTGCATCCAGAAAACCAATCATCTGATCATAGAAGGAAATGAGATTGGTCAGGCATGATTTACCCTTGGTAAATCCATGCTGACTGTTCCTGATCACTTTATTTTCCTCTAAGTGTTTGAGGATGGATTCTTTGAGAACCTGATCCATAATTTTTCCAGGGATTGAGGTGAGGCTGACAGGTCTGTAATTCCCTGGATCCTCCTTTTTCCCTTTCTTGAAAATAGGTACTATATTTGCTTTTTTCCAATCCTCTGGCACCTCCCCCGTTCTCCATGAGTTTTGAAAGATAATGGACAGCAGTGCTGCTGTCTCATGGGCCAATTCCCTTAGCACCCTTGGATGCAGTTTGTCTGGCCCCTTCACCAACTCTGTTAGCGGGGACGGTGGAAGAGGCCTGAATGTATGTGAGCAGCCCATCTCAAAGAAGGACGGTTACTGTTAAGTAACCCACCGTTCTCCTTCGAGTGCTGCTCATATCATTCAGTTACAGGTGACTGCTAGCCATGCTCATGGATGGTGGGAGGAGTTACAGTCCACCCACTCTGAGTATAGCTCTGCCCAAAGTGGCATCATCTCTAGCCTGCTGGGCGATGGCCTGGTGCGTTGTAAAGGTGTGTATCGATGACCACGTAGTGGGTCTGCAGATCTCTTGGATCGGGACCCTGGTAAGGAAGGCCATTGACAACGCTTGAGCCCTGGTAGAGTGGGCTCTAACAGTCCCAGAAAGGGGCATGTTCGACCTGCCATAGCAGTCTTTAATGCAGTTCACAATCCATTTGGAGATACACTGTAAGGACATTGAGAGACCTCTCTTGCGTTCAGTGACCACCACAAAGAGTTGGGAAGTCTTGCGGAACGGCTGACTGTGTTCGATGTAAGTCAGGAGTGCTCTCCTCACGTCCAAGGCATGCCATCTCTTCTGATTCTCCGTAACCTGAGGGTCTGAATAAAAGCTGGCAGGCAAATTGCCTGGTTAAGGTGGAAGGGGGTGATCACCGTGGGGAGGAAAGATGGATGGTGATGTAAGACCACTTTATCCAGGTAGAACCTTGTGTATGGGGGTTCCAAGGAGAGTTCTTTCAACTCCGAAACCCTTCTAGCAGAGGTGATTGCTACTAAGAAGGCCACCTTCCAGGACAGGATCAGCTGGGTGGCTGAATGCAAGGGTTCATCAAGCAGCTCTGTCATCGCCCAGAGTACCATATTCAGGTCCCAAGGAGGGGTGGGTTTATGGGGTTGAGGAAAGAGTCTCTCCACCCCTTTCAGGAATCTCATGGAGGTAGGATGGGAGAAGACTGGGCCCACATCCACCCTTTTGTGGAGGATGGAGATCGCCACTAGGTGGACTCTCAGCAGGGAAGAAGAGAGGCCTTTTTCTCTGAGGTCTAACAGGTAGTTGAGGATTAGGTGTATTGGAGCTGATATAGGGTCTATACCTTTGTCCCATGCCTAAATGGAGAATCACTTCCATTTGGCTGCGTATGTGCACCTGGCAGATGGTCTTCTGCTACCAACCAGGACCTTCTTAGCCCTGTCTGAGCAGAGCCTCTCCTGCTCGTTGAGCCAGAGAGCCTCCAGGCCGTCAGGTGCAGGCGGCCAGGGTTCAGGTGCCAGAGGCACCCCAAATCCTGTGTTAGAAGATCTGCCCATAGTGGAAGGCGGAGTGGGGTCTCTACAGACATTTTCTCCAGGAGCAGGAACCAGTGTTGTCTGGGCCAGTCTGGAGCTATCAGTATCATGTTCGCCCCATCCATGCTGATTTTCAAAAGGACCCTCTGGATCAGGGGAACTGGAGGGAAGGCATATATCAGGGGCCCTGACCAGTTGATGAGGCATCATTGAGAGACCCTTCCTCCTGGCCCCTGAGGGAGCAAAACTGGGGGCATTTGCAGTTCTGTCATGTTGCAAACAGGTCTACCTGGGGTGACCCCCATTTGTCTATCAGAAGGGAGAACACCCTGTTGTGGAGGAACCACTTGTGGTTCACCAGGAGCTTTCTGCTCAGCAAGCCCGCTAGCCCATTGTCCACCCCTGATAGATTGGCGGCCACCAAGGTGAAGTTGTGTACTATGGCCAGCTTCCAGAGTTTGCACGCCTTTTCTCAAAGTGTCGGGGAGCAGGCCCCTCCCTGCCAGTTCGTATAGAACATGGTTGTGGTGTTGTCTGTGAGGATCTGTGTTGACCTGCCCTGTATCTTATTCAGGAAGGTCAAGCAGGCTAGTCTGATGGCCTGCAGTTCCTTCACATTTATGTGGAGAGGTCTGTCCCTGTGGGGCCAGACCCCTTGAGTGGAGAGCCCCCCAGATATATGGGCCCCCTGAGTCCGAGGCATCTGTTATCAGGGTCACTGAGGGCCTGAACTCCTTGAAGGGAATACCCCTCATGGCAAAACGGGGATCCCTCTGACCTGAAGTGTCCCCAGAGACTCCTGGGCAACTTACAGTACCTTTTTGAAAGAGTCCCTCCATGGGTGGAACATCATGGAGCACCAGGCCTGGAAGGGCCTCATTCTCAGGCGTGTCATCTGAATCACAGAGGTTGAGGCAGCCATGTGGCCAAGGAGCTGCAAGCATCTGTAGGCTGTTGTCACCTGGGATGTCTGCAGTTGCATTATGATGGTGCACATGGACCAAAATCTTGATGCAGGGATGCTGTCCCTTTGTGAGCGTCCAGACGCGCCCCTATGAACTCTATGTCCTGGGGCAGGCGGAGTTTTGACTTTTCTCGGTTTATACAGAGACCCAGGTACCCGCAAAGCTTCACTAGTATTCTGACATGGAGCTCTACCTGAGATCTTGACCTCCCAACTATCAACCAGTCATCTAGGTAGGGGTAGATTTTTATGCCCCACCTGTGCAGGTATGTCGCAACCAGCACCATGCACTTTGTGAACACCCTGGGGGCTAAGGAGAACCTGAAAGGGAGAGAGGTGAACTGGAAGTGGTCTTCTCCCACCATGAATCTTAGGAATCGCCTGTGGCGGGGCCGTATGGCTATGTGAAAGTAAGTGTCTTTCAGATTGAGGGCTGTGAACAATTTCCCAGGAGACAGAGATGGAATGATCTTTGATAGGGAAACCATGCGAAACTTTATTTTCCTTATGTGTTTGTTTAACGCTCTGAGATGGGTCGGAGATCCCCATTGGATTTGGGGACTAGGAAGTATTGGGAGTAAAACCCTTTTCCCCACTCCTCCCTGGGGACCCCTTCTATGGCCCCGAGGGAGAGGAGTTTCTTGCATTTGATCTCGAGCAAGTGGAGCAGTTCCTGGTTCCCAAGGTTTGGATGAGGGGGCAGAGTCCTCATCTGAGGAGTTGAGCGAAACTGAATGCGATACCACTCCGTGACTGTCTCGAGGACCCACTGGTTGGATGTGATGTTGGCCGAGTGGTGTGTGAAGCGGTGCATGCATCTGGGGACCGGGTGGGGCGTGGTTTTGCTGCCTTCGCACTAACCATCAAGAATGCTGTTTCCTTCCTGACGAGCGTTCGGAACCCTGTCCACACCGTCTAGACTGTGGGGCATGAAGCTTCTCCTTCTTGCTCAAGCGGGCCTTGTGCTTATCCAAGTCCCCAAGATGATGCTGGGGAAATTAGAAGGACTTTGAGAAGGGGCTCTGCAGTTGAATCTGTTGTTTCAGTTGTTGCAGCTGCTGCTGTAGGAGCTGATGAGGTTTCAGAGAGTGCCTGCTAGATTGTGGGGTATATATCCCCAGCAACCGGAGCGTGGCTCGAGTCCTTCATACCATGGAGTTTTGCATCTGTGGACTCAGCAAATAGACCAGGGCCCTCTAACGGCAGGTCCTGGATGATGAGCTGCAATTGTGGGGACAAGACCGAGCCCTGGAGCCAAGCTGAGCAGTGCATTACCACAGCGAGCAGCTGTGTCTATGGCATCCCAGGTAGTTGTCAGAGCATCCCTGGACGCTATCTCCCCTTTCTCGAGCATCATGTCAAAGTCCCTGAGGCGATCCTTGGGAACGATGTCATGAAAACCTTGCATGGCACTCCACAGATTGAAGATATATCTTGCCATAAGGGCCGAGTGGTTGAAGATGCGCAGCTGTAGGGCTGCCATGGAACAGACCTTCCTGCCCAACAGATCATGCTTCCTCACCTCCTTATTTCTAGGGGTGGAACTTGGTTGGCCTTGCCTCTCTTTCTGGTTTACAGCGTTGACAACCAGCGACCCTGGGGTGGGGTGCTGGAAAAGGAAGGAGAATTTATACTGAGGAACATAGTACTTTCAGTCTGCCACCCTTGAGACTGGCAGGATCGAGGATGGGGTTTGCCATCGTGCCCTGGCAATTCTGTATGCCCCGTCATGGAGGGGAACAGACACTTTGGCAGGTGGGGCATTGCGTCCTATGACAAAGGGGGGTCGGTTTCCTCCTGGACCACTCCTAGTTCCAGTTTCAGGTTTGCCGCCATGTGGCGTAGCAAATCCTGCTCGGTGTGGGAGTCCTCGTTAAAGACAATCGGCCTCTCAAAAGTATACTCGTGGTGAGGAGGAAGAACAAGCCCATGATCTACTACATTGAGGAGAGTTGGGGTCGGGTTCATTGTCTGAGAAGTCTGAAGAATCTGGAGATGGCACTGAATGGTGCCTGAATGTTGAAATATCATTGGCTGTCATGGCCAACCAGTCATGCGACCAGTCATTGAAAGATGCTCTAGCCGCAATGCGGCACGGAGGAGAGCAGCCCCGGCTTGGGTGTGGGGTCTTTGCGGTGCCAGGGGAGACAGGCCCCATTGCCCTTGACATTGCCAATGACCCCTTCATCTCACATGATGTGGGCATCGGGGAATGCTTGCGGTGCCATCTCCTGGACCGTTTGCCATCCCCCAAGGCTTTGGGGGAGACAGAGGGGCGAATGGAAGCTGGGGGTGAAGACAATGACGAGCTAGATGATTGGGCTCTCAAACCCTGGGAACACAGTACTGACAGGTCCCAGGGGGAGCATCGGGGCGAGGAAGCCATGGAGCAGTCCTTGACTCTGGATTGTGGCACTGGTGTAGGGCTGGGTGGTGCCGGGCTGGCACCAGCTCCTGCGTCAACTGGGTTGCTGATACCGGGGTCAGCGTTGCCTTTGGCTTGGGTTTCTTTGCCAGTACCAGAGCTGGGTCTCCAGACTGAGCCCACAGCATCGCGGGGGCCCATGATATTGAAGTTACCGGGGACGGTGCTGCTCTCAGTGACCAGTGCCTTGGTGGTACCAAAGAGGATGTCGACCGAGACTTCGGACTCAGCACCGAAAGGCGGCACCAAGACTCCAGTGCCCAAACCCTTTGGGATGCTGGTGGAGTGCTCGCGGCTCAGGCAGCATCAGAGGCAGGTGTGCTGCTCTCGGTGAGAGTGCGGAGGCACCACTGTCTGTCTTTGCGAGTCCTCTGTTTAAAGGACTGGCAGACAGGGCAGCTAGCGGCAAGGTGCGACTCACCTAGACATGCGAGGCATTTCTCGGGAGGATTGTTGATTGGGAAAGCTTTGCAGCATCCCAAGCACAGTTTGAAACCAGGCATCTTAAATTTCATGCAGAAAGACAGGCACTTGCTTCCGAAAGTTTCTTGGATGATCCGAAACCATCACTGAGGGCAGAAAAAGGAACTGGGAGGGTCAGGGTCAGAGTCACCTATATAGCTGTGGTTGCAGCAAAGAGAAGGCATTGGTCGTGTGCCCTGAGCTGACAGGCTAAGGCTGAAGACTTTCCGAGCTACCATGCGCTGCGGCATGTAGACACCTGTAACTGAATGATGGAAGCAGTGCTCGAAGGAGAAAGACACTGTTTGGCACACAGAGAAGACAGGCTGGGCCACAAGACTCCTTGTTTTTTTTGCTTTACTAGACTAACACGGCTGCCCCTTTGGAACTAGGCTGGGCTCAGTAGCTCACGGGAGGAAAGCAAAAATGGGAAACACAAGGGAAGGAGACTGCCTGTTCTGCATGCAGAGGAGGCAGGCTGGGCTCAGCAGTCAACAGGGAGGAAAGTGAAAAAGGGAAATAACATACACACGGCAGGCAGGGAAAACTGAAACAAAAAGGGGGCAGGAGGAAAGGAGACTGCCTATTTGGCAGGCAGAGAAGGCAGGCTGGGCTCAGTAGCCCAGGCAAAGGAAGGGACCCGGCAGGGTGCAGGGGCATCAAATGACGCCTTCCCTGCCTGACCACCCCTTGATCCCCCATGGCAGTCTTCCTTGCTGACCCCATGGCTCCTCACCTCGTAGATGGTGGAGCTGCTCTCTGGCCAGGCTGCTCTGACCCCCTGATCACACATAGGAGCATGCAGGGAGAAGGTGGGGATTCAAACTCCTGGCTGAGGCTGCAGCAGCAACAAAGAGGAAGCTGGGCTAAGGGAGTTGCTGCTGCTGCTGCTGCTGCTGCTGCTTCGCCCCCTTCCCCCACCAGCCACCCCAGGGCTGAACTGGCCCAATCCAGGGCCTTGGGGGCAAAGCAGCCCAAAGTCTTCCAAGGGGGCTGCTCCAGGGCCCTGTCCCCCCAAGCCACAACTTGGTTCTGGCCACTGCTCTCCTCCCTCCCCCTGGGGAGGTATGGCCAGCTGGGATAGGCAGGGAGTGCTGCTCTGCCCCTGCTGGAGGGAGGGCAGGCATCACAGCCTCTGGCCTTGGCAATCTGTGGCTCCCCACCACCACATGAGTGTTAGGTCAGGCAAAGCAGGCGGCCACTGCAGGGCCCCTTACTGCTCTGGGGCCTAAGTGACTGGCTGCTTCGCTTACCCCAAAAGCCACCTCTGTGGAGGAGATTCCACAACCTGCCAAAGCAACTTATTCCAGTGTTTAATCACCCTAACAGTTAGGAATTTTTTCCTAATGTTTAAGCTGAACCTCCCTTTATGTAATTTAAGCCTGCAGCTTCTTGTCCTATCATCTATAATTAAAGAGAATAATTTTTCTTCTTCTTCCTCATAACAACCTTTTAGGTATTTGAAAACTGTTATCAAAACCCTTCTCAGTCTCCTTCTTTCTAGGCTAAACAAACCCAGCTTTTTCAATCTTCCCTCATAGGTGAAATGTTCCAGACCTCCGATCATTTTTGTTGCCTGTCTCTGGACTTTCTCCAGTTTCTCCACATCCTTTTTGAAATGACATGCCCAAAACTGGACACAGTATTCCAGTTGAGGCCTAATCAGTGCAGAATAGAGTGGAAGACTCACTTCTCGTGTCTTACTCACAATACTCCTGTTAATACATCCCAGAATGGTGTTTGCTTTTTTGCAACAGTATTACAGTGCTGACTCATATTTAGCTTGTGATCTGCTATGACACCCAGATCCCTTTCTGTAGTACTCCTTCCTAAGCAGTCATTAGCCATTTTGTACATGTGCTATGAGTTGTTCAACCCTAAGTAGAGTACTTGGTACTTTTCTTTATTGAATTTCATTCTACGTATCTCCAACCATTTCACTAGTTTGTCCAAATCATTTTGAATTGTGATCCTATATTTCAAAGCACTCACAACCCTTCTCAGCTTAGTATCATCTGCAAACTTTGTAAGTTTGCTCTCTATGACATCATCTAAGTCATTGACAAAAAGTTGAACAAAACCAGACCCTGGACAGATCCCTGCAGCACCTTGCTCGTTATGTCCTTCCAGCCTGAATGGGAACAATTGATAACTACCCTCTGGGAGCAGTTATCCAACCAGTTTTTCACCCATCTTATCGTAGCTCTATCTAGTTTGTGTTAGTGACAGTAGCATAATATTTACGCCTATTTGTTTGCCCGAGTTAGACTTTTGGGTTTGTTTGCTCACTTGAGAGCTGAGATCTTTGAGATGTAGTTGTCTGTGTATTACAATCTCAATGACATACGTAAACAAAGACCTGTGTTGTTTCTGCCTACCTTACAGCCAGATGCTTGCTGTTTTTTTTTTATTTTTTTATTACTGTAGGGAAAGATAAGGGGTATAAAGTGTTGCTAGGGACAGTAGGAGTATTATACATGGACTCCAATCCCAAGACAGATGCCAGAACAAAGTCAAGCAAGCAGTTGAAGGAAGCAAGGCAAGTGTGTGTGTGTGTGTGTGTGTGTGTGTGTGTGTGTGTGTGTGTGTGAGAGAGAGAGAGAGAGAGAGAGAGAGAGAGAGCAAGAGAGAGGCTAAATCCTGAAAATGTGAAGAGCAAGGTGACAATGTTCAGAACCTAACCTCAATCCGCATGCCTCCTGTGGAATACAGGAAAAGTTGTACTTAAGCCCCCAGACCTTCAGAACAGAATATGATCACAAATTGAAAAGGGTGGTATTAGGGGCAGACACTACACACATAATTAAACCCACCATGAAGGAGGAAGGAAAAAAGGAAGCAAGTTTTACTGGTGTGGAAAACTATGCCTTACACTTGCTTGCTAACCCAATAAATATTGGTCTGATCCAGGCATAAGAGCTCTCTGAAAGCTTTCTACCCACAACTTTCACAGGGCACCACCAGCCTGACTTTAACATGTCTACTAGTGCACTCAGTGATCTGAGATCTAACCAAGGCAAATACATGGGGTGCTTTTGCTACGTAAGTAAATGGTGTCACGTAAAAGATTAATGGTTACAAACATGGTCCCAAGTAGCTTAACCAGATATAAATGGGTGGGTGAGAAATGTGAATAGAGAGGACAGAGGATGTAAAAGGCAATAATGTTGAATACAGGTGGCCTGAGGAAGAAAATTTAGGTTGGGATCCAAATTTACCCAAAGTGCTGAGGTTGTTTAAATTAAGGGCTTGTGAATCATGCAGTGACAGGAAGAGTGTGCATGGTAGGCTCAGGAACTCTATTAATTCTGTCATACTAATGGTAGCTCATTCACATTGTTGGATTACTTTGTACTGTTCACTCTGTGCAGGACTTGAACCCAGATGTCTAGCTAACAACTCATTGCCACTCCTGGCTGGCTTTGCTTTTCACACCCAAACTAATTGGCCTCCATATTTGTGTCTCATACCCCCACTAAATGCTCTTCTGTGTTTGGCAACAGTTGCTTTCCACAGATACATTTCTTTTACAGTCTTAGTCATTCAGGGAGGTTGAGAATGCAGAGCTGTTTGTGCAGTTACTACTCGGACTGGCAGAGCTCCACGCTATAGAAGCCTGAAGTTGCTTCACTGCAAAACTCTTCAACTCAGTGTTGCTATGGGAAACAGTATGCAAGAGAAGGCATGCTAATAGCAGAGAAAGCCACAGAGGTGAAGGGGGAACTATAGCCCAGCAGGAGTAGCACTCCCAAAGTTGCTATAATCTCATCGGTACCAAGGGACGCTGGCAGCTGTTGGAGTGAATTGCAGGCAGCACACTGTGGCCTTGAAGTCACCACTCAACCCTGGAAGCAGGCTGGGAATCTGGGACATTTATGTTGCCTAAGCAAGTGGAGCTGTTCATTTCTCTGAAGATGGAGAGCAGATGACCCCTTCAGGTGGAAGCTGATGAGGAGTAAAGCAACAACTTAGCCAGTTCAGCATCCTTCCAATGTTGCTGTCTTTCCTCCTGTGAAAGCCAGCAGAGCTGAGTTCCTCTGAGGCAATACCCCTGTGGTTTTGGAATATCAATTGCTTCCTTCAAGTCCAGTGGAGCACAATTAAATTTGTTTAATTTTGTACCACCAAGGAAATTTGGTTTTTGTCTCCCAAGGCAATTGCAGAGCATCTGACAGGCCCATGCTGGTGATGGGACAAGCTAGATTAACATTGGCCTTTCAGCAGATAAAATGCTACGAATATGGAAACAAATAAATAATGCTCTATCAGTTGGGATAATTTGTGCTTTAGAGTTGAAACAAAACTGAGCTAAGTTCATCCCTGCATGGGCTTGTCTCAGCAATAGCCATTCTCCTTCTATATTTAGGATTCTAAGATGCAAACTAGGAACCATGTAAGCTTATCTCCTGTCCTCTTTACTGGGAGTCATTCCTCACAGATTGGACGTTGCATCTGTGGAACTCTGGTGTCTTTTGCTTTCTCTGTTCTGCTGGGGATAGTTTAGAGAATTTGCTTTCTCTCCCCAAACCTGTACCACTCCTCTTCCTCTGTCTTTGCTCCAGTCATGTAACACAGTGGATGCGTGGGTTTTATTACCTTGCAGAGAGGAAGAGCCAGCTGTGCACTGCCAGGAGTTGGTGCAGGAGTGATTAATAAGTGCTAAATATTCAAGTCAGGACAGTCCTATTTTCTTCAACTTTATCATCTTACCACCTCACACAACTACTACTGACTCACTGCCCCTCTGACAAAAAAAAAAATACCTTGTTTGGCTATTCTAGTTCTCCTCACAATCTGTTCCCTTCTTCTGTTGGCAGATACCCATCAACTCACTACAGTATGAGTAAACTTGGAACACTTTAAGATAAGAAACAGAAACTGAAGCCTTGGTCATACAAATCTTATTCACAAAACCTCCAGCTGGTTTCAGGGAGATTTTTATAAGTGGGGGCTACTGTTCAAAACATAGCTCAACTCTTTCTCCGTACAGACAGTCTACACGTATTTGCATGGTTATAGGCAAACATCTCTCAGCTCAGTTGTTTTTTTCCTTGTGAGTAAAGTTCAAAAAGCCTACTGTTAGTCAGATATCAACTCCCCTGTGCCTGGAGAGTGGCTCTAGTGAAGAATGGATCACATTCTCCAGTCTCCCACAACTAGATGTACATACATGTATACCAGTGGAGTTATTCTACAGAACACAGAAATGTACATACAGGGCTCTCATCCAACCTCTGATATATATTAAAGCAGTATCACTAACTCAGTCTTCTTGTAGATACAGCATATTCACTTTTTTTTTGAACGCTCACCAAAGTCAAATAGTTTCTCATTCAGCCAGTCTCCATTCATGCTTTAAGATTCACACCCTGGCCCATTACATCTTTTTAAGACAAGAAATTGACTGAGACTTATGACTTCAGGTCAAAGGAACAGAAGAACATGACAAAAAGCAGGAGTAGACAACTCTTTGGAAAATACTAGCACTGAACACTGTATTCTAAAATTTCTCTCAACTAACATGGTAGAAGTTGCTGTAGATCATAATAAAAAAATTAAAACAAAGATAACACCCTGCCCTTTTAATATCTTGAAACAACTTGGGTTTTGGCACACTGGCTATGGAAGGGAGGAATAATTGAAACAGAAAATTTCTGATAAGGGTGTTTAACATGTCACATTTTAGACAGTGTAAGAAAATTACAGCAATACAGTTTGGCTACTGAGAATTTAAAAGGCCCGGATTCAGGAAACTGGAACTTGTCCTCCTTTTATTACTGCGCATTCCTGAAGCTTTAAAAGTGTGACCCACATTCTTTGGAACTGCAGTGTGACTCCCAGAGTGACTGTATTGAATTCCTGCTACAAGATACCTTGCTGGCAAGACAAAATGAATTATAACACTTGAATTGAAATGCATAGGCATGGTGTGAAATGTATGTCTTGATTTGTGTGTGTAATAGAGTTGGCCAGCACCTCTTGTGAACTGAATACACCTGCCTCACTTTTCTCTTGACTCAGGCTCCTCAATAACTCCACAGAAGCCTGTGTCTAGCAATACCCCTTCTTGGGCACTGGTTGGTTAACATTAAACAGTCTCTTCCAAACCAGCCTGTCCCTAGGAACAGACCTTTTGACTCAAGGTCAGTCTGTCTCTTTAAAGTTCCTCTCTTTCACCCCAATCCCAATACAGGCAAAGCCTCTCCACTCAAAGGATCTGTCTTCTTGCTGTCCCAGCATTTCTTACTCTGGAGTTTGGCCTTTTCTGATTTTTTCTATGGCTTTCCCTCCCTATTGGCATCTTCACCAGCTAACTCAAAACCCTGCAGGTGGCTTTATTCTTTGCAATGTCTACAGACAACCCTTTCTCTTTTCACACCTCTTTTTTATCCAAGCCAGGTCTGATTGTCACCTGACCCACTAGTCACGTGACCTTCATTCATCCCACCTGGGGAGGCAAGTTAAGCTTACAGCAGCTGGACTAATGTCTGTCTCCCCTTCAAAGTATGTCTTCACTGCTGCTGGGAGAAAGCCTACCAGCCCGTGGAGACAGGATGTGCTAGCATGCTAAAAATAGCAGCATGGCTGTGGCAGCTCTGCAGAGAGTTGGGCTTGCCACCTGAGCTCAGACTCAGGAGGTCAAGTGGGTTTGAGAGACTGAGCTGCAATCTTCATGTTGCTATTCTGAGCTCATGACAAGCCCCCTAGTGCAAGTCTGTCTTTCTTCCTGTGAGTCCCAGCTATGGTATAGACATTGCTGACGGCAGAGATGCCAAGGACTGGCTGTCCTGATGAGTGAGATTTTGAACCCCAAAGAGTGAGACTCTCCAGGTGGTGTTAGGTCATTGCTTAAGATGGACACTCTTACCTTTGGGATATCCAATAGTTCAGATTTTTAATCCAACCAGCATGTAGTAGTTTCTTTTAAAATGTACACTGTTTAATATTGCATATGGAAAACATAAATGTCTGAATTTGTGCTAAAGTCTAGGGCATGTGAGAAGTCTATATATAATGAAAACCAGTGGTTTTTAATAAAAACAATTATTTGCTGGTTGGAACAAAAGCCTGGGTGGTAGGAGATCCCTGAGGATGTAAATTATTCCATCAGGGTTTAGATTTTGAACTATGTTTTCAGATCCCATAAACTTTCAATCCAGTCAGGCTCATTTTTTGGGCAAACTCATATGTTTTTGACTAGCAAGTATTCTCACCCCCCCCCCGCATAGCCTCTGCTCTCCTCTCACACCATAGGCTTGAAGTCTCCATGGTTACCACAGCATATCTATGGTGCCTGTGTCCCTGGCTGTATCCGTGTCTCTTGCAGCACCAGAGTAAAAAATATTTTAAATCTTTATATATTTATTCAAAATGAGTGAGATGAGCATGTGTGAGAATGAGAGACCACACAAATAAGTCAGTCTTACACCCAATGAGTAAGATAAGTTTAGGAGTGTGTGGGAGTGAGAGCACACTAATGAGGGAGTCTCACACCCAATGAGTGAGACCTGATATGTCTGGCAAGGGGTGAGCAACGTGCAGGTGCTGGAAGAACAAAAACTGTGACTTCTCTTTTAAAAATTAGAATGAGAACAGTGGGTGGCTGTACATTCAAATAACAATTGAGATTGCAAGGTATGCTCCAGATAAATGCATTGGCTCCTCGGATACACAGGAACAACTTCCTCTTGACTGCAAGCTCAAAAAAATGAACATTTGAGACTGTTCTGATTGCTGTAAAAACAGAAGGGTAAATTAATTAAACTATTTTGTAACCCTGATTATAGCAAGCTCTTATTAGCAGCTGCAATAGCCTTTACATTTAGGTTGCTTAACATGATAGGAATCCTTTGCATGAAGACACGAACAAATTTATCATAAGAAGGTATGATCCTGCCAGGATTTTCATGTGTGTTTAATGTTATTGGGAATACTGCCATTCTCTGCAGGCCAAGTTGAAGTTAAATACCTATGTAAATCATTGTAAGATGGGAACCTGAATGATAAAGTTATTCAGTAACAAGAGTGACTTTCATCACATTTAATTACAAAAGAATAGTCTGGGGGTTTTTTTTTTCCTTTTAACTGTAAAGCAATTTAACAGTTTTTTTTGTTTGTTGGTTGGTTTGTTTTATTTTAAATAATGGTCTAAATTCCTCCCTGGTGCAGTTCCACTGAAGTCATCATAAGTTATATCAGGAATAAATTTAGCCATTTATTTTAAAATGAATTGTCATTTCAAAAGTCAGCTATTTGAAAACCATTTATTTATTTTTATTACTTTAATCTTTATTTATATTTTCTTTTTTTTTTAGCGCTGCTACTAAAAATCAAAGATTTTACTACAGTTGGAAAGGGGGGATGAATGAACCTATACATTTTTACTATTGTGCTTTTTGTGTATTTTCTCCATTTCTTTCAGCTTTCAGTGAAAAGAGGCAACATTTTTGCTTTTACTCATGGACAGCTTCTCATGCACCAGTACAATGCTGCAACATTTGGTTACAAGTGTTGCAGAGGAATGCTCATTTTTCCCTTTAAAAAACAAGCCAAACCAAACCTATTGCCATTAATCACTACGACTGGCACAATCAGCATACTGAATCTTAATTAAGAGGAACTGGAAGGAAGTATTATTGGGATTTACGATTCCCTTAGGACAAATCTTCTTCTATATTTCAAATTTTCATATACTGTCATACCTAGAACACAGAGCAGAGTCACTCCTTTTTGTTCCTATTTGGTATTATTGCAGGAAAAAACTGTGACCCTCTAAGTGTGATACCTCACTGCTTACATCATAAAGCGAAAACACAGACAAGAATATGAGTCCTTATTTAAATCAGTAGGACACATAGGCTGTGTTCTCACACAGCGGGTTATTTCGATATGGTTGTTTCGAAACAACCGTATATCGAAATAACCCTTATTTCGGAACAACTTATTTCGAATTAACAAAATGTTAATTCGAAATAAGGGGAAAAAGTGGGAATCGAAATAGCAGGTTCACACTGTGAACTTGCTATTTTGGTACCTGTGTCAGGGGGCTGCAGCCCCCTGGGGGTGAGCCGCTGTGGCAGCTCACCCTGCAGCCCCAGAAAGGGGGCTGTAGCCCCGGAAAGGGGGCTGAGGGACAGCCCTCAGCAGCCTGGCCAAGGTCCTGAGGGTTCCCTGGCCAGGGTGCTGAGGATCCAGTGTTGTTTTGG
Organism: Podocnemis expansa; assembly: GCA_007922195.1. Classification (NCBI taxonomy): domain Eukaryota; kingdom Metazoa; phylum Chordata; order Testudines; family Podocnemididae; genus Podocnemis; species Podocnemis expansa. The sequence continues at coordinate 25,040,191 of ML681963.1, forward strand.
AACACTTTGTTCCAAAACAACACGTTCACACGCCTTGTTTCGAAACAAGGGTTTCGAAACAAGTTTGTTTCGACCCCAAATGGGGTTTAACTTGTTTTGAAACAACTGTGCGTCGTGTGAACAGCTGAAACCTTATTTCGAAACTACCTCTGTTGTTTCGAAATAAGGAGGCTGTGTGAACACAGCCATAGACCACGTCTACACTAAAAACTTACATCGGTATAACTACTCCCGTGGGATGAAAAATTCACACTCCTGAGCAATGTAGTCTCCTACTCCAGCACTAAGTTGAGAAGAGACTTCTTCTGTCAATTGCTAATGCCTCTCAGGGAGGTGGAGGGAGAATCCATCCCATCAGCAAAGGTAGCATCTTCACTGACTGAAGTACTGTAGCAGTACTGCTGATGCAGTGCTTTAAATGTAGACCTGCCCATGCACCTGGTTGTTTAGATTCAGCTGCTTCCATGTATATACTTGTGGCTAGTACCTCGCTACCATAGACAGCTGTGGAACCTATATTGGCAGTTGGTTAAAAACCTTTCTGGCAAATCAAAATTGAAAAATCAAACTCTAAATGGAACAATTCTCACCTATAATGGCCAGATTCTGCCACTACACCCACACTCTGGCAACACCAAAGAATCATAAACTGGCCCAGCTACACAACACACAATTCCCCTTGCTTGGTGCAGCCCCATGTGGCCTAGAGCCAGAACAGCTAGCTTTGCATCTTTCTCTGCAGCTGTTGGCATGGGCGGGGGGGTTAGGAGCATCAACAGCAGAAACCTGCTGTTCTCAGGTAATCCTCAGTTTACATAATGGCCCCGAGGGTGCTATAACTGACCCCAAAATTAGTTTTGGTTTTGTATTTGAAGACTAGAAGGGATTATTATAATCACTTAGTCTGATCTCCTGTATAACACATACAGGACCTCCAGGAATTAATTTTTGCTTGAAGTCTGGCAAGATGTAGTTGGATGTTTTTCTAAAAGATATGCTCCAATTCAATTGACTTTTTAAAAAAATTTCAGTAACAAATAATCTTCTACAAGCAACCCTTGATAGATTGTTCTAATAGTTATTTAGTCTCACGATTAGAACTCGTGCTGTTTTCACATCTTAATTTATCTAGTTTCAACTCCCAGCTGTTAGATCGTTTCATATTTTAGTTTGCTAGACTGAAGAGTCCTCATCAAATTTCTCCTTCCTGTGTAGTTAATTATTTTGATTCTGTGAACTGTAACATGGCTGCCCCTTTGGAACTTGTGAATTGTAAAGGAATCTAAACTTTTCCTCATCACTGGATGTCCTGAGCTTTTGTGGGAAAAAATCCCACTTTGTCAGATGCTTTGAAGATAGGGGAACTTATGGAATGGGAGGAAATAAATGCAGGGAAGTGTAAGTTGTGAAAACAGGTACAGTGTGACCTGTGACTTACACTTCCCTGTATTAATTTCCTCCAATTCTGTAAGTTCCCCCATCTTCAAAGCGTCTGACAAAGGGGATTTTCTCCCACAAAAGCTCATGCAATAAATATATTTGTTAGTCTTTAAGTGCCACAGAACTCGTTTGTTTGTTTTACTGAACATTTGTCATGATGATAGCCAGTGTGATGGAAAACAGTGAGCTTCTGGATGGACCCTCTTCCTGTAGCAGTGGCACCCAATAAGGTTGGATGCTGGCTGCCACACTCTTTTAAATCCTTTTTTTCAGCTAATGGGCATGTGTCATGATCTTGACAAGAATACTGAAAGCTGAAGTTGCTAATGGAAATATGCAGCACTGATACAGGAATACCAGAGCTATATTTACCTGCATCCTCTCTTTTTAAGGATGGGAGTTCTGTTGAAGAGGTCAAAAGGCAAGCATGGTGTGGTGGCCAGCAGAGCTGTCCTTGTGGGGGGAAAGGAGCAATCAGCCCTGGCCCCACGGTTCTGTGGGCCCCACAATGTCCTGACATCAGCAGGGCAGCACAGGGCCCACACCACTGTCCCCCACGGCCACGTTGTCCTTTGCCCCTTCCCTGCTGCTTTCAGCCTGGAGCTGAAGACAGGGGGGGGGGGGAGGGGAGAGTGCAGAGCTGGCCTTTGCTCTGGGCCAGCTCACCCACCCCCAGGACAGGGAACAGCCAGCCCAGCGGTGGGAAGGGCCAGCCCAGAGGCCAGGCTTTGCTCTCTTGCCCTCCCCTGGGCCAGCTGTTCTGCCCTAGGGGTGGGGCAAGAGAGCACAGCCTGGCCCTCAGACTGGCCCACTTTGCCCCTGGCTCAGGGGAGGGGCAGAAGTGAGGGGCCAGCCTCTGGGGAAGACCCCCACAGGCCAATTGCACCAGGCTCCGCACCTCCCTAGGGACAGCCCAGGTGGCCAGAGGAGAATTTAATGCAATGTATTCTTATTCTGAAAAGACTCATCAGCATTCAGGAGTGTGCAAGCTGTGTGTGTTGGTTTTAGATACTAAGTTTAATAAAACTAATGAGATCCCTTGTTTGTTTTACTGAACTAGACCGACAGAACTACCCCTTTGGAACTTGTCATCATGCAAGGCATTGAATACAGCTTTTTGAAGTGGAAATCCATTAACTTCATAAGATGAAGTGGAATTTTCTCCCATGAAAGCTCATGCAATAAATAAATTTGTTAGTCTTTGAAAGTGCCACTGGACTTTGTCTTGCTCAGAGTGTATAACAAAGGCTGAGTGTCCCGGAATGCACATCTGTGAACCCTGGGTTATAATCTATATGATTTTTCTGTTCACTTATGCACTGTGATTATACATTTTTATGCCAATTACTCCATACAAGGTTTCTTTGTGAAGGCTCATAATCTATTCTACATGATTACTATGGTATCGTGTTTCTTGCAGCATAATGCATGTGCACAGACATGAAATATGTTTTCCATGGCTCAAAGGGGTGGGAGACAGAGAGAACTCTCTCCCAGCAGCATGTAAACAACCAAAGAAGCAAGCACCTGGAGAAGGCAACAAAGATATGCTAATTGAGGTCCCTGGCTTAGATTGGACAAAGAGATTATCTTGGCCCAGAAAGGCAGGGATCAATGGGGTTTGGAAACAAAGAGAAACATGGGGGAAGATTTGGGGCTTTTTGCCTGGGAATCTCCATCTTGAAACAACTTCAAGCAAGATCTGAGCCTTGTCTGGTCTCTGGCAGAGACCAGCTGCACAAACATCTCACAGCCAAACATCCTGAGCATAAACTTGGACTATGAGGTCAGTTTAGGTAGAGATTATGTTAGTATGTGTGTTTTATGTATTATTTCCTTGTAGTCACTCCTGACTCATTTATATTGTGATTCTGCCTTGACTGGCCTTATTCTCACTTAGAATTGTAATTAGATCAATATACTAACAGTTATTTTATCTAAAGCTGTGTGGTCTTCAGAGGGTGCAAGTGGCAAAGGCTGGGCACAATCCATTTCTTTGTTAAATGGATGGACTTGAGTGTATGGTGATTCGGAGTGAGCCCCAATCCCTGTAGAACAGTGGCTCCTGGTGAGGTCACTTGGGCACCATTCCTTGAGGGGCTAGAGGGCATACATCCACTGCTTGAACCGATTGCTTGTGAGAGTCTTGAGTGGACTGGCTCAGGAATGAGTGGTCACTTGGCAAAGCAGAGCAAATTGGGGTGCAGGAGTGGGAATTGGGGGCTTACAGTGGCACATTGGACTGGATCTGGGGAGCCACCTGTCACACTGATCAACAGCCTTTAACATTGGTATTTATTTGTATGTTTCATTGTCCAAGATCTCAAATATTGCATTACCTTACAGGTATAATTTAGTTAACCCGCAAGAGGTAGTCAAGAGTTTATGAGGATGATTAAACTGAGGCACAAAGAACTTACGGTGTGTCTATATTGTATTGTAAACCCAGGTCTATGGGCCGTGGATTTAGTGTTTCCAAGCTCACACTGCATTGTTAACCTGGCTTTATAGTTGCTGGTTGTAGGCCTCTATGGTGCACTAACATCTGCACAATGATGTATAACGCTTTCTGACCTAGGTCTGTGTCTTCACCCTGCAAAATGACATGAGTTTTGGACCTGAGTCACACTGCGATTTGGGCTGTGATCCACTTCTATAGCAAGGCCTGGTTCACAACCATGTTATTCCATTTTTATGCCTGCGTAACTCCACTGCAATAAATATATTTACATAGGCCTAAAATCAGAGTAACAGTGGTGATGCAGACCCAAAGAAAGCAAATTACGTGACACAAATGTGCTGTAAACAACAGATGTAAAACTTAGCACAAGTGACTCAGAACCTAATAAACAAAATAAATATTATCTAATAGAGATGACTAATACTTAGGAAAATATTGAATTAGGTTTTTAAATTGCCTGTTTGAAAAGTAATTAGTTACACAATACCTCAGCAAAACAAGCAAGGAGTCCTGTGGCACCTAAAGACTAACCAATTTATTTATCACATAAGCTTTTACGGGAGAAAATCCCACTTTGTCAAATGCTTTCTCCCACAAAAGCTCATGCGATAAATAAATTGGTTAGTCTTTAAGCGCCACAGAACTCCTTGCTTGTTTTGTTGAACTAAACTAACCTGGCTACCCCTTTGGAACAATATCTCAGCTATGTGTGCTCTGATTTTACACTGAATCACAGAAAAATTTTGGCCTCTGAAAATTAAATGTTTGGTATCACATTTATGTTAGCATCAAAGATTCATCATACTGCAGAATCTAGATCCAAAGGACATGTTATTCTGAAGACTTATTTCCAAGTCTATTCCCCTGGAATTGTAAGATTGTTTTCTATTATGCACTAAGTTGACATATATCAAGTAATGGGACTCACACCACTTCTCACAAAGAGCTCCTCAGGGTTAAAGGTTCACATTTTTCCATAGTGTGGACCACAACTCATGGACACTTCTCCCATTCATGAGTGTGCTGACCCAATCCCCTCGCATTCACAGGCACAATACATCCCTTTGGCAACTGCAGCGGTTGTTAAGTTGAAAAGTAATAATAGGAAATGACTGGGTATATTTTTAGCTGCCTTTAATGTGATTTTGCAGCTTGAAAAAAGCGAAATAGACCCCCCCCCCCAGCAACTGCTTTGTGGACATAGGTGCTCCTAGTGGAGTGGACAGGGTGTGTATTTGCTCAGGCTCCTATTCCGGGATGCCCCCCCCCCCAACTGGGGCCCCTGCCGGCCTGCCAGTCCCCCCACCAGTCTCACCAGAGCCCCCTTATGGTCTTCCAGTTCCACCCCCAGCCTCACTGAGGCCACCAGTAGACTGGCAGCAGGGAAGGGGCAGACCCAGGCTAGGCTGCTGGCAGGGCCAGGTGGCCAGCATGGGCCCCAGCAGTGGGGCCAGGAGGCTGCCGGGGGGGGGGCAGCAGCAAGACAGGGGCCCTGGCGAAGTGGGGGCATCAAAAATCAAGGATGGCCCCCTTCATGCAGCATTGGGGACCTGATCCTTGACTTTAGCCCAGAGCCCCAGAATCACTAAGACCCAGGGGCATCACTGGCGCCGGGCACATGGGGCCCATGTCCCCAATCCCAGCACCAGTGCCCCGGGTCCTGTGGAGCCCCTCCTCTCCCAGTCTCCAGCCGGATTGGGCTGGAGATCCGGGGCCCAGCTGCCTGCAGCAACGGCGGCCTCTTCCCGAAGGCTGGGTGGCCCTGCAGCCGCGGCTGCCTCGCCCAACCCTGCCCCAGCCCGGGGGTGTGGCCTGCGGCCAGAGGGCGGGGCCTGGGCCTGGGCCTGGGCCAGTGCCCCGGGTCCTTCCCCAGGGCAGCAACACTCCTGCTAAGACCTCTCCAATTTGCAGACCTTGACTAAGCCACACACCACAGTTTGACAGACAGTGGGCTAATAGATCTCAGTTTTAGGAAGATTTTCCTGAAACATCCTAAGTTTTTTCCTTTCTTAATTTCAGTCCTTTTGATCTATTCATAAACTACTTATTACGCTAAATAATTCCTCTTTTTGGTGTTTACATCCTTTAAATATTTAAAGATTACCACCAGTTCTTTCCTGCATTATCAAATATTTATTTAGCTGTCTCTTACCATGCTATTTTCTCCTCATCTTTCTTCATCAGTCAATCCTTCCAGGCCCTTGGCCTTGATAATTTTTGTTGCTCTTCTCTGAACTGCCTTCAGTTAGCCACAAGAGGCCCCAAACTGGGCAGAGTGTGCCAGAATAACTACACCAACTTACATCAGCTGACATTCTGACTTGATACACTTAGACCCAGACTGTCTTCTCTCTTTGGCTGTGTCCACACCAGGGTTTTATTTCGAAACAACGGTCATTGTTTTGAAATAAAGCCTGGTGTGTCCAAACAATGTTTCAGTATTTTGAAACAATGGGACCCCCTCGTTTCAAAATAACGGCTGTCATTTTGAAAACATTAAACCTCACATGAAATCAAAATAGCCGTTGTTTTGAAACAGTTGTTTTGAAACAACGGCGTTCAGACACTTTGTTTTGAAACAACGGCTATTTTGATTCCAGTGCAAGTTGACCTTCTTCCTCCCAGAGAGCTCAGGGGCCAGGAAGTGCCCTGCCAGGCTGATCCCTCATGCTGCCAGACACAGCACTGTGAGAATGGCTGAGGCTCAAGGAAGTCGGGTACAAGGGTGATGCTGGGCACCAATCTGGAGCCACAACAAGACCGTTGCCCTCCTGCACATCTGGGCAAGGGAGGACATCAGGGCTCAGTTCCGGGCATGGCACCGGAACATTGATGTCTATCAGGACATTGCCGAGGCCCTGGCAGTGGATGGTAATGAGTGCACCACTGAACAGGTGCGCTCAAAAATAAAAGGCCTCCAGCAGGAGTATGCCTGGGCCAGGGATGCCAGGCAGCTCCATGGGGCAGCAGCTGCCACCAGCTGCCCCTTCTTTGATGAGGTCCACGCCTTCTTGGGCCAGGAGCCCAGTGGCCTGCCATCTTGGCCCCTGGACTCTGGCGAGCCTCAGACCCTGGCCACATCCCTTGAGCTGGAGGGGTCCCCCTCAGAGGCTGAGGCACCCCTGGATGTGGGTGAGAGCAGCCAGCCCAGCAGCGCTCCACATGCCAGCCCGGAGCTCATCCTGGAGGAGCACACCAGCAGCCCCGAGGAGGAGCTGGAGGAGAAGGAAGCAGCCCTGCAGTGGACCTCGAGCCGGACATCAGGCATCCCAGTCGGCAAGTGTCCCTTCCTCCCCCCCACAGGCAGGGAGGCCTAGAGTGCAAGGCATGGGTCCCGAGGGTGGCACAGCCCTGCAATGGTGGGGCTCAGGCCCGGTGGGGCTGCACAGGCTCTCCCATGGATGCTGGTGGCAGGGAGGCATGTGGAGACAGGGTCTCATGTCCAAGCAGGATGTGGGTCCCTCAACGTGGGGGTGGCAATAGGCAGACATGGCAGCATGCAGGGCAGAGAGCCTGCAGCTAGCACGGCTGTCACATGGCCTCAGGAGACTTCCCGGGCCACATGCTGCTGAGTACAGCTCACTACTGTGGGCCACAAGGCCACATGCCCCCTGAGTGCAGTGTATACATCACACAGATTGGGAATCTTGCTGGCTGTCAGGGCAGGGGTGTTTGCAGCTGACAGGCTGCATGCACCAAGGCCAGTAGGCTGACAGTAACTGTTCTCTTTTCTGCCCTGCAGCTTGTCTGCCCACCCGCCAGCCTTCTCCTGGGAGCCCACCAACGACCACAAGGTGCAGGAGGAGAGCCTGCCAGACCTGGGATGAGATCCTGGCCAGCCTGCTCCACCTCAGTCAGCAAGCCAGAGTCATCCAGGGCCTGGCGCGTGGAGCAGGGCAGGTACCAGGACACCGCTGTCCGGCAGGTCCAATGCACCACCAACGCTGATGACCGTGTCATGGCAGCCCTGGAGCAGCAGGCAGTGGCCCTTGAGTGCCAGGCGATGGCCCTTGAGATCCTACACATTGCCATGCAGCGCATGTGGACACACCTTGCCCCCACAGGATGAGAACCAGCTGCACCAATGGGCCCAGCTGCCCCTCTCCATCAGCACCCCCGGACCCAGGGTGGCCATGAGGTAGGGTGTGGAGCTGTGGGCCATGCTCCAGGGGTGGCTCTCTCCTAATATGCTCCCGCAGCTGTCCCCAAACCTCCATCCTACATCCCCTCTCCTAGTTTAGTCTACCCAGTTGTGCCCC
>ML681963.1:25063850-25079131 GCA_007922195.1 Podocnemis expansa
AAAGAAAGAAAGAAAGAAAGAAAGAAAGAAAGAAAGAAAGAAAGAAAGAAAGAAAAAGAAAACTCAAAAGTCCCAAACCAAACACAAGTATTAAAGTTCCAAAGGGGGTAGCAATGTTAGTCTAGTTCGGCAAAATGAACAAAGAATCCTATGGCAAATATTTAAACAATTCCTGGTCCACCCAGTATCCTCCTGTTCTCTAGGCTTCCTGGCAGCCCTCCAATCCTCACCACCCTTCATAGATTCATTGAGTTATAAACTCTAAAGTCAGAATGGACAATAAAGGTCTGACCTCCTGCACATTGCAGGCCACATAACCTCATCCACCCTTTCATATTTGAATCACCTGATTCCTCTTGGGTATGGTACATCTTGTCATCATTAGTGCTGGCTTTTGGCCGCAGGATCTCCATTCCAAAGGGAAGCCACCTTGTTACAAGGTCTTTGAGCAGTTTACTGATTCTCTGTTTTAGGGGTTGAAATATGTTGTACCAGAAATGGGACTGAGCTGCAAAGCTCTGATGTGGAATGTTTTCAAAATTCATGACTGTTCAAATCAGGGGATTTGGTTTGAGCCCACTTTAAATTTCTACTTACTTCTGTTATTGCTAGAGGAGAACATCTACTTTTATGAACATTTCTGTCAGTTAAAGCATTTCCACTGTGTAATTATTACTGCGATGTACAATTACCCTGTAGAACTCAGAGCAAGCCCTTGGTCAGTCAGATGCAACGCACAGATATAAGCCCACTACGAAGCGATGGGTGATTTTATGATCAACAAAACCCTGCAAATTATGGATATTGAGAGACTGATGATCAAATCTGATGCTTCTGATCAGAAAGGTCTTCCTCTACCGAGGTCTGGAAGAGCCTTCCCCATTTGATATCTACCATTGCATAACTGGCTGATGCATTATCACTGTTATGTATCTGTATTGTGGCGGTGGGTAGAAACTGCAAAGATCAACCCCTCAAGCCTCTTCGTTAATGTGCAGACAAATAAAGGGAGCCCATCCCACAGACAGTTACGTGTCGGACAGGACAGATGCACAAAACAGACAGATGGGTGGGGGAGCATGGGATGAAGAGGCAACAAAATTAACAGTTTTTCAGAAAAATAGAAGTCTTAAGGGTTTCATTTGGGCTTTGATGTAACAGGCATTCTAAGCAAGTACCAAGATGGGGTAGTAGACTTGGCAGATCAATGCTCTGAGCCAGTAGGACAAATATTACACTCATATATATGACAATCCTATAATAGCCAAGGACTGTATGTAGACTGAGGATTTTATATACTCCTGACAGTCAGAAAAACAGACTAGACTTTTACATAGATTGTTTCTACTACCATGCAAAGGCTGAAATCATAGACAAATACCATCCCTTACAAGTACAGGGTGCCTACATACATATGTGACCAGAAGCAGGCCCTGTCATGTGACAATACTAATAAATCACAGAGGGAGTCGTTTTCTTCTAACAAGGAACTTTGTTAGAATAGAGGAAGAAATATTATCCCTATCGCTGCTTTGTCTCTTCCTGCTTCATTATGGAGCTTTGGAACTTCGTCAGGCCCACTCCTGCCTGACTTTATTTTACGAAGTTAAAGAAACAGTATGCATTTCCTCACAGGCCCAGTCTGTAAAGATCTGGATCCAGATCCCAACTTTCCCAAAGTTGGAATTGGGGGTTTATATATTCTGTAGATACATAGACAATACTATAAACTAGTTAGATGTACTGGGCTATATTCACTCTAGTGGCAGGAAGTTTTCCTGAAGGTTGGTCTCACTGGAGCCCCATTGCCACAAACCTCAAAAGTGGAGCAGGCTGGTTGGCGAAAAGTTGGGGTTTTATACGGAGGACTGTGTTGCCATTGTAAGCTATCATTTTAAAAGTGGGGGACAGTCTCTTGGTTCTGCTTGGAGGTTGTAGTCAAGGGGACTCTCTGTAGAGAAGTGTCTGGGAGCTGTAATCAGTACATAATGAGCTTGCTGAAGCACAGTAGGGTGAGTTATGGTTGTCTGCCTCAGGTAACAGTCTCTTTCCTTGGTGTGTGTTTGGGTTTTTGCATATGATCACTCTGAATGATCAGAAATAAAAGTAACGTTATGCTGCAATCTTCCAGCACAAATATTTGTTTTAATCTGACTTCCTTGGATGTGTGATCTGAAGGAATGTAACTAGTGGGACAAACATCAGGAATTCAGCAAACTTCCTGGATTCCCTCCCTCACAAGGGCTGCTGTGCAGTTCTAGCCAGAAATCAAAGCTGGCCTTCAATGGAGGCCCTGCTCATCAGAGATGGATTAAGGGGCCTCTAGGTCCTGGGCCTCGGTCAACTGGTGCCCCCCACACACATCTGGGGTCCTGGCCTCCCACCAGTGTCCTGCCACTTGTGGCTCTGGCCTCCCATCACTGTGGCCTGCAGGCAGGCTGGCACTAGATGGGGGGGGGGAGAAGCCTCTCTCTGCACCAGCCCTGGTTCCAGTCTTGCTCTGGCTGGTCTGCCCCTGAGGGTAGCAGGGCCAACTGGCATGCAGTGTGGCTTCTGGTGTGGCCCTCCAAGGCCAGGGACCCTGGAAGGGCACACCTGGAGGTCGTACAATATGCCAGCCAGCCCCACTGCTGGACCAGAGTGACCACACACTGGCCTGCCCAATCTCGAAAGGTGGACCAGGGGCAGGGCAGGATCATGGAATCTGACCTCTGCCCCAGGGAGGTCCCACCCCTCCATTCCAGCACAAGCAGGGCATGGAATCTACCAGCTGGGGGCCCCCACAATGTTGGGGGCCTCTGGACATGTGGCCCATAGGCCCATGCTTTAATCTGCCCCTGCTGCTCATGATACTGCTGCCTGCACTCTCCAAGGAGACAAACTCAAAGGGACAACTACTCCTGCTGTGTTTGCCTGGGATCTGACTGGCTCCACTCTTACTCTTACTGGTCTCAGTCAAGCGATCTGTGCCTTATTTGCTGTTGCTGCTGGCTAGGCTCCATACCTAAAATGTGTTTTTTCCTCTTTATTTATTCCTTGTACCAGCTCCCTCTTTGAGCAACGCTTTAAATTGACAGCTGATCATTTTTTCTGTGACAGAGAAAATGTTGCACAAGAAGGAAGTAATGGACAGGAGCCCAGATCCAGCATGAAAATGAATAAACTTGACATGTGCAAAGACTTCAACTCAGCTTCTGATGTGTTTTTTCCTGCTAGAACTACGAGATACAGCAGGCTCACAGGTTGAAATGCCATTTTACAGATTAAAGATGGAGCTTTAGCAAAGGCTAGCAACCTGTGAGGCATAAATCTCAGCAGCCATTGAAATAATAAAGATAATGTCAGTGCAGAGCACATTTGTGGAATGGGAAAGGAAGTGTAGAGCTGTTGATGGGGGATTGCATGTTGACAGGTTTCAGAGGGGTAGGCATGTTAGTCTAGTTCAGTAAAACAAACAAGGAGTCCTGCGGCACTTTTAAAGACTAGCACATTTATTTATTGCATGAGCTTTCATGGGAGAAAATCCCATTTCATCAGACTGTCTGCTTGAAGATGGAGAATTTACAGAATGGGAGGAGAATAAATGCAGGGAAGTGTAAGTCATAGTGTTATGTCAGACTGTTACAGCACATCAAAGCAGTTGTTTAACTTCAAACACTGGGGAACAACATATAGAGGAAAGTGAGGTCAAATCATCTGTTGTAATAAGAAAAAAATCCATAGCTGTTATTTAACCTGAAGGTAATGGTCAAATCCACATGTGAATTCCATTTCTGCAGTTTCTATTTGAAGATTCCACTTGTTATTCATTTATCTGAGCACAGATATTAACATGTCATCAATGTAGTGAGCAGGGAGATTGCTGTGTTCCCCTACCTGTTTTTGAATGTTGTGATTTCTGATAACAGATTTGTGTCCATTTATTTTTTTGCACAGATACCATCTCGGTTGTCCAGTATATAAAGCATGAGGCCATTGCCAACCCATGGTGGCATAAATCACGTTGGTGAACAGGCAGGTGAATGAGCCCTTAATGGAGTAGCATGTTTGATTGGGTCTCCTGATGGTGTCTTTTGTGCAGATATGTGGGCAAAGTTGGCAGCGTGGTTTGTTGTAGGGATATATGCCTGTTGTAATGTTTCTATTGTTTGGTCTGTAGTTGCTGGTGAGTATCTGCTTAAGGCTGGGGGGTTGTCTGTAAGCGAGAGAGGTCTGTGTCCCAAGGCTTGAGAGAATGATGGATCGTCTTGTAGAATAGGCTGTAGATCCTTGATGATGTGCTGTAGAGGTCTGACTTGTGGGTTGTAGGTGATGACTGGTGGCATTCTGTTGTTTTCTTTCTTGGGCTTCTCCTGTAGTAGTTGACTTCTGGGTACTCTTCTGGCTCTGTAAATTTGTTTCTTCATTTCCTTGGGTGAGTATCTTAGTTTTAAGAATGCTTGATAGAGAGCCTGAAGGTGTCTGTCTCTGAGGGATCAGAACAAATGTGATTATATCTTAGGGCATGGCTGTAGACAATGGGTTGTGTGGTGTGTCTTGGATGAAAGCTCAAGGGATGTAACTAACTATAGCACTCAGTAGGTTATCAGTATAGAGTGGGGTTTATGGCTGTGTCTACACTAGCCAGAGGAAGTTTGAACTTGTTAGCTCGAACTAAGAAGTTCAAGGTTTGTTCAAACTAACCTTGGGTTAGTTCAAACTAACCTCGCATTTATAAGTTCGAACTAACCATGCGTTCTTGTTTGAACTAACCGGCTTAATTTGAACTTCTTAAATTCAAACTAGGCGTTAGTCTGTGGCCACATCGCACCTAGTTAGTTCGAAATAAGCACTTAAGTCCAGACTAACCACTGGCACTAACAAGTTTGAACTAAGCGTTCCTTAGTTTGAATGAAGAAATTTCTTAGTTTGAACTAGGAAAACCCTAATATGACCATGGACTAAGTTAGTCTGCACTAAGCCTCCTTTGTCAGGACTAACTTGAACGTGTAGACATAGCCAAAGTTCCATCACTAATTTGCACTGTAGTGCCCAGAAAGTGGATGTCCTGTGTGGAGTGTTCCAGGGTAATTTTGATTGTAGGGTGGAAATCGTTGAAATCTCTGGGGAAATCTTCAAGGGCAACCTTACCATTTGTCTAGATGATGAAGATGTCATCAGTGTAGCGTTAAGTAGAGGAGTGATGCTTTGGGATGAAACTTGAGGAAGCATTATTCTATGTCAGTCATAAAAATGTTGACATATTTTGGGGCCATGGAGGTTCTCATAGCTGTTCCACTGACTTGAAGGTATAAATTATCTTGAAATGTGAAAGGGTTGTGGGTTGAAATGTGAAAGAAGTTCAGCCACAAGTTGTGTTGTGGCATCATCTGAAATAGTTCTTCTAATAGTGTGTAATCCGTGTTTGTGTGGGATGTTGTTGTAAAGAGTTTCTATGTCTGTAGTGGTCAAGATGATGTTTTCTGGAAGATCACCAATGAATCAGATTTTTCTCAGGAAGTCTGTGGTGTCTTGAAGATAATTACTAATGTTGATGGCATAGGGTTTGAGGAGAGAGTTCACGTAGCCAGATAAGCCAGCTGTAAGAGTGCCACTGACTGAGATGATAGGGCATCCAGGGTTTCCATTTTTATGGAGTTTTGGTAGTTGATAGAATTTCCCTGGTTGGGGTTCTGATGGTGTGTCTGTCTTGATTTGTTCCTGTGTCACTTTGGGGAGTTTCTTGAGTAGGTGTTATAGTTTGTAGCAAAGAGATGTGGCCACCCTCCGGGAAAAGGCAGCTAAACCTGCAAAATGGCCGGAGGGCGGAGTCAGGCAGGGGCTGTCAGTCAGCCCGGAAGTGGAGGGGCGGGGCAGGAAGTATAAAGAGAGAGGCAGGCAGCTCAGTTGAGGCCAGGGTGGTGGAGGGGAAGGCTGCAACTCTGCCTGCTCCTGACCCTGCACAGCCCAAGGGAGGAGCTGGCCTCTGGCAGCCAGAACCGGACCCGTCAGCCTGGCCAGGGCCGCCCCGAGGCGACTGGGGCCCCCTGCCCGAGCCCTGGGTCGTTCCCCGCCAGCTGGAGATCCCACCAGGAGGGGGATTGATGAGGCGGCCAGAGCCGACGCCGGATGAGGAGCCTGCACCCCAAGCTACCTCGGAGGACCTGGAGGAGCTACCCCTAGCGGCTGAAGAGCCCAGTGCCTGGCCTACCCCATGCGACCTGGAGGAGCTACCCCTGGCTGATGAGGATCCTGCGCCAGCACCCCCCTCATGTGACCTGGAGGAGCTACCCCTCGCTGAGGAGCTGGACACACTTCCGGACTTGCCTCCACCTGATGAGACAGAGGGTTTCTACAATGTACCCCTGGGCAACTACCCGGAGGAACTGGACAGCGAGGTATGGCTGAGATGAGGGCCCCAGGGTGGCCAGGGGGAAATCGAGGCTCGGGCCTCCGTGGGAGGTCTCCTCGTGGGGGCAGCGTGTTGCGGCCGGGACCCCGCTGACCCATACACCGAAGCCTCCGGTACTCGGCGGTCAGTGTGTTGCGGCCTGGACCCCACTGACCCAGGCCCCACAGTTCTAGCCCCCTTGGGGACCTGAGCTGGGACACAATGGAGTGGGAGGACCCCACACCTCCACTGATCCCATTGCCAAGTACCACCCCACCCCCTGCGACTTGCAACCCTTCCGGTGACGTGAGCGAACCCTAAACCCACCCCACTCCTGAGACAGTGATACTCACTCGTTGGACCCTGACTGAGGGACTAAAGACTGGGAGGCCCGCCCCACTCCAGGTGGGCCAAGCCCCTGCCTAGGGCAAGGGGACAAAGGACCGGGTGGTCTCGCCCAATAGGGGCTAGAGACCCGAGGGGAGGACGCCTCCATAACCCAGGGGGCAGAGCCCCGTGTTACATAGTTCCTTTTGGTATTCCTCAAGGGGTCAGAGAGAAGTAGTTTGCCAAATGATGTGTTGGAGACTTGTTTATAAACCTACTCAGAGGCGGCCTTAGACAATAAGGGGGCCTAGGCGAAGAGCCATTGGGGGGCCCCCTATAGGCCCCCACTGCCACCTTACCATTGCCCTGCTCCCCCCTGCATCCCTAACTGCCCCCCAATAGTCCCAACTCCCTGCACTGCTGCCCCTTCCAAGGATCTGGCTCCCCTCTCTGTAGCTCACCCCCTGTGGCCCCAGCTTCCCCTGCCCCCCATGCAAGGGAAAGAGCCAGGATACCTAGTGCTTACAGGAGGGGAGTGGGGGGCCACAGACTGCCAGGGCCAGAAGCTGTGCCACCTGCCTGCCTGCTCGGCCTCTCTGGAGCAAAGCCAGAGCAGCGCTCCACACCTACCTCCAGCTGGCTGCACCTACCCAGGGGGAGGGAGGAGAGCGGCTGCCACAGAGCTGCGGCTTGTGGGGAGTGGGGACCTGGAGTGGCCCACTCTGAAGAGTTCAGGCTGCTTTACTCCCAGGCACCCAGGACCAAACAGAGGCCTCCTTGGATTGGGCCTGTTCAGGCCTGGGGTGGCCGGGGGCAAAGTGGCTTGAACTCTTCAGAACGGGATGCTCCAGGGCCCCACTCCTCACAAGCTGCAGCTCTGCGCCAGCCGCTTTCCTCCCTCCCCCTGGGGAGGTGCAGCCAGCTGGGGGTAGGTGGGGAGCGCTGCTCTGGCTTTGCTCCAGAGAGGCCGGGCAGGCAGGCAGGTGGCACAGCTTCTGGCCCTGGCAGTCTGTGGCCCCCTGCTCCCCCACCACCTCAAGAGTGCTGGGTTAGGTGAAGCAGATGACTGGTACGGGGTCCCTTACTGCTTGGGGCTCTAGGCAGCTGCCTGCTTCACCTCCTGCAAGTCACCTCTGAGCCTCCTGATCATTATCTGATTTGTTCATGATGACGACAGCACCTCCTTTGTCAGCCTCCTTAATAATAATGTCAGAGTTGTTTCTGAGGCTTTGGATGGCATTGTGTTCTGTATGACTGAGGTTATGGTGTAAGGGCTTCTGAAATCAAGTAGGAGGTTAACATTTAAGCAGTTCCTATGTGCTTTAAGTTTTCCACTGAGGGACTACAACTCCCGTGATCCCTTGGGAAAGAGAAAGGGACCCTGCCTGCCCCTCCAGGAAGCAGAGGGGGACAAAGGGGTCTCCACAGAGGGAGAGACATATCTGAATCTGGCAGCTGCTTTGAGTGCTCCTGGGGTTCTTGAGACTGCTGGAGGCTCACTCAAGCAGGGAGCTTCAGAGGTTGGTGGTTTACTCAGCCCAAACCAGGGTCTGAGCCTAGAGCTGACTGAGCTGGATCTGCAGTGAGGGCGTGAGTGTCTGTCTCCCTTCTCCAATTTGGAGCAGGGCTTCTAAAGCAAGGGAATCTGCTGAGAGACTGACTGGGCCTGAGGGGAGGCAGTGTGGCAGTCCCTTTGAACCAGGGCCAGTACTACAGACCATTCGTTGGGCTCACTCTGGATCTTCAGCGTGGTTCTGAGAGGATACACTGGACCAGCAGAGTTCTGCCTTGTCTCCTTCACTGACTCTCCAAGCACACTCACGCAAGCAAGGGGATGGGGTTCTGAAGTCTGGGAAGTGTGCCCTCTGAGTTGGAAAAGGGGCTGTGAAAATGCTAGTTAAGTTTCCTTTAAACTGTATTCTGTGTCTGCTCGCTGATTTATTTAATTGCCTCTGTGTATTTAAATTAGTAGCAATATTCAATTCCATCCTGTTATAAGTTTCTATGTTAAATAAAGGTTTTTTACATGCAGTTAAGCACCATGAATGTATTACTTATTTTATGTATGTATATGTATATAAAGTCTGGATTAGACCCATCCCACAGGTTATTCTTAGCCACATGGATTTAGTCCTGGAGGCTCCCAAGGCATGCCACTGAACGTGTACCGGACCCAGCCAGGTGGAGGCACCACCAAGTTTAATTTCCTGTAAAGCAAAGGGACTGCAGCAGAAGAGTGGATAGAAGATTCCCATGATCCCAACATCACTACTGGGAAACTCAGGATCTCTTTGTCATCAAACTTAGGTGCCTGTGTACACATGACTGTTGTCTGCTCCCAAGTAACCCAGGAAGAAAAGGGAGAGGGTTACATGTGTATGAAGTTTTGCCTATTTATTAAGCTTCATGTCAGTGATGTGTGTGATTATTTTACTTCCTGTCCAGGGTTAAGAGGCACAGATAAGCTGTTTGCTTCCTGCTCTATGAGGCAATAATTTAAATCTTGGGGCAGGGTAACAAAGAGTTAATCTCATCCTATTCTATTTACTCTCTAAGGGACCCTACACATCATACTGTCCTCCACCCTCCCCCCCAAAAAAATATTACACACCATGCATGAAATAAATGGCTGTTCAGCAGCCCTGAAAAGATCCTTCGATTATATTAAAGCTTTTCCCTCTCCAGGAAATACAGCTTTGTCAGTTACAAAGAAGGCTCTAGTTACAAGTTGCTAATGAAAAAAAAGACGCAGCAAAAAGCAGCATCAGTGCAGTGTGATTACTGTCATGTATATTTGTGAACCTCTTACTGACTCATTACATTCAGAGTCAAAAGCTGGAGTCATGTCAGGTTAGAGTTTACAGGGCACAATTCTACAATTTGAAAAGGTGGAGTCTAGAATAATCAAATTTTATGTGTTATTTAGTTAGACTTGTCTCTCTGTAATATCTTTTAATGAGGGATAAAGAAAAGGTATTAAATGTAGATAATGCTACTCAGCAGAGAGCCTAGGATTAGCACCTTGCAATTCAGTTGGAGTATTGGACTGTGCATAGCTCTGCTGTCCCTGGAGCTCAGCAAGGACTGAATTGTGATTCAGATCCCTTTGCTTCCCCCTTGCTCTATGGCACATATACACTGTGCCAGCTCTTTTCCTGGTGCAGCTTACTTTCCCATCCATGCTGGCCCAACTATGTTGGCTATCTGCTCCTCCAGCTCTGCCTGTTCATTGCTCACACCTCTGCTTTGCTAAGGGGGATTGGCAACTTGGGGGTGGGCCCACCAGCAGCATTCTGGGGCCCATCAAATTATACTTTAATTCCTGCATATAAAGAAGAGTTAGCTTGATATGTCTGCTAGATTATAGAGAAGCAGAGGCTATAAAAGAGATTTGATGGGCCTAGCTGGAGGAAGAGTGGAAAATGGAAAAGTAAAAAATTAGGTGTAGCTGTGAGAGGACCAGCTTGATACTGCTACTAAATTATAGACGAGCAAAGGCTAGAAAAGAGGCACAAAGGGACTATATGGGGAAAGGAAAGGGAAAAAAATGTGAGGAAAAAGGCAAAAATAGGTATTAAGCAAAGCCTGCCCGTTAAAACTACTAAAAAGAAGAGGGGCTAGCTTGATACGGCAGCTAGACTAAATCCACACAGAGGCATTGGAGAGCGGAAAAAATTTTAAAGGCAGAGAAAGAGTTAAAGCAGGCTGACAGGCCAGGTCTGTGACCCTGGCCCACAGAAGCAGTTCCTGCTGCAGAGTCCTTAAAAAAAAAAGTAGGTTGATATAAAGAAGGGTCTGCCAGCTTAAACACAATGGGTATGTACACACAGGCTTCTTATTTCGAAACAACTGAGGTTGTTTCAAAATAAGCGGCATGTCCACACGACGCACCTTTAGTTAGAAACCATTAAACCTCGCATCTAATCGAAATAGCCATTGTTTCGAAATGGTTGTTTCGAAACAACAGCCTTCGGACATGTTTCGAAACAACACCGTTGTTTCAAAACAACAGTTTTGAAACAACATGCCCAAACGGCCTTGTTTCAAAATAACCATTTCGAAACAACGGCTATTTCAAAAGCAGGCTTTCCCTTAATTTGAATTAACAAACTGTTAATTTGAATTAACTTATTTCAAAATAAGGACTTTATTTCGAAATAACTCATTTCGAAATGGGTTATTTCAAAATAATGATGTATGTGTAGACATAGCCAATTAGAGAACAGAGGGAAGAAGCTCTTACACAGTAGAAATAATAAAAAAAGAGAACTCTGATATAAAGAAGAGTCTGATAGTTTAAATCCAAGCAGCCTGACAGGCAGAGAAAGTTGCAAGCAGCAGGGGTCTGGTCTACCAGGGACAGATAGGCAGAGAGAGAGAAAGAAGCAGCTTGTCAGTCACCCAGTCCTTCTTGGCCTGCTGCTGTTTCCTAGGCTGGTTAACTTCTTTTGGATGCAATTTGGTCTGACTAGAGGTGTCTCCCTTGCTAACAGCTCCGAGTCTGGGTAAATTTCATTAAGCAACACGCAAGCATGCTTAGTCATTTCCAAATTTTCAACTATGGCCAATTTCAAGGTTGGGCTCTGTCTCAGATATACCATATATCCAAACTAATAATCTCACAAGCAGGGTTCAGTTGCCCAGCTTTCACACTACGTGGCCTCAGACGTATCTGAGTGCACAAAGAGACTACAAGGTATTTCCAAAGCACTTTGGGGAAAAGGCTGAGCTGCTTTCCCTTGCATGCACAGCCATCCTGCTCTGTAGATACAGCTGCTCAATATTCCCTCTGATCCTGAGACATTAACTGCCTGTTCACAACGTTAGCATCATGGAGACAGGCAGGTTTTAACATCATCATTTTCCCAATACACTGGTCAAATACAGCCATTTGGTTCCAGGACTGTTTAAGCAGCTCAATAATTTCCACTCCACCTGGACCCTTTTCCAAGGTATCTTTCTAATAGCAAGTCAGTGAATTCGCTTACATTTCAAAAATGCTGGCAGTGATAAACAGAAACAAACCTCTCAGCATACAGACTGCTGTTTGGAGCTGCAGAAGGGGATTCATCCTCATTAAATCTAGTCAGTTTACCGCCACATCCTCCAGCTAGGGCAGGCTGCTTGCAAAGCCCATCAGAAGACTTCACTCCTTTAGGAGCAGTCTCAAGCACCAATTCATTTGCCACAGTAGGTGTGCCCTTCCTCTGACCAGAGAAGGATTTCTGTAAAGAAATGCTGCCTTGAACAACAACGACAACAGACCATTCCTGGGTTTTTTAGCTAAGTTCAGAATTGACTCTGAGAGAACTGGCACCCCACACAGCCTGCTCCTCAGCCAAAAGAATGGAAACAAGTATCAGCAGATAAACTGCTCTTCTCAACATTCAAATAGCCTTGTCCCAGCACACCTGTTTACAGACAAACTTGGGAGAGAGGGATGGCTTTTTTTTAATAGGAAAAGTATCATTCATTACCCACAGACATGTTTGGAGACAGTTTTTCCTTTAGCAGATACACTACACAGCCTTTCTGAATAGACAAGCGCCACAATCTCAAGGCTAGAGATATTATCTTCCCTGTCACAGCATTTCTGGTTAAACACACAGACAACTCAGAATCATGCATCCCCATTTCATAAACTTCGTTGTTGATTTCAGGTAACATAGAAGATTTACATTTCTAGTCTTTTTGTGGCTTAGTTAAGACAGGGGGTTAGTTTGATACTTCTGCTGTGGAAACATATAAAGAAGGAGCAGCTTGAAACATCTGCTATATTATAGAGAAGCAAAAGCTAGAAAAAAATTACCAAAAACTAGGGGGTAAGAGAGACAAACAAAAATTAAGGGGCTACTTTGCTACATCTGCTAAGTTAAATCCAAGCAGAGGCTTTGGGAAGGGGAAAAGTTTTAGAACAGCAGTCTGACGGACACCTGTGTTCCAAGGTGGTAGAGAGAGAAAGACACTCACCAACCAGTTATTCTACTGCTGGGCAGTAGGGAAGAGGAGGAAGAGGACAAACAGCTCCCTTTGGTCTGAAGTTGGTTTATAGCCTGTAAGGATGAGGAAGGGGTGCAAACAGCCCCCCTCTGGTCTGAGGCTGATTTACAGATTAACCAGAGAGCCTTCCCCCATCCAAGCCCACTCCCTCACCTTTGCTCTGAAAAAAAGCAGCTCTGTAACTTCTTAAAAAGAAAGTTGATATACAAATGTGCTTCTTTTTTGGATACCATCACTAAAACTCATCCAAAAATGCTTCAGCCACACTTTTGTTACGGCTGCATACGCTTAATGCTAGTTTGCTGTAAGATAAGAACAAGCTCTGAAGAGAGAGCTTTAACTGAGAAAGCTTGTAGGTGCTATTAAAGTTTAATGTGGAAAACCCCATTTGAACAATATAAAGGTCATGAGCAGGTTTTACCTGTGGGATGACCACTTTTAGAAAGAAATCGGCTTTCTTAGAGCTGTGTGGTATTTTAGGAATTTTCTGTTCCTTGGGACCCTAGCACCAGCAAGAAACAAGGAATAACATGTTAAAAATTATGCTTGCTCTGTCTCTTCTAACTGTTTTTAAAGAGGACCCTGGATGAGAATGGGCCATGTGGCAGTTACCCCGCAATGTGTTGAATAACACACCCAGAATGCCACACAGCTGAAAAAGAGAGAGGCTTGTAGCTTTTTAAACGTTATTGAACAAAGAACCCCGGCATAAGAAGGCAAGGACGTCTTTTACAGGGCATAATATATTTCTTTAAAAACTCTGGACAAAAGCAGGGTTTTAAGAGCCTGCTTGTAACTTTTTGCTCTGGGGAGGTGCTGTGGCTGGGACTCAGGCAGCAGGCCCCAAGTTGGAAGAGAGGCCTGGAAAGGGAGGGGTGTTGGGCAGGCCTTGAACCCCTAGTAGTGCCCCTAGACCCTGCCCCTGTCTCCTGCACACTGGAACATGGCAGAACACCACTCCAGGGCCTTCTATCATTAGGGGCCCAGTGTTCAGGGTCTGCTGTTTTTCAATGGTGGGCCCCAGAATGCAGCATTCCAGCTCCATGTCTAACTTTTAGGGGTCCTGGAACGTTAAGCCTTAAAAATAGCGGGCCCAAGAACGGCATTCTGGGAGGTTCTGGCATACTTTAACCTGTTTATATGTTTCCTCTCTCCATAGCAGAAGCACTCTTTTTCTGCTCTCCAGCTTCTATTTATCTTTAACCTAGCAGCCATTGCTTTATACTAATGAGAACAGCTTTTTGTCTTTTTCCACACATTTTTTCCTTTTCACTCTCTTCACCCAGCTAGGCCAGTTGTGCCTCATTGTGGGGCATTTTCCTTCTTTTTTTAGATTCTACAGCTGGGGTTCCTCTCTCTTTGCTGGCCTGTCCTTGCCACATGTTGTTCACTTTTTTCTCTGTAGCTTCTACTTGGTTTTTGTCTGACAGACTTTGCTTTATACAGTCCGAACATCATTTTTGCCTTTTTCCTCACTTTTTTCCTCTCTTCCCCCAGCTAGTCCTCTTTCCTAGCCTCTGCTTCTCTATGATCTAGCAGCTACATCAAGCTAGTCCTGTCACAGCTACACCTACTTTTTTTCACTTTTCCATTTTCCTCTCCTCCCCCAGCTAGGCTCACCCTTCTTTATACGTTTCCTCTCTCCAAAGCAGAAGCACCCTTTTTATGCTCTCTAGCCTCTGTTTGGTTTTAACCTGGCAGCCACAGGGCCGGTGCAACTGCAGTAAGCAAGATAAGCATTGCAGGGGGGTGCCAGCTTTTGAGGGCTGCCAAAAAGGGGACTGCACCTGCACCGTTGCGCTGCTCTGTGACATCACTCATCTGCTTAAGTGTCTGCTGCGCTGAAGGGGGGGGCACCAGAAACCCTAGTGCCGCTCCTGGGCAGCCATTGCTTTATACTGGTGAGAACAGCTTTTTTGCCTTTTTCCTCACATTTTTTTCCTTTTTGCTCTCTTCCCCACAGCTAGCCCTCTTTACTAGCCTTTGCTTCTCTAAAACCACAAGCAGCTGCATCAAGCTAGCCCTCTCACAGCTTATTGAATTCCTTTTTGCATACCCCTTGATTCCAACTGAATCCTCTTTAAAGCTCTATCAAACTCGACCTTCATTTTTAAAAAAAAGGTTGCCTTTTGTAGCTGTGTCCTGATTGGTTCAACGGAGCAGAAGGGTTTGATCATAAGCCACGCCAGCCCCAGTCTGGTTCTGTTTCCTTCCAGTGGCTGAACTGGTAACATCACTTCCATGGCCTTTCTCTCCCTTTCCCTTTACTCTCTCATCCTTTACTCTAACTCCTTTTACTCTCTCATCCTTTACTCTAACTGCTTTTACTCTAATTCCTTTTACTCTCTGCGCCTTCACTCTAACTGCTTTACTTCAGACCTTCTTACTCTCTCACACCCCAGTCCTGGTCCTTTTCCTCTCTCTGAAGCCCAGTTTTCCTCCATTTCTCCTCACCCAGTCAAAACCACTGATGGCCTCCCAGTCTCTCTGTGTGCCCCAGGCCCAAGTCTGGGCTCATGTGTTCAAGCACAAGCACTACACACACACACACACACACACACACACACACACACACACACACACA
>ML681963.1:25079141-25214505 GCA_007922195.1 Podocnemis expansa
ACACACACACACACACACACACACACACACACACACACACACACACACATTTCCATCCTCTCAATCCCAGCTTTCCTCCATTTCTCCATACCCAGTCAAAACCTCTCTCTTTGCCCCAGGGGCCAAATCCTGTCTCATGTGTCCCAGCACAAGCACTACACAAGGCCAAAAACACATAAGCACAGACCCAATCAAATTTGACATCAAACAGTTCTCAAAAGGGCTGCTAAATCTCAATATCAAATAGTTCTCAATATGGCCACCCAATCTTGGTATATCAAAGGCTCACTGGCAGCTCAAACTGGAAACTGAGCTGTCAAAATCGCATGGTGATGAAAGGTATGTAGGTCTTAACTACTGCCAGTTCCTTGAATTAGTTTAGTCTTCATTTCCATCTCCCTTTTCATCTTGGTTTCCTGTTACACCAAGGTATGCTTGATGTTCTCTATTTCCAGCTTCTATTTCAGGCCTTCCTCCATTGCTCTGCTCAAGGATAGAGTTCTCCATCTCTTGTTCCTGTACTTCCATTTCAGTACATCCTCATTTGTCGCTGCAGCAGAGCATTTCCTATCTAAAACAAGAAGACAGGAGCTGGAATATCTATCTTTCTCAGGGTTTTGGGTTAGCTTGGCTTCTTTCAGTATTTTTTCCCATCCTTCATTTGTTCCATCTTCTTACCAAGACTCCAGCCACATCTGCAGTAAAGCTCCCAAGTCTGCCAGTTTATCCATTGGCTTAAATAAATTACGGTCCAATGGGTTTGGCTGTACTTTCCAAGCT
The DNA here is from genome assembly GCA_007922195.1 of Podocnemis expansa. NCBI lineage: Eukaryota > Metazoa > Chordata > Testudines > Podocnemididae > Podocnemis > Podocnemis expansa. The sequence continues at coordinate 25,079,922 of ML681963.1, forward strand.
GACTTGCAGCTTAGTCATTTCCTGTTGTCTATTGATTGTTTGGACTATGGGGGAATGCCCCAAACTGAGGGAACACATATGTAGAAAGTAGCTCAAGATGGCTGACTTAGATGCTCTGCAGGGGGACCCTGCCAGTGCTAATTCCCACAGGGCCCTGTGCTGGGGAATCTGGTGGAGAGGGAGGGCCCGTGTCCCCCTGTCATGGTTCCCAGATTCAGCTGGAGGCCTAAATATTTCTGACCTGGGGCCAGGAGTCAGACAAGGGGCTGGAGGACAGAAGTAGCAGCTATAAAGTCATCTAGCCACTGAGCATCCTATCACAGACTCCTAAATCACTTAGGCACTGTTGAAAAGCATAGCCTTAGGTGCCCAAATGTGCATTTAGGAACCTAGCTTTTCTTGAAAATGCTGGTCTGTGTATATATAGCCATTCAAACTAACTTTGTTAATATACTGACAGTCTAGACAGATTTTTACCATTAACACTCAAGGAATTTGGTTTTGAAGTAAAAAGATATTATGCCACTAAGAAAAGGTTGGGTTTTTTTAATAATGCTTTAGTCCTTGATGTTGCAATCACTTAGACATGTGGTTAGTGCTAAGCATGTCAGCAGTACTTCTAGAGTCAATGTAACTATTCATGAGAATAAAATGGCATGTCTTCATATTATGGTCTTTATTACTGGTATTTGATTACTTACCTCTATCAAATTTGTAAAATTCATTTAAGATGCACTATGAATAATGGCATTGAACAAAACCAACATTTATAATGTAGTGTATTAATATAGTTGCAATTGCTCAAATTTTCAAGTGACAACAATGAAATTTTTGATGGCTATCAATCCTAACACATTTCTCCTCTGCAATAGAAAATACACTATACTTGGCAACTCCTGCTCTCTCAGACCTTTGATTTTATGTTACAAGATATTTCAGAATTATCCCAAATATCGTTCTCTAGCAATTTAAACATAAGGGAGATGCAAATATAAGACCCATCAAATAACAATTGATTATAATTTTGCAATTTGCCAGAATAGCTTCTCTTGTGAAGAATTTTTTTTTCAGAACAGTCCCATTATTTCTTGTACCAAGACCTTCTAAGCCAACAACACTGATCCACTGGACAAATTAAAATTACTCGTATAACCAGAAAGTAATTTCATTAAATTACTGCTTTTCTTTTCTCTGTCCAACTCTTCTCACTTCATGGCATGTCTAATGTTCTCAGCACTGATTAGGGTATTGCTTTCAATTAGAAAAGTAATTTTCCCTCCAGGAAATAGGGAAGCTTGGCACTGTATATGTTACCGCCCCAGCCAGAAAACAGCCTTGTTACTGTATGTTCCATTATATGGCATTAACCTTCAGCTCAGACTGCAACCTGCTAGTCAGTATGCCTGGGGCCTGGCAACTGATGGATGCCTTAGAATGAGATAATACAATGACAGCCCTGGTATCTAGTTTTCAGGGTACAGTGCACTAAGCAAAGGTTCAGAGATGAGTCACAATTAGTCTGTACTGCTCCGTCCTAGGGCATCACATCTCTGAAAGAAGCATCCACTCTCCATTTACAGAGAATGGACTAGACTAGATCACTCCTTCTTAACAAAGAGGTACACTTTGCACCTCTTTCTTTTGGTGTTTTTAACAGACCTTTCACTGTGGTAAAGGAGAACCTGCACATCTCTGTGCCAGAGATGGTGAGGATTCATCCACAGGGGTAGATAGGTAGAATTTTGCCCCGGGAGGACAGCTTTGAGAAAAATGGTATAGCTGGATTTGGAGTAAGCCAATCTGTACCAGAACTGTCCTTGGATGGAGAGTGCCTTCCATCCCACAGCAGGGAGTGCATTCAACAAGCTTCACTGTGGGCATCTGAAATAAGTTCCTTCCTATATTGTTTCCTTCTTTCTGAGAGCTTAGTTTTGGATACTCTGTTTACAGACTTGAGCACTTTGCTTTAGCCTTCTGGAGAGCTAACTTCCACAGCATTATTCTGTAGATGTTAATTGGAGATGGCTCTATGTAGATGTCAGTAGAACCTTTTGCCACCAGAACCTATGAATGTGTTTGGGAAAAAACTGTAAATGTTTGTAGACTCTCCACAGCATGTGACTAGAGCCCTGCATGGATACAAATACATGGATCTGTGTCCAATCTGCATCTGCAAGAAATGGTCCACAATATCCGCGTTGTATCTGTGGATGTGGATATAATGCGGCTATCCATGGAAATCCGCATATTTGCAGGGCTCTAACTCTGTGAAGATAAAAATATGTGGACCTGTATCCAATCTGCATCTGCAAAAGATGGTCCGTGGATATCTGTGTTCTATCTGCGGATGTGGATATAATGTGGATATCCGCATATTTGCAGGGCTCTACATATGACCCACCTAGCGATCACTTCTTGGTGATGGTACAGGAAATTGCTCAAAGAGCCTACCATCTGGTGACCACAGCTTTTCGGCTGAGGTCTTTGCAAGTCCACCCCTTCCAGGATTCAGTCAAGTCCACCCCAGCCCACTCTGTCTTAGTGGCTGTTGCAAGTCCATTCACCTGCTCATTTGCAGTCCGTTGCAGGAACTCAGTCCACTAGTTGAGTCCTCAGTTCCCCCCCTTCCACAGTACAGACCAGTTCCAGCTTGTGCACTTTGTATCAGTAGCCACTGGTTTGTACCACTCACCTGTAGTTCTCTGCCCCCTGGCAGTCAGGGAGAAGCATGTGGGACCTGGGCCTGCCCACTTCTCTGGGCCCTTGCCTAGGTACCCTATGCACTCTGTTGAGTGCTGCCTCAGTCCCCACACTCCTCTTCAGCCTTTGTGTCACCAGGTCCCCTGGGTCATATCCACACCTCCCCAGGTACCTACAGACCCTATATCAGGGCTCTTGAACACACCACCTGCGGGCCACATGCAGCCCCTAAAGCTATTTCCTAAGGCCTGCAATGACACTATCATTATCAATATTTGCAATATTGTTGCATGGAAAGGTTTCAGTGATGCGGCCCTCGGGCTAACATACCAGTCCTCAAGCAGTCCTGTACTAGTCCTCATGCGACCCTTGTGGTGATTTGAGTTTGAGACCCCTGCCCTATATCATCTCTGGAATTTTCCTGAAGCCCAACAGTGCCCCTGGGAGCTGCTCAGTGTTCTGTCTCCCACAGCTCCACTTGCGGTCCAACCTTCCCCCTCACAGCCCAGAGCAGGTGCTGCAGCCCTGGCTTTAGCCTGACCACTCAGGCGTGACTGATCCTGCAGCCCTCTGCTCTCCTTGGCCAGTCACTCTCTGCAGAGCTTTTAAACCCTTCCTTTCTGGAGGAGGGAAACTACCTGGTTACAATGTTTTAAAACTATGGAATCTAATAAGTAGCTACAAATTCAAGTAGAAGCACAAGTCAGACTTCATCCAGAGAAGGCTGGCAACTCTGCCACCTCTCTACAATATCATTTGAAAAGCATTTTTGAAAAACTTTTTCAAAATGTTCCAAAACATTTGTCTATAACTTTTAAAAACTATTTTTAAAAGTGTACTCTTTCAGGCAGAGGAAGGAAAAGACCTACTGATATAAAATACCTTTTTCTCCCTAGCCGTCACTCCCCCAACCCAAAACAATCCCACCCCATCATCAGGGTTAGTATAAGAATCATCAGAGAAAAGCCCCTTCTAGACCCCAGGAGGGTGGGCAGCTATGTTCTGCCATAAAATTGACTGCTTCTCCTTTAACTCATTAAATTCCATATAGTCATCCAAGTTTTACTTAAACATAAAAATGCTTTGACTACAGCAACTGATCTGGAAGCCCATTCCACCAATTGATCTCCCTCTGTAAAATAATAAAATAATAATAAAAATAATTTAATTTGCTTCTGAACTTCACAGGCACTTATAAATGGGGGAGCCTAACTGTTTAAATACTTGCCTAGGCAACATCATCATAGTATCATAATAGCTAAGCATCCTTGGAAGCAATTTCTTGTTTATAGCCCAAAGACCCCACCTTTTTTTCCCCATCCCTAATTGATGTTAGTGGATACTGTGGTGCATTCCTTGTTAGGTAACTGTTTTTTTTCCTAAATCATTAGGGGGAACACACAGCATCATGTTTTGAAAGGTTCTACAAAACTAAAGGAGATGGTAGAGGGATTTTAGTTCCTTGCTGACGGACTGGTAGATTTAAAAAATGTTAGATGTTTATGAACCTGGGGAGGATTTGTCTCATCCTTTCACAAAGCAGGAATTATTAAGGACCCTTGACCTTAGGATCCTTCCTCTAAAAGTTGTTTACAGGGCAGCGTGTTGGCACAGGGGGCGAATGTGTTGCAATGTGACTCAGTCATTAGTAAATTGCATTTGCTCTCAAGCTGCATTTTTGCAAACACTGTATCTTGACTGCAATCTATTTAAACAATTAATCTAATATTTCAGAACAGTTCCTTACTAATCTACAATAATGTCCCTCAATTACCACAGTCATGTATGTTTATTGAAATGTTGTATATGTCTCCATAATACCTAAATGAAGCTGAAGTCTAAGGAACCTAAACAGACTACAGCAATCTCCTGCTGATCTGCATATCTGATAAGTCTCACAAACTGCTTGCTGTAATTTTCCATTCCATTTATGTTCATATTGTATCTGGTATTGTGAAGAGAGGAAAGATGGTTTTGTGGTTAAGGCACTGGGGTGGTACTCAAAAGAGACTTTGGATTCCTGACTCTGCCACAAACTATGCCTACATGACTCTGGTCAAATCACTTAGGTATTTAAATACCTTCAAAAATCTAGGTCTCTTACAGATACCTAAGTCCATTTTCAAAAATGACATGCATTTACAATGGGTTTTCAAAACTTGCCTAATGGCTGGGAGTTGCAAGCTTTTGAAAATGCCATTAAAACTGCCCAAGTCACTTTTGAAATGGGATTTACCCATAGATGAGTATGTCTATACAGCATGTGAAGCCTGAGTTCTGAATGGGTGTAAGTCCAAGTCTGCCTTCCCTCCACTTGGAAAACAGTGTGTCTGAAGCCAAGAATCAGTCTGGACTTGGGCACACAGACCTTGCTAAGGTGTAATGTTCAGAGCTCTAGTCCCACTGTGACACAAATCAGAGCCTAAGCATTTTGTAGGGTGGGTATGGTTCAAATCCTGGTCACCATACTCTAGTCTGGAGAATATGTGAACAGTATCCCACAATTCTGTGGGGCTGCATTTTCTAGTTCTTCCATCCTCAAACTTCACCCTGGTTTCCTAGGAACCGGCAGTAACCTCCTGGAGTTCAAATGCAGTTGTTTGTCTTTTAGTCTTCCTTTCCACAGAGACTGCTCAATTAGAAACACAGTCAACCTTCATGCATACTACTATGTCCAGCAGTAAGAAGAAGCCTTGTACCAAAAACACTACTAATTGGCCAGAGGAACTGAGACAGATTCTGTTTATCCTCTGCTGTGAAATGAGAAAGACACTTGACTTTATCAAGAGCACAAGAAATGACCATATCTACAAAGCTCTATCCAAGAGGCTGGTGGTAATCGGCATTGACCAATCAACAGAGCAATGCTGAGATTAAGTCAAGTGGCTGAAGACAGATTACCACAAAATACAGCTAATGGCACCTCTGAAACTCCCCTTCTTCCTGCCTCTTTTACAAGGAATTTGACAAGATTCATGAAAATGTAGAGAGCACTGAGCCCACAGGGATGCATGACAGTCTATTGTGTATGGCATGCTATATCTCCACAGTCACCGCTAGAGGACAGTCAGCTGCCAGAGGAAGTGCAAGAAATGAACATGGGGCTTAGGTTGGTAACTGAAGGGCCTATGCTGCCAGAACAACTACAAAACATCCTGGATCTGTACTCAGAGGAGCTGTTTGAGGACCACCCTGCTGAGCAGCCAGCTGTGGAACCAGCATCAGAGCAGGTACCAGAGCCAAAGACTGGTATGTTTTTATTAATATATGGATGGAAGGGATTTCTGGTTTATGGCCCTATTCAGTTATAAATATAGCTGGCATTTTGCTGTCCTTCCATTCATGGTGCAACCTATTGCATTTCCCTGATGCAATTCCTTACCCCACCCTCCACCACCACCCCACATGCCATCACATGGGATGTGAAAAGGACACTGGGAAAAAAGGGAAACAGTTACACATGCAGTTATGAAATTTTTACTAGTTATTCACTGATGCTTATACATATGGATTGGGGCTCCTCAATTCATGGCTCTCATGACTGCTTCCTGTCTACTACAGAGCACCTTATGAACTGTCCAGGCCACCTGTGAACTGAGTCCCAAAAAACCCTAGTTGTTATGAGTCAAAACAAAACTGTAGTGTATATTTGGTCCATAGGGAACTTTAATATATGAGTCTAAGTTAGGGCAGTGGGTGGCTGGCTGGCTGCATTAGGAGTCCTCGTGCCTGGCAGTCAGTCAAGGCTACGCACAGACACATGTTGTTTGTAAGGAGGCTATTCTAGAGGAGAGGCCATTCTCCACTTGATTTTTACAGAGACGAACTGATTGAGAATTTGAAAGTGAAAGGTAGCTTATGTGAAAGCGATCATAAAATGGTAGAGTTCATGATTCTAAGGAATAGTAAGAAAGAGAACACCAAACTAACGATGATGGATTTCAGGAAGGATGACTTTAGTGCACTCAGGGAGTTGGTAGGTAGGATCCCATGGGAAAGATGTCTTAAGAGGAAAAACAACTGAAGACAGCTGGCAGTTTTTCAAAGAGACAGTCTTAAAGGCACAAGAACAAATTATTCCAATGCACAAGAAGGAGAGGAAGTATGTTAAGAGATCACCCTGGCTTAACCAGGAGATTTTCAATCACCTTAAAATGAAGAAAGAGTCCTATAAAAAGTGGAAACTTGGACAAATCACAAAGGATGACTACAAACAAATAACACAGTTAACACAGGGGAAAAATCAGGAAGGCCAAGGCACAAACTGAGATCAAACTAGCAGAAGGGATAAAAGGTAACAAATTTTTTTTAATACTTTAAAAACAAGATGAAGACCGAGGGCAGTGTAAGTCCATCACTCAACAAAGAGGGAAAAACAATAACAAAATGTGGAAATGGCAGAGGAATTAAATGATTTGTTTTGGTCTTCACTGAGAAGATTGGTGGTGACTGGATGCCTGATGTAGGGGAGGGCAGTAAAAACAGGACAGAATCAGAAGCTAAAATAGGGAAAGAACAAGTTAAAAATTACTTAGACAAGTTTGGTGTCTTCAGGTCACCAGGGCCTGATGATATGCACCCTAAAATACTCAAGGAGCTGACTCAGGAAATATCTGAACCATTGGATATTATTTTTGAAAAATCTTAGAAGACTGGAGAGATCCCAGAGGACTGGAAAAGAGCAAATATAGTGCCCATCTATAAAAAGGAAAATAAGGACAACCCAGGGAATTATAGACCAGTCAGCTTAACCTCTGTGCCAGGAAAAATAATAGAGCAAATAATTAAGGAATCCCGTAGCAAACATTTAGAAGAGAATAAGGTGCTAAGTGATAGTGTGGATTTGTCAATAACAAATCATGTCAAACCAACCTCATAGCTTTCTATGATTGGGTAACTAGCCTTGTGGACAGAGGGGAAGTGGCTGATGTGGTGTTATCTGGATTTCAGTAAGGCTTTTCATACAGTCTTGCATCACCTTCTCACTAATAAAGTAGGGAAGTACAGCCTGGATGGAGCTACTGTAAGATGGGTGAAAAATTGGTTAGATAACCACTCCCAGAGAGTAGTCAATGGTTCACAGTTGCACTGGAAGAGCATAATGAGTGTGGTACCGCAGGGATTGGTTCTGGTCAATTTTTTCATCTATGATTTTAGATCATGGCATGGAGGGTTCACTTATAAATTTTGCCAATGATACCAAACTTGGAGGGGTTGCAAGTTCTTTGGAGGATAGGATCACAATTCAAAATGATTTGGATAAACTGGTGAAACAGTCTGAGGTAAACAGAATGAAATTCAATAAAGACAAGTGCAAAGTACTCTACTGAGGAAAGAACAATCCATCACACATATACAAAATGGGCAAAGATTGCCTAGGAAGGAGTACTGTGGAAAGGAATCTGGGTGTCATAGTGGATCACAAGCTAAATATGAGTCAACAGTCTAACACTGTTGTCAAAAAAGCAAACACTGTTCTAGTATGTATTAAAAGAAGTATTTTAAGTAAGACATGAAAAGTAATTCTTCTGCTCTACTCCACCCTGGTTAGGCCTCAGCTGGAGTACTGAGTCCAGTTCTGGGCACCTCATTTTAGGAAAGATGTGGACAAATTGGACAAAGTCCAGTTAAGAGCAACACAAATGATTAGCAGTCTGGAACACTTGACTTATGAGGGAAAATTGAAAAAGCTGGGTTTGTTTAGTTTGGAAAAGAGACTGAGAAGGGACATGATAACAGTTTTCAAATACCCAAGAGATTGTCACAAGTAGCAGAGAGAAGAATTATTCTCCTTAACTGCCAATGATAGGAGAAGAAGCAATGGACTTAAATTACAACAAGGGGGGTTTAGGTTGGACATTAGGAAAAAATTTCTAACTGTCAAGAGTGATTAACCACTGGAATGAGTTGCCTAGGCAGGTTGTAGAATCTCCATCGCTGGAAGTTTTTAAGAGCTGGTTAGCCAAGCACCTGTCAGGGATGGTTTAAGAGGGTACTTGGTCCTGCCATGAGCTCAGGAGATTGGACTCGATGACCTCTCATGGTCCCTTCCAGTTTTCTATTATTCTGTGCCTCCATGCTAAATCTTGTTGCTTTAACCATGAGTTTTCACACACTGAGGGCTGATGATGAAAGCAAAATTCTCATGTAGGAGTAGGAACTCCAGATGGTTGTTTATTTCTTAAGGCATGATATACTTATTAGGGCTGCCTCCCCAGCATCTGAGTGCCCTCCATTCCAAGATGTGCTGGTCAGTCACCAGGGGAATGTCTACACTTGAAAAATTAAATCGACTGTTAAGTTGACTCTGTTAAGTTGACTAAACTTTTCAAGTGTAGACGTGTTGGAGAGCCACAGCTCCCTTCTCCCTGGGACCCATGGCTCCCTTCTCACTGGGATCCACATCTCCCTTCTTGCCAGAATCTGCAGCCCCTCACTGAGAAGGAACCTGTGACTCCCTCCTCTCTGGGACCTGTGGCTTCCCTTCAGAAGGGACCTGCTGGGAAGCCATGGGTCCTAGTGAGAAGGGAGCACAGTCTTTCTTCTTGCCAGGAGCCCTGAGGGTCCCAGTGAGAAGGGAGCGGAGGCTCCCTTCTTCCCAGGACATGCATGGGTCTCAGCAAGAAGGAAGCTTGCACTCCCTTCTCCCTAGGAAGATGTGGCTCCATTTTTGGCAGGGAGCTGCAGCTCCCTTCTTGCCAGGGAGCTGGGGCTCCCGGGAAGAAGGGAGTCACCAGGGCCTCCTGGACAAGGGAGCCATGTGGCTGGAGCCCCAGCCAGGGTGGCAGGGGATTCCCTCACTGTTGGAGCCCTGACAAGGGCAGCGAGGGATTCCCTCTCCACTGGAGCCCTGCCTGGGGAGCCTCACATGGATCCCTTCTCCCAGGAAGCTGCGGTGTTCTGGCAAGAATGGAGCCTTGGCTCCTTTCTCCCCAGGGACCTACAGCTTCCCAGGAGAAGAGTCCTGGCTCCCTCCTCACTGGGAAGCTGCGGGTCCCTGGCAGAAGGGAGCCGGGGCTCCCTTGTTCTGGGAAGCTGTGGCCCCGGGGAGAAGGGAGCTGCAGCTCCCTTGTCCCGGGAACCACAGCTCCCTTCACTTAGGATATGAGGTTGACTAGGGCATCCACACCAGTTTTAGGCTGACTTAACAAAGTGACTTAGCCACTAAGTCAACCTAACTATCAGCAGTTATTAAGTCGACTAAAGGATGCCCTTAAGTCGACTTAATGAAAGCCTGGTGTGGACATGGGGTAATTTAGGTCAACTTCAGCATCCTTAAGTCGACATGAATTGCAAGCGTAGACATACCCCTAGTGCCTAAATGTCTCTTTAGTGTACATGGATGATGGATGGTTGTGCATTGCTGGCCTAGAACAGAAGTTCACACTTCCACTCAGGGACATTAAAAATATCATTTTTCTCCAGAGTTTTCCCTGCCTGAAAAGATTGCAAAACCATAGCTAGTGATGAAAGCACCCATAAATCCATGCCCCTCCAGAAACAATGAAAGGAGTGTAGAAATACCTCCAGCTGAATTTTGCATGTGCAGCGTGATGGCCTTCAGTGCTGTTCCAAAGGATGTCTGAAGTGGCTAGTTTTTTGTATGCGTAAAATAAAGCCCACTGATTACAATAAAATCATGTTTTGACAAAGATTTAAAGCAGCCTCTTATACAGAGAAAAATACAATTTTTATCATGGTCAGACAATATTCAAGGCCTTTCCAGGAGCCTGGAAAAGCAGACCAAGACAAAGAAAATCTGAGATGAGCTGATGGGACAGATTATAGATAAAAGGAATCAGCAGATAGAGGTCCAGAACGAGGAAATGTACTATCAAATAGAATGTCAAAAAGGATAAAGATGCAAGAAGGATGGAAGAGAGACAGAAGCTGCACAGAGTGAGGAGAGACTGGCAAAGAGAATGATGACACATGACTGCAGGTTGAGACAGGAAGATAGAGCACAGCAGAAGCAGCTGTTTTGCATTTATGGCTACCAGGCTCCAGGCACCAATGTCCCCTTCAGCTCCTGCTCCAGCACCATACACTGAGTATCCTCTATGCTATTGCATCTTGCAAACTGTGCAGTCTTTGGACAGTTCAGGGGTTAGCTGAAACATGTTACAAACAATAAACATTAGCACTTTGAACAGAAAAATGTACTCCGTGCATCCACTCACTTGAGTCCAGTTGCAGCCTATACATCTAAAATGCACAAAAAAGGCCACAGAGACCAGGGAACGGGGGTAACCAGGAACAGCTAGATATAACATTTGGGCACACACACCTTTCACTGTTTTGGCTCTGAGTTTGGCTGTTGTGCTGTATGTTTTCATGACAGATGGTCCGCCTTCCTGGTTCTGTAAATACCTGTGTAAAATATAGGGTTGTATTTGTACATCAAGCTCCAATAGCAAGTTTTATTATAGGTAACATTAAAAGTGCCACAGACTACAATGAATGTCATCTCATGCTCTTTCTCAGTAAATGCCATACTAAAAATTTACAGAATGTCATGTCAGTAATCCATAAACTGTGAGTTTCAGGACAGGGCCAGTAGTGATCTAATGCATAACAAATCTCCATCCATTTCATGAAAAGTGTTTACAAAATTCATAACACCAGCATGTTTAAAAAAATAAAATAAAATAAAATCTAACAGCTGCCCCACATTCTTAAGCTGCACAAACTCAAATACCATGCATACCATGCAAACCTGTTAGAGGGTCAAACAAAACACCTGAGACTTCCATTGCATGTGTGCACTCAGCACATTCCTGACAGGTGCATTGGCTGGCTGCACATACTTATTCATATATCCAACAGCATCTTGAGTCCATTCTCTGTGCAAAGTTTCCATCTTGATCTTGCAGACATTGTGCAGTACACAGCACAGTAACGCAAACTGCACTGATGACACTGGCATCCAAATGGTTTTGAAGGCAGTACCAATGGAATTTCAATCTGCCAAATGTACATTCTACCACCATCCTACAGCTACTGAGCATGCAGCTAAGCCTTCTTTTGCCAGGTCCACTGAAATCAGTGTTATGTTTCATAAGCTATGGCAGCAGGACGGTGTCCCCAACTAGAGGACAGAGACCCTATTTATACTAAGTTATTTGGTGGGAATCATGTCCCAGCTTATTCATGAAGGTAAAGGCCTGATCTCTGGAACACTCTGGCACCACACATCCTATCAGTGCATTCCATGGGCAAACTCCAGTCGCGAGTCCAATCAGTGGCTCTGGCATGTTCTGGAAAGCCCATTCTCTCAAAGCCAGCAATTATTTCAGAAATAGTTGTACATTCACCACCTTTGGATACATTAAGATCACAGCCCTGATCACCTCAGACCTCTGCCACAACCACCCTTGGAGCTGATTTTCCAACTTGAAACTGGTTAATTAAGGACATGTAGCTGTCTAAACTAGACAGCTTCCAATTTGCTACAGTGACCCCTTTCTGGACTGACACATCTGCCCTGATGTAGGTATCCTAGTGCTGGAGGACAGAGGCACACTGACCGTAAATCTTCAGGAATGCCTGCTTCTTCATGTGAAAGTTCTGGACCCACTGCTGGTCATCTCACCTCCACATGATGATGAGATTCTACCTATTTATGCTGGTGGCCCTGCACCAGAAGCACTGGTCTGCGTAACAGCAATCTCCAACTAAGTCAACAGGCCTGAGCAGCTCAGCTGGGTTGCCTCTGGCATGTCAGTACCTGCCCCTTGAAAGATGTGTTCGGTAGTTCAGAAACTGCTGCCAAAACGTCCACAATCATCTTGTAGATGCTCCACCTGATTCCCAAAATAGGACTCAGATCATGAGGTTCAGAAGTTTGTGCACCAAGTCAGGATCCATGTTGATGGCTCTGGCCGTTGGGGGTGAGTGAACATAAAATGGCTTGGCTGGATGCACAGGTGGGCTAAAACTGCCCAAAACACTTCTGGCCAATTCCCATGGGATGGACAGACATACATTTTCTCACAGCCCACTAAGAACCAAGCTAAAGAGCAGTTTCAGTTGGTGAGGGTGCTAGGAAACTGGACTACGATGGTGTACACCCACAGAAGCTCAAGTTTTGATCTGGGTTTGCACACTACAATATGGATGCACCAACATGGTTGTGAGGTCTCAGTTTTCAATGAAATATGGATTCTGAAGCACAGACTTGGAAACAACTAGTCTGCAGGCAGAGGTCACAAAAACCTGGGCTTACTCTGCTAGGTAGACATACCTGGTCACTTAGCTTCAGATTTGTAAAGAAATTTAAATATGGAGATAGATGTCTAGTGGAATTTTTCAAAAGTGCTCAGGTACCTGTGTGTGTCTTTAGGTGTATTAGGAATGGTGATCAAAGCATGAAGGGGCTCACAAATGTTTAGCCTGTCTGACATGTAAATACCTTGCAATGCCAGTTAGAACAGTACTATGTGAATGCCTTTTTGCACTTGCAGGTGACATTGTAGATAAGAAGCAGGCCACACTCTCTCTCATAAATGTAAACAAACTTGCTTATCTTAGCAATTAGCTGAACAAGAAGTAGAACTGAGTGGACTTATAGGTTGAAGAATGTTTTACATTGTTTTAGTTTTGAATGCAATAAAAAGAAAAACAAAATGTAACAAAAAAATTCTACATTTGTAAGGCACTTTCACAATAAAGACCTTACACTGTAGGACGTGTATATGGTGAATTTAAAAATACTGTCTTTTTTCTTTTTAGAAAAAATGCCAATATCTGTAATAAAAATAGTAATATAAAGTGAGCCCAGGACACTTTATATTCTGTGTTGTAATTGAAATTAATATATTTGAAAATGTAGAAAAATATTCAAAAATATTTATAATAAATTCAAATTGGTATTCCATTATTGTTTAACAAGGTGATAAAAACTGCAGTTGTGATTCATATTTTAAGTAAGTTAATTTGTTTTGAGTTAATTGCTTGAGTTAACTGCAATTAACTGACAGTCCCAGTTTTAATGCATTTTACTAAGTCTAGCTAATGATATGGCTAATTTCTGTAGGAAATAATAGTGAGTGAATCATTCCAACATGTACTCTACTGTAAGGAAACCAACATCTTCATACTAATTGCAAATCCAACACACCATAGAGCCCTGAGGTCCTGATGAAGCCAAACATTACATGGTATATGTTGATGATCATGACAAATCTGCTCCTTCCTCCCTAGGATCCTTATCATTTTGTCTTTTCTGCTTGTGATGGATGTACCCCTATCTCTACCTAAAAAGGTTAATGAGTGTTTCTGCACTAAAGCAGCACCAATTAGGCACACCTGCAGAATGTGCTCCACCTGGAGAATAGCAGCTTAAAAAGGTGAAACAGGCCATAGGAAGAGGAGAAAGTTGGCTAGTGAGCACAGAGACTGATAGGGCTACCTAGTGAGAGCTTCAGTAGGAAGGGGAGCCCAGCTTCGGTGGTGACTAGCCTTTCCCTACCTTCCTCTTTTGCTGGGTGCACACTGACACTTTGAGTTTGATGTAAACAAGAGGACTACTACTCACCAGCAATCTGCGGCAGGACCTAGGGAGTACTTTCAGGGTGTACAGGCAAGTGTACTGTAACTGGATTCTGAAAAGACCCTAAGAGGTAGCTGAACTCTTGCTGGAATCAGTGAGACTACAGCTGAGCCCAGACTAATGGTTTGCTAACTACAACCAGTGGAGAATGCAAGCATGAAGTCTTATGCCTGACAAGCTACCAGAGAGCAACAGATTCTGCACCAGGACTTGAGAGAGGGGACTTCAGCTTATACGGACTCTGAGCATTAGGATATGAGGATGGTGGAATGGCAACAACATCAGTTCCAATTAGCAACTTCAGTTCCAGCAGAAGAGGACCCAGCAGCAGACATAAACTGCAGCTGCTGCTGAAGGAGACTGTGGTGAACATCCTCAGCCTCTGCCTATGAAGACCCTGCAGAGCCCTGCCTATAATAGGGAGCTCTGCCCTGTGCCAATGGAGTTAATTAAGGTGGCCCTTATGATGATCCAGAAAAAATTTGTTGATGTCTCAATGACCTCCAGAGCATCACACATTAGTTTTTAGCTCCATTCCTGAGAGGACAGGCACGGCTGGTTTATTACAACCTTGATCTAGAGCAAGGGTTCCCACACTCTGTCAGCACAACCCCATTTTAATGACTAATACTCTGCTGGGATACCAGGCAGCTTAGAAGATGCTATTTAGAAGAACACACCAACATTCTCCACACACTAGGGATCGTCATGACCCTTTATGCAAATAGGATTGTGACACACAGTTTGGGAGGTGCTAGGCTACAGACTACTGTTGGGTAAAGGCTGCTATCTTAGATTACCTGCATATTGGCAAGGAGGAATATTGGCAGCACTACAGAGCCAAGATGCACCCCAAGGGCACAAAATCTTGAGCTGTGATGCAGTAATTAAAAGAGCATTGCTGGTGGTGGCTTCACCTACAAAAGTGGTTTTCAAACTATGGGTTGAGATCCAGTACTGGGTTGCAGAACCTCAGGTACTGGATTACGGTGACTCCTGCTTCTGCTGGTGCAAGACTGGAATGCATTGCTCAAAGCTGTAATTACTGAGTCATGGGCAGGAATGATTTTTTTCAACTGGCTCCCCAGAAAATAATTCAACAATCACTGATCTAGAAAAGCACTTTGGTTCCTAATGAATCAGTATGAATCAATACTCCTGAGAGAGGGTGCCCCAACAATGCCTCGAGTAATTGTTAGACATGGAGCACGGGGAATTTTCTTGCAGCTCTTGGGTTGCTAGAGATGGGATGTCTGTGTCTGTTTCCCACTCACTACTTAGGACCATCAGCAGAGCTGTCATTGTCCATTAGCACATACCAAATGCTGGGCATGACAGAAAACATGTACAAACCCTACCCAGCAACCTGAACTATCCACATGGTGATGGGAAGACCAGAGAGATGCATGAACAGCCAACACCTGCTGTAGACCTTGAGACCCTACTTCAGGGGAAAGTTTGTTCAAGAGAACATGATGGGGGTTGGACTAGATGACCTTGTGGGGTCCCTTCCAACCCTATGATTCTATGATTCTATGATGCCGTGATACTTACCCCTAACTATGAACAGGTGGCATCCATTGACAAGGAGGCAGTGATCCCAGTGTCTGTGAGAGTACCCCCATTTATGCTAGAGAAAGAATGGATGTATCATGTGGAACAGAACACACAGTTGTAAGTAATAATTCAACTACTGCTACACCATAAGAACCGCCAAGCTGAACTGCAGCTAACTCATGATATTCTTGTGGGGAGCATATTGTGTGGGAGAAGACCATGAAGCAATCACTGGGCTGCTTTTTCTGAGTGAGAACTCATCATGAGGTTAGGGAATACTGCTCTTGTTCCAAATGTCAATATTCAGCAGCTAAAATGTCATGAAGGCCCCTTAGGCACAATGTCCTTAGTGGAAATTCCATTTGAAAGAAAAGGGATGGCCATCATTGGACCTTTGGACAATTACTTTTTGAGAAATCAATATATACCTGTAGTCATGGACTACAGCACTTGCATCTCTAAATCCATCCCCTTGTGTCTGGGTAAGGCAAACAGTGGCATTAAGATCAACTCCTCCTGCCACTTCTATTTGCTGTCAGGCCTTCTGAGGTTCTCTTCATTCAAACCGCTCTGTGGATGCTAGCCTCAAGGAATCTCTGATGTGATGTAAGATGACTTGGAGGAGCAACATTCAGACATGTTTCGCATGCTCCAGTACATTGTCTGGCTATCGGAGAATCTTAAGAAGTTGAACACTTCCATAAAAGAGGATCTCATCTGGGTTCAAAAGAGCAGTGGTTCCCAACCTTTTCTCTGCAGTGGCACAGCTTGATGCCTTTCATTACGTCGTGGCACACCTGTATTATAAATTCTTGAATAGTCAAATTAACTCATGAATATTCATGAACAGGGCGCTCTGTTTTTTTGAAATGCTGCTATTTAGGTTGGTAGGGGTAGCAGGGCAGGAGTGGCAAGAGAGATCAAGGATGGCCAGGTGTGGAGCAGGCAAAGGTGGCAAGAGAGAAAAGGGGAAGGGAGGGCAGGCATGGCTAGAGGGGTGGCAAGGAGGACCCTGGGGACTGGAGGTTGGGGGGGGAAGACCAGGGTGTGAAGGGGCATGGCAGCAGCATGAAACATAGGGTAGCAATGGAGTCCCACTGCGCCCCTGCCACTGCCTGCCAGGTCCCCTGCAGGCACTTGCCAGGGCTCCCCAGCCACCTGGGCTAGGACCACCCCTCCACACCCTGCTTAGTCTTGTGTCCTCGGAGCCCGCTGCAGGCCTCACCTGGGCTCCTGCTGTACCTGTGGTGTCCCACCACTGCCCCCAGCAGCTTTGCTGGCATCACTGTCTTGAGCTCTGGCTCCCCCTCCCAGCAAGGGTCACATGGGGCTGCCATGCGTGGCTCCAATTTTGGTGAAGCTCCCAGTCAGGGCCTCATAGGGCTAGGGTTACCAGCTACCAGGCATGGAAAGGAGGACTGGGAAGTATGAAGGAGGACATTGGAGGATACATACCTCTGGGCCCCATTCACCCACCCCAGCTACTGCCCCCCCACATGCCTGCCACAAAATCACACCTGGCAGGCATTTGTGAATAAACTGATTTTTGTCCGGCTTTTGGCTGCGGCGACAATCTGAGAAAAAAAAAAAAAAAGCATGCTGGAGCGCGCCATCTCAGAATATGTTCCCTGCCAGCTCAGGGGGCTGCAGTGGGGGGAAGCGAGCCTGGCCACCATTCCCTTCCCTTCCCAGTGCCTGGGGAGGCCATGCACTCATGGCAGCACCCTGAGTCGGCAGGGAAAGCCCCCCCACAGAGCAGCATATGGTGCGTGCTTCTATTTTTAGAGTGTGGCCCTAGTGTCCGGCGAAAAACCAGACAAAATCAACTTTTTCAACAATGCCTGCTGGATGGAGGATGTAAAGGCAAAAAGGAGCACGTGTCCTCCATGTCCTGCCAGAGGGCGTCTGGTAACCCTACATAGGGCAGCCACCCATGGCTCTGGCTCCGGGGAACCCCCCCCCCCCCAGAGCTACTGCTCCTGGCAGTGGCAGCTGCGCCAGGGAACCCTGGGGATTCTTGCAGCACACTGGGGGAGGCGCTGCAGCACACTGGTTGGGAACCACTGTAATAGAGGAAGAACCAAGGGGCATGCTTACAAACGTACCATCCCAGAGACAGAAATCAGTTACTATTACCATCTTCTAAGACAAAATTGATGGCCTGCTTGTAGGGCTTGTTGGGGGTGTTTAGCAGGGCCAGATTACTGCTCCTGGGAACCTGAGGCTATTAGATTTTGGGTCCATTTGCACCACCAGCAACAGTTTTAGCTGGCCTCTTTGCTGAAGTGGGTTGGGGAGCACAGGTGGTTACCCAGCAGGGACAGATACCCAGCCTAGGGCTGGAGTAGGTCGGCACTACTCTGCTGAGGCAAGCTGGCCCAGCAGTCACTCCTGCACTGGGGACGGGTGGTATACCAAAGATTTCCACTGGCACAAGGGGCCAAACCTACTTTTGCAACCCCTCGGTCTCAGGCCTCCCCACGGAGAGAAGGGGTCACAGTGCCACCCTCCAGCTGCCCCAGAGAAGGGTATTTGTACCTGGGGGGGAGGGGGGAGGCAGAGATTTGATGTGTGCAGATGCAGGCATGGCTCTGCTGCCCCTGCAAACCCACCTGGTTCTCACTGCCTCTTCTCTTGCTGTAGCCCCAGAGGCTGGTGCCAGCTTGGATGGGCAGCTACACTCCTTACCCAGGCCAGCCTTTCTAGACACTTGAGGGGGAAAGGACGCTGACTGGTGCCCCCTGGTGCCTCCTGTACCCCCTGCTAAGAAGGCCCAGGCCAGATAGCACCCACCCACACATACCTGCTGCTCCAGCCTTGCTGGGGCAATCTTATCGCCTGTCCTGATTTTGGGAGGGGTGCTGAAATGGTAACACCCCCCCCAAATCTGGCACCCAGGGGCTTGGCCACCCCTCATTACAGCAGCCTGGCCATCAGCCACCCTAAGGGTGGGGCATGGCATGGGCAGATCAGGGTGGTGCTTGGTACTGAGACGTGGCAGTGCCACAGTAAATGGGCTGGCACAGTGGTACTCTGGGAGCATTCATTAGGCTGACCTGGAGCAGACCAGCTTGCCTGGGGCAACACATCTGGCGTCACTGGGGCCAGGGGTGCTGCAACTGCTGCAGAGCCCAATTAATTTCTGCACCCCCCCCAACCTGGGGCCCTGATCTGAAGCCTCTAAAACCCCTGCTTTAATCCAGCCCTGGTGCTCAGATAAACAATTGCAGTAGGTTATGAGACCAACAATATACATTTTCTCAAGCCATGGAAGATCTGGAAGCATTCTGATACTTCTCTGGCTGGCGAGCACTGAACTAGGGCCTGAGGCACTTGCTTGACCAGACTTGCTTGGAACTGTACCATTCAGTGGGGCACTTTCACCAGACCAGAAGTTCTAATTAATACTAATGATCCAAGACTTCACTATGCTGTTCTCGTCAAATCTGGAAGAGCAATCATGATTCAATATCATCTGCAGACAGTGTGAGGGCAACTAGGTAGAAAGAATCCCCAGCCCTGATCAAAGAGAATGTGGGACACAGGATAAGTAGAGCTGCAGGGATCATTGAGCAGCCCAAGTGTTATTGGAGGAGCCCTATGCTCTGGATCTCCCAACACAGATGATGTGGTCTGATTTAGTATCAAACTTCGTACAGTCAATTCTACCACAAGTTTGCTGCTTACTCAATGCTGGGGGTGACCAAGCTGTTTGAGTGAGTGGGCCTGGGATGAGCACATTTGATCTAACCAAAGGCTAATGGCAGATCCCTCCTCTCCACTACCCCCAATCTCCACCCTTTAGGCCAAGACCCCATTCTCAGCTACCTTTGATCATTTAAACTAAGTCTGTTGACCTGCAAGGACGGCAGAAACTTTCAGTTCATGTGCTATGGCTTACCTTAATGACATTGTAATCTACAGCCATACCTGAGAAGTCTGCCTCTGTCACCTAACAGTGGTACCAATTTCTCCACAGGAGGCTGGCCTCACAGCTAACCCTGCCAAGAGTGTTAGATGTGACAGAATTGATGTATTTAGGGTATTGGGTAGCAGGAAATATCATGAAGTTTGTGCTGGATACAGACTGTGCATTTAGCTCATGCCCCTTGCCCTGGATCAGAAAACATATACGCCTCTTCCTGCGCCTTGCAGGATATCACTGGTTCATTCCCAACTTTCCATCAATTGGAACTCCACTGACTGACCTGCTAAAAGCTCCACTGAGATGCCCAGTGTGCAGAAGCTTTTAATGCCCTGAAGATGCAGGTGGGCCTTCAGACATCTGTTTCCGCCAAACTGTATTTCACTCAGGAGTTCATTCTCTACAGGCCCGACATCAGGCTTGGAGTGGTGCTTTCCCAAATCTTTCAGGGGGATGAGGACCTAATCCTATATTTGAGCAGACAAGTTGTTCCCCGGTTAGAGAATATATTACAGAGGAGGAAGCTCTGGCTAGCAAGTGGGCTGTGGACTCCATTAGGCATTACCTGAGGTGTACTTTTTCCTGTTCACAGACCATGCTTTCTCACAGTGGCTACATTCTATCAAGGTCTCAAACCTCTGGGTTATGTGCCATTACCTAGAGCATCAGGTTTAAAGCTTCTGGGTACAGCTCTTAGCAGAGAAAGAGAATATAATTGCAGATTTTTTTTCTTTAAACAGGAAGATTGGAACTGGGAAGATGCTTCAAAGAAACTCTTCTGTTCCTTGGGAGAGGGATGTATGTGTTGGAGATGGATGTATGTGATGGAACATGCTCTTATATCACTAGTAAAAAAACTAATGAGCATTCCTGAACTCAGGTGGTGCTAACAAGGTGCACCGGCAGAACATGCACAGGAGGGAGAATGGGAGATTAAAGGGATGAACCTGGGCACAGAAAGGGGACAGTGGGAGGAGTTTGCTCAAGAGCAGGGAGGCTGCTAGTGAATCCAGCCTGAGAGAATGGCTAACTTTCCCTTTTGTTGGGGACAGGCTCACATTACAAGCTTGATACACAATAGAGGCACAGAACGGCTGCTTCCTGCCAGTGAGTTGTGGCAGGATCTAGGGAGTGCCTACAGGCAGAGGTTAAAGTATAATTTGGTGGGCCCCCCAAACACCAGCCCCCCACCCCAGATACTTCCCCCAATATCCATTCCCATCCCCCAAATCCACCCCAATCCCCAATCCCCACCCCCAGCTCAGGTGCCCCTAATTCTACCCCCCGACAGCACAAACTGGGAGCCCTGGTACTCACTGGCAGCCCACTGGGCCTGGAAACTCTGCAGCTTGCACATGCACAGGGGAGCCTGCCCCCTTCTCCTGTCTGCCGAACCATAGGGGAATGCTGTTCCGGGGCCTGCTATTTTTAGGGGGGCAGTGTTCAGGTCCATAAAAACAAAAGGTGCCAGAACATTGCATTCCATGTCCCGCTGTTTTTCACTGGTGGGCCCCAGAACATATAATTCCAGCACCATTTTCTATTTTTAGGGGCCTGGAACGCTCAGGCCCTAAAAATAGTGGGCCCTGGAATGGCATTCCAGGCCATTTTGGCCCACTTTAAACCCTGCATACAGGGCAGTGGTTCTCAACCCTTTGTGGTTGCGATGCACTTGGTAGCATATCACGACTCTACAAGACACACGAGCCTGCCCCCCCCCCGCCCTGCCAAGCGGGCTAAAGTAAGCCAGAACACACAGGAACAGTGTTCCAGGGCCTGCTATTTTTAAGGGCTCAGCATTCTGGGGCCCCTAAAAATAGAAAATGGAGCCAGAATGCTGCATCCAGCATTTAAAAACAGTGGCCCCAGAATGCAGCATTCCAGTTCCATTTTCTATTTTTAGGGACCCCCAAATGCAGAACCCCTAAAAATAGCAAGCCCAGGAATGCCATTCTGGTGCATTCTAGAAGGGCAGGGGAGTTGCTCCAGCTGGGAGATTTTAAATCTCCTGCCCTGAGCTGATTCTCACTGAGCATGCTCAGAGCCTCTGAGCATGTTCAGTCAGAACTAGCCCAGGGCTGGAGCTTCAGCCCTGGCCGGGGTCAGGGTCAGGGCCAGAGCCACTTGACACTGCAGCCAGGTAAGGGGGCCATGGAGAGGCATTTGGCGGCAAGTGAGCTGGCCTGGCAGGGAAAGGGCACAGGGGAAGGGGTTGGCCCAGGGCAGCAGGGGAAGGTGATGTAGAACGGTGGGGGGTTGGGAGGACCAGCAGCCAGTGGAGGTTAAAAACAGTAGCTGGGTTGGGTGGCTGGCATTTGGGGGCAGGAGCTGGACTGGGGGTAGATGTGGGGGGCCAGGAGCTGGGGTGGGGTATGTATTTAGGGGGCAGTAGCTGTGGGGGGGGGCAGATGTTTGGGGGGCAGTAGGTGGGATGTGTGAGGGGGGCCAGCCAATTTAGGAGGGTTCTGGGGCCCATCTAATTATACCATAACACCTGCCCTCAAGCTAACTCCAGCCATCTGCACAGCTTGCCATGATACATTTACTGCTGTAGTCACACATTAATGTGTCCTGACACAGTGGTTATGAACGACTGCTCCAGGGACTATCAGCAAGTGAACTGTAACTGGACTGTGAAGACCCTAGGAGTGAGTTGACCTTGTGCTGGGAACAATGAGATTGCCAGAACTGTGGTTCCAGTAGGGGGGCCTAGGGGCAAAAGACTCGATGAAACTACAGGCAACTACAAGCCCAGACTGAGGGGCAGCTGACAACAATTCTCAGTAAGTTTTGATGCAAAGACCAGATCCCAAAATAAGATTCTGCTAGTGTGAATGACCTGGAAACTTGCCAGGAGCAGGACACAGTCAGAACCGCCTTCAGCAATCAAGCCTGTTTAAAATGCTGTTAAGTATGTCATATCATAGGGCTGGAAGGGACCTCGTGAGATCATCAAGTCCAACCCCCTGGGAATTGAACCCAGGACCTGCTGCAGCTGAATTCTTTGTTGCATTGCAGGGCACAAGTCTGGAAAAGTGAGTTATTCATACCCATCTCTTTTCACTTTGTTTCAAGTCCTGCCGCTACAATTCTCTCTCCTTCCTGAGCATCTACAAAGATTACAGGGCTGTTCTGTCTTCAGTAATATCTCCCTTTAGCGGAGGATCTAGGAGCACTGGCTAATGAACACTGGGTCCTTTACTATGCCTAAGCTCCACTAGGCAAGAATTTTCTTTAGTGTAGGTGCCATGAGAAAGGCCTCCTCTTATGAGCTCTGAAGATTTGGAGATTTTTGCTAGGATGGACTGTTCAGAGGTGCTTCTTCACTCACTCCATAGATCCTGTTTCATAATTGTTTTTCTGGATTCAAACATACAACACTTTTCACTGTGTGGGGTCATTACAGATTCCTTTATGGCCTTTTCTTAATATTTGGGGTTCAACCTGTGTCCTCACCAACTTCCATTACATTCTGCTTTCACAAAGGCCTGATTCTTCTCTCCACAACATGATGAGACACATCAAATAAATGTTAACAATGGACAACCAAGGGAATTTCAGTGTAATTAATAGAGAGTTTTTGATAATTCTTTTTTGGTTGTCTGGCTAGTGAGTCTTGCCCACATTTTCAGGGATTAGCTGATCACCATATGTGGGGTCAGATGGACATTTTCCTCCAGGGAGACTGGCAGGGGCCCAAAGGGCTTTTTGTGTAGTGTGGGGGAAGGGGGTCACTTGCTGATGGTCTCTCTATACCCTAAGGTCTTTAAACCATGACTTAGGTACTTCAATGACTCAATCATAGGTTAAGCGTGTATTGCAGGACTGGGTGGAAAGTTCTGTGGCCTGCATTGTGCAGGAGGTCAGACTAGATGATTATACTGGTTCCTTTTGACCTTAAAATATATGAATCTATAATTCAGCTTAAGATACTCAAGGATGTTCTGTAATATTTTTTAGCTCTCCTAATGTGCCTTTTATTCAAGGATCTCAGTATAGGATAAATATTACTATATTCCATCAGGCATAAACATATCTCATTTCACCAGCCAGCGAAATTCAGACACCTTAAGGATGGAACTTGACAGGTGTTTAACAGTGCACAGCAAAAGTCTGCAACAGTTTAGGTCAGGAAGTAAATAAGAATGTAGTATCCAACTGAACTGCAGAAGTAATTTATCTACCTACTCCATGCAGGCACTTTGCAGCTGATATCTAAGCTCCTATAGGAGGGCCCAATTTGTCCTCCTTTAACTATGCTGGAAAATACTTGGTAACAGGATGGCAGTTTCTGAGACTCTGCATAGAAATGCCAACTTTCTGTATGGAGCCATCTTTAACCTCAAAATTTGCTAGAACTCCTAAAAGGATGCAGCCTGCTACAGGCAAATCTGGTTAACTTCATTGAGGATGTAAGAGGGTTTGGAATGTCTCTTCAGGAGGCAAGAAACTGGAGGCAGGAACAGAAGAAACCCTGCAGGGAAGCCCTAAAAACAGCCATGCTTGAGCAGAAAAAGACCAAGGCAAGGGTTTGGGATGTTTTTGAGTTATCAGTAAAACCAAACTCTAGGAAGCAGGTAGGTTTGGACTATGCACAGATGCCAGAACTTCACTTGTTCACATCCTTATTTATAAAAGCAGCCATTCAAAGGAAGAGAGATGTTTAGGTGTTTTCCTTAGCTGTTTGGTAGTAAGGCCCGGCTCCTCAAAGATACTTTGGCACCTAACTCTCAATGGTTTCACTGGAAGTCTGGGGCTCAGATACTTTTGAAGATCTGGGCTTTCACAGATAGAATTGTTGGCTAGGATTCTGTTGTCTGTAGCATATCTCATTTAGGATGCTGAACAGCTATCACATACTAGTGAATCCATGCTGATAACCATATGCACTGGATTTGAATTACAGATCAAGCGGGGAAAGACTAGGTATCTCAGCCCCAACCCCTCCATTCCCATGCAGCTTGGGATCTCTCATAGACAAAACTGGAAAGGCCCTCTTACATTAGCTCATTTCATATTATGCCTGTGGCTTTCCTTGAACATTCTTGCCTTGTTCTGTTTCTAACATAGCGCGGTTGCCATTGCAGTTATACGACAGATCATTTGTTCCTCTCTGCGTTTGTCACACTGCAGCTTTGATTTATGCAAATATGCTCCTGTGACATAAAAGCATTTCAGCAAGAGAATGCAGTGAACTGTTCATCCTGACAGGCAGCTCAAACAAACAAGCCTCACAAAGCTTGGGAGCTGTCTGCTGTTTGCCTCATAGATGTTACCCTTATTGCTTTGGGGCATGCTGAAACTGGTGCCACCAAGCTAGGAGGCAAATGATAGCCCTGAGGCTGTCAGAAATAAAATGTCACAGGGAGGAGGCAACCAGCATATACTTTGCTTTTGTTGTAGATACAAGCAGCTAGGAGAATGAGGCACAGATGGAATAAAGTCATGCCAAGGCACAGCAGCGATGACAGACAGGAGGTCGCATACAGAGCAGTGCAGAAAAAGGCACTTTAAGGTGGCTTCTGACCCCTTTCTTCCCCAAAAAGTGAGAGAGAGAAAAGAGGCGGGATGTTGTTCAGGGGATTGGCACTGGATTACAGACTTTCTTTGCTTCAACATTGGCCCAGGTTGGTAGTGGCTGAGAGGTAATCATGTTAATGACAATTTAGTGGCCTCTGCGAAATAAGCTTGTGATGGCAGACCAGCTATTAGAGAAGAACCCAAATCCCAAATGACACCTCTGTTGGCAGTCTCTACAGAAAGGCCACGCATGGCTGCAAAAAGTGACTTACCTTCAGGCCCAGTAGTAGTCCCTTGCAAATAGGGTTAAGGCACACTGAAAAGAAACCATTTCACTGTCTGCTCTGTGAATACAGAACTTAAACCTCTAGGGCTCTTGGTTCAGCAGCACTGAGTTCTCTTTTTAAAAATATAATTAATAAGAGACATTGGCATGACACTGTGCCTTACTGACATGCCAGCAGTTCCTGAGTGATTTTTTCTAACAAAGTTAGAATGAAAGCAGAAAAGGGATGTTTTCCTTTTTCACTCTGCCAATTGCTTGCACATCACACCACCCTCCTGGGCTTTCCCTACCTAATTTCAGCCTCTGCTTAACATCTACTTTCTCTTATTGGCACAGAGCAGGCCTTGCCATTACTTTTTTATTTTTTTAAGGCATCTGCTGAGGAAGGTGTTTTTCTTAATTAACACCTTCTTTGCGGTTCTATAAATGTAACTGCTGCACTTCTTGAACAAGCTGTATTGCTCTATTGACAACAGTAAGGGCAGCATACTTATATCTATCAGTAAGTAGGCTTCTATGCAACCACAGTATCTGAAATTATCAGTATAATACTTTTGAGCTTTCTTGGTTATGTCCATGAAACATTCTCCCATAGGAATCTTTCATTGTAAATTTCTGCTCCTTAATCAAGATTGCTCACTCAACCAAAGACAGTTCATAGTCTCCACTCTTTTCACATATGCATACTTACTGTTTCTCAACTGATTATAGTGTCTAATACATGAAATGTTAGTTACTGCTAGCATGTTTCTGATGTCTCATCTCTGCTATTTCTATTTATCAGGATTCCTCTATTTTCTGCAGAAAAAGTGAGATCTTAGAACACCTCCAGTAATTTGCAGTCATGGCAGAAATTAATCATTTGAAAAGTGTGCCATGGGGACTGGTACTACACACAGTACATTCAGAATCCTGAACAAGTGGAATAGGTTAGACAACTCACAGAGTGCATTATTTGGGAAACTCAAAACAAACAAAAAGAAATGGCTGCTGCGGAATTAAAGACCAGTCAGCTTAACTTCGAAACCTGGGCAGATACTAGAATGAATTATTAAGCTATCAGCTTCTAGGCACCTAGAGGATACCAGGGTTATGAGGAATAGCCAGCATGGGTCAATCAAGAGAAAATCATTCTAAATCAACTGAATTTTCTTCTCTGGCAGGGTTACAAGCCAAGGGGACAGGTTGGAAACAGTAGATGTGATATATCTTGATTTTAATAAGACTTTTGACATATGACATTTTCAAACTAATGGAAATACAGTCTAGATGAAATTACCATAAGGAGTGTACAGAACTGGCTGAAACACAAAATTCAAGGAGTAGTTTTCAATGGCTTATTGTTAAAACTGGGGTCAGTCCTGGATCTGGTACTATTCACCATGTGTGCTGATGCAGTGTTTTAAGTGTAGACATGCCCTAATGCACTATTATCATTAGTGACTTGAATAATGAAGTAGAGCATATACTTAAATTTGCAGAGTATAAGAAATTTGAGGGGTTGCTAGTTCTTGGAAGATAGGCTTAGAATTCAAAACAATTGTGACAAATTAAAGAAATGAGGTGAAATTCAATTAAGACAAGTACATAGTATTACATTTAAGAAGGAAAAATCAAATGCACAACTATAAGATGGAGAATAACTGGCTAGGTGGTAATACTGCTGAAAAGAATCAGGGGTCATCGTGGACTACAAACTGAACATGAATCAACAGTGATGCAGTTGCGAAAAAAGCTAATATCATTATGAGGTATATTAACGGAAGCATCATATGTACGACACAGAAGGTAACTGTCCCCCTCTACCTGGCACTGGTGAGGCCTCGTCTCAATTACTGTGTCCCTGTAAGCTGCACAGCTGTGTGGCCCCATGCTGCTGCCCAGTGCACGGCCAGCACCCAGAGTCCCTACTTGGCCAGAAGATTCTGTCTTCTGACCAGCTAGGTGCTCCTCTGGAGCTGGGAGTTTTAAAAAATCCCGCCCAGAGAAGCTCTGAGCATGCTCCATCAGTGCTTCTCTGGCCGAAGATGCCATGACTTGGCCGTGCTGCTCTGGCAACCAGCTAATGGTGAGGAGGGTTGGGGGTCTGGTGGACTGGGGGTGTTACCAGGGGAGCAAGTTAAGGTGGGAGGAGGGGATCAGGCTGGCTCAGGAGGGCTGACCTGGATAGCGGCAGGCAGAATCACGCTGGCTGGGCGGGGGGCAACTGGGAGAGCAGAGGGGCAGGATTGGGTGGGCCCAGGGGGGCAGGATTGGGCCTGTGGGGGGGGGGGAAGCAGCTCACGCAGCGAGCAACGTAAGTTGCTCATCTGCCTCAGGACCTTAGAGGGAACATTGGTCCAGTTTTGGGTGCCACATGTTAGCAAAGCTAGGGGTAAATTGGAGAAAGTTGAGAGGAAAGCAACAAAAATGACAAAATTTTAGAAAACCTGATCTATGAGGAGAAGTCAAAAAACAGCGCATGTTTAGGCTTGTGAAATGATGATTGAGAAAGGACTGATAAGTCTTCAAATATGTTAGGGCTGTTACAAAGAGGATAGAGATAAGACAGTTTCTTACCTGTAACTGTCGTTCTTCGAGATGACTTGCTTACATCCATTCCTTTTGTAGGCGTGTGCATACCTCCGTGCATGGCTACCGGAAACTTTTTTTCCCAAGCAGCAGCTGGAGGGCTAGCTCTGGCTCCCTCTGGAGTGGCAGGAACCCACTACAGTATATTAGGGGAAGTCGGAGCCCAGTCTACCCAGTCCCTTCTTTCCGCTAACTCCGAAAGTGGGGATGGAGGGCGGGATTGGAATGGACATGAGCAACTCCTCTCGAAGAATGACAGTTACAGGTATGAAACCGTCTTTTCTCCTTCCAGAGCTTGCTCATGTCCATTACTTTTGTAGGTGAATCACAAGCTTACCTTGGAAGGCGGGCGGAGTTAACGGCGGGCAGACTGCAGCACCTTTCTCCCAAAGGTTGCATCGTCCCTCACCTGCTCTACGATGGCATAGTGTGCTGCGAACGTGTGCACCGATGACCATGTTGCAGCCTTGCAGATTTCCTGAACAGGTAAGTTGGCTAGGAAGGCAGTAGATGCAGCCTGGGCCCTCGCTGAATGCGTCTTTATGGGCCCTGGAATCGGGTGGCCCACCACCTTGTAGCACTGTGTTTTACACTGCATGATCCACATGGAGATATGCTGTGTAGAAACTGGAAAGCCCAACTTGTGGTTGGAGAACATTACAAAGAGTTGTGAAGACTTGAAAAACTGCCTAGTCCAGTCCAGATAAAAGGCCAATGCCCTTCTCACATCTAATGAGTGTCAGCGGCAGTCCTCTTCCAAAGCATGAGGCTTTGGGTAAAAAACTGGGAGACATATTGCCTGGTTACAATGGAACTCCGATATTACTTTGGGCAAGAAGCGAAGATGTGGCCTAAGCTGCACCTTGTCATTGAAAAAGATTGTTTATGGAGAGTCAGATGAAAGTGCCCTAAGCTCAGAGACCTTCCTTGCCGAAGTAATAGCCACCAAGAAGGCCACCTTCATTGAAAGAATTGATAAGGGGCAGCTAGCCAGTGGCTCAAATGGAGGACCCGTGAGCCGAGAGAGAACTAGGTTGAGGTCCCAAGGTACCACAAGGTCATGTGCCAGGGGGTACGTCCACTCATCCCCCTCAAGAACCTAACTGTCATTGAGTGTGCAAAGACCTGCTTCCCTTGTAGCGGTAGATGAAAAGCGGAAATTGCTGCCAAGTGCACCCTTAGGAACGACAAGGAAAGGCCTTGTTGTTTTAGGTGTAGGAGATTGTGTGATACAGGACATTTTGGACTTTTTGTTGGTGACATTTGCTGTTGTATCGCCCAGAGCAAGAACCTCTTCCACTTTGACATATACGATGCCCTGGTGGAAGGTTTCCTACTAGTCAGTAGAATCTCCTGCACCTGGGTGGAGCACAATCATTCTTCATTGGTTAGCCATGGAACCTCCATGCTGTGAGATGGAGGGATTCTAGGTGTGGATGCAGCAGCCTGGCCTGATGCTGCAAGAGGAGATCCAGGCGCAGAGGGAGCTCCCATGGGGATACGATGGACAGTTGTAGCAGAGTCGAGAACCAACACTGCCGAGGCCAGGCTGGGGCAATCCAGTATGACATCTGCATTGTCTCTCTTTATTTTCCAGATCACCTTGAAAATCAGAGGTATCGGTGGGAAAGCATAGAGAAAGGGATCCATCCACAAGAGAAGGAATGCTTTGGAAATGGATCCTCATTCCAACCCTTCCCCCACCCCCCCAGAAGGCAGAAGCGAGCACACTTCTTGTTCCAATGTGAGGAGGCCCCCACCTTTGGAAGACTTGCAATGCTACCTGAGGGTGAAATGACCATTCGTGGAGACTGGAGAACACTCTGCTTAATCGGTCCACCTCCCTGTTCCTCAAGCCCTCTAAGTGTGCAGCTATTATGCGGAAATGGTGTACCATCGCTAAACTCCCATAGGGACATGGCCTCCATGCACAAGGCAGGGGATCGTGTCCCCCCTTGTTTGTTTATATAGTACATGGCCGTGGTGTTGTCTGTCAGCACTTGAACTACCTTTCCTGAGATATCTTGAAGGAAGACTTCACAGGCAAGGCGGATCACCCTTATCTCCTTGATGTTTATATGCAAGTTTTTCTTGATGAGACCACAACGCCTGAGTTCTTGCTCCCGTGCTTAGGTGAGCCCTCAGCCAAGATCCGAAGCATCTGAGATTAGGGTCACTGTTGGTTTCTCTGCTTGAAAGGGGACCCCGAGGAGAACCACGAATGAGTCTCTCCACCAGTCTATCTGCTCTAGGACCTGGGGGGCATTGTTACCACCTTGTTCAGCAGATGATGAGCTGGTACGTAGACTGACGCCAGCCACATCTGGAGGGTCTTAGTTTTAGTCTTGCCAGATGGACCACATAAGTACAAGAGGCCATATGGCCCAGCAGCTTTAGGCAATGTCTGATTGTGGTCACTGGGTCTCCCCAAAGCTGATGAATTAGGTCTGTTATCAGCATAAAACGTGAGGTCGGTAGAACAGCCCTGGCCTTTCGAGAGTCCAGGATTGCCCCTATGAACTCTATTCTTTGTGGGGGGGTGAACTTGGACTCCATCATATTTAATCAGTAATCCCAGTCTCTTGCAGGTTCCTAGAACTATTCTGATGTTAGTTTCGACTTGTTCCCTGGACTGACCTCTGATGAGCCAGTCATCCAGATATGGGAAAATATGGATGCCCTTCCTGTGGAGGTGAACAGCCACTACCACCATGCACTTTGTGAAGACTCGTGGGGTGGAGGACAGGCTGAAGGGTAGGGCCGTGAACTGGTAGTGGTTTTGAGCTACTACAAAATGCAGGAACTTCCAATGCGACTGGCGAACGGATGTGTGGAAGTATGCATCCTTCAGATCGAGGGCAGCAAACCAGTCCCCAGGGTCCAGGGAAGGGATAATGGACCGCAAAGACACCATCCTGAACTTCTTGACTATGAACTTGTTTAGATATGTTTAGATATCTAAGGTCCAGAATGGGTCTCAAGTCTCCATTGGATTTTGGGATCAGGAAATAACAGGAGTAGAACCCTCTTCCTTTGTCATTTTCAGGCACTGCAAGTACTGGTCCCAGGGCCAGCAAGGATTGAACCTCTCTGACGAGAACTTGCTCGTGAGTGGGGTCCCTCAAGAGGAACGGGGAAGCTGAGGAGGAAGGAGGGGGCGAACAAAACTGTACAAAGTAACCTCTGGTGATGGTGTCAAGGACCCAACGGTCCGTTGTGATCCTTGACCATTCCAAAAGAAAAGGGGGCCAAACGGTTGAGAAACGGGGGGGGGGGTAGACATTGGGCGAACTAATTTACTGTCCTCGATCGTAGACTCAAAATGCCTGCGTGGTTGTGGATCTACCCGATGTGCTCTGCCTCTGCTGGGCTGTGCCAGGGCCAGTGCTTGAGCGACATTTGTTGGATCTGGTCCTGTCCCTCTGCCACCGAGTCTTCAACTGCACTTGCTGTGATGCAGGAGGTGGACGGAGCAGATGTTGAGACTGAGATTGATTACACAGGCCTAGGGTTTTTAAGGCGGTCCTGGAGTCCTTCAACCCATGAAGTTTTTCATAGGTCTTTGCTGAGAACAGGCTCAGGCCTTCAAATGGAAGATCTTCAATCGCATTCTGGATCTTCTGAGACAAGCCAGAAGCTTGGAGCCAGGAGGAGCGACGCATACATGTTTCTGAGGGCATAGTTGGGCCAGCAGTATCAGCCAAATCATAAGCAGTCTGAAGGAGTGCCCTGGCTACCATCAAGCCTTCTTCCAAGATGCTCAGGAAACCTGCTGCCTGGTCAGGCTGGAGCAAGGCGTGGAAGCAGTGAAGAGACTTCCATAGATTGTAGTTGTACCTACTCTGCAGGGCCTGGTGGTTAGCAATTCAGAAATGGAAACTGGCAGTCGAATAAATCTTTTTGCCAAATCCATCCAGCTTCTTATAGTCCTTATTCTTTGGGGTATACCCCAGTTGGCCCTGTCTCTCTCTTTGTTTAGCTGCCTCTACCACCAACATGTGTGGGATTGGATGGTTAAAGAGGTAATCAAAGTCTTTGGCCAGAACACAATACTTCCTCTCAGAGTCCTCTGAAAGGGATGGAATAGAGGAGGGGTTTTGCCATAGAGATTTTACAATCTTAAGCACTCCCTCGTGGACTGGAAGGGCAATTCTGGAGGGGGTTGTATGGGTCAGAATATCGAAGAGGTTATCCGATGCCTCTCTAAGCTCCTGGGCTTCCATGCCCAGATTAGAAACCACCCGCTTCAATAACTCTTGATAAGTTTTAAAATTGTCTGAGGGCGTAGAAGTCGGTTGCCCTGTTGTGTCCCCTTGCGACCAGGAAGAGGACCGGTCCCTAGGGTGTCTAGCTTTGTTCTCTGCCGACTCCTCCTGTGAGCCTGACACCAAGCGAGGTCACTGACTCCCTTCTGGGGCTGGTGGCTCAGACTGCACCTCAGCTGAGGTGGTCAATCAGGGTGCTGGTGGCAGAAGGTAAGGCCATGGTCCCCAGCAAGGAGTAGGGCTGTAGAAAAGACTGGAATGCCCCCCTCTTTCTCTTGATGCTCACTCTATCTTGAGAGGACAAGGAGGAGGAATAGGAATGATGATCCCTGCCTCTTCTCCCACTGGGATTCATGATGCTCTAGGTGGATACCGAGGTGGAGTCAGAAGAATGGGGACTAGGGCTTCTGTCCCTGTGCTTAGAGCGGTGCTGCTACTGATGTTTCTCTCTTGCAAAAATGGCAGCACGGTGATGCTTGAATCCCTTCTGATGTTAGAGGAGCCCCTGTGGAATTGTGAGCTCTCTCTCTCGAAGTGCACACACACCGCGGCTCTCTGGGGTTAGCTCTCCAGAGGGGAGCCCTCTGATCTCCAGCTCTCCACAGTGCTGTTCAGTGCCCTGGTATTCAAGGAGACTGTCATTGCTCCCTGCCGGCACCCCATGGCTGCCAAATGCTTGTCTGGCACCGCAGCAGTCTGGCAGCACTTTGAAGTGGGTTCTCCCTCCTGCTGAGATGGGCCACTCAGTTTCAGTGCCAAGCATGCATGAACCTAGCTAGGTGACTCTAGCCTTATGGGCAGGGGTCTCAGCTGCTTCCACTGGCGGAGAAGGCATGGCCAGCAAAGAGGTGGCCACTTGAAAAGCCTCTGGAGTGGAGGGGGTCAGGAGGCATGGCAGGGCTTCCTGCTCCTTCTGATTGGGGCTCTGATCTTGCGGCTGCCTGGGGGAGGAGTCCCTTGCCATCCCTCGCTTCTTTGATGTCCTTGGGGAGGCACTCCGGTGCCTAGGGAATCTGGATCCCGAGGGCGCCGGTGCTGGTGCTGAGTGGGAGCTGCACACTGAGGCAGCATCCAGAGCCAGGGACTTTGTCAGCTCCCCAGACGGGGAGAGAGCAGATTCCATTAGGAGGGCTTTCAGGTGAAAGTCCTTCTCCTTCTGAGTCCTGGGTTTAAAGTTTCTGCATATGTTGCACTTTTCCCTCACATGGATCTCTCCCAGGCGTTTTAGACATTGTTCGAGTAGGTCGCTTATAGAGAAAGCTTTCCCACATGCTGAGCAAGGCTTGAATCCCGAAGATCCCAGCATTGTGCCCTACAGCTGTAAGCTAACAAACCTAACTACAACTACTTAACAGAACAAAGAAAACTCTTAACAGACTATTACTAACTAAGTAGGGGAAACTGACTACCTGAAGCTGCAAGAGCAGCGAGGTTCCCGAAGCCGTCTGAGGTGGAAAGAAGAAACTGGGCAGGCCGGGCTCCGACTTCCCCTAATATACTGTAGTGGATTCCTGCCACTCCAGGGGGAGCCGGAGCCAACCCTACGGCTGCTGCTTGGGGAGAAAAATTTCCGGTAGCTGTGCACGGAGGTGTGCACACACCTACAAAAGGAATGGACATGAGCAAGCTCTTGACGGAGAACAATTGTTCTCTGTGTCCACTAAAGGTAAGACAAGAAGTAATGGACTTAATCTGTAGCAAGGGAAATTTAGGTTAGCTATTAGGAAAATCTTTCTAACTACAGGGGTAGTTAAGTTGTGAAGTAGGCATCCAATGGAGATTGTGGAATCCCTGTCACTGAAGGTTCTTCAGAACAGATTGGACAAAGAGCTGTCAGAGACTGCCTATTTTTCTTGGTCTTGCGTGAAGGCAGCTGGAGGGGCTGGACCTCTCAAGGTCATTTCTAGCCCTACATTTCTATGATTCTATGGTAACAACACATGCTGACACATGATAGCTTGCATAACTGGAGCTCTGCCATGGGTGGGTATAAATTGTTCAGGAAGGATAGGCAGGGAAGAAGAGGTAGAGGAGCAGCACTATATGTAAAAAAGCTTTATGACTGCTCAGAATTACACTATGAAAGTGGGGACAAGCTTGTTGAAAGTCTCTGGGTTAAGTTTAGATGAGAGTGCAACAACGGTTATGTCTTGGTTGATGTCTGTTATAGACCACCTGACCAAAAGGAGGAGGTAGATGAGGCACTCTGTGGACAACAAGCAGAAGTTTCCAGGCCATAGGCTCTGGTTCTCATGGGGGACTTCAATTACCCTGACATCAGTTGGGAGGGCAATGCAGCAGTGCACAAACAATACAGGAAGTTTTTGGAGAGCACTGAGGACACCTTCTTGGTACAAATGCTGGAGGAACCAACTAGGGGCCTTGCACCTCTTGACCTGCTGCTCACAAACACAGAAAAATTGATCAGGGAAGTAGAAGTGAATGGCAACCCAGGCAGCAGTGACCAGGAGATGGTAGAGTTCAAGATCCTGATTAAAGGAAGCAAGGAAAGAAGCAGAACACAGACCCTGGACTTTAGAAAAGCAGAGTTTGGCTCCCTCAGGGAACTGATGGGTAGGATCCCTCGGGAGGCTAATCTGAAGAGAAAAGGTGTCCAAGAGAGCTGGCTGTATTTTAAAGAAACCCTACTAAGGGCACAGGAAGATACCATTCCGATGTGCAGGAAGAATAGCAAATATGCAAGGTGCCCAGCATGGCATAGCAGAGAACTCTACAGTGAGCTGAAACACAAAAGGGGAGCTTACAGGAAGCAGAAGCTTGGACAGATGACTAGAGAGGCATACAAAGATATTGCTCAGGCCTGCAGGGATAAAATCAGAAAGACTAAAGAGCAATTGGAGCTGTAACTAGCAAGGGATGTGAAGGATAACAGCAAGGGGTTCTACAAGTATGTGAGTAAGGAGGAGAGGACCGGGGATGGTGTAGGTCCCTTACTGAATGGGGCAGGTATCCTTGTGGCAGATGATATGGAAAAGGCTGAAGTACTCAATGCTTTTTTTACTTTAGTCTTCACAGGCTGGGTCAACTCCCAGGCTACTAGTCTGGGTAACACAGAATGGACAGAAGGAGAACAGCCCTCAGGGATGGAAGATCAGGTTAGGTACGACTTAAAGAAGTTGGATGTGCACAGGTCTATGGGGTTGGACGAAATGCATCCAAGGGTGCTGAGGGAGTTGGCCAATGTGACTGCAGAGCCACTAGCCCTTATCTTTGAAAACTTGTTGCAAACAAAGGAGGTCCCAGATCAGTGGGAAAACTCATATATAGTACGTATCTTCAAGAAAAGAAAAATGGAATATGCAGGGAACTACAGACCAATCAGCCTCACCTCAATCCCTGGAAAAATCATAGAGATGGTCCTCAAGGAATCCATTCTGAAGCACTTGGAGGAAAATAGAGTGATTAGGAACAGTCAGCGTGGATTCACCAAGGGCAGATCGTGCTTGACTGCCTTCTATGATGAGATAACTGGACATGTGAATGCAGGAATAGCCGTCAATGTGATATACCTCGGCTTTAGCAAAGCTTTTGATACGGTTTCCCACAGCATTCTTGTCAGCAAGTTAAGGAAGTATGGTTTGGATGAATGGACTGTAAGATGGATAGAAAGCTGGCTAGATCATCAAACTCAGCTGGTAGGGATCAATGGCTCAATGTCTAGTTGACAACCAGTAGTGGAGTACCCCAGGTGTCAGTCCTGGGGCCAGTTCTGTTCAACATCTTCAATAATGATCTGGATGATGGGATAGATTGCAAGCTCAGTAAATTTGTGGATGATACCAAACTGGGGGGATTGTTTGACACATTGGTGGGCAGGGATAGGATTCAGGGAGCCCTAGACAAATTGGAGCATTGGGTCAAATGAAATCTCACGAGGTTCAACAAGGATAAGTGCAAAGTCCTGCAATTAGGATGGAAAAATTCCATCTACTGCTACAGGCACTGCAGAAAAGGATCTGGGGGTTATGGTGGATGGGAAGCTGGACATAAGTCAACAGTACACTCTTGTTGCCAAGAAAGCCAATAGACTATTGGGCTGCATCAGTAGGAGTGTTGCCAGCAGGCTGAGGGATGTGATTTTTCCCCTTTATTCAGCACTGGTGAGGCCACATCTGGAATGCTGCATCCAGTTTTGGGCTCCGCACTACAGAAAGGATGTTGACAAATTCGAAGGAGTCTAGCAGAGGGCACTGAAATGATCAGGGGACGGGGCATATGACTTATGAGGCGACACTGAAGGAACTAGGTTTATTTAGTCTGCTAAAGAGAAGACTAATGGGGGATTTGATAGCAAACTTCAACTACTTGAAGGAGTGCTCCAAAGACGAGGGAGCTAGGTTATTCTCAGTAGTAACAGAGGACAGAACAAGGAGCAATGGTTTCAAGTTGCAGCTGGAGAGGTCAAGAGTTGAATATTAGGAAAAACTTTCCACTAAGAGGGTGGTGAAGCATTGGAATAGGTTACCTAGGGAAGTGGTAGAATCTCCATCTGTGGAAACATTTAAGGCCTGGTTAGAAAAAAACCTGGCTGGGATGATTTAGTGGGAGTAGTCCTGCTTTTAGCAGGGGGTTGGAGTAGGTGACCTCATGAGGTCCCTTCCAATCCTATGATTCTATGAGGGGATCTATCGTTGGGGAACAACCTCAGCACTCCTCCTACTTAAGCCAACACAAGCTAGGAGATATCACAGAAACTATGGTGAATCTGCCTCCTCTAGAACGCCTCAGATCTAAAAGCTGTACATCTAACACACAAGCTAAAGAAAAATCTTTGTCCTAATCCAAAGGTGGTAGCCCTGATATGTTCTTTCAGGCCCTTATTACAGGGGTCCTCCACCCTTTCATCATCGTGACACATCTGGGAGGGCTCTCAGCTGTGTGCGACACACTGCACCGCTGCTGCTGCTGCTGCTCCCCCCACTCCTGAAGAAATCTCCCTGTAAAAGGAATTTTTCAGCAGCTGGAGGCTTGACTGTCAGCCTCCAAGGCCATGCAACAGCTGATTCTGCAGTGGCTCTCAGCTACAGCTCTTAAAGGGTCAGCAGCATAAAATCAGCCTGCTGCTGCAGCTCTCCTCAAGCAGTCACCAGCAAGCTGATGTTACACAACAGTCACTGTCATGACACACTTTTGTGTGAGTTGACTAAATTCAGAGAGACAGTGGCAGAACTCCAGCTGTTCAGATGCCTGATTGCAGACTCCCAATCTACTGCTCTAGTGTCTTGCCCTGCACTTCCTGTAGAGCTGCATCTCTCTTGAAGGGATGGCTAAGAAAATGACAGAGGACCAAAGATTAGAAAAATCTAGTAAGTGACTGAAGCAATGACTGGGAAACCACCATCTCCAGTGAGATAAATCCATTGTATTCCCTGGGAGTTTTTAGTTCTTTGCCTTCAAGGTAAACTGGAGTCCACTGGATGGTTGGGGTTGGAGCCCACACAAGCTTATGCCCAAAGAAATCTATTTGGTGCCACATGACTCTCACCGTTTTAGCTCTTTTTCATGATCCATGAGCAGAAGCCAACTGCCAGGAGTCAGGCAGCTTAGGAGCTTTAAATTGTTTCTTGGAGAATGAGTGAGGTGCTGCCTTGCTACACACAAACTAACCAGAGGAGGTGGAGGTGGCACAGGTGCCCACATTATTACTGTTAGCCCAGTGGGTAAAGCGCTTTCCTGAGAGCTAGACAACCTAGGTTTAAATTCTTTTTCCCCTCTGGCAAAAAGGGGATAATTGAATGTGGATCTCTCACATCCTAGGCTAGTAATGCTCTACCCACTGGACTAAAAATCATAAATAGCACCATTTCATTTAATGAGTGTAAAGTACTTTGATGTTCTTATCCCCTTTAAAAGTGTTTATTATTCTCATAGTGCAATCCTGGCACCCTTGTCCAGCCCCAAGCAAGACAGTACTTTTTGCTGACATCCCATACTAGACAATAGAGTAACAGTTCTCAACTGAGGGAACCTCCATCCATTTCCAACCCCTTGTTCTGGCCTCTGCTTCTCCAGCCCTCTGTTCTGGTCTGCTGCAAAGAGTACCTATCTTTCTGGGCAAGACTGTCCCCTCACTTATGAGGGTTTTGCACTGCTGTATCTCTGTTCAGTAGTTACTGCTGATTTTACATCAGTGTGAGTGACAGGCAAACTGGGTCCTTTGTCTGGCATTGATCAACACTCCCTCCTTGTTTCTTGGATAGAACTGGTTGTAGCATGGTCCCATATGGCTATTTTCCACATATATTTTGCTTGATATTGATTCTTCCCATTGTGAACAATAATGTTTCTTCTTTGGTGGCACCCTTTAGCGGCTTTCTGTAGGTGCTCTGTCTCCTCCCTTTTGTGCCAAAGACTGACGTGATTGCAAGTAGCATTCTCATTTTATTATGCAACATGCCCTCCAAAGAAGAAAATATTACTCACTAGAGCTTTGGACCAGGTATGTGGTTGCCAAATCTTTATTCCACTCCTCCGTTTGGGTTTCACGTCCTCCACAACACAGTGCACTGCAGCTGCTTGCATACAGGAAATGACACAGAATTTCAATATTTTCTCAGGAAAGGATCCCTTGCTGTTCTGAGTAAAATTAAAGAAGTCTCCCCACATCCCATCATTCTCATACAGAGCACACACAGAAAGGGAGACTAGCTCTATATGTCTGTTTTGCAAACTTGATAAGTTGCTTCCTTTCCTTAATCAAGATCACAACATTGGCTCTGATGAACACATTTTAAATTAATAGAAATAAAGAAAATGTCCCTTTGACTCTGGCAGGAAATATTAGTCATAAAGAGACCCTATCATAAATGGGATAAGAACACACTATCCAGGTAAAAACAACATACAGTTAAAAAATAAGAGCTTCATCTAATGCACATTGAAGTCAATAGGAAATGCTCTGTTAGTTTCAGAGTGCACTGGATGGAGCCCTAATAGTTGCTAAAAGCACCAGCAACCCAAATCCTATGAGTTGTTGACAGACCTGACCTTCTATTTACTTCAGTGGAAACTGAGGATGCTTAGCATTTTTCAGGATCTGGCTCTATATGATTAAACTGAAGAAATAACAAACCTATTTTTCACCCCTTGTGCTCTGTTTATTTTTGCATTTGGGCAGTGGAGCTAAGTTGGTCAGTTTCACTTTCTTGTTCTCATTCATTAGCAGAAGGCTGTTGTAAAACAAGCAAAGAGTCCTGTGTCAGTTTTAAAGACTTACACATGTATTTATCACATGAGCTTTCGTGGGCAAAAAGCTCATGTAATAAATAAGTTTGTTAGTCTTTAGAAGTGCCACATGACTGTTTGTTTTGCTGAAATAGACTAGCATGGCTACTCCTCCGGAACTTGCCACAAAGCTATCATGCTTGGGTATGTCCACATGTCTCTTTTATTTTGAAATAACACTGGTTATTTCGAAATAAAAAAGATTAGGTCCACAAGACATTTTCTTATTACGAAATCACGGGCTCTTTCATTTCAAAATAAGAACCGTCATTTCAAAACAGCTTAAACCCCATTCATTTCGAAATAACCATTTCAAAATAACAGCCATTTCGATAGCAGGCTTTCCCTTAATTCGAATTAACTTATTTTGAAATAAGGACTTTATTTCGAAATAACTTATTTCAAAATAATGATGTATGTGTGCACATAGCCCTTCAGTTATGGGCACTGGAGCTAAATGATTGCATTAAAATGACTTTCTGCATTTTTTTTAATTAAAACTTTTCTCTTAAATACTGTGAAACTTCTCCTTCTATCTTCCAAAGCCCAAAAAACCTGACAGTGTATGTCTTCAAACACAGAGCCTTGAGGTGGCTGACTCCATGGGTAGCACTGTTTCAGCAAATGTGTAAGCTATGCTGAAGTGTTTAAGTTTGCTTCATTTATGAGTGGAAAATTCATTTACTTGATGTTGCTCTAGGGCCGTAGCAAAGGAAGTCTGGTACGCACAGCATGATTAAGAGTGAAAACAATACATATAAAATTGTAAATTCACATGAGAAATAAATCCGCTATTTATCAGGGCTGTTCTCCTGCAGATTCAATAGCTTCCTACATGGGTACATAATACTGAGTGAGGAGGGTGCCATTAATAGGAATATGTCATAAAGAAGTCTATTCCTGAAAAAACACTTGCAACAGAAACAGTTGGTCCCTTTTTCTGTTAAAGATATCAAATTTTATGGGAATTTGAAAGCAGTCCAGCTAATTAGGAAAAGGAGTGAAGAAGATAGCCACAAGAGAGACAAGTATTGGTAAGGAAAAATCAATGAATAACAAGAAAGAGAGTCAGTTTCATGAAGCTGCCAGGTTTCTCCCATCAAAAAATGGTTACATGAAAGAATATGAGAAAACTGAAGAATGGAAACCAGAACATCTCCTAAACACAGGTATCACAGTTCTGTATTCTGCTATGAAGACCCAGTTCAGCAAAGCATTGAAGCATATGCTTAACTTTAAGTAGATTATTAAATCTCATTGGGTACGTCTACACTATGGGTATGTCCGCACATCTCTTTTATTTTGAAATAACACTGGTTATTTTAAAATAAAAGAGATTAGGTCCACAAGACATATTCTTACTTCAAAACGATGGGCTCCATCATTTCAAAATAAGAGCCATCATTTCGAAATAGCTTAAACCTTCTTTCAATCGAAACGGCTGTTATTTCGAAATGGACATGTTATTTCGAAATAACCATTTCGAAATAACATTTCTGCCCTTCTCCTTCCCAGAGTGCATTCCTTTTAGCCTATATTGGGTGGGGTCATGGTCCAGGGAGGGGGCCGTGTTTCCCACCTCCCATGGTGCCCCTCTCCTAAAGCGAAATAGCAAGTCCTGTGTTTGGACATGCTATTTCACTTTGAGCTTTTCTTTAAATTCGAATCAACATTTTCTTAATTTGAATTAACTTATTTCAAAATAAGAACTTTATTTCAAAATAACTCATTTTGAAATAACTTATTTTGAAATAACAATGTACATGTGGACATAGCCAATGTGTTTAAGTCGACTTAAGGGCCCTTAAGTTGACTTAAACAGAGCCCTGTCTACACTGCAGGGCAATAAAGTCGACTTTAGGGTCCAGTAAAGTCGACTTTATAAGGTCCGCTTATAAAGTTGACTTTACCATTAAGTCGACTTTAGCAAGTCAACTTAAGGCAATGTGAACTCACTAAGTCGACTTAATAAAGTCGACTTAGTGCAGTGGGGCCATTAAGTCGACTTTAGCCAGGGCACCCACGTAAAGTCGACTTTATAAAGTTGACTTAATGGAGTGTGGACTCACTAAGTCGACTTAATAAGGTCTACTTAAAGTTGACTTTAAGTACACTTTAGTAAGTCGACTTAGCTTTTACAATGTAGACATAGCCATTAACTCTAGTTCAAAGAACATGAAACACCCAAATCCACATGCTGTTAAATAACATGGAACTAAAACAAATATGAGGTACATCCTACACTACAAAGTTTCCCTTAAAAGTCAATTAAGAGACTCAACTATCTTAGAAAAGGCATAGCATAACCTCTGGAAGGTCTCAAGCATTCATCACACAGAAGGACGACTCTAAGCTGCTGTATATGGGTAAAGCATTAACGGAGACCTCCATTAAGAATCGTATATGTAATTAAGTAATCACTCTTCAATAAATAA
This sequence comes from Podocnemis expansa, assembly GCA_007922195.1. Lineage (NCBI taxonomy): Eukaryota > Metazoa > Chordata > Testudines > Podocnemididae > Podocnemis > Podocnemis expansa. The sequence goes on from ML681963.1 coordinate 25,121,977, forward strand.
ATCACACTGTAAACAAAGTGAAACCAATTTCATCTGGAGACTGTCAGAAGGATTTTGCTCCCATTTTTCAAATGTTAAATGAACGAAAGACAGTGTTCACTTGTTATCTCTGTTATCTCACTTCTTACCTCATTAAAACAAGTTCTTTTTCTCTAGAGCTTTTGGCTGTCTGTGGCAATCCCAATCAAGCCTTCTTCCCAGCACACAGTGACACCCTAAGGCAGGAGTGGGCAAAATAGAGCCTGCGGACTAAATCCAGCTCACCTGCAGTCTCTGCCCTGCCCATTGCCCCTTGCTTGCTCTCCCCTGCCCCCTTTCGCCCCCACCTGGGTGGTTCTGCGCCACTCCAAGGCTCCTTCTGCCCTGCTAGCCAGCGCTTCATCACTTGGGGCCAGGGCCAGTGCTGTGCCACAGCAGGGCTGGCACTGCACCACCCTCCCTCCATCCCCCTGGCCAGCGCTGCGTCACCCCCTTTCACCCCACCACTCACCCCCAAGCTGGTGCTGTGGTACTCCAGGGCTGGGGCCAGCACTACCATTGTGCTGCCCCCTTCAGCCTCCCTCCCCACCCTGGCTGGTGCTGCACTGCACTGGGATCTGGGCTGAGGCTGGGGTTAGCACTGCGCCGCACTGGGGCTCCTCCTGAATATTACTGCCTGTCCCTGCTCTAAGGGCTTTCTTTTCAACCATACCAAGTCAGACCAATGTTTCATCAAGCCCATTATCAAGCCAACTCTGAAAGTGGTCAAGTGCCAGACACTTCTGGCAATTGGCACTTTAGGTAAACTAGAACATAGAACTGGGTCGCAGATCATATTGCCCATACCCAATAATCTTTGATGGACCTATCCTTTATGCACTTATCTAATTTTGTTTTGAACGCAGTTATACATTTGGCCTTCATGACATCCCATGGCAATGAGTTCCACAGGTTGACTGTGCATTGCACGAAGAAATACTTGCTTTTGTTTGTTTTAAACCTGTCACCTATTAACTTCATCAGGTGACCTCAAGTTCTTATTTCACATGAAGTAGTAAATAATACTTCCCTATTCGTTTTATCATTCATAATTTTATAGATATCTAACATATCTCCCTTTAGTCATCTCTCTTCTAAGATTAACAAGCCCAGTCTTTTTAATCTCTCTACATATGGAAGCTGTTTCATTCCCCTATTAATTTTCATTGTTCTTCGCTGTGCTTCTTCCAGTTCCAATATATCCTTTCTGAAATGGGATGATCAGAACTGCATACAGTATTCAAGGTGTGACAGTAACATGGATTAATATAGCAGCATAATGATAACTCCTGTTCTACTGTCTTTTCCTTTCCTAATGGTTCCTAACATTTTGACAGTTTTTGGACTTCTTCTCAAGTTAAGCATAGGTTTTCAGAGAATTATCCAGGATGATTGTAATAGCTCTTTCTTTAGTAGTGTAAAAAAATTAGCAGCTAATAGAGACTCTATCATTTTGTGAGTATAGCTGGGAGTATTTTTTTTCCAGTTTTTTCACTTACCAACACTGAATTTCATTTGCCATGTTATCACCCACTTTCTTGGTTTTATGAGAGATCCCTTTGTGACTCTTCATAGTCTGATTTGAACTTAACTCTTGAATAATTCTGAACTGTCTGCAAATTTTGTCACCTTACTGTTCACCCCATTTTCCAGATAATTCATAAATATGTTAAAGAACACAGGTCTCAGTACAGTTCCTTGGTACCATGCTATTTGCCTCTCTGCCTTGTGAAAACTGACCATTTATTTCCTACCTTTTAATTAGTTACTAATCCGTAAATGGATCTTCCTTTTCATCACATAACTGCTCATTTTGCTTAAGAGTTTTTGGTAAGGGACCTTGTCAAAGGTTTTCTGCAAGTTCAAGCAAGGAGTCCTGTGGCACTAACACAGCTACCCTTTGGAACCTGAAAGTTCAAGTACACTATATCCAGCAGATCATCCTTGTTCACATGCTTTTTGACTCCCTCAAAGAATTTGAATAGATTGGTGAGCCAGGATATGCCTTTACAAAAGGCATGCTGACCCTGTCCCAACATACTGTGTTCATTTATGTCTGATAATTCCATTCTTTACTGTAGTGTCAATCAATTTGCCAGGTACTGAAGTTAGATTTACCAGCTTGTAATTGCCATGACTGCCTCTGGAGCCTCTTAAAAAAATAACTGTTATATTAATTATCTTCCAGTATCTAATACAGAGGCTGATTTAAGTGAGAAATTACATACCAAAATTAGTGGTACTGAAGTTTCATATATGAAATCCTTCAAAACTCTTGGGTGAATATATTATCATCCTGGTGACTTATTACTGTTAAATTTATCAATTTGTTCCAAAACCTCTATTGATACCTTAATCTGAGACCACTCAATCAGATCTGTCACAGATGTGGGGATCTCCCCCACATCCTCAGCAGTGAAGACTGATGCAAGAAATTTATTTAACTTTCTCCACAATGGCTTTGTCTTCCTTGACTGCACTTTTAGCTCCTTGATTGTCCAGTGACCCCACTCACTATTGGTCAGGCTTCTAGCTGGATATATCTTTTCAAAAACTACTCTTAGATTTTGTGTTCTTTGTTAATAGTTCTTCAGATTCTTTCCTGACCTGCTATATTATACTTTTACACCTGACTTGCTAGAGTGCATGTTCCTATCTATTTTCCTCACTAGAATTTGAAAGGGATGCTTTTTTTGCTTCCAAGTGCTACTTTTACTCTTTTGTTTAGCCATGGAGGCAATGTTTTGGTCTGTTTCTGACATTGTTTTCATCTTTTTAGTTTAGTTTTAGCCTCTGTTATGGTGTTTTAAATAGCCTCCATGGGGTATGCAGGCATTGTCTCTTGTGACTGTTTCTTTAAACTGCTATTTAACTAGTTTCCTCATTCTAATGTTGTCCCCCTTTTTTGAAGTTAAATGCTACTGTTGTGGATTTATTGGGGATTCTTCCCCATATAAAAACATTAAGTTTAAGTACATTATGGTTGCTGTTACTGAGTGGATCAGCTATATTCACCATCTAGACCAGATCCTGTGATTCACTTAGGACTAGAGCAAGAATTGCCTCTCTCCTTTTGGATTCGAAGACAAAGTGCTCCAAGCAGCTGACAATAAATTTTATCTCTGCATCCCATCCTGAGGTGACATGTACTCAGTCAATACGGAGATAGATGAGATCCCCCATTACTGTTGTATTTTGTCACTGCAGACTTTCTAATCTCTCCGTGCACTTCACCATCAGTGTCATCACTCTGGTCAGGTGGTCAATAGTATATTCCTGCTGCTATCCTCTTATTATTCAAGCACAGAATTTCTATCCCTAAAGAGTCTATGAAACCATTTTAATGTATTTAAGGTTTTTACTATATAACTCTAAGCTTTCTTTCACCTCTAGTGCCACTCCCTCACAGCAGACTCTAGTCTGTCATTCCTATGTATATGGCACCCTGGTGTTACCATGTTGCATTGATTATCCTCATTCTACCAAGTTTCCACAATGCCTGTAATAACAATACCTTCAGTTAATGCCAGGTACTATCGTTCACCCATCTTAATATTTAAACTTTAAGCATTTGTACATTTTGTCACTATTTACTTCCTTGCCTTTGTGTGTTATATGCATACTTGCAGTCCCTCTAAGTTCAACATCATCAGCCCCTTTGTAATTCCTGTTCAGATGCCACATCCCCCTACATGCTTTTCTTCTTTTCTCCAACCCTGAAAAGTCTAGGGACAAAACAAGATGGACAGAACACGCTGGTCCTGCTACAGAAAAGCAACGAATGTCCATAATTTAAGAGCCATCTGTAAAGCAATTGCACATACTACATTCTACAGTTAATGGGATACTGTAAAATGTCATATGGGACATGCTGCAGAGGGGGTGAGACTAGATGACTCTAATGGTCCCTTCTGGCCTTAAAAATCAAACAAAAATCTCAATTTCAGCTTTGCTCTGACAAGATTTTATAAAACTCAACATTCAAGAAGCATCCGTGAAGTCGTAGCTTCTGCTTTACTTGTAAATGTCCCTCCGCAGGGTTTGTCCCTGCAGAATTAGTTTAATTTAATGCAGGCAGATGAAACTGAGTAGGAAAAAGTGAAGTTGAGGGCTTTCGCTGACCCAGCCTTGCAGCCACAACTAAGTGACATTGCCAAAAAAACCCAAGAAGTCGACATGACTGATGAAAAGTCAATGAGCCTCCAAAGCCTGCTTCACATTCAAAGATGTGAGGTGCCTGATGATAATACACATTGGGACATTTGTTTAAAAAAACAAATGCGATCTTTCACTCAAGCACCTCTCTTTACCAAAAAGTGAGACTAGACGAGGAGCAAAGTGTGAACTTTGTTCTGAGCTACAGCCAAGCCTCGTTTAAGCCAGGCACCAGGGAACTGGTGCCCTTAGGAGGACTGATAAAGGAGAGGAACCGTACCTCTCAACACATTCGGGGACATTTCCCCACATCTTCTAAGCCAGAAAGTAGCCGAATTAGGGTTTGATGGGGTAGGACCGGGGTCTCCCTTTTCCCCTCGTTTGCCGCCTACCCTCCTGGGAGTAAGGTGGGCAGACGACAGCATCCTTTCCCCTGCTTTAGTCCTGGCCAGGACGGGTCACAGGAGGGAGAGACGGGCACGGCCAGGGAAATTGTCGCCACTTACCTATGGTGGAAACCACCGTCCCCACAAAGTAGAAGGCCCCCGTGAAGTCCCAGCGGGGTCTGGTGTCATCCACCCGGATCCCGGCCACGCTGGCCTCCTGGTACTGGCGGAGAAAGTCCCGCAGCTCCGCCCGGCTCAGGTTGTGCCTGCGGCTGAAGTTGAGGAGCCTCTCCTCCCACCTGTCCTTGGCCGCCCGCTCGGTGGGCAGCTCGATGGCGGAGAAGACGGCGGCCCCGCACAGCATGTAGAGGAGGATGAGCGCGGCCAGCAGCAGGAAGCGGGCGTTGTCCTCGTTCAGGTGCCCCAGGCTGGAGCAGGAGCAGGAGCAGCAGCAGCCGCAGCCGCGCCACGCCATCCTCCGCCCCGGCGCCGGAGCCTGCTGGAGCCGGGCGCTAAGTTTGCCCCGGGCCACGGCGCCCCGCCACTCCCGCAAGCGCGGCGGCGCCCGGGCTTAGGCTCCCGGCAGCGAGCAGCGCCGTCCATGGCCACCCCGCATCTCGCCGCCGCCGCCGCCGCCGCCCTCCTCGCCGTGCCCGCCCCACGGGCGCCCCCTCAGCGGCGGGGCACGGGCGGCTCAGGCGCGCGGGGGCCGGCTCATCCCTCCCCGCCGCCCCCGGCCCCGCATGTTCAGAGCGGCCGCGGCTCAGCCCCGGCGGCGAGGAGAGGCGGCTGGGCCGAGATCCGCCGCCCAAGCGGGAAGCCTCGCTGCCTCCCTGCCCGGGCAGCGTCCCCATGGGCGCCCCGCCGGGGGAAACTTGGCGCCCTCACGGCCGGAGTCCGGCACCTGGAGCAGGCGGCGCGGGGTGAGTGAGCGGCACGGCCCGGGGCAGGTGGCCATTCACCCCGCCGCGCGGGGCCAGCCCCCGCCTTTCCCCCTCCGGGAGTCACGGCCCCCGGCCCGAGGCGGGAGCAGCGCTGCGTGCGGGGCAGGGGGCGCGTGTCTCCGCCGGCCGAGCTGCCCCGGCGCGGGAACCTGCCCCGGCCGCCACGTGCTCGCCTGCGGCGCGCGCTCTCCTTCCTCAGCGCAGGCGGTGGGCGCGGGGGGTTGGGCGGAGCCGAGCACGCGGGGCCCTTCGCCTTTAGCCAGGCAAGGTGGGTGGCTCGAGGCCCGAGGTGAGGCATTGGGCTTCTCCCGTGATGCTCGCCTTGTCGGGGTGACTGGTCAGCTGAAAAGGGCGAGGTAGAGACAGGCTCAGACTGTGCCTACATTCAACTTCTAGGCTACCTCTACCTTAGCAAATTAAAGTAAAGAGTCCTATGGCACTGACAGATTTATTTATCACAGGAGTTGTCCTAGGAGAATATCCCACTTGGTCAGATGCTTTGAAGAGGAAGAGCTTACTGAATAAATTCACAGGAATGAAGCATCTGACCAAGTGGGATATTCTCCAACGAAAGCTCGTGATAAATAAATCTGATAGGCTATGTCCACGCATACATCATTATTTCGAAATAAGTTATTTTGAAATAAAGGCCTTATTTTGAAATAAGTTAATTCGAATTAAGAAAATGTTAATTCGAAGTAAGGGGAAGCCTGCTTTCAAAACAGGTGTTATTTCAAAATGGTTATTTCGAAATAAGGCGGACATGTTTCGAAACAGTTGTTTCGAAACAATGGTGTTTCGAAACAACATGTCCAAACGGCCTTATTTCGAAATAACCATTTCAAAATAACAGCCGTTTTGAAATGAATGGGGTTTAAGCTGTTTCAAAATGATGGTTCTTAGTTTGAAATGACAGTTGCTGAGCATTTCCATCTTCCTAATCACTTGATGATGGATTTGTTAACGACTGTCGTTAGAGCTGTACCTGGGACATCAAGACTCCAAAGAGAAACAGCTGAACTCGAATTAATAAGCAAGCTAAATTCTGTGAAAGCAGGACTGAATGGAGACTATGGATTCTTTTCCCATTACAAAGGGTAATTTGACTTCAGGCTTCCCATGGTTTGAGCCTGTAAACTGCTCTGATTTGCTGTTACTTTATGACCTGATCCTATGTTTTACACCCCCTTGCATTTAGTTTCATTCCTTTCTGTAAGTTCACCCATCTTCGAAGCATCTGAGGAAGTGGGATCTTGTCCCACGAAAGCTCATGCAAAAAATAAATCTGTTAGTCTTAAAGTGCCACACAACTCCTTGTTGTTTTTTCACTGAAATGACAGAGCCCGTCATTTCGAAATAAGAAAACGTCCTGTGGATGTTCAGTTTTTTATTTCGAAACAACCAGTGTTGTTTCAAAATAAAAGACTCATGTGGACATACCCATAGTCTTTAAGTGCCACAAGACTCCTTGTTGTTTTTTCCTTACACTCTTCAAAGTGTCTGATGAAGTAGGAAATTCTCCCACGAAAGCTCATGCAATAAATAAATCTGTTAGTCTTTAAGTGCCACAAGACTCCTTGCTTTTTTGGCTTTACTAGACTAACAGGGGTGCCCCTTTGGAAATTAGCAAATTAGTGTGAATTAAGGAGCCTTAATTCAACCTAAGTTGAGCTCTGTCTGCATTAGGCTTCAGTCATTTGAACTAAAAAATTTAAACGTTTAGTTCAAGCTAGTTCAACGAAGTGTAGTTTGAATTAGTTAGTTTGGCTGCTTAGTTTGAACTAATTTACATGTTTAGTTCAAACTAGCATAATGCAGACTTGCTATTTCAAACTAAATAAGTCTGAACTAGGAGTTAGTTTGAACTAAGCACATTTTTTTGAGTTTAAACTTTTTAGTCTGAACTAAAAAAGCACAGCTAGTTTGAACTGAAAGTTAGTTTGAGCTAAGAAAACCGCACTTAGTTGGAACTAACTTTCAAACTACTTAGTTCAAACTAACCAAGGGTGAACTAAGATTTTTAGGTATAGATATAGCCCTAGTGACTGGGGGCCTGATGCACATATCTGGCCAGTGGGAAAGTTGGTCTTTTTCTGCCCAAGGCATCACCTATTGTTTGTCATACTCATCTGTTGCATCTTGTCTTACATCAATGCCTGATGATCTTGGAAACAGCCACAGCTGCCTAACTTTTGTTACACCAGTATGAAATCCATTGACTGCTCCCATGAGTAATAGTAAGTGTACCAAGCTCCTGTAGCGTCAAGTTATGCATGTGTGTTGAGTGTTTTTGGTATTGTGTCTCAAAAGGGGAGGTTTGTTTGTGGATTCACCAGACACAGCCAAAGACCACTTATAAAAAAGGTTGATATTTATTAAATGCCAGGGTAGTATACTGAGTAAGTCACCCTAAGCAAAGTATAAAGGGGCAAGAGCTTACGTCCCTTCAGCAGCTGGGGACCCCTTGCACGGGTGCGGATGACCTCAAGGAGGTTTCCGAGGCACCTTTCTCATAAGGCCCATTCGGCAAGGTCCAGCAATCATAGGGGCTGTGCTAACATATAGCACAATTCAGGGGGGTGGGGGGATCAGGCCCGCCCTCCCTAAGCACGCTTGGACTAGCCAAGCTGGCTCTGAAGGGGACAAAAATGCAAAAGCACAAAATAACATACAATGAGCAAAAACAGGCCTGAACACCTGTTAAAGCAAAAGCATAGGCAGACCTTGGTACAAATTTTCTAGGCAGACAGACCAGAAAACAGTTCACAGGAAGGTCGTTCCCATGGGAAAGGCTGCGAGCATCATTACACTGTCCGTTACAAACAGCTTCTGCAAAAGTTCCCTATAACAGGTATAAATCTCTTTTACTGTAATTTTCGAGGACACATTATGTGTTTGTACAGCACCTAGGCCAAGAGGCTATGGCTGATGGGGCTCACAATGTAAATCATAAAAATTCACAATTAACAATGAGGCCATTCAATCCAATGAGACTTTATTCCAATGTGCCAGAAGAGGGCATATCTTCCTGGTCTAACTACCACATGTTGCTCTTTTCTTACCAAGTCATTAAATCCTCTGCTACTCAGGAGTGAAAATTAGAGGCTCTGTGTTTGAGGTGCAGTTCTGCAATTGCAACGTGGTTTAAAAGGTGTAACACTGAAAAGCGCCCCGATCACAATAGCATTTGGAAAGATACCTGTGAAGGATAAGATGAAAATGAGCTGAACCAAGCACTATCTAGCAAGTTATTTACTGTAGTGCTCAATTGTAGTTTAAAATGGTGAAAGGTGAGAATTCTGATACATAATAGACATTAGTAACTGGGGGGGGAAGACTTTTCCTTTTGAGTAGAGGAGGAATAACTTATTTTATAAAATAGGAGTTCAATGAAGTGTTACTGCAGTGCTTATGTACTGTGTTTTATTATGCATTGTGCTAAAAGTGTTGCAGGAACTTCAGAGACTTATTAAAAAGATAGGGTTCCAGATTCTAGTATGATATAAACAAAAGATAAAAAGATGTTTTAGCCTAGCAAATAGTCAGAAACATAATATTATAGAACTTGTTGATAAATCTGTTCAATCTAAAACACCCCATACAATCAGATCTCAAGTTTATTAACTTGTGTTAGCAGTATTTACAACTTCCTACTATTTCTTTCTCCATGGTTTAAAAATAATCTTTCACATAGTCTTCCCATCAGCCACAAAATGACTAGTAGATGGCCTTTTAAAAATATTACAAATGGGTTCAAACTGCAAAATTCTGATCGTGCTTCAAAGCATGGGGGCTACTGGGAGTCAGAATGAGTCCCTGAAATGTATTTTTTTTGCATTTCTGAGTTTTTCTAATGAGAAGTACTATGAAATGTTTTACAGGGGTGTTATTTTCCATATTTTTACACAAAGGGAAATTGAGGAACAGAAAGGTTAAGTGACTAGCCCGAACTTGCACAGTATGCTAGTGGCAGAGTCAGACACAGACCCCAGATCACCTGTATCCCAGCTTTGTTGTTGTTTTACTTCAGAGCATGATGAATTGTGCTGCAGATTGTCACCTTCTGTTTATTATCCTTGTTACTAGCCAGAGACAGACCCTGCTGTAAAAAAAGCAAGGAGTCCTGTGGCACTTAAAGACTAACAGATTCATTTATCACATGAGCTTTCGTGGGAGAAAATCCCACTTCATCAGATGCTTTGATGATGGGGGAATTTACAGAATGGGATGAAAATAAATGCAAGGGAGTGTAAGACGTGGGCTCAGGTCATACAGTAACAGCAAACAGATATGATCCCATGTCTAACACTCCTTTGCATTTATTTTCATCCCATTTAAGTTCCTCCATTTTCAAAGCAGACACTTAGACAACAAAGTGGAATTTTCTCCCACAACAGCTCATGCAATAAATAAATCTGTTAGTCTTTAAGTGCCACAGGACTTCTTGCTCTTTTTGCTGGACCAGACTAACACGGCTGCCCCTTTGGAACTTGGCAAGACCCTGCTGTGTGCAGTTAAAATAAGCAGTAGTAGTATTGAGAGAAGTTAATGTTAGTCAACAAAAAAATGGAAAATTAGATACTGGCTGAGTGCTAGCCAGACAGTGCCAAGTGATGGCTTGAGTAAGTCATGCCCATGCCTAGCATATCTTTTGAGGAAATATGGAAAATTTCCAGTGGGAAAGATTCATTCTTCCTCACTAACTTTCACCAACTAGGAAGAATGTGAGTCTGAAGCACAGAATGTGGAACAGAGATCTCCCAGCATATCCAGACCTCATCCCTTCAAAATCCTGCTCTTACTTACTAGCATCATGCTAATTTAAAACAAGATCCTCAGACTGTTTGCTATTATATAAAATGAGATCATTGTATAGTAGCTCCCTGCTCACCACACAGATAATCTAATACTGACATATAATAATTCTATGAGGGAAGGAGGTAAATTCTCAATCAGGAAGGTAAAGTTTTAAGATCTCTTTTTCTGTGGTACACTTTTGTTTTAAATACTATTTTATTTTAAGAAGGCTGTCTGGTGACAGGGTACCAGTGTCACAGCTCCTGGAGGGAACAGAGCTGCACATATAAACCAGAAGTTGGATCTAACAAAGTAATTACTGTTGATGCACAGTGGACAGCAACTGAAGTCTTGATCTGAGAAAGAATGAGAATCACATATTTTTACCCTGAGAGAGAAGATGGCTCAAGACCCAAGAGGGGAGTGCACTTGAAGAGACCAGAAGGAGTCAGAGGGGCAGTTAGCCTAGTAATGGTGACAGTTAAACATAGGTTTTCACCAAAAAGGGCCCAGTGGGTTGATCAAAACTGTGTTTGGAACCGTCAGTGTATATAGCACAATATTCTGTTCATAACTCAGCTGTCTCTTGTCCGCTCTTCGTGTTAGAACATTATGTCCTAAAAGATATATCAGTGTGACACTCAGGGGATGTAAGTGTTTCTTGGAGAAAATAACTTTCTTCTCAGTCTAGTAGGATCCTGTATTATTATGTGAGACAGCAGGCTAGTCTCTTACTCTTTCACAGAGCAGGATTTTACATAATTGTTTCAAAGGGCCAAATCTGATGTTAATATAGGTACCCAAAGAACAAAAGTTTTGACTCAAGTAAACAATACCTTTAAAATTCTTCCTGGCAAATAAATCAAGTGAAAGACTGTGGAAGCATCATGTGGGTCAGGCAGTTTGATTCAGTACCAGTAACCTTCACAGAATGCTTATTCATGGTAACATAAAGATGAAAAATGACTAAATTTGTATTATATCCTATGGACAACTTAGCTGACAAGCATCACTGTATTTAGGAAATCAGATATTTCACATTGATCTTTGAAATTTAGGCTATGGCTACATTAGAGAGATTGCTTCTGTGTTGCTGTGAGCTTTCCAATAGAACTTCCCTAAAGTGACAGGAGAGAGCTGTCCTGTCAACTTCATTAATTCATCTCCAAGGAGCAGTAGTAGCTACTGTAGTGGGAGAAGGGTTCCTGCTAACATAGCACTGTCCACATAAGTGCTTAGGTTGATGTAACTTATATCGCTCAGGAGATGGCTTATTTACACCCCTGAGCAATGTAAGTCATACCAACATAAGTGGTAGTGTAGATCTAGCCTATGATAGAAGGGGCATTTTAGTAGAACTATAAATAGTCAACAGCACCAAGTTAGTGGCTGTGTGATGTTTGACTAAGACAATTTTGTCTGTTCTGTCAAGGGGCAAGCCCTTGCCTTGATTAAGGAGATATGCTGTGATTCAATATTCTTTGGTATGAACAATGATTATTTTTCCAGGGCAGATGTCCTGCTAGACCAGGGGTTGGCAACCCAAAAGATAAGAGGAGCCATTTTTTAAAATTCCCTCAGCAACCAAGTGTTTTGAGAGCAGCAATAGGTGTAGCCTCCTGGTGGGGGAACTAGGAGATGGGCCAGGGCACCTGCTGCAGGATACCACAGCAGGGGGGAAGGAGCCTGTAACCAAGAGCAGCCACCCTGCAGGGTTCCCTGGTGGAAGGGGGAGCCCACACCCTGGTGCAGGCCAGCTGCATGATTCCCTGTTGGCAGAGGGAGAGCTGCAAGGGGGCAGCCACAGAGCCACTTGTGGCTCTGGAGCCACAGGTTGCAGACCCCTGTGCTTGCCATCATTAGGGTACAGTAGATAATTTGGAGCAATCTCACTGAGGAAATTTAGTTAGTGTGTCTCATTGACAGCATCATTGTTGTGTTTTAATTGTCATGTTTGGAAGTTAGCTGCTGTACTTTTAAGAAAAATGGGCATTTTGGGTGGGATCCATGAAGGGAATGAAGCATTGCAACACTGAGCATCACAGAGCTTGACATTTAGGCATCTACAGAAATCACAAGAACACCACAGCAATTCACAAAGCTGAGTTTGGCAGCTAGGTTTCCTGTACAATAAAAGAGGGGACTTAGAATGCAGTCCACAAAAGGCAGTATTTTAAGTGGGAAAATGTCTGAACTAGGCAGTGGGAGACACTCACCACAGTAATTACCATTCTGTAAAGTCTCCCATCTTCAAAGCATCTGACAAAGTGGGATTTTCTCCCGTGGAAACTCATCCAATAACTATATTTGTTAGTCTTTAAGTGCCACAGGACTCCTTGTTTGTTTCACTGAACTAGACTAACATGGCTGCCCATTTGGATCTTAAGCACAGGAGTACGTGCAAATGGCTGTTCTGCTGTGGATAAATATTTAAAACAGTAAGAGATCCAGAGAGAGAGAATGGGAATGACTGCATTTCATCGGTTAGAGCACCCACCTGGGAGGTTGGAGACCTCAGATTCAATGCTCCTGTTCCGACTGCTTTTCAATTACATATCTGCAACTGAATAGATACAACAGGAGAGAGCCCCACAAAAGACTGACCCATAGCCCAATGGCTCTAGAACATGCTCCTGGGAGATGAAACACTGCTGTTCAAATCCTGTCTCCCTCTTAGGCTCTTCTGCCACATCCCAGACAAATAGCTCTAACTTGTGAACTAAGAGTAATAACTTGAGCTGGTAGGTGGGCTCTGAACAATCCTACTGAGTTAGGCCCTGTATATGATTTAGGCAGTGGAAAGTCCATCTTACCAGATTTTTGAATCACTCTGCAGATGTCTACACTGCAATAAAATATCTGTGGCTGGTCCACATTGGCTGCCTGAGGCTTTTGGAATTCAATTTCAAAAGGGATTGCCGTGTTAGTCTAGTCCAGTAAAAAAACAACAAGGAGTTGTGTGGCACTTTAAGACTAACAGATTTATTTTTTGCATGAGCTTTCGTGGGAGAAGATGCTTCGAAGCATCTGAGGAAGTGGGATCTTCTCCCACGAAAGCTCATGCAAAAAATAAATCTATTAGTCTTAAAGTGCCACACAACTCGTTGTTTTGGAATTCAGGCTGTGAGACTGTAAAACTGCAGTGTCAAATTCTGGGCTCAGGTTGGAGCCTGGGCTCTGGGACCCTGAGTGCACACATGCCCTCTGGGACTTTTAGGCAGGAGATAGGCTTCCAGACACCCAGAGGGAGGCAGCAGTGTGCATGCCCAGAGGAAGAAACTCATGGCATGTCTACACTGGAATTAGACACTCCAGTCTAATGCCAGCTGATGTAAGCACAAAAAGCTCAGGCTAAAGGGTTGTTTAACTGAGGTGTAGACATTTGAGTCGGGCTGCAGCTGGAACCCTGGGACCCAAACATCTTGCTCACACCCAAGCCCAAATGTCTATACCACGATTAAGCAGTATCTTAACCAGAACCCCATGAGTCCAAATCAGCTGGTCCATGCCATGCACAGGTGTCTCATTTCAGTGTGGCCATATGCATAGGTGTAGAGTGAATTTTGGCTCCTACATGTTTTTGTGGATTGCAGGGGAGGCAGAACTGGGACTCAGTTGCCTAAACCTCTGAGCTGCAGCTGTCTCAGACAAAAGTTATGCATAATTTGCATGAGAAGCAAACAAGCTAGCATTCCATTCCTTTTGCAGCTCAGCGAAATGTCTGCTGAACCTTAAAATTCAACCCAGTTCTTGGCAAACTAATGTGAAAATGAATTTTATCTGAAATATCTGACATTTGGGGCATCCAGAATAGCTGTGGGCTGGATTCTGCAATCCCTATGTTGAGTAGCACTAGCTCATGTGTGCTGTGCTTTTGGCTTCAAAGGAGCTATCTGTATGGCTGCCTAGCACTTAGCATAAGTAAGAGATGCCGCATCTGGCCCATACCTAGTGGATGTATCTGTAGGAGACTAAAAGTCAGTGGACCACTGCAATTGTACAGCAGGAGTCTGTTTTATGATTAAAATAGGCATGATTCAGAAATGAGAAACTTTTTGTATCCTCTTCTTCCAGTGTTCTTAGGCAAACAGTTGCTGTATCGACCTGCATGTTTCCTTGTCATTTACTAAAAACAGTCAATGCAATTGATCTCTTCAGTAAAACACGCATAGCCATGGAAACTTGCCTATCAGGACAAATCAAAACAAACAAGGAGTCCTATGGCACTTAAAGACTAACCAATTTATTTATTGGACGAGGTTTCGTGGGAGAAAATCCCACTTTGTCAGATGCTTTGATGATGGGGGAACTTACAGAATGGGAGGAAATAAATGCAGGGAAGTGTAAGTCATGGGATCAAGTCAGACTGTTAGGGCAAATGAAGTACCGGTAGTTGTTAAGATTCAAACACAAATATTTACTTAATGATTTGAACATACAGTATAGAGGCATTTTCATTCAAGGGTCTCAAAATGCTTTACAAATGAAGTTCTACAGCTGTGGAAATTGAGGCATTAGATACAGAGGGCTGAAGTTATTTGTCCAAGATCTCCTCTGACCTTGACATCAACACATTCAAAAAGAGTTCCTCCACTTTTGGAAGGCGCTCACCAGTCTATTGTTTAACTATCCCCTTTTCTGGTGAGTATTCAGAGAAGTTTGGGGTATATTTGCGATGTGTTCATGCAATGACATACCACTGAAACTGACAGACATAGTGCAGTTATCTCACTGCAACAAATGTGTGGCATTATCTAGTTATTTTTGTTCTCATTCAAGATAGCAAGACCACTGAATGTACAGTACTTTTGTTTTATATTGCAGTAGCCAGTTGATTCCAGATAGAAACCCTCAACATGCCTTTCTAATTACAAAGTTCATCTTACTTGGCTGCGTCCTCTAGCGCAGTGGGCCCCAAACGTTTTTGTTATTCCCCCCGCCCCTTACCTAGTTGGTGCCCCCTCCAGGAACTGTAGTTGGGAGCTGGGAGTAACCCAAAACTGTGGTCAAAGCAAGTGACAATCACGCATGGGGTTGGAGCTACGGCTGGGGCTAGAGCAGAACTTGGGCAAACAGAACTAGGTGGTGCTCCCTCCCTGCCATCTATGGGGTCCGTCCTGGGCCCCACCAATTGGGGCATGCTGCATAGTTTGGAGACCACTGGTATAGGGTGGTCATAGCCTTCCCTCAATTTCTTTCTTTTACATTTTTTCTTTTTACATCTTGAGGAGGACTAAGCCACGTCTACTGTTTGCACTAGGCTGGAGTAGACTTTAGCCACTACTGTGGAACTCACTGGTTTGGCAATATAGAGCATGAACATGAGTATCAATGCATATGAAATGCACATGGAAAAAAACCTAGAGAGAAATAATGCATTTGGTCAGAATAAAGTCAAGTTTTTGATGGTTTTAGAATATAAATAAGATCAAAAATTGCTTTTCATTCTCTTTATTGCAAAATGGAATGCTTTCCTTGAAGAGATGGAACACAGGAATAAAGATGCTGGATGTCTCACTGCATGAACAGCTGAGTGTTATAAAAACAATTGTTATGAGCCAGTGAAGGCAAACTAAGCCAAGGAACCTGTGAAACTGAAGAAAAATTGTTCCTCAGCAGACTCTGAACAAAAGGTATGAGTATAGTTTGGGGAATAAATTGTCCAGTTATTGTCCTAGAAATAATCTTTAGTGTTTACAAGGATGGTAATACATTATTAAAAGTGACAAGTAGATCAATTAAGCTGTATAGCAGAATTAATGGTAACAAATGGCTCACACATTTCTTAATAATAAATAATTCAATAGGAAAGAAAGCAGAATAAATGAACGAGTATTACAATATAAACCCATATGCATAAAATAGTGAAGTCAGTAAGGTTTCTACTGACAATCGTAGGAAAAAGCTCAATTTGCTTGCACAACAACATGATTTTAAGAGAGATTCATTTGATTGCACTTGACTTCACATAGCATCATGTTGGTTCTCTTGAAATTGTCCTGTCACTGTATGCAAGGAATTTGGACTTCGTTCTTGATTGGCATTTGACACACTGAATTAAATATTAATGTCCATGTAGCATCTAGCAGCTTAGGATCTCCAGTGCCTCACATGATAAAAAGGTTATTTTTTAACTTCAGTGGTACAGGTACACAAGACTGTGGAAAACTGCACAAATTCATATGGAAAGGAGTAATTGGGGACTCCGTTTATGGAGAAAGGAGACAAGACAGTAATTGTGATGTTTGCAGTGGGAAAATTGTAGCATACTAAAAGGGAAAACACAAGGAGCTGTAAGAAGGTGCAGATTGAAGTGGGAGGCAGTTTATCTGACCTCACTGATCTTTACAATATCATTAGTGTTTTTCTTGCTACATTCCTGTCTTTAGACCCTCAGGATCTGATTTACATACTTTACACAGGAAAAATTGAGAGGGAATGAAGATGAGATGTCATTGACTGAGAGAAAGATCAGCTTTTGATACCCTTACCCACAATGAGTAGTACCCTACTCCCCACATAGTCCCATTGATTTCAGAACTATTTGTTGAGTCAGGTACTATTTCCTGTGCACAAGGGTATCAAGATCCGATTCTAAATTGCTGTGACTAAGGCAGCTAGTAAAAGGAGTAAGATCTAAATTACACTAATTTACTGTCTTTGGAATTAGGCTTTTGACATCTAAACTGAGATCGCCAGCATTTCTCTACTGGTTTTATTTCGACTTTATGTACAATAACACTTCTAATAATTTTGTTCATATTTATGTTTATCCACAGAGGTGTCATTATGTAACAGTTCTATAGTGTGAAAGTTTCAACAGCACAAAAGCAATGTAGGCACTGTGTTAGGACTGCAAGCAAAGTGACCATTAAGTGACACCAGCAGACAATGAAGTTACTGTGCGTATGTATATTTTTGTATGTAGGACGAAACATTTGCTATGTCTTCAGAGTCTTGCTTTTTGGCTTTTGTGCTGTTGCCTTCAATTTGAAGTGCAAAAGAAAGACTGCAATCTTCATGGGGCTTTGGATCAGGGCCTTCAGTAGGGCTTGCTATGGCCTGACCTACCATGGTTGTGCTGCCCCAGGAGCCACCCAGGAAGAAAACTGAGTCTGGGGAATCACAGTCTCTCTATCAATCTCTTCTCTGCTCTGGGGAGAAGTTAAACTGGGTTGAATATATACCTTGCACAGGTTATGTCATCTGCAGAGGAGCAATAACTCTGCAAAGGCTGTTTCCCTCACAGCCCACCTTACTCTGATCTGCAGTATGGATGACTCCCACAGGAGAATAAGAGAACCGCTGGTTCTCTTGCACTGTCACAGACATTACTGCTGATTTAACTTTTATGAAATTCAATTCTGTCTGGCTATGTCTACACTAGAGGGCTCAGGTAAGCCAGTTTAATAAAAGTCTACTTTAAGCCCGCTTAAAGGAGGCCAGGAGACTGCCCACGTCCACGCTGGCAGCTGCTAGGTCACCCTAGGAGTGGTGCATTGTGGGTAGCTGGCTCACAGTGCACCACAGAAAGAATTGCCCCTCTCTTCTGGCCACTCCTTTACGATAGGAAGTAAGTGACCACACCACCCGCCATACTGTGTGTGGCAACATGGAGCCTGAGAAGGTCAGGGACCCTGACATGCCCCAGCAATGTGTCAGCACAGCACTCCCCACCCTCCCTGCATTGGCCAGACTCCTCTGGCTCTGAGCCATTCAGCACAAGGCAACTACCAGTGCAGGAGCAGGCCACAGCAGGCTGACGTCCTTGCCTCCCTGGAAGCTGGCATGGGCAGGGTGCCCTCTGTGCACCCATGCATCTGGGCACGGGAAACCAGCTGTGACTGGTGGCACCAGATCATTCTCACCACCTGAGACGATGACCACTGGCTGCAGAACCTGCAGATGAGAAAGAGCACCTTCCTCCAGTTGCTGTCACCACCCCCACCCACCCATTCCTGTCCCCACATCTGCCCCCATCCCCAACACAATAAAAGAAATCACAGGACACTGAATAACAGAGTGCATGGGTTTTATTTACAAGGGGGAGGGGAGCTGAGGGTGCGGGAGCTTCAGAGCTTTGGGGGGAATGAGGGGGTTCAGGGAATGAGTGGGGCTGGGGCTGTAACTAGCGGCAGTGGGCCAGCAGGTCATGGGCCTGCATCCAGCCACCCGGAGTCCTGGATGTGTGGTGACGTGACCTGCTGCTGGGGTCCTCTGTAGTGGGATCCTCAAGCAGCCAGGGTCTCCAGAGCTCGGGTCTGGCACTCCATGAAGTCAAAGATGGCCTGTCTGGGCCTGCTCGACCCTGTGGTGGTCGTCCTCATGCTCCTGCCTGCTGTGTTTGGTCCTCAAGGATCTCCTCCCTGGACCGATGCCCCCTCCCCCTCCTCCTGGTTGGGGCTGGGAGCCCTTCAGGACTGACCGGTGTCTGGGTCACAGGGTCTACAGGACAGAGGCAAAGAACAAGGGTTCCCCCCATTAGGTGGTATGGAGTGCAGGCTAACAAGACCTGCTGTCCCATACCCATCCCTCTGCTTCCCACTCCCCCATCTTTTGGGACAGGGAGCCCTTGGTATACGTCATCGTGCTTTGCTGCACAAGTTACATGCAGTGCCCATGGTGACAAGTCTCAGGCGGCCCTGCCGCAGTGGTCTCTCCTCACACCATGTGGGAGCCCCTCTGCCCTGTGGGAGGGCCTCTGTGCCTCCCCCCCTCCCCAGGACCATGCCTGTCCCTGGACCCTGTTTCCCCACAGCCTCAGTCCCACCTGCCTACATCAACATGCCTGCAGGGAGGGAGCGCTCACTAGCAGGTGCTGCAGGTGCCTGGTGTGATGTCCCCTTGCTCGGGTCATTCTGGGCAGGGGGATCCTCGTCCTGCATCTCCGAGTCTGGCAAAGGGACAGAGATGAGCTCAGATGAGCCAGTTCCTGCGGCCAGTGTGGTGTCCCCTGACCCAGCACCACATACTCGTCCACTGAGCCCTCCTCCTGGTCATCATTGCAGGAGCAGAGCTCGGTGGAGTTGACAGCCTGGATGGGCAGTGTGTCATCCTCACTGTCCAGGAAGGCATGGAGCTCCCTGTAATAGGGGCAGCGGGTGGTGGCCGTCCCCGAGTGCCTCATGGCCTCCTGGGCCCTTTGGTAGCCCTGGCGCAAGTCTTTTATTTTCAGCCGCACCTGCTGGGTGTCCCAGGTGTGGCTCCTGTCTGCAAGGGCCTGGGAGGTGTTGCTGTACATCTCCCAGTTCTGGTGGGTGCCTTGGTGGCAGGACTGTGTAGCGTCATCTCCCCATATGTCCAGGAGATCCATGATCTCCTGGTGTGTCCAGGCTGGAGCTTGCCTTCTGCCCTGGCCTTGGCTCTGGCTCTGCATGTTTGCAGATGCCAGTTCTGACCAGCAGACAGCGCAGGACTTCCTCCTGCCCTGTCATTGGCTGGACCTTTGCCCTCCCCTGATTGGCCAGAGCAGGCTCTTCCTGGTGGCCGGGGGGGGCTGGGAGATGGCCAGGAGGGCATTAAAGTCGACTTAACTGGCCACATTGTGGTAAGTCAACTTAACAAAGTTGACTTAACAGTTAAGTTGACTTAAAAGTGAGAGTTATTAAGTTGACTTAAGTGCTTGCTTAAGACAAATTAATAAATGCCATATGTGGCCATGGAGTCGCTTGTCGACATAAGCCTACTTAAGTCAACTTTAAGCCTCCAGTGTTGACATAGTCTATGTTAGTCATTAGAAAAGAGCTCTGATATTTTTCTTAGCAATGCAGTAACAGGCAGCATTGCAGACTATATGCATTAACAGTGACTGTCATATGGTAGGTAGGCTGCCACCCAAGCACCACCTGACCTGAGATCATGCTGCAGGCAGCCTACCTCTGTTTCCCCCTTCATACTTGCTAGTAACTTGACATAGGCTTCCTTCTGTGCAAACATCCCTCTTTAGAAGTGGCTTGCCTAATGTAAAAAGTAAGCACAGAACAAACTCCGAAGTCCTCCAGATAAAACCCAGAAGGCCAACTCAGTTCATGCCTTTACCAGGCCACTCTCAGCCTCAGTTGATTGATGTCTTGTTTTTCTGATATCTCAGATCTGTCCTGAAGCCCTCTTGTCTCTGCAGCCTGCAGGAAGCTATTTAAACTTCACACACAAAAAGAGTTCTGTGGCACTTTTAAAGACTAACAAATTTATTTATTGCATTTGCGTCCATGGGTACAATCCCACTTGGTCAGATGAATGACAGAGTGGGATTGTACCCACAGAAGTGCATGTGATAAATACATTTGTTAGTCATTAAAAGTGCCACAGGACCCCTTGTTTGTTTTGCTGAAATAGACAAACATGGCTACCCCTCTGGAACTTACTTTCCACAGCTTCCCAGTTCCACGTTTTCCTAAGTGTTCCATTCCCTACTGGTCTCTCAAGAATACCTCTCTTCTCTATAGCTTCCTGTGGCCCTTCATAGGGACCAGCTGTCTTCTATTAGATCCCATTGCAAGGCTGTTAATGAGACACAGGTAGTCTGGACCACTGCCCTCTGAAAGGGTCCAGTTCTCTGTGTGGCACACAGTGACACGAGGAGGCAAAGAATCCTTTGGTTGACATGACTACCAGAAAATATTTTTAGTTTGAACCGGTGCAAGAACTAGTGCACTGCAACTCTGCAAGTGGAAAGAAAGACAAAACAACTACAATTTAAAGTAAAAGTAAAAAAAAAAAGACATCATTGAGTAATAATTTCTCCACAACTTGCTAAAGAAACAGTTTATCCCTTCCCCTCCCCAGCCCTTTTAAGTAATTTTTTTTTAATAAGAGTCAAGGGAAAGATGTTGGGTTGACAGTGGTAGATAACCCATTATCCACAGAGCACATACAGCATTGGAAAAGGCAGTCTGAATTTCCCATATAACCCAGCAATATGTCTCAACCCTGATGTGGAGAGAGCTTCTGTTACAGTGCAGGGCTGAGTTGTATCTTTGCTCCTTCTCAGTCTCTCTGTGCATAACTGACAGGCAAATCCTTTCACTTCTCTCAAAGAGAAAGAGTAGTTGCTCACCTGTAGTAACTCTGTTCTTCAAGATGTGTGTCCTATGGCTGCTCCACCTTAGGTGTCGTAGTGTCCCTGCACTGCTGCACGGAGATTTCTTAGCAGTTGAGTGCCCCTGCCGTGCCCGCGCAGAAGGTGTCTCGCGCTGGCCTCAGCAAGCCTTCAGCATGCGCGCGGCTGTCTCCCCTCAGTTCCTTTTCGATGTTCCAGGCGTCTGAAATAGATTGAGAATTGGAAAGAAGGGAGGCAGGGAGGGTGGTGGAACAGCTACACAGGACACACATCTCAAAGAACAGAGTTACCACTAGTGAGCCACTACTCTTTCTTCTTCGAGTGATGTCCTGTGGGTGCTCCACCTTAGGTGACTGTGTAGCAGTTCCTCAGAGTAGGAGGAGGGTTTCTGTGTATCGTCAAGAGTATTGCCCTGCCCATTTGAGCATCCTTGGCCAAGTTCAGGTCTAGGGCATAATGGGATATAAATGTATGTGGTGTGGACCAAGTAACTGTCCTACAGATGTCCGTTACGGGAATGTTATTGAGGAATGCCGTGGTAGAAGCCATGGCTCTGGTGGAGTGTGAGCACACGTTGGGGGGTACTGAGTGATGAGATAAATCAGCAGACATGGATACGATCTTTTATCCATTTAGATAACCTCTGATTGGAGATAGCATTGCCTCAGGAACATTCTGCAAAGGAGATAAAGCGTCTTTTTGAGCATCTGAATTGTTTAGTTCTGTCCAAGTAATATGCAATGGCACGTTTGACACCGAGAGTGCAAAGGGCAGCGTGTTGGTGGTTTCTGTGTGGTTTCGGGTAGAATGTAGGCAGATGTATGACCTGGTTGAGATGGAAGTCGGAGGCTGTCTTCGGCAAGAATTTGCCATCCGGCAGAAGGGTTACTTTGTCCACATAGAAAGTAATGTATGGTGGGTCCACTCTGAGTGTGTTTATTTCACTTACTCTTCTTCCTGATGTAATTGCAATAAGGAATGCCACTTTCAATGATATGTGGTATAGTGAACAAAATGACATCGGTTCAAATGGATGCTTTGTTAAAGCTTTTAAAACTAAATTTAGATCCCATGGTATTGCCATAGGTCGTATATTGGGATACAACTTTTGTAATCCTGATAGTAAATGTTTTGGGATAGGATTACTTGAGATTGAAGTGCTGGAGAGGCTATTATGAAATGTTGAGATTTCAGCGAGGTGTACTTTTATGGAATTGTTTGATAAGTGCGATGACTTGAGTTCTAACAAATAGTCAAGGATTTGTGGAATGGATGCCGAGGTTGGTATAGTTTGATGATGCTGGCACCAAAAATGAAACATTTGCCATTTGTGAGTATATGATTTCCATGTGGCCGGCTTTCTACTGTTTAAAAGTATGTTGTGGACCTATTCCAAACAGAGTAGTTCTGTTCCATTGAACCACTGAGGAACCAGGCTGTCAGATGTAGCTTGTGAATGTAGGAGGGTTGATGTGTTACGTCTTCCTGATAAAGGAGTGTTGGCATCTGGGGAAGACGGAATGGTCTGTGTAGAGACAGAGTGAGTAAGTGGGGGTACCAAATCTGTCTGGGTCAAACAGGCGCTATGATCATTGTGGCACGGTCCTGGAATAGTTTCTGTATAGCTCTGTGTATCAGCGGAATTAGTGGAAAGGCATATAATAGGGTGTTTGATCAATTTATGACAAATGCATCCCCTAGAGACCTTGGATTGCTTCCTGTTCTGGAACAGAAGATTGGGCATTTCTTGTTGCTGAATGTCGCAAATAGGTCTATGGATGGAAAGCCCCATCTTCGGAAGATTTCCATGAGTACGTTGTTGTCTAATTGTCATTTGTGGGTGAGAGGAAATTTTCTGCTCAGTGCATCTGCCATTAGGTTTTTGGTTCCTGGCAGGTAGGAGGCTGATATCATTACAGAGTGGTAGAGGCACCAATTGCATAGTTTCACTGCCTCTGCACAAAGTGAGGGGGACCTTGCTCCACCTTGACAATTTATGTAAAATATAGTTGCGGTGTTGTCTGTCATGATGGTGACTGTTTTGCCTGTGATTATTGACAGGAAATGTTGGCACACGTATCTTACTGCCCTCATTTCTAAGACGTTTATGTGCATTAGTGCCTGTGACTTTGTCCATCTGCCCTGAGTTTTGTGTGTGTCGGTGTACACTCCCCAACCTGTAAGTGAAGCATTTGTTATGATGACTGACAGTTGTGGCTTTGAGAAGGAGACTCCTATTTGCAGGTTGAGTGGCATCTTCCACCAGTCGAGGGAGTTCTTGATGCTGGATGGCATGGTTAGCAGCCTGTCTAGTGAATGACGGTGTGGCCTGTAGACTGTTGTGAGCCATGCCTGGAAGACTCTCATTCTGGGCGTTAAATATGGTACAACAGCAGTGGCAGCTGCCGTGTGTCCCAAGAGCCAGAGTATAGTCCTTACTGGAGGTGCAGGAATTGATTGTATGTGATTTATGAGATCTATGATGGCTATGACATGGGACTCGGGCAGACTTGCTGTGCTGGATGTTGAGTTGAGAAGCGCTCCAATGAATTCTATCCTCTGCGATGGTGTTAAAGTGGACTTTTCTATATTTATTCTGAGCCCTAGGTTTTGAAACAGCTGCATCAGGAAAGCTGTGGCCCATGCAGCATCTCTGAATGTTCTTGCTATTATCAAGCAATCATCAAGGTACGGATAAATCGTTATACCTTGTGTTCTGAGATATGCCACGGCTACTGCTAGTACCTCGGAGAAGGCCCGAGGGGCTGCGGAGAGGCCAAAGGTAAGGACTCTGTATAGATAGTGCTGGATGTCGAGCGTGAATCTTAAAAATTTCCTGTGGGAAGGATGAATAGAGATATGAAAATATGCATCTTTCAGGTCAAGGGCTGAGAACCAATTATCCTGTTGCAGCATTGGTATGATAGTGTTGAGTGTTACCATCTTAAATCCTTCCCTCTTAATATATTTATTCAAAGGTCTTAAATCCAAAATTGGTCTCCATCCACCCGTCTCCTTTTGGATCACAAAGTATCTTGAATAAAAACATGATTTCCTGGAGGGGCGATACAATCTTTCAATTGCTCCCATTCGTAACAATTGAGAGACCTCTTCCCTGAGGATTTGGATGCGAGATGGGTCCCTGAAGAGGGACAGGGAAGGCTGTTGTCATGGAGGGATTGAGATAAAATGGATAGTAAGACTTTGGTTTATTATATCCAAGACCCACCTATCTGAAGCGATACTAGCCCAATTATCAGAGAATTTTCTTAGATGGTAATCAAGGTACATAATATTTGGGTTGATGGTGCCAGCTGGGCGTGTGTTCTCAGACCCTTGACCAAGGTGTCAAAATTGTGGCTTTGGTGGTGCCGACTGCTTGACGGATGATTCTGCCGGTTGTTTTCGCTTATATGACTGCTGTTTGTTTCTGTGTTGTTGGTCATAAGATCTGGCCTGGTATTGAGGTTGATACTGATAGTTAAAATGATGTGCATATTGTTGAGTCTTAATTGTCCTCCTTTTAAAGGTAGGGGCATGTCACAGGGTACGCTGCCCCCACTTGCTCAAATGCAGGAAGTGACCTGGTTTGAGCCCCAAACACGGCCCCTTGAGTCGGGGCAATGCAGCCCACTGGCCAGAGTCAACATCCAAAGGCCCTTCTGTTCAGGGCAATGTGGCCCACTGGCTGGAGTCAATGTTCACAGGCCCTTCAGTACAGGGCAATGCGGCCCACTGGCCAGAGTCAATGTTCAAAGGCCCTTCCGTTCAGGGCAATGCAGCCCACTGGCCAGAGTCAATGTTCACGGGCCCTTCAGTACAGGGCAATGCAGCCCACTGGCCGGAGTCAAGGTTCAAAGGCCCTGGTGGCACAGGGGAAGCGTGCCCAGGTAGGGGGGTTCAGGCCCACCCGCTCCACTGAACCCCAGCCCAGGGTCCTGGAGTTACCATGGGGCTTGGCCCAGTCGGCAGGGATCCGTGCCGCAATGCGCTGACTGAGCCCACGCTAACACCACGGCTCACCCCAATAGGCACTGCCCTGGGCTGCTTCCTACCTGGGACTTGGACGGCATTCCCCGTTTCGATTCCCTGGGTCCATCCGGTTTCACCATGTCTTTGGCCTGGGTCCTGGGATCCTCACAGTGGAGTACACCTCGATCAGCGGTGTGTCCGGTAGTCGGCATGCCCGGTCTCTCAATGGTGTGTTCCTTTAAGGCAGGGGCCGAACCAGACTCTGGGTAGGAGCCTCCACCACACGTCTGCTCTCTCTGCCAGCCTGCCCCAGACTGAGGGGAACTGCAGCTGTTCGAGCATGCCCAGCAGGGCCACCCCCTTCCTTAGGGCATATAGGCCTGCTTGAATGCGGGGCGGGTCCACCCCGTCACAGGCATATATATCGAGTGTTCGTAAGGTGGCCTTAGAATCTTTCATCAAGTGCAGTACCTGATCTGTCTTGTCTGAAAACAATTGGTTTTTCCCAAAAGGTAAATCCTCTATCTTGTTTTGCAGGTTGCATGGAAAGGAGCCTATATGGAGCCACGATGCCCATCTTATAACTACCACTGTGGCGATAGTTCTAGCTGCTGTGTCTGTGGTATCCATTGATGCTTGCAAGAAGGTTCGCGCTATGCTCTGGCCTTCCGTAAGTATAGATTTAAATTGTTCTCTTTTGCTCCCAGTGATGTCAGGTGTTAGTATTGCTAATTTATCAAAAATGCTATGATTATAATTAGACAAGAGAGCCATGTAATTCACAACCCTCATGATGAGGGTGGACGAGGAGTATACTTTCCTTCCCATAATGTCTATATGTTTCCAGTTCTTATCTGCTGGTGTCAACCTGAAACTGGGATTTCTATTTCTTTGGTTTGCGGTGTCAATCACTAGAGAGTTTGGGACCAGATGAGTAAATAGTACTTCCGTTCCCTTGGATGGGATAAAGTATTTCCTGTCAGCTTGTTTATTAATTGATGATAGTGATACTGGAGCCTGCAAAATTGCGATGGCAGACTCCATTATCACTTAATCCATCAGAAGTGCTATCTTTGATGACGCTGTTGTGTGTAGAATCTTTAGTAGCTTGTGCTGTGATTCTGTTACTTCTTCCAAGGGTCTCTCTAGTTCTGAGCAACACGCCTAAATAGCTCGTTGATCATCAGGAGGACTGGATGCGGCAGGTGTAAGTGCTTCCTGTATAGGAGATGCTTCTTGGGCTGGTGGCTGAGAAGTTATTGTAGTAACAGAAGCAGCAGCTTCTGAATGTTATGGGAGTCTGACATATGAGTGGCCGCCGAATGTCTAGTGACATCCTGTCTAGAGCTAGAGCGGTTATCTTGCAATGGATAATCATAACAGCTGCTCTTTCTACTATGACGTTTGCTGAGCTGACTATGTGTATGAGAACTACAATGTGGTCGGTAATGAGACTGGTAGGAACGATCAGAGCGCCGGCGGGGGGATCGCAATCTACTGCAGTGGTGATATCTGATTGAAGGAGAGCGGTCTGAATGATAGTTAGTGCTGTGCCTCACATGCTGAGAATGGTACTATGTGTCAAAGAAGGAACAGCTGCTATATGAACGTGTTGAATAAGAGCTTGTAGAATTGAGAGGTGATACGTGGTGTTGTTTGCGAGACCTTTTTCTTGGCAGAGAGCCTGGTAAACTGTGATTGGATAGCGCCCCCTCATTTGCTACTTGATCCTCTATTGTGATTAGCTGCGCTTGTGGTGTCATATGTGAGTCCAGTGTTGGAGGCAGGTCCGTGGCCAGCCTCGTCAGTTCTGATGGGATAACAGTCCCCAGAACCGATTCAGAAGCATTGCTGCATGGCACTGATTGATCTAACAGTGCTGTGTGCGCTCAGGCCAGTGTTAAAGGGTCCTTCATCTGTGGGGATCGAGAATTATCCAGTGCCGATTTGTTCCGTGGAGCCAACTGCTTAGGACGAGTTGATGAAGCGTCCTTTCAGTTCTTTGAATGCCTGTCTGCTGTGGCACTGCTGCCACCGGAGGAACCTATAGCCTCTTTGATAGACCTTTTTGCTGGTAATTTTGGTTCTGGTAAGCGGCCCTTCCTGGGGTCCGCTGTTTCTTTGGTCAAAGGCATTTGCCTTTCGTGGCCACCTTCAGGGTGAGCTGCACTCGGATTGTCTGAGGCTGAGCCAGATGTCGCGCCGAGGGATTTCTCCATTAAAAGCACTTTCAAACGGAGTTCCCTGTCCTTTCTAGCTCTTGCACTTAAATTTAAACAGTGGCTGCATTTCTGTGGCATGTGTGTCTCGCCGAGACAGTGTATATACTGTGAATGACCGTCTGACACGGGCATCACCTGATTACATTTGCTGCACCTCTTAAAGCCTGGTGGTGAAGACATGCTATGTTTTAATATTTTGTTGGCGTTCTCTGATTTTCCTTTCAGTCTTCCTTTATTCTTTCTCTTTGTTGTCTTTATTTAAAAAAAAAAAAAAACTCAGGAACCACATGGAGGGCAGGAAGAGTTCTTCACCCCCCCCCCCCCCCGGAGCAGATGAGATGATGAAAGAGAAGCTAACTCTGAGGAAAAGGTAAGTCAAAGAAAGGTACTTTTCTGTCAAGCAGGTATTCTGTGAGTTCGAGCGGAGAGTGAAGAGACAAATGCAGAGCTGGGGATGGCTGAAAAGGAACTGAGGGGAGACAGCTGCACATGTGCTGAAGGCTTGCTGAGGCTGGTGCGAGACACCTTCTGCACAGGCGCAGCAGGGCAGCTCAACTGCTAGGAAATCTCCATGCAGCAGCGCAGGGACGCTACAACACCTAAGGTGGAGCACCCACAGAAGGAAGCCTCTTGCTCAACCTTTGCCTGGCCTTGCATCCATCCTGGTGAAGTCTCTGTTGAAAGTGCTAATGTCTATATTTTAGGGGAAAGAACCACCAGGAATTTTATCTACCTTTGCCCTCTGGGGTGTGTTTGTCCAGACCGCAAGACAGGTGGACTCTACAAAAACATATTTGGCTAATTAATAATCTGAGCAAACCTCTTGCTTAGCCTTTGAAATTGTTTGCCTCATGATATTTTTGATTGACATGTTGTCTACTAACAAGACTAAAGAGGCAGGAAGGGGAAGAAGAGAAGTTTGAGCTAGTTAAATCTCTTCATGGACATCTTAGAGTCCCCACTGGCAGACAGAAAATTGGTCACTGGAAAGCTGCTGCTGTACCACTGAAGAACCACACCAAACTACTGGGGGTGTTTTACTAACTTGTGTACATGTGTAAGTACTTGAGACTAAATAAAGTACAGCTTTAAGTGTACTGTTTCTGCCAGCCATCTATCAGTTGGCTGGCCGTGTCTCTATTGATTTATTTCCTGACATTTCACAAAGAGTAAAATGAATAAGAACTTTGGGTTGAGAGAACTCCATTTAATCTAAAGAATACTGGCTGGGAGTCACCTGAGTGAAATATATGAGGGAGAGGGGACGTTACTTAACCATTCTGTAATGGTGGTTCTTCAGCATGTGCTTCCACAACTTGCCCTCCATCCTCTCTCCTGCTATGGTATGAAGGACTGGAAAAGGGCCAAGGCAGCAGCAGACTTCTGTTGTCTCAGGAGGGACCAAGAGGATATGTAGAGTATGTGCACTACTTTGACAGGTACTGCTGTGGGGAAAAAAGTCTGTTACTCTGGCACACTCAGTGCAAATCCCTCAGTGGAATACACCTCTGTATACGCATCTCAAACAACAGTTTCAGAACAGGTCAGTATCCATTTTTGGGGTTCATTTTTTTGAAATATGCCTTGTTTATTATGTCCCAGTGATTTTCTGAGTAAATCTGCTCCATTCACAAGATTTTTTCCTGATCTCCATGTCAGCAAAATCAACTTGGAATGCGAGTGTGAAAATGGATTCTTTCTAGTAGTAACTTCATAAGAAGTAAAGATGAAGCATGTGGAACTCAGGGAACAATTCTGTTGATGCATGAACCAGACTGGAGTATAATTCACTCACTGAAAGCTGTGCTTGCTTTGCAGACCTAACTAGAGCAAAATAATAGTTTGAGTGAAACTAGAACAATATAGTCAGCAAAGTAAGCAGATAGAACTTAGAACATGCAAGTAATTAAAAAAAAAAAACCCAAAAAACAAGCAAACAGAACTTATTTACTGGCTGTAACTACATAGTGAAGGCCATATTCAAAACCAGAGACTTACAGTAGAAAGGTCCTGCTGTTCTGTTATTAACTTTCGGAATTAAAATTGAAGCCAGACACTGATCAAAGTCCATTTTAATAACTTTTTTATCTGTAAATCAATAGTTCAGCCACTTTTTATACAAATTACAGTTTGTTTCCATGTTAACCAGTCCTACCTTTTGGTATATTGTGAATGTAATTAACTCAGTGGCAGTATTATTTAAGAACAGAAGATGGAAAACAATCATATGGCAGAGTTATTACTGCAACATACACCATCTGTCACTTTGCATTTCCTTTTTGGATGTCATCAGCCATTAGTACACAATTAGGCCTATCTGTAGTTCCAAAGGCCTAGTAGTGGAAGTGTCAAGTCACCACATGCATATAATATTAACTTAGAAACAGTGTGCAATTTTTGTATTTTTTCCCAATTGACTGCAAGTCAAAATAAGAAATTATAAATTGGATTGGAATCTTTCAACTTCAAATGCTGCATATTTATTTGTTGGACCTATGTCTGTGGACCAAGGCAGGAAAAGGAAGGGAGAATTATACTGTACCATTTATGGACTTGACACATGGTGCCTCCCCCCTTGGAGCAAGTAGGCATCTGGAAGGAAGATTATCACTCTCTCAATCATGATCCATCTTCCAGTTTACTCCAGGTTCAGCAAAACAGTGCATTGCCCCTTGCTTGGGGCTAGGTTAGTAGAAGCATTCTCAGAACAGGGTACATAGAAAATATTAGGGACATTAAATGTGTTCTAAGTGATGAATTCAAACTGGAAGAGATGCAGAGAAGGGCTACTAGCAGAGGTGTCACTGGTGCTGGGCCCCTGCCGCCCGCGGCTACTTCCAGCCCCGTCCCCAGCTGGGGATGCAGGGCCTAGCTGGCCACTGCGGCTTCTGGCCCTGCCCAGGGCCAGCAACGCCCCTGGCTACTAGGATGATCTGTGGAATGAAAAACCTGTCTTATTAGAAGAGACTTAAAGAGCTTGACTTCTTTAGCTTAACTCAAAGAAGGGTGAAGGGAGATATGAACACTCTCTATAAATACATTAGCAAGATAACTACCAGGGAGGGCGAGGAATTAATTAAGTTCAGTGCCTATGTGGACACAAAAACAAATAGATATAAACTGGCAATCAGGAAGTTTAGCCTTGAAATTGAAAGCATGCTTCTAACCATTACAGGAGTAAAATTCTGGAATAGCCTTCCAAGGGGAGCAGTGGGAGGCACAAAACTTGGTTGGCTTCAGAAATGAGCTTAATAAATTTATGGAGGAGATGGTTTGATGGGTCAGCCTAGTTTGGCAATTAACTGGTGTTGACTACTGGGGGGTAAATATGCCAATGGCCTCTGAGGGGATGTTTGATGGGGTGGGTTCTGAGTTAGTACAGAGGATTTTTTCTTGGGTGTCTTGCTGGTGAGTGTTGCCCACATGCTCAGGGTTTAACTGATCACCACGTTTGGGATCAGGAAAGAATTTTCTCCCAGGGCAGATTGGCAAAGGCTCTGTTCTCTTTGGTTTTGTTTTTTGGCCTTCCTCCGTAGCATGGTGCACAGCTCACTAGTTGGTGGCAGGGCTGGCTCAAGGGTTTGGTGGCACCCCCAGCCAAATTTTGAGTTGGCACCCCCCCCCATCTCATTCATGGAGGTTGAAAACAGTTTTCCAAAGTGCATAAATCTCGAGCGTCCGCCTGCAGAGGGATTTAAAGTCCACTCTGCCTACGTGACTTAAGCTGCAGTTGACTAACGGTGCCTGAGCTGCTAGGAAAGAGTTGAAGAGGCAGGAGAGAGCCTGATCTTCAGGCGGACTAGGTACCCCTAAGAACTGTCACCTGAAGCCATGTCTGTCTCTTGCCTCACAGTAGAGCCGGCCCTGGTTGGTAGATTCTCTGTCTTAAAGTCTTTAAACCATGAAACTTCATTAGAAGAGTGGGTGGGTGTGGTCCAGTGGCTTGCACATTGTGCAGGAGGTCAGACTAGATGATCATCTAGGTAATTTCTGATCTGAGTGTCTATGAGTCTTAGTGGTAAAATTCTAGGTCAAAAGGGGTCAAAACCTTCAAACACAAAGAGGCACTCCCCTAACTTCACTTCAGCCCTGGAACCAGATAGTAGGTCTGTAGGATGAGATCTTTGGCAACCTAAGTACCTACATTTCTCTCTCCATGGTGTACAGTAGAGAACAAAGCTGTGAAAGCCACTTTGGTGGTCACGTTGAGGGGAACGGCAGTGAAATCTTTGTCTGAACTTCAGGGATTATGTACTGCTGGCAACAGATATCAGCACTGGGTACAACTGAATGCAACCACAAGGGCTGATCCAGGAAGAACTGTGCTCAAAACAGTTTCAGGGAACATGCCTCAGAGCTATCTGGAGTGGAGCATTGTTTATCCCTGACTGACAGTTCTGAGTATGTGTTAACTATGCTTTGTCCCAGTTTATGCTTGCATTTGAACCAGTTCTGGTGCATCCACTGTTGGCAGCAAACAGGCAATTTTGGAGGTATAGACATGACTTATGGAAGATATTCCCACCACTGTGAACCCAACTTTCAAGGGATCTGGCCAATACAGCTACTCCACCTGAACATAAGCCGCATTATTTTCATTGGCATCCAAAACAGAACAGAAAGGCCATCTTAATGGCCCCAAGAAACTTACAAACTCCACAGCCTAGGGCATGATGAAGGAGAAACAAGACAGTAGGAAGCACAACGAGGACAGGAGTAACAATTTACAGGGTTACTCCGAGAGCTGCTACTTGGTATGTCTTAGCAAAGAGGGTGAGCTTTTCTGTGATTTTTTTGTTTGTGTTCACTAAACGGATGCCTTAGTTTTATACAGATGTCATAGCAGGAGTGAGTATTAAGAAGGGACTTGAAATATGGGGGAAGGCAGCTCTTCTTCTAGAATGGCAGAAAAAGCAACAATGTTACTACTACTCATAGCAATGTTAACTTCCCCATGCCCTCTACAACTTCCTCACTTCAAAGGGATCAGCAAGTCCAAAGGGCAGCACTAAAAAAGCTATCCTGCCAGATTTGGTTGGGATCTGGCAGGGGTTATTCATGAAAAGTTGCATTGTACCACTGTGCTTTTCTAGCGGAGTAGCAATTGTAGAGCAGCTCTGATGAATGTTGTCTCTAGCATTCAAGCCCAGCTGTATTCACTGAGTATTTTGGACAGGATGTGGGCTTTGGACAAGGAAGAAATGGGTAAGAAATAAACTGAGATGACATGGGGAAAGAAACTAACATACCACAGTTTGGAGAAGCAAGTCTGTTAAACTCTCTCAGAAGAGGACAGTAATCATCACAGAAGTGAAAGTAAAGCGCTGGTTTCATGTTGATGAAAATTGTAACAAAACTACCTTTTATTTACTTTTTAACTTCACATGTACATACAAATCTCTTACAATGGTTAACAGAGGCTCCCAAACAGTCCAAAAGAATACTAACGTATTTGAACATCTTCTGACTAAGAACAGTGGGAACCTCTGAACATAGTTTATACATCATTTTAACACATTCCAAAATGCTACTGGCCACTACAATAATATATAAAATGTACTTTAAAACTACAGTTTTATATTTTTCGTAAGTTCATAAAAGATCAGCATAGCTACATATTCTGCAAGGATTCCCCTTTCCTTTCCTCCCCAAACAATTTCTTAATCTTATTAAACATATCACATAATAAGGAACCGGTTTTCTGATGCACACCTCCACATCATAAAATCAGAATGAATTAGTCTCATAGCTATGGTAGCAGGCTCAGTGTCAGATGCTGAAATCTCACAGTATGTTTGGAGTCTTATGTTGGAACCCACATATTTCCATGTGTATCAGGAGCTTTGGTATAAGGAATATTCCAAATCCATGGACGATCTGCAAAACAAAACCAAGCAAAAATGAATACATAATAAAAATATGCTTATGACACACATATATACTTTGGTCCTGGTGAAGTCAGTGTCAAAACTGACCTTGATTTTACTGTGGTCTGGATATGGAACTGTGTTATGACTTGAAACTATTTCTATCATACTCTGCAATTATCCTGTTTAACTTAACAACATGCAGTTTTTGGCAGATTTTGCTAACACAGAGATTACTGCAGCCAGCATGATCCTAATAAAGGGCTTCATATGCCAGTTTACTATTTTGTTAGGTGGGGTGTGTGTGTGGCTGCAACCTACAAGAAATTTCAGCTTCAGAAAGATGCCTGTGAATTCTTTCTTCTCATTGTTACTATTATCTCAGGTTTATAAGATAGGTGCACAATTATTAACAGTATTATCATTTCAATGCAGTAACAAAAACTACAGCCAATTGTGATTTTAAGTACTGTTTTCCAATCATTACCATGAAATACCACAGAACAAAAAACGACCACTGCACAGCAATATACAAATTTGCTTATTGTATAACATTAGGTTAATACTAATGATTTCCCAGATTTTGAAAGCTGACTCACCCCCAAATCAGGAAAAATGAAATGAATCACACCCTTTCTGCAACCCCATGACATGTTAAAAGGATGCCCATGTTAACCATGCTCCAATTAGTATTTCATTCGTCTTGCTTTTTCTTTCGTGTGTCAATAACCAAAGAAACAGTTACCAACACTGACTCAGAAAATAATCATTAGCAGCTAAAAAAATGAATGGGCATGTTCCCACCTCCACTTTATTGTTCAAGGCCCTTTGCAATTTCAGACAGATGACCCTGCACCAGTTGCAAGTGGGCTATGTTTGGAAAGTTTAATCCACAACTGGAACAGGCTATATTTGCCCATTAAATGAAAGCTGAGATTTTAGAGAACAATGGACAGGTCTTTGGGAAACACTGCGTTATAAAGTGATAACAGGAGCTGACAATGATATAATGTGTTAAATTTACTGTAAAATTGCTACTTATTATTTTACTAACATTATACATTACATATAATGAGTTAAAAACCTGCAGTAACCTTTTGGAAATCCTTATGTTTTAATGAAACACAGCAGATGGTGGTACAGAATGTACAGCCAAAGAGAGAAAAGACACAAAACAATGGAGCATGCTTCAGAAAGAATAAAGTACAAAATATAATTACTCTATTTCTGCAGTTCTTTCCCACTGCACCAGACCCTTGTAAAACTATCAGTGATTAAGAAGCGAGCAGAATTGAATAATAGCTATACTTATTTTGTGTTGATTTATATAGAAGGTAGTTACCAGAGTGAACATTCAAATTCTCATTCCACAGAATGTTAAAATAAATAGTTCTCTATCAACTTTCTTAATTAACTTGATGAAACTTCTTTCAGACCAAATGCATATTCTCTCTCAAGCATTGTGTGTGTGGGGGGATGTTATGTGGTGTTTTTTGTTTTTGGAGTGAGAAAAAACAAAGGGTGAAAAACATGGCTTATTCATCTAAGCATCAGGTTTGGAACACCCAGAATCACCGAATCCAAAGATTCCAGCGTCTGCTGGAGCTCATGAGTTATCCTTCCACGGCTGGTAAACTTAATTCTAGGCAAACAAACAAGGAGTCTGGTGGCACCTTTACAGACTAACACATTTATTTATTGCATGAGCTTTCATGGGAGGAAAAAAAAAATCACACTTCGCCAGATGCTTGAAAACGGGGAACTCTAAGCAGCTTGCAGGTGTTTTTTTGGGTTGTTCATTTTTTGAGGGGTTGGGAGGGGGCACAGAGGAAAGACCTTAATAACGTAGATCCTTCTTATTATTCAGGGATAATAGAAATGCCAAGTGCTTTTCGGATGTGAACTAAAATCCTTTGCCAAAGTTTACCCTCAGCCTATTATTTTATGGAGCATTGACTACTTTACTATTTCCCTCCACTCAGATCATTTTGGTGATGTTGTCTGATTAATCAAAGTATTTTATGATCTTTCTGGATGAAAAATGCTGCATAAGTTTAAAATAATGTTCTTTAAATGCTCATATAATTAATAGTAGAAATAACTTTTAACTAATAATTTCTAATGTAGAACTGTATCAAATGCCTTACCAAAATCTATGTAAATTAAATGCTCTGCGTTCCCTTTGTCTAAAAAAACCTTTTCTTCTCAAAAAAGGGATCAGATTGGTTTGGGACAATCTAGCTTTTGTAAAGCTATGTTGCATTTAGTTTCAATTTTTGTTAACCCTGATGTCCTCTTTCAAAATTTTTGACAAGACCTTGCATGCTGCTGAGGTCAAACTAACAGGCCTGTAGGTACCTGAATTACTTTCTTCCCCATTGTTAAAAATTGGAACTATGTGAGCAATTCTCCAGTCATATGGTACAACCCACAAGTTTACAGATTCACTACAATTCTTTCTTAACAGGCTTGCAAATTCATGTGCCAGTTCCTTCAATATTCTTGGATGGAGATTATCAGGGGGCCCTTTATTTAGTCCCATTAAACTGTTCAAGTTTGGCTTCTACCTTTACCTGTTGTAATCACTACATACATCTCCTTAATCCTTCCATTTAGTTTGAACTAAATTAGTTCATGATCACTTGAACCAAAGGCTGTCCCCTAAACCAGTTTTTCTATGAGGTCCTCATTACTCACCAATACCAAAACTAAGTTGACATTCTCTCTTGTTGGTTCAGTGATTCGTCAGCTATCACATCCAGGAAAATCTGGGCTCTATTATTACTACCAGCACGTGTCCTCTAGTCTGTACCTGGGAAGTTAAAGTCTCTCATAATCACACAATTCCTGACAGCATGTACTTCCTTAAAAGCATTATAGAGGTTTCTATCCTTGTCCAAATCAGATCCTGGTGGTCTGTAGCACACCCTAAGCACTAACTCTAGTAGCTTTCTCCCCCAATGTTATTTTTGTCCACAAAGACTCTGTCTTACTTACCTAATCCATCGTTTTTAATTTCTTTACAGTCTACCTCATTATTGATATACAATATGGTACTGCTTCACTTTTGCCTTTGTTTTTGTCTTTCCTAAACAGCACTCACCCTTCAATATCTATACACTAGTCCTGACTATTATTTCACCATGTTTCCATTAATCTCTATGATATCTGGTTTCACTTCCTCCACCAGTAGCTCTAGTTCCTCCATTTTGTTACCCTGACTTATCACATTAGTATACAAACATATTACGTTTTGTTGTTTGGCTTCACCCACTTCACATCCACATGGAGAATTATTAGTTAAACGGGAAAAGATGGGGAATAATATGAATATTGAAAGAGGGATAAGGAAGTCACTTAGAGGGGAGACTACAAGGGTCATTGTGAACGTGCAGGCTGTGGTGAAGCTACTAATGGAGTTCTTCAGGGGTCCTGGGACCAATCTTATTTAGCCTGTTTATTACTGACCTTGGCACAGGGAATGTACTAATAATGCTTGCAGATGACGGATTTTGGAGGGACTGCCAACACAGATAAGGACAAGGATATCATATAAGAAGATCTGGTTGACCTTATAAACTGGAATAATAGAAACAGGGTGAAGTTTAAGAGCAGTAAGTGGAAGATCATGCATTTAGGGACTAATAATAGGAATTTTTTGCTATAAGCATGCAACACATCAATTGGTAAGTGACACAGGAAAAGAATCTGGGAGTATTAAGTTCCAAAGGGGCAGCTGTGTTAATTTAGTTCAGCAAAACAAGCAAGGAGCCCTGTGGCACTTAAACACTAACAAATTTATTTATCGCATGGGCTTTTGTGGGAGAAAATCCCGCTTTCATCACAGGATGACTTGGAGATGTCAATGTGACATGGCTCTGAAGAAAAGCTAATGAGGTCCTAGGATGCATCAGACAAGGTATTTCCAGTTAAAGGCGGGAGGGAGTGCTGTTAGTATCATTATAGGAGGCACTGCTGAGACCTCATCTGGAACACTGTAAAATTCTGGTCACCCATGTGAAAGATGAATTCAAACTGATACAGGTACAGAGAACGGCCACTAGGATGATCCATGGAATGGAAAGCCTGCCTTATGAAAGAAGACTCAAAAGAACTTGGCTTGTTTAGCTTAACCAAAAGAACACTGAGGGAAGATACGATTGCTCTGTATAAAAATATCAGAGAGATAAATACCCGGGAGAGAGAGAGGAACTATTTAAGTTCAGCACCAATGTAGGTAACAAGAACAAATGGATATAAACTGGCCACCAGGAAGTTTAGCCTTGAAGTCAGACATTACTTTCTAAACATCAGAAGATTTAAGTTCTGGAATAGCCATCTGAGGGGAGCAGTGGAAGCAAAATAC
The DNA here is from genome assembly GCA_007922195.1 of Podocnemis expansa. NCBI lineage: Eukaryota > Metazoa > Chordata > Testudines > Podocnemididae > Podocnemis > Podocnemis expansa. The sequence goes on from ML681963.1 coordinate 25,159,763, forward strand.
CTCACTGGCCTCCAATGTGAGTTTGATAAATTTATGGTGGAGATGATATAATGGGACAGCCCCGTTTGGCAACTGACTGATCATGAATACTGGGAGTAGATATGACAAAGGCTTCTGATGGGACGTTAGATGGGCTGGGTTCTGAGTTATTACAGAGAATTTTTCTTGGGTGTCTGGCTGGTGAGTGTTGCCCACATGCTCAGGGTTTCACTGATCACTACATCTTGGGTCAGGTAGAGATTTCCCTCTAGGGCAGACTGCCAGGGACACAGGATTTTTCGCCTTCCCCTGTTTTGTGGGCTATGGGTCACTTGCAGATGGTTTCTCTGCACTCTGAAGTCTTTAAGCCATGATTTGGGGACTTCAGTGACTCAGTCATAGTTTAGGTGTCTACTGCAGGAGTGGGCAGAAAGTTCTATGGCTTGCATTCTGATGATCATATTAGTTGCTTCTGACCTTAAAAATCTATAAATTTAAGAAACAGATACTTTTTTCCTCTTCTGATTAATTTAAAATGTTTTCTCTACATATTTGTTAGTTCAAAGGAATAAAGCATATCAGCCTCTGTGAATGTGCCACAAATCAAATTTTTTCATTTATTCTGAAAATTACTCTAATTGGAAGCATCAAAAAAAAAAAAAAAAAAAAAGGAAAAAAATATTTTCCCCAAAGTAATAGGCTTGTTTCTTCTCATTATATGAGCAACTACTTGAGCTGTTCATCAAAAATATAACATTAATAACATTAGTCAGCTGAATTGTGCAATGTTCTTTATGCTATGTTCCATTTACCTTATACATAAGCATAATGACGCAGTCAGCAGTCACTGGCCCATTAGCACCTACCTAGTCATTAACTCCATTGAAATGTTTTGCATCATTGTTGTCACTTACAGGAGAAGTTCTATAAAATGGTATTCAGTTTTACAAAAGTACATTTTTGAGTGGCAGAGAGGGCCTTGAGGGGTTTTATTTAAGTGACAGACATTTCAGACTTACCCTGTTTTTAGTTATCCTTATCTTTTGTTTCATTGTTTTTATCTGAAGTAAATGTTCATCCTTTTCTAGCTAAGTAATATGGTACAAAATTCTGCTGTTGTGAAATACCTGAACAGGTAAAGTTGTTCTTATACAGAATGCTTTCCCTAGGGCTGGGCCTTGAGAGATCAACACATGCAGGAGTAACACAGAAGTTATCTTCGCTGTTGCTGGGAGAAGGAGACACAGTTTCCTCTCCATTTCATGAGAGCATTCCCACAAACGTTAGAAAATAACTTTCCTACCCTGACACCAGTCACCCCCAATGGCTCAGCACTAGTAAAGGGCAAAACTGACCAAGACCATGTCTTTTACCCCACGTCTGGGAGGGCACTGGGAAAATGCTATCTGGACTAGCATGGGTACTCTTCTAAGGAGGAAAGCCAGGGAGACTAAGGAAACCAAGGTTCATTAAAAATGCAAGGGATGTGGAATGAGAGAAAATGAAAAAGGAGGAGAAAAATGGATGGGGGAAGGAAAGAGAAAAATGGAAGATGATATAAGATAGCAACCCCCCACAGAGAAGGGGTGGGGGTGATATCCATGCATCCACTCATCTCCTTCCCCCAAGAGTATAGTTTATATAAAACTAGACCCTGGTGTGGCTTTGATTGTGACAGGTTTCCTGGTACTTTGAAAGACAGAGTCTTTTGTTATTACAATGTCAGAAGAGTGTGTTTTGCAGCTTAGTCTCCAGAGGATCTATAGACACTGCAATTCAATTTCTTCTCACCACCTGGTTCATGTTAGTGTTTGAATGAAAGTATCAGTTATGGCTCATTAACAAGGAGTATCTAGCAGACCTATGATAATGTATAACCTAATTCTATCTTAGTAAAATATAAGGCTGTTTAAACACTTGTGTGAACTTTCCTAGCTTGCCTTAATGCATCTATTTTTCCACAAGTTGTGTGTGCTTATACAGCAGTTAAGTCATTAAAAATTTAGAAATTATATAATACTTTACACTTGCATCAGACTTTCCATCCAAGCAGCTCAAACACATTTACAACCATGTATTAGGGCAATGCTACCCTTCTTAGGTACTGTAAGAGAGAACTTTCACACATTTTATAATGAGTACTCTGAGCTATACAGAAATTAAGTGACTGGCCCATGATAAAAGAAGCAGATTGTTGCAGAGCCAAGAATTCCACTCAGATTCTCGATTCTCCTCTCACTTTCATTAGTGAGAATTCGTTATAAGTCCACTGGAATGACAGGCATTACACTTGGTTAAAAACCTGTGTTACAGGAGAATCAGGCCTTAGGTCTTCTGAATCCAATCCTATACCTTAACTATAAGATCATTCTTTCTCCGTAATGACTCTAACTACTACGGGTGAAAGAACATCTCTCCTCATTGGGGAGAAAAGGAAATCTACTTTTATGATGAACAAATAGTCAATTAATTTAAACCAAGATGTTCCGAGCTGATTTCCTAATGCATGTATTCAATGGTACTGCACTTTGTCTATGGAATCATGAGAGGGTGAAGCGTAGATGTGACAAGAGTTTGCAACTGAAGTTACATTTTAAAAATAAAATGTCTGACATCCATCTGAAAGTATCCTAAGAGAATAAAGCATCAATAACATCATCTGCAGAATGGATGACAAAAAATATAGCAGACTACTGTTCATGTGTACATCTCCTAGACTGAATTAGGATATATCATTTTTAATTTTATGTGTAGGAAGATCTTTGCCTAAATTAATTATCTGAGTTTTGAGTGGATGACTCTCAAAAGTGGTATCACCAACATATACATCTTAAGCATATGCTATAGTAACATGCCCCTTTGTTGTTTAAATGACTTATTGATAAAATAAAACAAAACAAAAACAAAATTACATGGATGTATGAGACTAAAAAACCTGAAAAGATGACAGGTGAAATGTTCATGCTATTAACACAATAGCAATGTCTACAATATGAAATTCCTTTAGTATACTCCATAACTAACTGTTTTTCACAGATGCATGGAAATTAGTGACAAGCTTGTCAGCATAACTGGTTGCCCACAAGAGGACTTCAGTGGCTTATTAAAAATAGCTACTTATCTCCAAACAGTTGGCAAATAAGCTTTAGTAAAAAAAAAAAAAGAGCAATAAGTTAGGTGCTAAGAACTAATGACAGTAACTACATAGGATACACACATTACAGGACTTCATAAAAGACAGCAGAAAAATAAACATCCAGCTTCCAAATAAATCTATTAACTTACCTTTAACAGTAATTAGTGTTTTCTGAGAAGAACTGTACACATATACATTCCACTGCAGGTGGATGAGCACCCAATGCATTTGGCTCAGACTTTTGCCAGCATTACCTCTGAGCAGCTCATGTACTTCTGTTCTCATTTGCCAAGTTGAGAGCATAAAAGGGACATGGTCACTGTCTACTTCTCCATCCCTCTGCAATGCCGTCTGCCCTGTGCCCAAAGAAGCCATGAAGGTGAGAGGATCTGGGAACGTGTATTTCCACAATACATCCTGAAGAACAGTCACTACCATTTTTTCCTCCTTTGAATGATTGTGCGCATATATGCTCCATTACAGGTGACTCACTAGCAGTTCCCTCACAAATGGCAGGACTTCAAGGTTACTTAAATAGATACTGCAGCAGCACTGATTTACCAAAGTTGGCATCATCTTGGAAGCATAAGTAAAAGGTATAAGGGTCCAGAGAAGGAACATACAGATGAGCACACTGCTGCTTTGCAGCTGTACACTACAGAAATGTTACTCTGGAAAGCAGATGAAATAGTCTGAACTCTGGAGGAATGGGCTGTTATCCTTGGTGGAGGAGAAACTTTAGTTAGGTTGTTGACTGAAATCAGAAAATTAAATCTGAAATAAACTGAAGTGTGATTTGCTACCCTTTGAATCTTTCAACATAGGCTATAAAGAAGAGTCCATGAGAGGATCTGAAAGACTGAAGTAAAAGGTCTACATCCTACAAAAATACAAAGTGAACTTTTTCTTTGGCTTTAAAAGAGAGTTTTGGAAAGAATATTGCGAGATGAAGGTAGAAAGCCCGAATGACCCTCGGTATAAATTTAGAGTGTAGCCTACTGGAAACTGTAAAAAGGAGAGTCAGCGAGGAGAGCCTAAAGCTCTGAAAGTTTCCTTGCAGAGGTAATTACAATTAGGAATGCTGTTTTCATAAACGGTAGCTGCAGCGATGTTGTCTAGAAGATGCTAGAGGTCTGAAGGGGAAATGTATTAAATGTGATAGAACTAGATTCAGATCCATGAATGTAGTGTGTCAGATACAGGAGGGTAAAAGTTACCAAAACCTTTTAGAAATCCATAAACCAAGGGATGAGAAAAGATGGAAAACCCATCCATTGGAGGGTGTATTGCTCTGAGGGAAGCCAGGTGTAATCTGACTAAACCAACAGACAGGCCAGAGAATTTCAAATGCAAAAAAGTAGTCCAGTATGTATCTAACTTCAGTATGACTTGGTTACATATTGTGGGATTCTGCCCAAATTTAAAACCTTTTCATTTTGCTGCATATGTGGGTCTGGTGGAATTCTCTCCGATGCTCACCAAGGTCACCTTGACAACTTAGGAAAGTAAATTTCTTGTGAGAACTCAACCTGAAATCATCCATTCAGTAAGATGAAATGGAGTGATTGGAGACTGAGATGCAAATACCTATCCTGGTTTTGCAAATGGAAGTACTTCATTAAGGGTAAAGCTATGGAGAGCTGATGTAGGTGTCTGAACCAGTACTGTCTTGCCAAGCTGGTGCCATGAGAATTAAGGTTGCCTCATCTACTGTTTCCTGAGTACTCTTGGAATGAGAGGACAGAAGGGAACACGCATAACAGATGATTCAATCAGGGCAAAACAGAAAAGCTCTTGTCATGGAGGCCAGGCAGTGGCCTACATTGGAGCAAAACCACCTACATTTGCTATTATTGAGTATAGCTGCAAATAAGTCTATTACCAGATACCTCCACTGGCAAAAAAAAAAAAAAAAAAAAAAAAAAAAAAAATCGGGGGGAGAATGTCTTTCCTAACTGTCCACTTGTGGTGGTCAATAAAGTACCTGACAAGTTTATCAAGCTGTCTGGCGTGGTTCAGAAGCATCTCTACTAATCTCAAGGCAATCTGTTAAAACCAGGACACAAACCCAAAGCAGGCTGTGAATTCTATATTCAGATTTCACTACCTAAGTAATAAGCGTAACTTCTCAAGAACTATAACAGACTTAAAGTCACGGACAGTCCTCCTCAGTACTGAAGTCTTTCTTGCCATCCAGACCAACTTGCTTTTCTGACAGATGGGTTCCATACACTAAAAAGTCCAATATTATGTTACTCCCAGTCCCAAAGGACCAGTCACTTATACCAGGTCAACTGCACCTGAAATTCTATACCAAAGACAATGCTTGCAGCCAATCTTATAATAGTCAATTTTTTGTTAAATTAGAAAAAAGCAGTGAATTATTCACAAGGTTAAAGTATGTAAACATACATACAAAAATGAATTACAGTCTTAGGTTCCAAAGGGTGGGAGAAGCTTCTACGATAAGCAAGTTCTATAAAAGCTTTAGGGCTAACCCAGGCCAAGCAGCTGAAGAGGACACTTTGCTTAGAAATCTTGTCCTTCCCAAATCCAAGCAGTACAGAATTTCAGTTTCTTACAGCCAGGAATTATCATCCCCTTTCCTCAGAGTTCAAGCTGATGGGCAAATTCCACACATACAACTCTTCTTTCTAGGCGCTGAGATGAGCAATCAAAGTGTTTGTTCTTTGATATTTCAAAATGGCTCTTTGATTTGAGTGGGCCTTCTGGGTGGGCAGAACTTAACATCTGCAGGAAGCCAGCATTTACATTTGATGATCTGTCTGATGACTTACACAATTAGAAAGACTTATAATGCAAACATTCAGTATAATGTTATAACCTGGGGTACAGTTGTTATAAATGAGCCTCATGCAAGTACCCTACAAGCATTTCATAAAGTCTAAACACATTCTGATAAACTTAAGATGTTTCAACAATGAGAACACACAGGTGAACCAGACTGGTTTCCAGCTACATATTGGTCAGTGTTTAGTTGTAGCCTATGCCCCATGAATGAGATGGACCCTGGTCTACAAGCATTGCAAAGGAAATTTGAGATAGTTTTCTTCACGCCTGGTAGGTGAAAAGGTTTTAATGAGACACTGTTCCTTAAACAGAGATTCCACAGATGGATCATTTCTTGCCACTATGGAAGCAATTTTGTGCCTTTCTACTTGTCTAGGTAAAAACACAGCAGCGGCATTGCCTGTGAAGATTTGAATCACCTGATTCTTGATGGTGAACATAAGCATCTTGCAGACCAAATGAATAGCTCAATGATTCAGCTTCTTTATATGGAGTGAAGCCTTTCTGGAGATGGCAAAAGAGCCTGTTCCATGAACAATAGGGCAGAGGCACTCCGGTTATTTCAGGATGTGTCTTGTTTTACAAGACTCAGTTTGGGTGACAGAATGGGAGCCCACTGCACATATTTAGAGGGTCTAATCGCCAGTTCAGGAATTGAAGTACTCTACAAGCACACTAATTACTACCCAGTGGTTGCCTGCTCTGTCAATATAACAAGTGGAACCAGTCTGCAAACATCTGAAATGAATTCTAGCATGACAAGTCACTTTTGTGCCTGAGGCCACAGAATCCAGTAGTTGTTGGCAGAAGCAAACTGTTCTCTGTGGACTGGACTTGAGGCTTCCATGAAAAACTATGGACTGAAATCTCTCCATAGGTAGGTTGCGGTATTGAGGTCTGCTTCCATGAAGGTTATTTGCTGTGTTGGTAGTAATGTTGATTTGTCTGTATTTAGCTTCAGCAGGTCTAGATAAGAAAATAGATGTGTGATAATGAGAATATTGTTTCTGACATGGGTGCTTGATGTTCCTTGAACCAGCCAATTGTCCAGGTAAGAAAACAGGACAGGGGCCAGCAACCCTTGACACCCATGCCAAAAATGCCACTCAGGCCCGCCCGCTCCGCCAGGACCCCGCTGGTTGTGCTACCCCACTGAGGAGCACAGCCAGCAGGTGCAAGGAAGCTGTGGTGCACAGCTCCAAGCCCCTGCTGGCCCCGCCCCCTTCTGGGTAGGGCTAGGAAGGAGTGGGGCGGGTCGGCCAACCCAGAGCCACTGCTTCTGGAGAAGGGTGCTGGCTTTCCCCAACCCCAACCCCCAGAGGTCACCCACCACTGCCTGGGGTGGGTGCTGGCCAGCCCTGACCCTCAGAGGCTGCCCGCTGCTGAGGGCCAGGGGGTGGTACTGGCTGGCTCTGGCCCCAGGAGGCTGCTTTCTGCTGCTGGGGGCAGGTGCTGACCCCACCCCTGAAGCCTGCCCCCCACCCCCGGCATCCACTGAGGGTGCAGTGGGCGGGGCTCGCTCGAGGGCCTGGCAAAGGTTGCCGACCTCTGAAACAGGGGATGCAAATGGCTTGCTACCACTGTCATGGACAGAGTGAAAGCTGCTGCAGCCAACGATAACTTGAAGGAAGAACTGTATGCTGGTAATGGTTCCTCTCTGCTATGAACCAAAGATACTTCCTGTGGCCAGGATGTATTGCTGCATGAAAGTACACATCCTGCAAAGTGAGCTCAGCATACCGTTCTGCAGGGAAAGGACAATGGAAGCAAGGCTGAGCAGGAACGTCACTGGCCCTGGAAAAGACCTGGGGCATGGGCCCAGGTCATGCCCCCTCAGCCATGTTCCAGCACCCGGGCCTGATAATTCATCGAGATCCTGCCACCTCCAGCCTGGCCCCAGATCCCTGGCCAGTTTCGGGGCCAGGAGAGGCAGGTGTCGCTGAGGGATTCCCAGCCTCCATGCCTGGCCAGGGCCGGGGCCGGGAGTGGCGGGCGCTGCAGAGGGTGTCCCGGCCAGGGACGGGGCAGCCCAGACACGCGGGGCACTGGCGCTGAGACTTGGGGCACGTGCCCCGTGTGCCAGTGACGCCCCTGAGGCTGACCACAGCAGACAAATTTTCTTGATGAATTGGTACAGTTTTCTTAGGTCTACAATGGGATGTAGATGACCTGTCTTTTAGCAAGTACTGGGAACTGAAACCTTTCCTTCTCTGTTGGTTAAGAAAATCTTCCTCTATCACTCTCAATGCCAAGAGAGATAACACTTCCAAAGCAATATGGTCTTGTAAGATGGGTCCCTGAAAAGGGACAAGGAAAGTGGGTTGGGAAAAGAATGAGGCAAATTGGATGACTTATCCCTCCTTTATCATGCTAAGTACCCACTTGCATAATGCAATCTCTTTCCAACCATCGTAAAAGAGAGATATGTGCTTTCTAAGGGGAAGACTATGAGATACGGTTGGTATGCTGTCCTCAAGCAAGCAGTCAAAGTGACTGCTTGGAAGCTGAAGAAATCTGATGAGAAAAGACTGCTGCAGATGACACTGATCAGTGACATTTAGGAGGCCCAGGCTTTCTTTTGAAGGTGTCCTGGGACTTCTACATCAGATTTTCACTGTTCCCTCTTTGTTACAGAGGTGTACGATCTTTTAAAGTGTGAACTGCATCATCTGTTTTCTGGGGAAATGGTTTGAGCTCCCTGAAAGATAAATCTTTGATTGTATTCTATACTTCTCTCAGGATGCCAGAGCTTTGAGCCAACAGGAGCTTCTCATTGAGATGGGTGCAGCCATGGAGCATGAGGTCAGATCAGCAGTGTCAATGGCCACTTGAAGCAATAATCAGGCTGTAAGTTGCCCTTCAGAGATGATGGCTGAGAACTGGTTCTCTGTAATTCTCAAGCAATTTGCATGCAGATTTGAAAACTGACCAATTAACAAGTGTGTATTCAGACAACCATGCCTGATAATTAAACACTCCCATTTGCAGAATGCTAAAAGTATCAGCCACAAGTGAAAATAAGCCAGACTGCCCTGGAATGCAGTCCTGGGGCCCACAAATCTGACAGGCCAGAGTTCCAGGGCCCAGATTCCAGAATCTAGAAAAGTCCAGCTCACACATGCATGAAGGGGACCCAGAGATTAGGAAGTTTCCCAGCTCCCCTCAAATTATACTTTAACCACCGGTATCATCCTTCCTGCCCTATAAATCCAGCATTTTAAACTCATTTTTTGAAATGGCTCTAGCATGAGCCTGCCTGGAATATTTGTTAGCTGCTATAGTCACAAGGGCACCTAGCATCAAGTGGGTAAAGAAACAGTGAAAGTCTTGCTGAAGAACCTGATAGTGTCTAACCACTCATTTGACAATGGACAGAATAGAGCAGTGGTTCCCAACCTTTTCTCTGCCACGGCACACCTTGATACCTTCATATTTTTCGAGGCACACCACCATTAAAAAATGCATGAACATTCAAATTAACTTAAATCACTTATGAATATTCATGAACCATGGCACAGTGTTTCGGAAATACTGCTATGTAGTGTAGTAGGGGCAGCAGAGCAGGGGTGGCAAAACAGGGGAGGTCAGGAGTCGTGTCCAGTGGCAGTTGTGGCAAAAGAGGACAAGGGCGGCAAGAGAGGAAGGGAGAACAAAAGTGGCTTTATGGAGGGGCAGGGGGGAACCTGGGGAGTGGGAAGGTAGGGCAGGGGAGCATGGCACAGCACCCCCTTCCCGCTTCTCCACAGTGGCTCTCTGCCATCCAGGGAAAATCCTCACCCCACTGCAGCTCCCTCCCGCCCCAGTGGGCCCTGTCCTCCCCTCCTCCAGCCCCCTGCTGCCTGTGATGGACCCTCCCATCACTGCAGGGGCCACAGCTAGGCCTCCAGCCCCCAGCTACACCCCCTGCTCACACAGCCACCCCACCCCCCATCTACACCCCCCCAACCAAACAGCCACCCCACAACCCCAGCTGCACACCCTCTGCTACACAGCCACTCCCACTCACCTCTGACACACTCCTCCCCCCATACACACACCAGCAGCCGTTCTCCCCCCTCTCCCCACAAGCCCTTACCTGGGCTGTTTGCAGGCTGGCTGACCCACTCGGAGCTGCTCCGCCCTGCAGGGGGAGATTCACACACTCCAGGCCTCCCGCCCCTCTCTGCTGGCTGGGTTAAGGTGGAGCCAGGTTTAAGGTGGAGCCACTGGAACGCTGCATTCCAGTTGCTCCTGCTATTTTTAGGGGGACGCCTGGAACTCTGGGTTCCGGGTACCTTCCTCTACTGGGGGGGGGTAGGCTGCCTGCCTAAAAATAGGGGATCCCGGAACTGTGTTTTGGTACCTCCCCCTTACTTTAACCCCTGCCTTTTCCCAGCCCTGCACAGCCCACATGTCTGAGCTGAGCAGGGAGGGAATTTAATCCCAGCTCTCGGGGATGCTCACGGTACACTTTGGGTTGCGCCACGGCACACTAGTGTGCCCCAGCACACTGGTTGGGAACCACTGGAATAGAGGCTGGCATCTGAAACAATGGCCAGTTCTATCAGGCTTCATTACTGGGAAAGGCAGCACAAGGAGTCTGTAAAGACATGCAGGAGCTTGTGTGGGTTATCTTGTGTAAGTTCCATCTGTACTCTCATAAGATGCCAGTACACTTTAAAATCCTCTGGAGTGGAAAATGTCAATCCTATGGTAATGGCCTCATCCAGAGAAGGTAGTGAAATATGGTGAGAAGCTCTTGCAATTCTTCTGTTATTACTCCTTCATCTGTAGATTCTAACAAAGGCTGAAGCTGAGGGGTGGCAGAAGGGGCCTCCCAAAGGTTTCCTTATATATGAGACTACAACTCCTAGACTGGTACTATAATGGAGGTCTAGACACTGGTGGAATAGTCCAAGACACCCAGTAAGGCTACAGGGGGTAGTCTACTTTAACTGTCTATGGGGTGAGCACCATACCAGAGGCATCTTATAAGAAAGACAGTCTTGGCCTCTAAATATGATGAGTCCCTGGAATGCAGTCTGTAAAAAGTGACCTAAAAAAGATCTTGGAGGAAATTTTTGTATCTCTTCTTCCAATACAGCGTAGAGAAGTAACTCTTCTCAGCTGATGAAGGAACATTCCCACTTGGTGGCTGCAGAAGTCTCAATGCTGGAGAACTCTGATACTTACCCTGTCACACTGATACAGAAGTAGTATACCAAGGAGCTGGTGGAAGCAGAGGAGGCAGTCAGAATGTGGAAGAGTGGGTCAGGGCCAGCGCTGCTAACAGAGCAGTCATTAAGGGCTGAAATAAAACATCCAGTGAAAGAGATGAAGCTGTGCACATAAACATTGTTGGTGCCAGTGTAAGCAGAGACTGACCTAAGGTGAACAACAATGTAACAAGGAAGAAGCCAGAAATGGAAGACAAGAGTCCTACACTGCAAGGAAGACCTTTGGAGTCAATGGCACCAAAACTGGAGGTAAATATTCAACTGGTTGAGCCAGAGGTGCATCAACAGTGTTACAGCCAATGGAGACAGGTAGGAGGGAACTGATTCCTCTCCTGCCATGCCACTGCAATAAAAAAAAAACACCACCACAACCAAAAAAACCCCTCACCTACTCACAGAAGTAGAGGCAAAATCTGCAACATCTTAAAATCATCTATGAGTTTTTTCCCTAGGCACTGAAACACTGAGTGCTAAATACCAGAAGCAGGTACAGTGGGAATATGGTCTTGTGAATTTCCTAATAATTTTAAAGGGAGACCTGCTGCATTTAATTCTAATGCAATGAGCCCCTATCTTACTGCTTGGTGAACAGCACTCAATCAGGAGGATTTGTAGCACAGGGCAACACAATTGTTAAGAAAAGACAAACCACACAGCACTGACCACCACAGCTGGAAAGGTCAATTGTTCTTCATTCCAGTGGTGTAGCTATGGAATATGGAATACACTAAACTTAGTAAAATAGAGTACTGTATCTGTGAAAACAGTTCCAGTTCTCTATTCCTTCTCAGAAACAACATAAATGGCTGTCAAAGGCTGCAAATATGAACTTCAAAACTAGAGAACTGCTAAAAAGATTACTCAGTTTTTATAGTACACACGTTAAAACAAAAAAACAAAAACAAACTTTGACCAAGCTTCTTGTACTAAGAAGTGAGGTGTGTTAGTGCCACAATTACCAATACAGGAAAGGTTCATTCTTGGAAAAAGGTATTAGTACAATCATCACAATCTAGCCTATTTAGAAATGTCTTTAGGCTGGTGGAATGACTCAATGGAAAAAAAAAAGTCACTGTCAGCAAAAGATGAACATAAAATAGCATAAGGAAACCAAGTTCTGTAACTTGGAGTTCAGCCCAATTCCATGACTTTGGGCATGGTACGTTCACAACATAGATATTCTACAATACTTGACCCCCATGAGGGGAGTGTACAGCATGTGTGTTAACAGGAAGGGGTAAATGAGCTGGAATTAACTCCTTGTTCACCAGAAAGTAGCTAGCACACCTGCACTTTGTTGTAGCCTTTAATTACAGAACAGAAGTACGTAGCTACTTTTCAGTTAGCCCCTACAATACCTGAACATTTTAAACCTTTAGTTTGCATTTTAGAAATGAGAAAAACTAAGCACCAATCCTGTAAATTCAAATCACAAGATAATGTGCTACCCACAAATACATCCACTTCAGCCAATCCCACTCTCAATAACTAGATAATAGAGGAGAAAAACAGCCTTTGTAGCATGCTCAGAAGATCAATTAATCTGAGGTCTGGAAGACCAATGAAGACAGTGAATTCCAAAAGAGAATACACTGATAAAGACTGCCATTGTGACAGCTCACTCTTATTTATATAGAGGGAGCTCCAGCTTGCACACCTTTCTTTATCTCAACTGCAGCAGTCGATCAGGAGGAGACACACGATCCATTTAAGGTTTCAAAAGTAGAAAATCAACACCTTAAATTCCACACGGATGCTAACTGGAAGACAGTAAAGATCATCGAGCACTGGTCTAATTTGCAACTCCACTTAAGGAGGTGGCAGCAGCAGCATTTCTGCACTAGCTTCAGCTTTCAAATGGCCCTAATGTTTATCCCCTGTGACATCCTACACCTCAATGTTCATCCTCATAGTATAATTTTGTGTTACCTAGTGCAAAGCATGTCACATTAGATGTTTCTGGAATGCTCATGATGTACTGATCATTATTGTTACAGGAGTACGCTGGTTGCAATTTCATGTGTATAGTTATGAAGTTGCACTATGGAATAGTCCCAAATATGTGTCCTCATAGCTTAAAGTAGCTCCAGGCAAACCTCTCCAGGAGCAGAGGGGCAATTCACACCTCATCAAGGCACATATAGGACAAACCCAGCTCAGCCCTCCAGGAACAAAGTACTGGTCTGGGCATCAATGGAGGATCAGCTGAACTCTCAAGTGTGTCACCTACCTTCCCTTGGTCCGTCTGGAACCATGAGAAGGTAACACTCACCGATTCAAAACATGGATGAGTCTATATAAGGATATTGTTGGTCACCTGAGTGGGGGTGGGGGGAGCAAAGCCCCAGAAGGAATATTATAAAAAGGTGCCATGCTTGCTCTCTTCCGTCTCCATGAAGGGACAGCTTAGCTAGCTGAAAGGAAACCAGCCACCTTGTGGTAAGAATCACCTACATTTGTACGGTTGCTGAAAATAACCTTAGCTTAGAATATCTTTTGCTTTTATTTATTTTGACCAATTCTGACTCATTATGCTTTGACTTATCACCACTCACAATCCTTTTGTAGTTAATGAATCTATTTGCTTGCTCTATCTTGCTCAATGTGCTGGATTTAAAGTGTGTTAGGGTCTTCACTGGAAGCATCAAGGTTGGTGCTTACCAAACTTGTTAAACTGACAAACTGATATGAGCTTACATTGTTTAGTGGTCATAACTGAACACCATAAGACAAAGGTTCCTAGGGGTGTATTGGGGTGAGGGAAGATGGGTTATTTGCTAGTGTCATTCAGTTGTATAAATCAAAGAAGTGGCTGACTAATAGCAATCACTGACTTAGCTGGCTGCTGCTTCCATGTTGGAGGTTGTGTGAGAGAATGGGATTTCTCACAGCAAAGCAGAATAAGACAGGCTCCAGGAGTTTGGGACTGGAATGACACAGCAATTCACCAGTCCGGATTACACAAAGGGAATGTCACATCCTCATATAGAGAACATTACAGCAAACTAATCTCGGGGTACAAAAGCGTGGATAATCATGGCAAGGTTCCTACACTGGAGCCAAAGGGAAAAAAAAGACGACAACATCTTTCCAGGTACAGATAGAAAAAATATGCTTTTGATACAGCTGTGCTCGGTCAACTATGAGCAGCACAAGATTTAAGAGAACCCCAATACTAGAGATTTGTTTTATAATATGTGGTTATACTCCCCCAAAGGCAGAGATGTAAGCTCCACCAAATCTTCTGACAGCTTCCCTGATTCATTAACAGTATTGCAGTCTTGTGAGTAGTGAGTCATAGCCAGCTAGTTCTCACCCAACCCTCAAGTTCATCTACGCAGTGGGCAATTCATTCCACTGAGCTGGCTAGTAAGATGTGATGGGAGACACAGAGGTAGGTATCATCAGGGTACTCACTATACTGCAGTTCATGTCTCAACAACCTTCCCAGTCACCTCACAGACACAGTGAATAAGAGGTTAAAACACAAACCACAGTGACACCCTGAAAGAGATGTTCCTCTGCTACAAGAGCACCAATTGTCTAGAGGCATCCTTGGCATTCTCTCAGAAAGAGAGCAAAGTCTCTGAACAGCAGTTCCATCCACAAATCAGTCAGGCCGATTTTTAGATAACAATGATACGCAAAAGTATAGAGCAGCATAAATCACACAAGCTTATTAAAACTAAAATGTCAGTGAAGGTGTAGGTAACATCTCTTCTCCTTTCCCTTATTCCCAATACTAGCCAGTCCTATCACCATTGTGTGGTACCAATTTTGAAATTTCAAAATTGCCACCACTTTTCATGCTTGTTCTCTACAAGAAAAAACCTTCATGTAACTATTGCTATACAATTCACATGTAAACTTACAGCCACTCCACTGTTGCAACGTGCAGTGGGTATAAGCAAGAGCAATACCATTCTGCCTTGCCTTAAAGGGAATCCTCTCCAGGCTCCTAAATGGCAGAAGGTGGTATAATTTACATTCCCTGCACCTGCTCTGGAAAACTTAACTTCTATTCCATTCAAGAGCAAGACACATACTGAAATAAAGCTAAAAGCTAAGGGAAAGCAATAGAAGTATTTTAAATTTGCCATGTGCCATACAAAAAAAAATGTACTCAATAATTGCTGTATCTTAAACACATTAATATAATTCTCAGTGAACAAAGCAACATCTCAATCTATGATTATCCAGTCAGAGGGATAATGAATCTCTGTGGAAGGCAGAACAATAGGAAACAAACTAGATGTCTATCTAATGTGCATTTGGTAATTTGCACTATTTAGAAAGCCTTGGTGTGTGTGTGTGTGGGGGGGGGGTATAGAAAAGAAAAACCCAGGACAGATCAATTTCTGAGTTCAGGAAGCCATCTGATCTGTCCGAATTTGGGATTTACATTGACATTTATTACATGAAAGAGCTAAGAAGCATCAGGCAATTAAATTTACCCCATGAGTTTGAACTTAGTTGATTCTGTATATAATGAAATATCAGGCACGTTTTTCAGATGCAGTGATCAAATTTAGAATTATAGGAAGTTTTGCTATAATCACATCTATCATCACTGTATGAGAAAAATGGATTTAAAAAAGGAAATAGGGACCAAATTGCCATATTGTTATTGAATTTAAATGACTTTAAAGGAAGTTGGATCAAGCTCAAGCATTACTGAGATGGAATCAGATTACTATTAGATTCACCCTCTGAATTGTTTTTCAATATACATAGTGGAAATGCCCAATAGCTCCCACAAGTAACAGAATTGTTATTAAACTGGAGCCTAGGTTTCATTTTTTGAATTGTCTGAGGCTCAACATTTATGTGAAATGAAGATACTCCAACAGGTTGATAGTTTCCCTTTCCTGAACTACTTTTCTTGGTTAGTATGTTCTTGCAAGCTCTTTATTAAACTGATCCTTTCACCCTCGCTTTTCTGATATGAAGCATGGTCCACATTTCTGGACCACTTTGCATGTGTCTGGTTCTAGACCTGAATTTGAACTAGTATCAAGGAATGCATTTTCTTCTTTATATCAAGCTTCTAACAGACATCTTATATGGGAGCAATATGACCATGCTTCTGACTGTTCACCAGGTGTTCAATAGGTCCTTCAGTTACCTCCTCATCTGTGAGATTTTCCTGGTTATACAAGACTGCCTTACATAGATCTTTGGTTCCTCCATAACTGTAGAACTGTTCGATTCTTGAAAAGTCCCCTTGAGCTTCCAGCAGCAGAAATCCAGTCAATATAGTATGTTTAAACAAGGATAGTCACTCGTATTCCTGCTTCTCTGAAGATTTCATTTGAATGGATCCCTGCTTACATAACCGCAATCCCCTTTGAGCTGGGTAGTGGAGGTAACAGTCTCAATGACAGATTTTTGGTGATGTTTCCATCCCATCCTATAAATATATTTTTGGCCTTTATTCCACCAACAATGTAAGGAGCTCTCTATTTCCTGCTCATCAAGGAATTCAAATGGAATATTCTGGTAGTGGATAGCAGAAAGAGGAGGCCCTGATGTACTGGCAGTTAAATTAAGGATGAGGTTGGCTTGCCTCTGCCTCCAAAGACTTTCAAGTGGTGAGCAGTGGCTCATCTCATGCTAAATAGGTGAGACCCAAGAAGAATCCAGTCAAACCAGTATTCTCTAAAGAAACAGAAACTACAGAGGTATAAGGAAAGAGTCCTTTTGGCATTGGTTAAGTTTCACAATATATACTGTATTCTATCTAAAATATATAAAGGATAAGTAAAATGCCAGAAGGGTGGAGGGAGCAGGGAAGATGAGATCTTAATTAAATAACTAGCGGGAATTTTTATAGAGGATGAAAAATAAATCTAGTAAGTTTATAGTTAAATGTATCTCAATTTTAATTTCTAATCCCTGTTTTAAAGTACATAAATCTGAACACTACATTTCAAGGAAATCTTTGGAAGGCACTTCTTGGATAAATTATTCTTTATACTGGGAATTAGTTAAGCCCTTGCAATCAGCAGCTAGATTTCCCCAAGCACATCATCAACTGGCAGCAAATAAGAATTTAATTTGTCTGCATGTGTAGGCATGCATAGTTCCCACTGGAACTTCAGTTAGTATTTGCCATTTAATGATTTATTAAAATAGATGAAATTTAATTCATGGTTACTGCATACAATAAATGTTATTTCTGTTAGCAATTTACGTAGCTATACTGAAAAAGCAAGCGATTTAGTTGTATTTAAAAAGGACAATATGTTTTATTTTACTATTAGATACACTGAAAATGATATAGCTACATCATATTACGCCTGTATTTTCTATATTAAGTCTCCATTTTCACTAGGGAAATTGAAACGGTGCTTACAAAGAAATTTGAATCTGTGAGGGAAATGAAATCTTGAAGAGCTCTTGAATACGGTATACTAACCCTTTTTACTTTTAGCTTTTCCAGGCACATTATACATATGGGGGTGACGTGCACTGTCGTCTGTCTCATGATGATGGTCTCAAGTCTATTCTTACTGAAGTCAGTGGCAAAACTTCAATTGACTTAATAGGATTAGGATCAAATTTGATGTGATCACAGTTTTGTCAAGGATTAACACTGCAGTGAATATAAAGAAAAGTAGGCAAGTCCATGTACGCAAGGCTGGGAGGAGAATATGAAAATTAAGGGCTCCACCACTGCATTTCTATGGGGCTCCTGAAAATTATTCAAGAAACATGTGACCATTGTTTCCATTATAATTTTAAAAAAAAGTAGAGATACTTTTCAGATAGTCTGCAGTATCCTAAAAATCATGAGCTAAACTAAATTGACAGTAAAACAAAAAAGGAGTCTTGTGACACTTTTTAAACTGACAGTGCCTGAAGTGTGTACGAACCAATACTTGTATAGCCTGCTATTGTGGCAGCAACTATTTTGGTCAACAGGCCAGGGATTAAAGCAAAGACTTGCAGAGTTAAAAGGCACTTGTTGCTATAGCTTGAACTAGAGAGCCACAAGTCTCTAGTAGAGGTTTTAATAGACTTGAGGGGGACTAATAAAACACACTCACCAGTGGGTTACTCAGTGGCTGCGTGACTCATAACAAAACAATTTAAAAAAAAAGCCCTAGTTGGTGTTGTAGATGTTATCGAGGTAGTGAATTTTAAATCAGTGGGTCTTACAGGACTGCCAGCAGAAGTAAAATTCCAGAGACAAGAGGCCTCCAATGAAAATATTCTACTGCCAGTTCTACAGAGTTCAATATCTGGATCCTAAAGCAAAAACAAACCAGGAGAGCTTAAATGACACTATTTTTTCCATCATGTGTCCTTTTGTTTCATGCTCCTTCACTGCTCTACTAGAACTGCTAGGCCTATTTTTAAAACTATTTGTGAAAGAGACGATTTTGTAAGTCACATGAGCCTCTGGTAATCTAAGCAATCATTTAATAACCACAATTAATAGTGGTTAACATCATCACTAACAAGAGTAGTTACTGAGCCCTTTACATTTTCAAATCACTGTACAGACTGTAACTAATTAGTTCCCATAACACTCTTCTCCAACTTTGTTAACCATTTTATAACAAGTCTTGATAATTGAATATCATCCTGTTTTATCCCAACTCCTTATTACCCGCTTCCTGCAGCTCTGATATCTTGTTCCAAACCCCCTCCATTTCAGAAATAATCAATATCTCAACATTGTCTCTGAACCCCTTCTTCTCTGGAAAATATTTTTACTATCTCTCCATTTAATTTATCAGTTCAAAAATCCCCAGAAGGACATGCATGTATTACTACATCAGATAAATTTCTAAAGCTTGTTAATTTTTGAACTGTTCCCTTATCATTTCAAGCTCTGCTGCAGTAATATATGGGACTAATTGCATCCTCATGCTTTCTCTCAAAGCAAGTAATCACACTTAATTCCTTTACCTCCATTTATAACAGGGGTCTCAAACATGCGGCCCGCATGCGGCCCCTAAAGCTATTTTCTGTGGCCTGCAATGACACAATTGTTACCAATATTTGCAATATCATTGTGTGAAAAGGTTTCAGTGGTCTAGACCTCGGACTAACGTACTACTCCTTCTGCGGCCCTCTACTAGCCCTCATGCAGCCCTTGTAGTTATTTGAGTTTGAGACCTCTGATTTATAAGAGCAAGACACAATAAAAGGAAGTTACTTACCTCATGGTAACTGGAGTTCTTCAAAATGTGTGGTCCCTATCTGCATTCCATGGTGGGTGTGCTTGGGGAGAATTCTTGCAAGCAGTGTCCAGTGGTCTGCACCAGTGCATCTGCTCTTTTTGTCTCTGCACTGAGCGTGCAGGGGTGCAGCAGACCAATCACCTCTCCAGTTCTTTTTCTACTTTGAATCTCATCATGGTCTGAAGTAAAGGGGAAGAACGGTAAGTAATGGATACAGATAGGGATCATATATCTTGAAAAACATCTGGTTACTATAAGGTAAGAAAATTCTTCTTTGAATGCTCATTCCCACGTGTATTCGTGCGACTGACAAGCAGTCCTGAGAAAGAAGGAGGGTGTGAGGATTCAGGTGGTATAATTGCTTGTAGAACTGCTGTCCCAAAAGATACATCAGGAATAGTATGGACCTCCCTCCACCAGGAGGCTTCACCCACTACGGTTCTCAAAAAACTTGGTTACTGAAGGAATTTTTAAAAATAGTTCTTGTCTTCTGAGTTGCTATCCCCTGGTCTAGGTGACTTCCTGATCTATTTAGTTCTCTGTTGGTACAAAGCTAATGCTCATGCTACATTGAAGGCATGACGTTTCTTCTTCTTGGTAGAGGAATGACTGGGGCTTCGGGGGGGTGGGAGGAAACAACACAGGTAATCAAATTGATTGTTTTATGTGAAATTCCAAAACTATCTTCAGAGTGAATATCAAGTGTAGTTGTAGTGAGACCTTTGTCCTTCTGGAACATTGCATATGGTGGATCAGCCATTAAGATTTCAAGTTCAGCTACTCCTCTGGTGGAGCTGATGGCAATGATGGGGTGACTTTCACTGACAGATGGGACATGGAACACATAGTGAGTGGTTCAAAAGATTGCTTAGTGAGTGCCAAAAGCACTAACTTAAGATTTCAGTGAGGGGCTGATTTCTTTTTGTCAGAGTTGTTCTGCTCAGACCCTTTAAGAGCCCAGCTGTTAGAGAAAAAAGATCTACTTGCCGTCAGCTGGCAGGAGACATACTGACTGCCATGAACAGAATGTGTAATGAGCTAAGGGACAGACCCATCCTCTTGAGAGAAAGAGGGTCCAAAATAGTTAAAGTATTTGATGTCCCTGGAGATGCATGGTTTTGCTGGTTCAAATTTTTCTACTTGGCTAGGTAACACTTCCTGGTGAAAGAAGCAAGGAGTCCTGTGGCACTTAAAGACTAACAGATTTATTTGTCGCATGAGCTTTTGTGAGAGAAAATCCCACAAAAGCTCATGCAATAAATAAATCTGTTAGTGTAAGTGCCACAGGACCCCTTGCCTTTTTTTTTTTTTTCCTCTCTGAACTAGACTACCATGGCTGTCCCTTTGGATCTTCCTAGTGAGTTCTTTATGTTATTACTAAGAATGGCATGTACAGCTTCAGAGCAAGAATGTTCTATGCTTGATAGCCATTCAAAAAACAAGCCAAGAAGTGAAAAACACAGGCTTGGGAATGCCTGACCTTCTCATTCTCATGGGCCAAGAGATCCAGGAAGGATCAAATGCTGATAGGTAGGTGTGATGATGTTTGGAAGCGCCTTTGAAACCAGAACTCTTTGGATCATTTGGGACAATGAGGATGATTCATACTCCTCCCAGCCGAATCTTCACGGAATCTGAAGCTGCAGTGGGAAGGGACAACTCAAGTGGCATGGTCAAGGCAACAGGAGATCATCGCTTCTGGAATAACATCTTTGAGCTCTTTTGGAACAGCATATGTCGCATTTCTTCTTTCTCTGAGAAGTAAACAAGTCCCAAGCAGGGACGGAGTGAAGATGCTGTTTTATGATTGAATCATTCAACTTCCACTCACAATCAGTTATGAAATGCCCTCTGAGGTTTCTGCCAGTGAATTCTGGTTGCCTACTTGGTACACTGTCAATAGGGGACATGGATTTCACTCTGCTCTTCTTGTTTTTGATTGTTATGTTGTCTGAATTATCTGGGATTGCATTGTATGAATGGTAGGAATGCTTTGCAAGCTTCTGA
Organism: Podocnemis expansa; assembly: GCA_007922195.1. Classification (NCBI taxonomy): domain Eukaryota; kingdom Metazoa; phylum Chordata; order Testudines; family Podocnemididae; genus Podocnemis; species Podocnemis expansa. The sequence continues at coordinate 25,181,104 of ML681963.1, forward strand.
TACTGCTCCGAGTTCCAAAAGATTCATGTTTATTTTTGCTTCCCAAATGCCTTGCACTGTCATTCATGTGGGTTCCTCTGCCAACTGGAAGCACCTGTAGTTACAGTCTTGTCACGTGTGGGGGATAAAAAGGGAATTCCCAAACAGGGTCTCTCCCCCATGAAAGTGAAGGCCTCACCCCAGTGTGGATTATTATTACGGTGTTCTTACAGAGATTATTAAATTTGTATACTGTTTGGAGGCAAGCTTGCAAGCAAGGAAGGTGGAGACAGGTGAATGGGATCACATAAGAACAGTGAAGTAGATCCAAATTGATGGTTGAAGTTGGTGTGGAAGTAAGTCAGTTAAGAGTGCCTGTACTGTGAGTGCCTATCTGTCCTTGGGGAAGTAGAAATTTACTCTGAATGAATCCAGCATTTTTCATATAAATTCTATCGTCTGTATCCAAATCAGGTAGACTTTTCCTTGTTTATGCATATTCTCAGGGAGGCTAGAAAGTGGAGCAATAATTAGGTAGATCTAAAATGTCAAGTGAGACCTGCCTGTCTCAGAAGCCTGTAATCCAGCTATGGGAAGATGGTACAGCTGTCTCATCTGAGCTGAACTGTTACTGAGAACACCTTGTGAAGACTCTGGAGATGTACCTAATCCAAATAGAAGTACCTTGCATTGATAGTGGTGGGAGTCCTCCCACAAACCTGGGGAAATCATCTGTGAAAGGTAAATATCCACATGAAAATATGCATCTTGCATATCGAGAGCTGTGAACTATGAATCTCTTTATACGGATGAATTACCGATGCCATTGTAAACACAAGGAATTTCAGTTTGCAAATAAAATGTTGAGTTGATCCAAGCCAGGAACGGGACTCCCGTCTTCTATCTTTTTGGGAGCTACAAAGTCATTTTAATAGAACCTATTTTTCTCTAATGTTGAGGTGTACTTGCTCTATTGCTTGTACTGGAGAAGAGAGTCTACTTCTTGAAGAAAATACCCTAATGAAAGTGGTCCCTGAAAAGGGATAGAGAAGGAGGTTTGAGGGAAAGGGGAAGCAAAACTCAATGGTATAGTTCAAATTGATGGTATCCAGCATCCACTTGTTTGTTTTCACTCTCCAACTGTGTGAAAATTTTGCTAAGCATTCCTCAAAGTTGATCTCAGAATCAGCTGATATTATCAATATTGTATTGTATCTCTCAAGCAACTAATCAAAAATTTTTCTTGGCTGGGAAGCTGTGGTTGAAGTGGAAGGTGTAGGGGTATCTTGTCCTTTGCATTTTCTGCCATTTGTGAGGTAGTTCATAGACATGCTTGATAGCAGGATTGAAGTTAAGTGACTTGGTTTGTAGGGTTATATATGGTATTTTCTCTTTGGGGCCAGTGTACACATACACTGGGAATGGAGAGCAGTCCTGGAGTCCTTCACCAATTGTAAGTAGAGCCCTGCAGCTCTCTGTTTCAGATGCATGGGTACGCACAGGTTCTTTGTTGTGCACTGGAGATCGGATATGGAGCCTAATTTTAATCTTCCCAAGGTGCATTAGCTGCTGCTACTGCAGCCTCTGCTGCAGCTGCAGAGACCAGAGAGCAATGTTAAGCAGTAAAGCAGAGAGCAAAGGAAGCACTACAGCCAATCCCAGCTCAGCTCTGCTTGCGGCCCACCAGCCAATCAGAGACAGTCAGTCACAGGAGCTCAACTTACCAGCTAGTCCCACCTCTGACTCTAGGAGTCCTAGTGGCCTGTCCCCACACTCCACCAATTAACCAGCGATAGGCAGCTACCCCACACTCCTTCCCCCACTGTTGGCCATCCAATCAGATGACTGGCAACTGCCAATGAACAGCTGAGTGATCTCAGCAGCTCCAGCTTCCCTAGCCCAGGCAGAATAAAAGTTGTTGAGATCAGGGCCAGAGGAGGTTCTGAACTGCATCTGGAGCTGCTGGCAACTCCCCACCCCCCTTAGCCTCTGTTCAGCAAACCCACAGAAGTCAGGCAGAGGCTCTGCTCCTATAGTAAGAGCAGGAGCTGCTGTGAGGTGAGGCAGTGTGGATGCGGATGGACATAAAACCTGGCATGCAGGTTCCAGATTGGATGCAGGATAACACCGAGCAGATGCAGACTGGATGCAAATCCACATTTTTGTATCTGCATAGGGCTCTAAGTGTAAGGACTCATTTATCTTCAGTGAAAAGAACCTAATCAAAGACCAAATTGCTAAAAATGCTTTGGATTTCCATGGGAAACCCTGATGAGTGCAGCCATGATTTTCATTGCACCGAAATGGCTGTTGCCATAGATCTTGTTGCTGCTTGTAATAAAGTTCTGGCCACTAGTTTGCCCTCCTCAGTGAAGACTTGACATTCAGACCTGTCCTCCTAAGGTAAGTTGTCCCTAAAGTCCAGGAATTGGAGTAATTCAGGAAATTATCTTAGGGGATAAGGGCCTGACAGTCTGAGATTCTAAATTGAAGGCTGGCAGCTGTAAACAACCTCTTCACAAGGTTTAGATACTAGCAACAGTTTATACCATTACAACAGACCACTGTTCATCACTTTTACAGATTATGACATATTGTGTATAAAGTACGTCTTGTGGAGTACCATCTGAAAACAATCTGCTGAATATTATTGTTCTGGTAAAACAGCTGTGGCAACAGACTCTACGGTATAAACATTGTTATTACATGCTATAAGGTTAGAAAAAGAATGCCATAAACATTTTTTTCAGAGACAAGGACAAATTTGCATGCCAGATAGGTGCTACAGGGCCATCACCAGCTTAAGCAGCTATTCTCCAGCCACAGGGAAAGAGTGAACAAGAAATTTAAATTCCATCACAAGGATGGTTCAAACCTCACATCTGCAAAAGGTTATTTAGACACCAAGACACACAGCAAGGATGTTTCTAGCATAAGAAATTGAATTACTTCATTCTTCTCCTCCTTCATTTCTGCTCATGACATTGACTCCTAAAGAACTGAATTGGAGTGGGAGTCTTTGCTGGGAGTCTTCTCCGCTAAAACAGACTGATGTACACTTATGGTGAGAAAAACCTTTGGTTTTTAAGTCCAGTCAGCTTGTTAAATCAGCCAATTAGCTAGAGTTTTATCTTCTTATTTCTTTTGTATCCAATCCTGGCATTTACATCTCATTACCTGGAGCCACTTAAAAGTCTTCTCTTATGGAGTTGTTAAGCTAGTTTTACTGTTTTATCTTAACCACTATGCTTGGATTAAAGTGTGTGGGAAATGCCACTTGGGATAACAAGGCTGGTGCATATTGTCCATTGATGAAAAGACATACCTGATCCGAATTTACATTGTTCAGCAGTGTGTTGGGCAGGGCAAGACACGTTTCTGAGGCAGAGTCTAGGACTAGAGATCTTGCTGGTGTTGCTATGCAAGTAGCACTCAATAATATGTAACTGGAGCAAGTAACATGATGGAGATTGTGTTAATGAGCCAGGAGTGGCTGTTCTCACAGTAAAGCAGTTTAAGATGCGCCCTAAGCTGAAGAAATGGAGTGGGGGTGGGCAGTGGGGAATGACACAGCTGTCCAAAAGTCCAAGTAATACCCTGGGGAAATGTCACAATACTTGGCTTCCTTATCTGCAAGAATAGCCCTTGGGGTTTTGTCATCTGGATATTGCAGCCAAGGTGCTCAGGGTGAGGGGTAGGGGGAATAAGACATTCTGCTCCCTTAGTGAGTACCACTTTTCTGTCCTCTTGGGTTTAAGGGCATGTAGCTAGTGTGTACCATTCAGCCCTTGCTGGTTCTAATGTGCCTAAACTCAACAGGAGCACAACCCGAGTGGGTCACCTGTACCACAGGCTATCCAGGAATAGAATACCTAAAGGGACCAGGACCAGAAGAACTACCAGTTGCCAAATTCTGTGGGCTTTCCTGAAGCATCATCATAATTCTCAGTATATTCTAAGCTTTTGAACCATTCCTGTACTGCAGCATCCTGATTTTCTCAGTTTACTGCATTATCTCTTCTATTGGTAGGCTCACAGTCTTGTGGAGTTTGAGATTTTTCTAGACTCTCATACTATCATGCAGTTCATAACCATTTAGCCCCTGAACTTGTACCCCTTTTTGTAAGGCAGGGGTCTCAAACTTGTAGCTCAATGCTTACATGTGGCCCCTAAAATCATTTACTGTGGACTGCAATGAAACTATCACTATCAATATATGCAATATCTTTATATGAAAAGGTTTCAGTGGTGCAGCCTTTGGGCTACCGTACTAGTTCTCATGGGTGGTGTGGCCCTTGGGCTAACATATTAGTCCTCATGCAGTCCTCGTGGTGATTTGAGTTGGAGACACCAATTCGAAAGGGAATTCAAATTTTTAAAAAATTCACTCCTGACTAAACAAAATCCTGGCCTATAAATGAAAAAGACAAGAAAACATTGAAAAGAGGCTGATTCAAGTATATGCCTTACAGATACATTCTTTCTTTTGAATTTTAGTTTTTATCCCCTTTTCCTTATTTCATAATCTCTCTCAACTTCTCTTTGTAGGACTCTTCACACTCCATTTTCATTTAATTGTTTCTCAGTTCCATGCCTCTGCTTTCTTTCTCCCAAAGTCTGATTTCTCCTAACTTCCAGAATCTCTTAAGGAAGTTTTGCAAAGTCATTGTAATAAAGTATCTACCTGGGAACAAAACCCTACTTGCCCAATCATTACAATAATGAGGAGGGGAATAACAAGACTATTTAACTCACCTATCCAAACAAAAACAAAACAAAACAAAAACCAAACCAAGATACCCCAGCAGAAGCCAATAAAAAACTGTGGAGTTTGTCATGATAGAAATGAGTACAATACTCAGTTTATTTCCTGCTTACACAAGTTTATACATCCCTGATGTATGCCCTCACAACTAATACCAAAGAAACAAATCCTACTCCTTGCTCTCAAGTCACAAAATATATTGAAAGGCTGTCCTAAGTATGATGCCAACAGTCAAGCTTCAGAATGAAGACCATATGAGCAAGCCTGAAACTGAACAAAACCATTTAGCCTTTATATAGCATTGATACTTTTTGCTTCTTCAAGAGGTATGTCTTACCTTTGCTTCCATACTTTTCTGGAGGCAGATCATATGGCACAGGAAAAGATGTCACTGGCTCATTACCTCCTGAAAACATTCCTTCCTTCACGTGGAAGTAACCTGTACCCAATCCCTGTAAAAAATGCACAGATGGAAATGACTGAGACTTATTAGTTTTATGAAAATAAAACCTTAGCACACCGTGGAGTTTCCCTCACCACCAGTAAGAGTAATTAAAACAGAAAAAGTTTTACTTCTCTTTCTTGGGTGTAAATGGGGTAGTAAAGCCTGCTCCTATCTTGACAACCCATGCTCTCTCTTCCGTACTTCAGTCTTTTCTTCCTCCTTTAATAACCACCATCTTGGTCATGCATATAGAATAAATCCCATCTGTATCCACCCACTTTGTCAAACATCTACTAATCAAATTCTGTACTCAATGGAAAACACAGATGTGGGAGTTGTCTTTACCTGGGCAACCCCATAAAAGCCACCTGAGAATCTTATGGGACTCAGATGGGCAGCATATCTGGTCACAACCCTAAGAGACCTAAAGCATAATCTGAGTCATGATCTCATGACGTGAAAGTCTTAATTATGATTAAAAATTTAAATATGGAGAAAAACTCCTTTCTTTTCTCTGCTTAATTTTATCACAAACATATAGAAGTGTGTGTTATTCGGTACAGAGTTAAAATTCAAATACAACTCTAACGATAATTTTTAAAGAGAACAAACTTCTCTTCAAAAGACAAATCTCCCAGATAATGTTATGCTGTGAAGTTCATTGAGGCTTTGAGAACTTCAGTATGAAAAAAAGGAAACCTCTGAAGTGTATTACAAAATTTGGCAACAGGCATCACTATAAAGAAAGAGTTTAGGGGGTTGAGAGAGATATGTGCTATGCAGCACAAGGAAGACAAGGTGGCCTTGAGGTATTTCAGAAAGTTAATCTAATAGCATTTGCCAAATCTATAAGGCCAATGGCATCTGAACATCAAACTTTTGTTACAGTTACTCAAGACTTCAGTACCCCCATCTTCAAAGCGTCTGACGAAGTGGGATTTTCTCCCACGAAAGCTCATGCCATAAATAAATCTGTTAGTCTTTAAGTATGAAAGTACTGAAGCAGATTACTTAAAAGTGTCTGCATAAAATGACTGACATTTGGAAGGGTCAGTAGGGGTTCATGCCAGGAAAGCGCACAACTGATGCCATATTTGGTCTACAAATTCTCTTGGAGAAGTTCAGAGAACAGAGGTAGTGACTGGGTATAGTCTCAGAGGACCTGAAGAAGGTGCACAATGATGTACCATGAGAACTAGTTTGATGAAGCTTGCATTAGAGACGTGCCAACTTTTCCAGTAAACATTATCCGCCATTAAGGATCAACACTGATCAACAACTCTTTTTGTGTGCTGTTAAGAATATAAGTGAGAGTACACAAAGGGACCTCTTTGAAACAATTTTCACTAGTGATATGTGTGGAAGATTATGAGACCCTATGAACTAAACCAACTATGAACAGTGGCAACACTGTTTTGAGAGCACTACAATAAGACTGAATACTGGTAAGATCAAGGTCATGGTTACTGACGGAGGAGTTTCACTATAAATGATATCGCAGGCACAGAGCTTAAAAAAGACTGAAATAATTTAAATACATAGTATCAACGTTTGCTGACAATGGAAACCTAGTGAGTGATGTATGGCATCATACTAAAGCTGCTTGGTGCAAATAGCAGGAGCTGACCCCAGTTCTCCCTGCCAATGAAGTTAAAAAGTAGATTGTATAAAACCGAAATCTGACTCAGAACTGAGACCTAGCCAGCCACAAAAAGGGAAGAAAGTGTGCTCTCCATTACATAAACAAAGATGCTGAGAAGGCTAGCTAATTGTATACTTCACAACAGGAAATTAAATGAGATTGTAAAGGGACTAGCATGTGTTGCTCCAACTGAGGAAAAGTGTAATGAGGCCGGGCTTCCTCAGTATCGTCATATCCAGTGGAGACTGGAGAAAGATCAAAAGAATGATTTTTGCAATGGTTGTGGATGGAAGATGATTAAGGGGAGATTAAACTCAATATATGGTCCACATATCATCATTATAGAGATCAATATGTATGACAGCCCGGTGCATAATCATGGGTTTCTGAAAAAAAAGCCATAAAAATTAATGATCGTGAACAGGGAAGTAGCAAGGGGGGGGTGGGGGAGAAGGACAGGGACCATGCTTCACAAAGATCAGGTTTTGACCTTAAGTGCATGTTAACCTAAACTCACAAATGAAGTAACAAAAAATTTCAAATTTAAAATAGATCAATTTATGGACATATAGGACTATAGGAAAGTTGGAGTACACATGATGGTATGAACTTGGATTACAGAGTAAAAAATGCCAACTATCTAACTAGTGCATTAATTAGACATCATGACAAGAAGATCATGACAGTTTTCACCTCCAGGGATCTTGTAGCTATTAGGGTTTGAGAAAAAAGAAACCAGTTGCTGAGCACTTCCATCTTTCTAATCACTCAATGAATGATTTGTTAACGACTGTCATCAGGGATGTGGCTGGGACATCAAGACTTCAAAGAGAAACAGCTGAACTCGAATTAATATGCAAGTTAAATTCTGTGAAAGCAGGACTGAATTGAGACTATGGGTTCTTTTCCCATTACAAAAGGTAACTTGACTTCAGGCTTCCCATGGTTTGAACCTAACAACTGCTCTGATTTGCTGTTACTGTACGACCTGATCCTATGTTTTACACCCCCTTGCATTCATTTTGATTCCTTTCTGTAAGTTCACACATCTTCAAAGCATCTGACGAAGTGGGATTTTCTCCCACGAAACCTCATGTGAAAAATAAACCTGTTAGTCTCAAAAGTGCCACACGACTCCTTGTTGTTTTTTTGAGAAAAAAACCATCTCCAAACACAAATAGCTAAGATTCATATTCCGATCTGGAATAGAAAGGTAAACAAAATTGCCTTAGGATGTTGTGTTATAAGCATTAACAACATTTTTACCTGCAAGTTAAGATAGGGAGAAATCAAATCTCATACATCAGGATGCAAGCTGATTGCCTAGAAGTTATCCTCTCATTCCCCATACACAGCACTGCACAGTTGGAAGAATGAATTGGGAAGGTTTTTCAGCTTTTTCTTCCAGCATCATGTTAGTAAACTCAGCAGACCAGTAATTTGTCAGGAATAGCAAATACTGTGTTCATATATCCTCTCACATACGCACACTCTGAACACAAATAACTACAACAGGGTTTGAAATTTGGAAATGTAACTAATTGACTTGGTGGTGTATAATTTTAAAAAATAGCCAGCCCAATAATCTAGGCCTGATCCTACACTGCTGGCAAAAATTCAGTGCAATTGACAGGAATTACACAAGCTATGCAGAATACTTGCATAATTCCTGTTGACTTCGTAACTTCCCTTATACACACAGTCTTCACTGTGCTGTGCCAACTGGAAATGCACTTCCATTGACGCAGTGCTATGCCACCTGACAGGTGCTTTTATCAGACTAACTTCCAGATCTATTGAGAACCTTTATTGGCCACTCAATTGATCCACATAAATTGATCTGACACCAGCCGTCAAATTTGCTGCCGTCAGCATAGACCTAGGTTTAGTCATATGCCCAGCAACCTTCATCAATTTGATTTAAGTCTTTGCCGAAGTATTTTCTCAACATCACCTTTCTTCTATTCCAGAGTACAGAGTAATGAGATGCTTTCCAGAGAAATACAAGGAAATACAAGAATGAGGTGTTATAGAAATACAGCATTTAAGTGTGTGGGATTTATTGACCATCTGTCTTTTCTTTGTCCACCTATCAAGCTCTCTTACGTCAAACTCTTCGAGTTTATCCTCATTGCTAGTTCAGTTAATATTTTTCTTGATTTTCTTCACCAAGAAGGAAGTCACACTCCTAATTTTTTTCCTTTCCTTTTACTGATGGACGACAGACTATTTTTCTTTTTTCTCCTATCCCCTTTCCTGCCAGCATGGCTCAATTAGGTGATTTCAGAATTGCTCTGCTCAAAGAGTGCTTGCCCTTAGGCATTCAGCCTATAGGAATTTCAGGTCTTGAAAATATTAATTGACAGTCTCCTAAGAGAAGACATTTTAAATTTTTTTCCCCTCTGCAAAGCATGCTGGAATAAGATAGAGAGCACATGAGATAACAGACTAACAAACATCCTGATTATATTCACATGCTCGTATAAGTAACTTTCTTAGTTCTCCAACTTCATACAAAACACACCACAGACAAGTTAAACTAGCATCATATGTCTACACAGCAAAGAAAAACCTGAAGCTGGTTTGCACCAGCCAAAGTGGGCTTGCAATGCTTGGTCTGTGGGGCGTGAGCTTTGGGACCTGCCCACCTTGCTGGGTTTTAGAAGCCAGATCCAGCCTAAGACTGGAAGTCTACACAGCAATGAAAGAGCCCCACAGCCTGAGCCAGAGTTGGCTGGTACAGACCAGCCCTGGGTGTCTAGTTGCTGTGTAGACATTCCCTAGGTTAGCTTTAAATCAGTGGTTCCCAACCTTTTGCTTTACACAGACCACATCATCATCAAAAGCTTTCATGGACCACCACCCTGAACTCCCCAACCCTGAGACCCTTACCACCATCCCCCATGACCCTGCACTCCCTGAGCCCGAGCCCCTTAGTACTTCTGTCACCCTGTGGCCCTGCCCTAAACCCCTTATCACTCCCCCCGCCTGTGACCTTCCACTCCCCAGCCCTGGGCCCCTTACTGTAACCATCCCCCCATGGCCCTCCACTCCCCAGCCCCTTACTCTGCCTGTCCCCCACAGCCATGAACTCCGTGGTCCTGACCCGTTACTATGCTCCCCAGCCCCTTACTGTGCCTGTCCCCCTCGGCCCTGCACTCCCTGGCCTCCAGGCCTCACTGTGCAAGCTAGCTGCTTTTCCCACCCTCCATACCACATGCTGAGCAAACTCTGTACTCCCAGGCCTCCAGCATCTTCTGTTTGCTGCAGCTTTGCATTCCTGGGACATTAGGCTCTTAAGCACTGCCCCTGCCCCCAGCCTCCTGCTCTCCCTGGCCAGCAGGATGGTACTTCCCCCTCCGCTGTGGAACTGCACACCCCAGCTCCACCTGCACTCTTCCCTAACCTGTTCCCCAGTGGACCACCTGTGGTGCCCTCGCAAACCACAGGTTGGGGATCACTGCTCTAAATACTGGATACTAACAGGAACAACTGCTGCTTTCAGCAGGCACTGGAAAAATCTGGGGTGAAGAGATACTGCTTTCCTTAAAATCTCTTCTCATTTCCTCTCCAGCCAAAACCTACAGCCCTGATCTTTTTATGCTATCTTCTAACATCACTGCTCACAGTACTTCTCAAACTTCACAATCTGTGCATGTATGACATGCTTCACTACCCCACACACCTCTTGTAAGGTGATCTATGCACTTTCCTGTTCACCTTTGTAATGTAATTACATAGTTTAATGCAAAGTATGTCATGGAACATCTTTTTTTGAATACTTATGACATGCTGTGCATTAGTGGTATGGTATCATGTTTCCTGCAGCATCATACTGTGTACTGTTGGGGAAAAACTGGTCCGGGTTCCCAACCTGGAAAGGGAACCCCAAATCCTTCCCACAGGTGAAGGCTCATTCCCAGCTGAGACTCCAATAGGCAGAGAACGAGGCGTGGTTCAAAGTTCATTATTCAGCTGAATAATAAAAGGAACTGCGTCAGAGGGAAGCAAAGAGAAGCTAGCCTCTCTGAGCAAGAACCCCCAGTATAGGGGTCATGCATACCTTCTAATATGCAAAATACGATATACATAATGCGACAAGCTCATGCATAATACAAGTTACATCATGCCTAAAATCCCTACATGGTGTTATGACTCTTAATATGCAGGTTACACAATTAGATTATACTTAATAGGCAGCATATAGTTAAAAAAACAACAAGCAGTTGTGTGGCGCTTTAAGACTAACAGATTTATTTTTTGCATGAGCTTTCGTGGGAGAAGATCCCACTTTCTATCTGAGGAAGTGGGATCTTCCCCCACAAAAGCTCATGCAAAAAATAAATCTGTTAGTCTTAAAGCGCCACACAACTGCTTGTTGTTTTTTTACTGGACTAGACTAACACGGCTATCCCTTTGGAAATTGACAAGATGCAAAGCATATAGTTAGCCCGCCTCTGTTGTTGTTTACAGCTTATTTGGGTAACAGTTACTGTCCTTGACCAATGAGAGTGGCCAGACTCCTGTGACCCCTCGGCTACCTGGCCCCCTCAACCTGTTTACCAGACTAGGTTGATAGCTTCCCAGCAGGGTCCAGACAGGAGGGATTGTCTTATAATCTCAATTTGTGGATCACCCTTATTATCTATAGAAACAGTCTACCACCTTATCGATCTAAGCCACTAGCTTCTCTGACTATCTATGACTTGATATACATTCTGTAATTAATGTTGTCTTAGCAAACACAGAGCCTCTCACACAGCACTTCCAAACCAAACTTACTCCACCTTGCAATTTCCTTTACAGTACAGATATGAAACATGTCCCCAAGTGTATTTCACATGGCTCAAAGTGGGTAGGGGGAGGAGGCAGACAAAGGGAGCTGTGCTCACAAGTACCAAGGGATGCATACAAAGACCATGCAAACTAAGTATTTTGGCCAGGAGATGGAAAAGTCACCTGACTGAAGGCCCCCCCCCCCCCCCCCGAGGAACGGCACACTTCAAACTGTTTATGGCTCTTTTGTTTCAGTCTCCATCTTGCAAGCAACCCTTAAGAACTAGGCCCTGCCCAGAGGAGGGCAGAGACTGGATGAAAACCATCAAAGCCAAATCTGTATGGTAAACTGGGCAAGACTGTAGTAGTGAGTTTCAGTTAGATTGTGAGTTACCTTTGATTTGATTGTGGTAAACTCCTTGACTGATTGGTTAATTGAGCCCATTCATCTTTGATGATCTCTAATGAGCCTTCTGAGATAAAAAGACCATGTTCCTTCTCAAAACTTAATATGAAGCTTCTCCAGAAACAAAATTAAAGGAATTTCTCATCACATGCCTGAAAGGCCTTGGGGTTATCAAAAATGGAAAGAAAGCAAAACAAACAATGTAGAAACAGTACTTCATGCTCTAACAATGAGTCTGTAAAGCAAACTGAGCTCAATTCCAAGGATAACTGTGACCTTAAGAGCCAGTAAAAGTCTACTGGCAGAGAGTTCACTGTCAGGTAACAGTAACTAGAAGATGTGACAAATCACTAACCCTAACACATTGTTGTCAGGGCAGTTATGTATAAATAATGTAATGTGAAGCATCACATGAAAAACCTTACAACAGTCATAATTATTGTGTGATATATGCAAGGATAATCATTAAAAAGGTACAAATATGTATTAAAAACATGCTCAAAGAACATAATCAGGTAAGGCAGGTAAGCATGTTTGTCCCAAACACAGAAATGTTATCTGGCTAGGTCTTGATTGTAAACAGAGCGAGGTAGGCCAAAGATAATGGGAATTACATTTGTCTGAAGTCAACAGGAAAAGCAAGTTAACAAGGAGATGAGGAAAGGGGCATAGTGCAAGCACTCAGTGGAACAAACAACAAGAATACTTTTCAAAGATTTACTGGACTATAAGGCGGTGCGGGGGGGGGGGGGGGAGGGATTTTAGCCTGTTAAGTGTCAGTCACTAGAAAGCATGTTCCCCTTCTATTTTACCTGTAACCATTTTCAGTTTCTATTACCCTTTCTTAGTATCACTTAAATCTGTTTCTGTCAACACAGTTATTCTTGGATTTATAATCAATTCATTTCAGTGTAATATAATTAAAGCACGAATCCTCTGATGGTCTAAGAGGCTGGTGTGTACACTGTCTCTTTGGAAACAGCAGACTTGGTAATTTCTGAAAGCATCCAATGACAGGGGCTGGGGACTGCAGGCGAATGTTCTTCAAGGAGGCTCAGAGATTGGAGTGCACCGGAGGTTAACTTGCCCACTACTGCATGGGCAGACTGTGAAGTCTGAGAAATACTGTGAAGAGCAGTGTTAGGAAATAACGTAACAAGATCATGCTTGGTAGGGTTTGTCTGGAGAGGGAATGAGAGCAAAACCTTTGTAAAGAAAGAGTAGTTTCCTACCCCAGATTTTTGAGGTGCACCTGACGTTTGCAAAGCAAAGGCTGGGCAAAGTTTTTGAACACATTGTTTGGGGGTGAGGGAGAGGGAATGCTATCAGGGAGCTGATGCACAGTTTAGCGCCTGCAAGTTCCTCTCACACAGAGGAAGTGGGTAACAGGGTGAGTCATAAACCTGAATGCCCTGAAAAACACCACAATGGCATCAAAATTTTCTATATTAAATGCTTAAAGGAACTATCTTGGTAAATCCTCCTAGAAGGACAGGCTGATGGCCCATAAAACTCAAAGGAAAATATGAAGTTGGTTTTTGCCTTTTAATAGAAAACAAAATAGCTGTCATTAAACTGCAAACATTTACCAAGAGTTGCCAATCTGTGATATCAGATGCTATAATTATTTCCATATACTCAGAAGAAGATATCGCTGTGGACTGAGCCTCCTTTTATGGATTTAGGTTTTGCACCACAGAGCGTATTAGCTTAATAACAAAATCATGACGTAGGTTCACTACTTCTACCAGTTGTGTAACTGTGTGAGTGAGTGGGGAAGATTATCAGAGGCTGTTAATGAAGCCATTTACTTTTTTTAGAACGAGAAAAGGATGCAAACATTTCCCTAAAATTATAAATGAGACAGAATCCTGCCCTTCACCTTCCCCCAATACGGGCAAGCTCAATGTGCACCAGAGAACCAGAATTCATCATTGTCTGAACTCTTTAGTTTTTCTCTAGCTAGATTTGCTGTTCTGGACTTTAGTTCATTGATAGTACACGAAGCATCAATGCTGATGGTTTGTGCAGAGCTGAGTGAGCACGTCACTGGCCCTATCTCTTTATTTCCAGCTGCTTGTATATGATCTCTGTTTATCTATGTTAGTCTCTTCTATAGCAGTGATTTTCAGCTTGATACCTGCATTCTATGTCTAAGGGGTCTATGAAAAGCTGTTACCACTATAGAACAGTAGTTTTCAATCTCTGGTCCACAGACCCCTGGGGGTCCACAGTCTATGTCTAAGATTTCAAAGGGGTCCATATGTCCATTTGAAATTTTTTAAAGGTCCACAAATAAGAAGGGTGAAAACCACTATTGGAAATTCTAAGCATCAATCTTATTTCTATACATGATCCCAGAGCTGGAAAAAAGTAGGGAGAATTGGCATGAGAAGGAGAGAAAAAGATGACTTGTTCTGCTGGTAGCTCCACTCCTGGAGAACAATTAAAAACATCCGTTTTCCTAATATTACTTGCTCATCCAACCAATTCCTGCAGTTATCACGGAGAAGTTGAGCAATTGTCAAGACGACGACTGGACGTCTCTGAGATATTCCTTCAACCTGCAGCCCACATTATGAAAAACTTTGGGTAGATCAAGTCTGTCTTAATTTATTCTCTAGGGTTCTATCCTTGAAACAAATACATGCAATTCAGTTGTTGGGAGTCATTTGGCTTCTTGAGCATTTATCAGGCATAGCCACTGGCTGTTTTGTAACAAGTGCCATAGATAGCAGGTTCCTAATGGGTACATTTAAGTTAAAAGATAAATGTATAATTTGTAAATTATCCATTCACTCACATGTCACTTTAAAAACAAAAAGTATATAACTGTTGAGAAAGCTCATGAGCCATTTATTTAAGAAAAAACCCAAACCAGATCATATAAAAGCTTTGAAAGTTCAATCTATAGTTTTTTTCCCTAACTGCTACAAACTTTAGGATTTCATAATGTTTACCATCTCAGTGAGCTAAAAGGAAATAAAATTTTGTAACATTAAAATAATTTTAAAACAGGAACTTTTAGAGAAAGGTATTGTAATATTGTAGCACGTTAGATGACTATACTTCCTGATTACTAGTTACTTCAACTTTGGTCTTGTCTTCTCAGAATACTCTCAGTGAACTGAAGATCTAACTGCATCTATCTTGACATACAAATACAGAGCAGATCTCAGCAAAACTACCCATATTAGAGTGTGTGAATGCATACCTGTATATTCTCTTTCCAGGAACAAACAGAAAACCAAAACAGAAGTTGGAAGAGAAAGTTGTCTCAATTTACACATAGGAAATGTCTTTGTATTGCTTCTAGTTTAACCAGGCTTTTCAACATAGTTAAACCTGAAGTGTTTTAGGAAAAAGTATGAAATATCCCAAGTGGCTAAATGTCATATCTATTTAATGTTGCTGATAGCTCTGGGAGAACAGTCTCTAAATCCTTGAATGACAATCACACAAAAATTATTCCAGTACACGGTACTTTTGTCATATAAAATAAAGCAGGCCAAACTCTGACTCAATCCCTGAGAAAAACTTGATATGTCATGACATCACCTGCCACTTTCCCTACAAAGATGATTGTGGGCTGGTTTATTTTGACTTCCTTTATCAACTGTATCTATGGGCTTGTCTACAAGGGGAAACAACCTGAAATACTGTTCTGTCTCCATGAGGACATTTTTATGCTACACTAAATTACTTTGTGTAGGTTATCTTAATCCACTCTGGAGGAAAAAGCCCATGTAAGACAAACCCTTAGTTACACTTTTATGACACCACCCATCAATGCAGTATTTGATTGCCTTCCATCTACAAAAGAGTGGCAACAGCAAAGTTCCTAGCAGATTTTGCAGAGTTTCTGGGTCTTCTTTTTTGGCTTATATAATGCTCTGCTTTGGGTAGCGTTTTGTTCTGTGAATGGTGGTAGTAGGGTCATAATTATGGAGAGTTAATATTGCTAAGGTCATTCTGGTAATGGTGGGAAGGAGTTGTTAAAAAACAAAGTTCCAAAAGGTGATCAAACCTGGGATTCATTTAATCTCTGAAAGTCTGTTGTGCAGCTGGATCCATTCAATCGAGAATGATCTGTCCTCAGTTCTCACATGCTTTCATATCTGCATTGCCACAGAAAAGCACAATACTGGTGGCTCACAAAATGAGATGCTGTCTGTAGTGTATCTGGGACCCAATCCAGTAATAGTTTTAAAGATTAGGATCAATGCTTTATGCTAGCAGCTGAAATAGACTGGGAGCCAGTGGAGAGACTGGAGAACAAACATGATATACTCATGACCATTTCAACAGCAGAAAAAGCAGGCCAATAGCATTCTGAGCTTGTTGAAGCCTTTACATTCAGCTATCGGGCACTGAGCATTTTTGAAAATCTGGTTTTTGTTTAGGTGCTTAAATGGAAGATTTTTAATATACAAGAATTGACCACATAAAATCTGGACCTTTATTTCTTTCACTATTGACTATGTGTCTTTTACCTCTAGAATTTCCAGCTGTTGCTACCACCATTTCATCTTCACCCATGGGAGCAAAAGTGGGAAGCAAGAGCATAAACAGAGCTCCGGGCAACTGCTAGCATTTTTGATACTGTGTATTCTAACCTCTGAAACAGGGATGGCCAAACTTACGGAACTCAAGAGCCACACAAGTCGATTATTAAACCTTCAAGAGCTGCACTGAGGCATATAACCACATACTTTTGCCTACTCCAAAATTGCTAAGCTTAAAATTCATTGTGCATGTTAATTTTATCATAAAAACAGTGTAAATATTGATCCTACTAATGTCAGCTTCTAATAATTAGTTAACGTTATCATGAAGACTGGGCCTATACAGTAAAAACGTAGCTGTCATTCGATGTAGAACGCTGCAGGCTAATGGCCAATTTTTAAAAATCTGGGCAGTAAACGGTCAATGCAGTACAGAAAAGCTCTCTCAGGTGCCGATCTCTAAGTATTGCACAATGTTTCAATTTAACAAATTTCATTGTGGAATTCAATGCTTCACAGCAGTAAGTTGTGCCAAAAACTGAAAGTAATCTACAATCAGTTTTAAAGTTTTCTGCTTCGTATTTTCGTTTCTTATTATTCCACGTCATGTTTAGGACTTGAAAAAACCATTTTATTTTAACAACAAGTAAATTGCATTAGGGCCTATGAGAAAATCT
Source organism: Podocnemis expansa (assembly GCA_007922195.1). NCBI lineage: Eukaryota > Metazoa > Chordata > Testudines > Podocnemididae > Podocnemis > Podocnemis expansa. Next base: position 25,198,299 of record ML681963.1, read on the forward strand.
AAGAACATGCCGTGGCTTCCCTGACCACACCACCACTTCCTCCTGCCGGCCCCAACCATGCTGCCGTTTCTCCCTCATTTCTGACCATGCCACGCTTCCCTGCTGTGCTCTTCTGTGAGCCGCACTTTTTCTTTCGTGAGCTGCAGTTTGGCCACACCAGCTCTAAAAATTCCTTGTGTAAACTGGGTCACTTGAAACTCCTTGGGGTTTCCTATTCTGATCTATCTTGTGATTTGAAGAAACAGATTCATATATCCTCATCCCCTGCCTGTGAAATAAATTGTCTCTACCCTTCTGCAATGAATTACAGTAACTGGTGGAAGGAGAACTCACTTAATTTTACAGCTACTTCAAGCCCTCCATCTGCAGCAAACACCACCCAGCACTGGTCTGCACTCTGTTCAGTGTTTTCTTTGCAATAATAAGTAGAGCCTTGCAGATCTGTGGGTATCCACTGCAGATCTGTGATTATGCGCATCAGCGGATGCGGGTGAGGATAAACACAGACTCATTGCCGCAGATTGACTCATGGATGCGGATTCTATTTTTATCTTCTCACAGTTCGATCTACCATTGCAGCTCCTCCACTGATTTGTGTCAGCAGCGCATAGGGGAACCAGGAAGCACTCCAGCCAATCCTAGCTCAGCTCTGATTGTGATCTGCCAGCCAATCAGAGTCTCAGTCTGGGGCTTGAAGAGCCACTGCTGGCCTTTGATTGGCTCATGCCCCACGATTTCTGTGCCCACTTCTTCCTTTTCTTGTTCCCAGTTCACATGCCATTGCTGTCAATCAGAGATTTCATCGGTGGGCAAGGAAATCTATTTGACAGCACAGTGTGTGAACCACAAATGAGAAAAGGAAAAAGTGGGTGGGACCTATATGGGGAATGAACCAATCCAAGGCTGAAATGCTGAGTGTGAGCCCAAGCTCAGTTGCAGATGCAGTTATAGATGCAGCTAAAATCTGGCATGCACCAAAGCTATCACTGAGAGGATTTTGTATCTGTGCAGGGCTCTAACAATAAGCACTACAGCTCCCCCCCCCTTTTTTAATATATCACATTTCGCAGAATCTGATGAAACTCAGAGGGCTCACTCTTCTCCAGCAACAGGAGTAGGCCCCAACTTTTGCTGAAAGGTTGGAAGGGATTTTGGCATATCAGTCCCCTCCCGTGGAAGATGGCTGATTTCTGGTATGTTTCATGTGGATTTAAATCTGGTTTGCTTGTCTCAATACATTTGCTCTATAATGCCACTCTACAGCTAGAAGTGCTTGCTTGGAAAAGCTATGTAGTCTCTGCTAATATCATTGTTATTGGCCTCCCCATCACTCAAGAAGGAGGGAGTCTGTCCCATACCTTGCAGTTCTGGTCTCTGCTTTCCCATTGGTTCCCAGTTCCAACAGTCTATCTGACTATGGCCAGCCTCTCCCACTTTCTGGCTGTGAGCGGGCCAGCGCACACCTTTGCAACGGGGAAGACAGGAGGTAACCAGAGCTGGCTGGTATAATGGCACTGTCCCTTCCCTGCTGGCATGATAGAGGGATGACAGACCTGGTCAAATCTGAGTGACACTTATCCGGTGCATGACGTCCCACTGTTCCATCTGTGCTTTGCTCCCCCATTGATACAGGCTCTCCTGCATGAGGAGCTCATGCACTAGATTCCACACCACCCAGGTCTGATTACTAAGACTGGCAGACATACATATGGGAAAGCAAGAAACAGAACAGGAACCCACTGCCTACACATGCTGGCTTATGTGCAATTTCTAGTAGGTTAGGAGCTTTGTGTTAATAAAGCAAATAAGATATTTCCTTTAAACACCTCACCACTATCTGTAGCCTTTGGCTATACCCTGTATTGGGCTTGCATGGATATATTATTCTCTAATTTATATAGGTATATTTTCTTTTTCTTATAAAACCTAGAAACTTTGGTACTATAGTAGGAAGCTTGGTACTAGTTCTTTCCATAGCTGAAATGCATGTATGCTGCAGATCTTTGCAAGGAGTGACTCAGTTTGCAAAGACTAAGTAAGTTTACTATGCAATAGGATGAGATCCTGCAAGCTTTGTAAACAAAGGTTTGCATTTGCCTATGCAATAGGAGAAGGCTAAGTAGGTGAGAGTAGGCTGTGCAGAATTTGGGAAGTTGGTTTTTGATCATGCTTTGCAGATAAACAGGTGGGAAATCTCTCTGCAAACCCATCACAAAACCCACAAGCTGGTAAACAAGAAAAAGGAAGAATATGCAAGAAAATAGACATCAGCAGACCCCTGAACCAATAATTTAAAAGTACCCCCAGCAATTTTTGGAAAACACCCATATTTGGGCCAGGAAGAATGAGAATTCGATTAATTTTTGGAAGGGTATAAAATGGTAAGCCCCCCGTATTGTGCAAAAAGGGTATTTAAAGCCCCCAAAATTTCAGAGGGGTTCAAGCTTCCAAGTTCCAGCTGGTGAACTCGAACAACAGAAAAGGAAACTGCACAGGCATTCAGCAACGCTCTACCTGATTTCTTTTAGCTAAGTTTCTTTGTTTTATTTTAGTCGATCAGTGTAGGATTGTTAGCTTAGTACTTCAACTTATCTTCACTTCAAGTATAATTTTTGCAATTGTATTTTAAGGATCAGACGTCTTAGTGGCAATAGTGTTGATAGTTACCATAGAAATGTATTGATGTAATTCTTTACCATCTATTTCACATTGTATTCATTTGTATCCTTATCCATCACTTGCTTTATAAGGTTAGCAATAAAGAATTGTTATAAAATCTCAATCTGAGTACTCCTTGACCACTTGTTTTTGGGGAGGAAGTCCTATTTAATTAACATACTTATAGTAAAATCAGGACTAAGAACACCTGTCCTTCAAATTGGTCTATCTAAACTATATTGGGTGTCCCAAATTCCTAAAAAATTATAGAATTTGGCTACATATCTCCTGTAAGTTCACTTTGCTTAGCAGCAGCTGCAGACAGTAGCAGCCAGGTTGCCAAAGTATTTTTCACTCTCTTGAGGTCAGCTGCTGACAAAGTCATCAAATAAATCTTGGCCCAGCAAGGCAACAGTTTCTGCCTGATTCACTTCATGACTATTGCCGGCAGTTACTAAAAGGAGCTTCTTTTTCTATTTCACTTACAGTACGTGAAATCAAATGGATCACCCCGTCTAGTCAGTTATGAGGTTTTCTTATTTCATAACCCATCATTGCCACTAAACGTTCTGTTGTACACAAGGAAAACAGCACTTGAGATCGTTATTATGAGTCTTAGATAAGTAAGTCATGGGGACCTCTGAGAGCAACACGTTTCTGCTTCCCTATGACTGTAGTGATTAAAAATCAGGGAAATGCTGCCACCACCATTGGAAGTCACCCAGTACTTGCTTTCAATTGCTTAGAAAGCATCAGGAGCATGATGTGCCACTTCTCTCATAATAAAAAGCCACAACAGGAAACTATCAATTCTGTTGTGGCAATTAGAGACTAATTACAAATGATTATGCATAAATATTTCCATAAAATCTCATCTTCATTAGAAGTGCTCCATTAGTTTTCAATATAATGTCAAATTAAGTGATGAAATTATGTGATTGGTGGACATAATCTTAGAGGGAGAAAGAAAATTGTTTTTCTTGTGGAAGGTACACCTAAGGGATTTTAGCCTGTAGATTCTTTTTTCTAGCAGTCAGAGAATCAGCTCCCTGAACTGGGACGAACTGTGCAGGCGTCAAGGCTGGAAGGAATTTGAATGCTTTCAGAACATAGACCAATTAGGACTGCTACTCTCATTCTGAGAGCAACAGGTTCATGTAGTACTATTAAGACTTTGAGAATCTGGTTTCTTTTCTACTTTTAGGGTGCTCATCTACAAAAAAGTAGAACACACAGCAGAAACTACAACATACTAATACTTTGCAATTATATTGCCTTTTTTATCTGAAGATCTCACATTGGCTTTACAAATATAGGTGAATATTATCCCTGTTTGCATGAGGAAATTAAGGCTCTCAGTTTAAAGTCAAAATTTTCAAAACACACATTCTCGAAATTTCGGTGTGCAATCAGGTTTAACTAGGTTTTGACTGACAGTGATGAAGACAAGGAATTTCCACCAAGGTCAACTGGAATTGTGCATGCTTAGCATCTCTGAAAATCAGACCAGAAATGTCAACATAACTAAAAACTGAGCTACTCAGATATAGTGGATGTACTTGAACATTTTTGCCTACTTGACCTACAATGAGCCAAGTAGCAGAGTTAAGAGAGGAACCCAGGCCTCCCAACACTCAATATTCTGCTCTACACAATAGACCTGCTGTTTCATGTAATATCACTGTTCTGCTGTGAGATAATATTTACTGAGTAGGTTGAGTAGCAATTACTCAAATTTCCAATTTCCAAAAGGGCAGCTGTGTTAGTCTTGTCCAGCAAAAAAAAAGTCATGTGGCATTTAAACACTTAACAGGTTTATTTTTCGCATGAGCTTTCATGGGAGAAAAACCCACTTCGTCAGATGCTTCAAAGATGGGGGAAATAAATGCAAGAGAAGATAAAACATAGATTGTTACTATGGTATCAGCAGATTTCAAAGAAATTTGAAAATCTGTCTTTATAAAGCAGCAAGTTTGGGAAAGTGCAAGGTGGAACTGGCCAACGGCCATTAGTGGATTTCAGAATAGTGAGTGATTAGAGGGCATTAGAAATTTTACTTTCAGCTACAAATAAATTTTATGTGGCAAATAGTTCTTCTGCCTTTCTGAACTTACAGAACAACAGACTCAAAAACATGGGTAAAAAAAAGTGATCTTAATTTAAAAGTAAAGGTTAAATTAGCTTTGCAAGTATAAGCACATTTCCGCTGAGTTACCCAAAGTCTCTGTCCAGAAAAATTCATGGGGTTAGAAGGAACCACAAGAATCATCTAGTCCAGTAAAAACAACAAGAGTCCTGTGGCACCTTATAGACCAATAGATTTCTTTGGGGATAAGCTTTCATGGGCTCCAACCCACTTTGTCAGATGCATGAAGTGGAAACTACAGTTCAGAGGTGTGTGTGTGTGTATATATTTACACACGCACACGCACCAAGGTGGAGGAGGTCAAGTGTTAGCAAAGTCAGTTCAAAGAGCAGATGGGGCCCATTCACTCCAGTTAACCAAAGGGAGAGAATGTGTGAACAGGGACAATCACTTTTTGTAATGTACTAACCATTTCAAGTCCCTTTTCAGACCCAGCCTGATTGTGTCAAGCTTGCAGATTAGTTTATAAGGTGCCACAGGACTCTCATTGTTTTTGCTGTACACAGACTAACATGGCTCCCCCTCTAGAAATATGTAGTCCAGCGGTTCCCAACCTATGGTCCTGGGGATCCACAGATTTATTTCAAGGGATCCATGAATACATCCTGCCACAGCTGCTTCCATCCAGCAACTGGAGAGGGCTCTAAATCAGGGGTGTCAAAACTTATGACCCATGGGGCCGGATGCTGCCCACCCAGGGCACTGATCTGGCCCACAGAGCTGCTGCCCGGGCTGTGCCTGTAAGCTGTCTGCAGCAGAGAACTCCAAAGACATGCTCCCAGCACTTCAGGGCTAGGTATGCTTGGGACTCACTCACATGATCCGAGTCACAGTACAGGGGAACAAAGGAAATGCTCCAGCCAATCCCAGCTCAGCTCTGCTGTGGTCTGCCAGCCAGCGTCTCAGTTACAGCAGGCTAGGCTGGCTCCGGTGAGCCACGGCACTGCCCCCATCCCAACTGTTCACTGTCAGTCCGTCAGCCAGCATAGTAATCTGGTTGACAATACATTGCACAAATTACAAATAAAAAAGGAAAAAGTGGCTGTGCCCACATGGGAACAAGCTAATCAAAGGCCAGCCAGGACTAAGCCAACCAAAGGCCAGCATTCTGAATGACTGACAACGAGTGGGCTGGAAGGGAGAGAGGCAGAAGCCCAGCCTGGCTGCCTGTGACTGAGACTGATTTTTTTTGCCTGCCACCAGGAAACAGCGGAAGGAGGTGTGTAGGGGGGAGAGATCTGGGAGCCAGTGAGGGGAAGGCGGGGGAGAGCCTGTGGGGTTGGGGTTGTGAAGAGGAGCTCATGCTGCTCTGAACATGGGGGCAGGAAGAGGATTGGGGAGTCCATGAGGCCACATGACCCACGACAGGTGTCCTGTCTTCAAGTGTGGCCCCCCACATTGAATGAATTTGACATCTCTGCTCTAAATGAATTGTATTTGCCTGCTATGAGCAGCCATACCCTGAATATGTCCTCACCCCTTGGGAGCAGGCGGAGGCCACATCCTCTACCGCCCTTCTGCAGCACCACTACCTTCAGTCAGCCCCCGATAACAACTATTATCATTTGGGGGTCCACAAAATTTTTTGATGTTAAAAAGGGGTCCTCATACTCGAAGGTTGGGAACCACTGATCTAGTTTAACCCTTTGCAAGATACAGGATTTGTTTTGTCAGTCTCAGTGAGGAGCTAGCATAAAGAGCTAAATGTTATCCCTAAAGTACTGTATATTAACGTATTTACCATAAGGAAACTATGAAAACTATTTCAACTATCAAATCCATTTCTAAAGCATGGGTAAACACAGCGGGAGAGGGAGGTGTTTTAAACATCTACCACCACCACTCCCCCAAAAAATTAAAACAAAAGAAATGGTAAACAAGTATGCAATGGGACAGAATAGTGTCCTACAAAAAGAGGTTGTAACCACATCAACATTTGCAAACTGTCACAGTATCTAGCCTTGTGCTGCCAAATTATGAACTTACATAAGCTGAAGGCAGGAAAAGGACTCCAAGTTCATATGAACGAATCATCAGTTGGGTGCCATTTTTCTCCAGCGCTCCCCAGGCAGCTTTGGAAAGATTGGCACTGCAAAGAGACAGAGAACAGTTCAGTGAGGCACAATCTTCACAGCAGCAAAACACTTAAATACTACAGCTGCAATAACAATGTACTTGCATTAGAAGGAAAACTTTTTCCCAACCATAAATTCTTTTCACAAAGAGAATTAGGGCCTTGTTCCTACAGTAGTCCTTCAGGGCAAAAATACAGAACAGACTAGCTATGCAGTATCTATGTGGATCAGAACTGTGTATTATGCAATTCAATACGAGTTTAGTATATTCCAAACTCACGATATGTAAGTAACCACACTTCAGTCTTTGAATTATACCTGGAAACTTGATAAAGGAATTGGGTATAAAAAACCAGGTTTGGCCGTTTCCATTATTTATCATCCTTGGAGACGAAAGGATCATTCTCTAATTGGGACTACTTAAGGTTTCTTGAGACATTTATTACCAAATATGTATGGAAACACAATAAAGCATAAAGCACTTTGCCTCATTGACATCTTCTCCTTTGATAAACTCCATGAACATTTACTACTTTATAAAACAACTTTTTAAAAGCACGTATATTACATATTATACTTGCATCCCAGTGTCCCTGCTCCCACATCAGCCATGAAATAGCTTCCCAATTTAATCTGAATTAAGAAAATACATGCAGTTCCACTATAGAAATCTGTTCCAATAAAAAAAACAATCCAAATTTTTACAGTTACATCTGAACTGATAAAACACATAGCAAATGACTTCCAGCTGGGGCAAAGAGAAAGACTGATCCTGCATTAATTATCTGTGTGTGTGTGTGGGGGGGGGGATGTCAGTCCCTAGTTTGGAACATAAGAATTGATATACTGGATCAAACCACTGGACTACCTAGGCCAATATACTGTTTCTGATAGTAGCAGTTGCAGAACTTCACAAGCAGTATACCACAAGGCAGCTGAAGTACCCTCGCCAAGCAAAGAAGGAATTTAAAACACCATTTTATAAAAACTGAAAATTAATATGTCTCTATAATATTTTGAATTTTAAGGATATGGAGATGAGTGCACATGATATGCTAATAAACATTCTATTTCCTTCTATTAAACTTCTGCCTTTGAGAAAATGACAACTTTTCTTAAAAATAGGTTTGAGAAGTTTTATTGCTTGGGACATGAGTAAATTATGTTTCATCCTTGAGTATTTGTCCTCATGGATCACACTTTTGATGCTCATGCATGTGAAACGATTCTGTTGGCCGGCAAAGTTCATCGAGGTCACACCCAACACATTCCTGCACCACACAAGAGCATAAAAAGAGAAAGCAAAGTCCTGACTCTTCTTCAGTTTTTTCTTACCATCCATGGCAGCAAGACTAAACCCCTACACTATCTGGCTGCACTCCTAGTGACCAATAAATAAAGACAAACAAAACCACTGTACTGTTAATAGTTATCTTATTTCTTACTTAGTTCTTTTTTTCCTCAATTAATATACAAATAATTCTCTTTTCACTAGTTACTAGGCTAGAAAGTTAAGGGCATGTTCCAGAATGTTGTTCCATCTGCCACCCATTTTCCAAATAGACTCCAAAGGCCCAGGAAGCCCACCTGAAATTATTCCTCCCCAGTGTTCCAGGAATACAGAAACAGAAGATCTAGGAAAGGCAGCCTCTGCTCGATCCCTCTTAATGAGCACCCCGAAGAGCTGTAATTCTAACCCAAGCTCCAGAGAAACCTCAGGCCCCAGTCAGAGGCTTCAGTCTCTCAAAATAGCTTCTGAAAGGTGCAGGAGGGATCATCACTCTAGAGTTGAGTTGAAACACAGGTCATCCTCCTCTGGTGTCTATAAAATAGACACAGGAATCACTATGACTCTTCTCAAACTCAAAAGGCAGCCAACATTCTCACAAAAAGCGTTCTGGTGCCTTGGTACCAATGACTGAAAACAAGTACCCATGGTATCTATTAAACCTGAGGATCCTTCTTTCTGGCACTGACCCCTAAGCACAAGCCTCCTCTATATCCAGTTCCTCAGCACCATCCCTAATGACACCTACAGTATGTGCATATACTGGGTGATACAACTGTGAGCCTGGTAGTGAAGGCACCTTGCTGGGTAGGTTGGTGGTAGTGCTGGTTAGACTACTGTTCACTGAAACACTGGTACTGCAATGAAATGGGGGGGAAGAAAAAAGCAGCTATCAATGGTACCAACTCTATCCTCTACTGGAGCAGAAGGGACATCTGAGTGGCTTAATACGCCTGAAAACATAGCCCCACCTGTGGACATGGTGTCTTTTTTTTTTTGTTTTGTTTTTTTGTTTTTTGTTAATCTTCATTAGCACAGAGGTGGGTTCCTTTCTCATTCACCCTCCTTCCCCTCCATGAGGATCACACTGGTAAACCAGGAAGGGCTCTAGTGACTGTTCTCATCAGGAAAAGGCATGGACCTCAGACACCAGGCCCTCTGATATCCTCCTCTGTGACCAGTATCCATATGACTATCAACCTTGGCCTTACTAGCACCCTGGGGCATGCAACCTCATAACCAGCAGCTATTGTTCCCATTCCCAGGATTAGATCCTTTCTTCTATTCTAAGCAGCAATGCAAATCCTCCTAGCCAGGTCAATTAGTGATTCTAAAGAGATGGGAGAAAGAAAGCAGCATGTATCACACAATTACCTCACCACTTCCTGATGGGGCAGTGAACCCTTTGTCTTCTGCAGTTGATGATTTTAAGACATTCCAATATATTATTATATGCATGGTAGAGGCCCTTGACATAACAGTTTAGGAGGTGCAAGAGAAACCACACTATCAGACATTCTGCACTCTCCCTTCCTTGCTTTGTAGGCTTGCCATACTGATAAATAAGTGATTACTGGAGCCTCCATAAGACCTCCTACATCAGTTCCAGTCACATCCAAATATGAAGACAAAAAAAGTTAAATTCCCTTCTGAAGGATTTGAGTACTTTAATTCTCATCCAGTTACAAGGACCTCTTTTGTAGCAATTCTCCATAAGTCCAAACAAAGGCTTCCCAAATCTAGACCTAATGAGAAAAACCATAAAAATCTAGAGCCTTTTGTGCCAAGATTGTTTGTCAGTCAGCCTCCAGATGCTAGTAGTTAATTACCAACAACTTCTCAGAAAATATAATTATTTATACTAACCTCAGTTTATGAATAGGTTTATTTTGGACCACAGGGAAAAATGAAATCTATAATGAATGAAGGGCAGCTGTGTGAAAATGAAAAATTAATTTAGAGGGAACTGATTAGATTCCTAGTTGAAATGGTTCATATCTACAGAGATTCTCTAATTCTGACACATATTGCTTACTGAAATATATGCCTCAGTATCCTTTTTATAATTTACAGATAATCTAGCCTTATAAATCCAAAAAAAAAAAAAAAAATTCAAGGAGATTCTGTCTATTTCATTATAAACACCAAATAAGGAACTCACAGCAGTGCAATCAGAATGTAGCTGATTGAGTATTTTAATATTGAAATAAATTAAAGCTTCCTTCTCAGATTTCACTTTTATGCAGTTCCCAACCTTTTCATGATTTCCCCTCCCCATCACGGATAATACAGACCTTAACAGAAAACCGATAAGCAAAAGTTAGGAAATTCTCATTTAGCAATTTACAGCTGACAGTTTTAAATTTTTTATGATTCTACACAAACATCCAATGAGTCTTAAGACACTCACTTTTAGAGTTGCTTAAACATGACAAACTCTCTTTTTGGTGCTTTCCCCATAGGGACTTAAACAGATGCTCATACATACGTGCATACACAAAGCCACACTTTCATACCTTAACAAGGATGCCTACCAGTTAATAAAAACAAAAAGATTTAAAAAACCCCAACACAGAAGAGTTGGTTGCTCACCTGTGTAACCCTGTTCTTCGAGATGTGTGTCCCGTGATGCTCCACTTAAGGTGTTGCAGCGTCCGGGCACCACTCCACGGTCAGTCTTCAAGCAAAATACAGAGCGGGCTGCGCTCGCGCCGAACAAGCACGCGGCGCTGCCGGGACGGCTCAGCGCGAGCGCGCCCGCTGCCCCTCAGTTCCGCTTTCCCAGCAGGTTGGCATCTGTAAGAAACAGGACAAGAGGGGAGGAAGGGAGGGTGGTGGAGCATCACGGGACACACATCTCGAAGAACAGGGTTACACAGGTGAGCAACCAACTCTTCTTCTTCGAGTGGTGTCCCGTGCTGCTCCACTTAAGGTGACTACGTAGCAGTTATGCAGGAAGGTGGTGGGATGTCCTGCCTGAAGACAAGATTTCACGACCCATTATCGTATCTCTAGCTGCTGCTAAGTCCAGAGCATAATGAGATATGAACGTGTGTGGATTAGACCACGTCGCTGCTCTGCAGATGTCTTCAACATGAACATTGTGTAAGAAGGCCGTTGTTGCTGCCATGGCTCGGGTGGAGTGAGAGCGAATGCTTGGCGGGGGCTGGGTATTCGTAATGATGTAGGACGTATGAATACAGTCCCTAATCCACTTTGAAAGTCTCTGATTGGAAATGGGCATTCCTTTTTGTCGTTCTGCAAAAGATATAAATAGTCTGTTCGATTTCCGAAAAGGAGCCGTTCGGTCAATATAAAAGGCAAGAGCTCTTCTGACGTCAAGGGCATGTAATGCGGCTTGCCGTGGTGAGGAATGCGGTTTTGGGCAAAATGTAGGAAGGTGGATAGGTTGATTAACATGAAAAGTTGAGACTACCTTAGGCAAAAAGCCTGGGTCCAGGTGTAATGCTACCTTGTCTTTGTGAAAGACAGTATATGGAGGGTCGCAGCGCAAGGCGTTCAGTTCACCCACTCTCCTTGCAGATGTGATGGCGACCAGGAAGGAGACCTTCATGGAAAGGTAGTACAGAGAACAGGTCGCCAGTGGCTCAAATGGTGATTTTATGAGTACTGTAAGAACAAGAGTGAGGTTCCATGGGGTTGCTGGAGGGCGAATAGGTGGAAAAATGTTCTTCAAGCCTGTTAGGAACCTTTTAACTATAGGGTGTGCAAAAAGCGAGTAGTTGCTCGTAGGGTGCAGTGCTGATATGGCAGAGAGATGAACTCTTACGGAGCTATTCGAAAGGGACGAATGTTTTAAGTGAAGAAGATAGTCCAATATCTGAGGTATAGTAGTTTGATCGGGGCGAAGGTCATTAGCTATGCACCATGTGGTAAAGCGTCGCCATTTGTAAGAGTATGATGTTCTAGTGGATGATTTCCTGCTATTGAGTAGGATGTCCTTGACTTGATGGGAGCAGGATTCCTCGTCTACCCGGAACCAATTAGATACCACGCCGTGAGGTGTAGCCTGGAGATGTCCGGGTGAAGTGCTGGACTGTTGGACTGGTATAATAGATCCTTTATTAGTGGGAGGCGTATGGGTCTGCGTACCGATAGATCTAGTAAGTGAGGGAACCAAAACTGGCGGGGCCATGCCGGAGCAATTAATATCACTGAAGCACGGTCGTGTTTGATTTTCTGAATGACCCTGGGTATTAGAGGGATCGGTGGAAAAGCATACAGAAGATGACTCGCCCAATTGATCAGGAATGCGTCGCCTAATGTTCGAGGTTCGTTCTGCGCCCTGGAGCAGAATTTTGGGCATTTCGTAGTTGCTGCTGTTGCAAAGAGATCGATTACTGGGTGACCCCATTTGCGAAAAATGGCCCGTAAGACAGAGTTGTTGAGCTGCCATTCGTGGGTTACTGGAAACAACCTGCTGAGGGCGTCTGCAGTGGTGTTTCGCACACCTGGTAAGTACACGGCAGAGATATGAACCTGGTGGTGAATGCACCACCTCCAGAGTTTGACCGCCTCTGCGCAAAGGGAAGGGGACCTGGCCCCCCCTTGGCGATTTACATAGTATACGCACGCCATATTGTCGGACATGACAGTGACGGCTTTCCCAGAAATGGTAGGGAGAAATTGAATGCAGGCATGTCTGATGGCTCTGAGTTCTAATATGTTTATGTGTAGGGATGCCTCTAGCCGAGACCATCTGCCTTGTGCCGCTAGGTTGGCCATGTGAGCCCCCCAGCCCTTCAAAGAAGCATCTGTTGTTATGGTATGTGCTGGCTGAGGTTGCAGAAATGGTACACCGATTGAGAGGTTTCGTGGATCTCGCCACCATAGGAGCGATGCCTTGACTGAGTTGGGGACTGTCACCGTCTTCTGAAGTGGGTGGAATTGTGGCCTGTAGACCGTGGCGAACCATGCCTGTAGGTGGCGCATGTTTAAGCGTGCGTTGAGAACAACGGTTGTGCACGCTGCCATATGGCCTAAGAGTTTCATCAGCGTTCGTACAGTGACTAATGGAGCAGTGAGGATGAGGTCGATTAGTTCCCAGATCATTAATTGGCGCATTTGAGGTAAGTATGCTCGGGAATTCTTCGAATCTAACACGGCGCCTATGAATTCTATGATCTGAGTTGGAGTCATGATTGACTTTTCTGCATTTATCTTCAGGCCGAGTTGATGAAAGAGAGTTGTCGTAGTCTGTAAAGCCCGAAGGCAGTGGTCGTGGGATGAGGCCACGATCAAACAATCGTCGAGGTACGGGTAAATCTTGATACTGCAAGCGTGGAGGTAGGATATGGCCACTGTTAGGACTTTGGAGAAGGTGCGAGGCGCGGTCGATAGGCCGAAGGGGAGAACCTTGTATTGGAAGTGTTCGCCGTTGGCAATGAACCTCAGAAAGCGCCTATGAGAGGGATGAATAGTGATATGAAAATAAGCATCTTTAAGGTCGAGGGCTGAAAACCAATCACCTTCTTGCAATAGGGGAATGATAGTATTAAGGGTAACCATCTTAAACTTTTCACGTTTAACGAATCTGTTCAAGGGTCTTAGGTCTAGTATTGGTCGCCACCCGCCTGACTTTTTGCGTACCACAAAATAACGTGAATAAAACCCCGAGAAATGAAAAGGTGGGGGTATCGGCTCAATAGCTCCTAGTTGTAGGAGATGTTCAATTTCCTGCTGAAGAGCTTGTACGTGATAGGTGTCCCCGAAGAGGGACGGGGAAGGGAAATGTGGAGGGGGTGGGGAGACGAATGGGATAGAGTAACCAAATTGTATTATTTCCAGGACCCATTGATCAGTAGTAATACTCGACCAGGCCGAATAGTAGTGAGCTAGTCGAAACTCAAAAGATGATAGTGAATGGACATTGCTGGAAGGTGAGAAATGGTCAGACCCTCGACCAACACATCAGAAGTGAGGTTTGGTTTGGGGAGGTTGAGATATTGAATTTGAGGAGGTGTGTTGAGGCCTCTGTTTACGCCTATAAAACCTGGTTTTCTGCATGCGTTGGTGATCCATTGGCTTGAGATCAGAGAGGGATGAATATTGGGTTTGATATCGTCGCCGAAAAGGTTGCGAGCGGATGTTAGCTCGTCTAGTGTATGGAGGGAAGATACCAAGGGTACGTAAGGTCGCCCTGGAGTCTTTCATTGAGTGTAATACCTCGTCCGTTTTGGAAGAAAATAATTGAGTCTTCTCGAAAGGTAAGTCTTCAATTTTATTGTGCAGCTCCCTGGGCAAAGCAGCTGTGTGAAGCCAGGACGCACGGCGAAGGACCACTGCTGCAGCTGTTAAGCGTGCTGCCGTATCAGCAGCGTCTAGAGACATCTGCAGGAAGGTGCGTGCTGTTAGGTGGCCCTCCATGATTAGGGCCTTAAATTGTTCTTTTGTAGAGTCCGGTAAGTCTGCAGTAAGATTAGATAATTTGTCAAAAATGCTATAATTATAATTGGACAGAAGTGCTGCATAATTAGTTAATCTAATAAGCAAGGTAGAAGATGAATATACTCGCTTCCCTAGAGCATCTACCTGCTTCCAGCCTTTATCAGAGGGGGTGGCTTTAAATGCAGGCTGCTTGCTTCTGTGGTTAGCAGCATCTATTACCAGTGAGTTAGGTACTGGGTGAGAAAAAAGGAACTCCATGTCCTTAGGAGGAATATAATATTTTCTGTCATAGCGTTTGTTGGTCGGAGAAATTGTGGCCGGGGTTTGCCATATTAGATTAGCCGGCTCCATAATTGCCTCATTCATGGGGATCGCTATCTTGGCAGAAGTGGATGGGTTCAGTATTTTAAGTAATTTATGTTGAGATTCAGCAACCTCATGAAGAGGAATATCGAGGTGCTGTGCAACTCTTTTAAAAAGTTCGTTAAATTGTTTTAAGTCATCCGGAGGGTTACTAGGACCTTGAGTAAAAACATCCTCCTGTAATTGGGAAGGTACTGGGGAGTGATGAATGGAGTCATTAGACCTAATTGTTTCCACTGAGTGCTCCCCGTGAGGCGATTTTGTAAAGCTGCTGAGACTCCCAGCAGGGGAGGTTTGCTTGCCCTTGTGAGGGGTTTTGTTTGACAGTCTAGCCTGAGGAGACAATGGCCGTGTGTCATAGTGAGAGTGAGAGTGACGGTGGCTAGAGGAGCATCGTGAATGACGGTGCTTGTGCCTGTCAGAAGCATAGCCCTGTGAGGAAGTGAGTAAACTGCAGCAGCTGTGGTGAGGAGAAGAGTAATTTGAATAATGACAGCGGCTAGAGTGTCTTGGCAGCGAAGATAAGCCAGGAGATAGAGAGGATCGATAGCTGCAGCAGGGGCTGGGAGAGATAGAATGGTTCTTACGAGAGCGTTTACGAGGAGGTGAACTGCGTGCCTGAGGCGAGTTCACTGTTTGCGGTGCCGATGGAACTGGCTTTGAAGTGGAGAGGCTGTGTTCCTTTGTCGGAACTGCCGGTGCTGACGGTGCCAGCATGTCCTGGCCGTGCACCTGCGGTGCCGGTTGTTCCAGCTGCGGCGGTGCCGATGCCTTATCAGTATTAGCAGGCACCGAGCCAGCTTGCTTGGCAGCCCTCGGTTCCGATCCAGCACTGGGTAGGCTGTGCTTGGTCGGCAGTTTTTCCCGGCTCCGCTTAGAGACACGGGAAGACACAGACCTCGAATCACCCGAGGATCCTGCAGCCTCTGGGGTGTTCGGGTTAGGAGGTTTTGAACGTCCTTTAGGCAGGGAAGAGTCTTTCTTCCGAGCGGAGTCAGCCAGGGTCGGCTCAGTGGCTGACGCTGGAGAGAGCGACTTCTCCATGAGAAGGATTTTTAGACGCAGCTCTCTGTCCTTTTTGGCTCTGGAGCTGAGGTTAGCACAGTGTTGGCACTTCTGGGGGACATGTTCCTCCCCCAGGCATTTAATGCAAAGTGAATGGCCATCCGAAGTTGGTATGGCCTCACGACACTGTGCACATTTTTTGAAGCCGGGTAATACCGGCATGTCTATGAAGCGCGGCTGGCTCCGCCGCGGCTTCTTCCGTTT